>JARYHS010008074.1:183359799-184005278 GCA_031002005.1 Vandiemenella viatica
TTCTACCTTTGCAAAGCTACTGTCACGCAGCTCACCAAACATGTTCTTCCTCCTGGAATGAAGGTTAACTACAGGATAGATAAGAAACTCTTTAATCCTGGCAGGATAAAGGCAAAGACTTGAACATCTTCTGTGGCAGTAATTTAGCTAATGTAGATGATAATGCAGTAGCAGCACAGACAGTAGACTAACTTGTGATCATCTTAAATGCCGCTGGAAATTGAGTTCTCACTAGGGGTCAACGTTTTAACAATCTTCTCAAAACGTATCAGATTTAATTTAATTGCAATGGAGCACACGCTCCGGTGGCAATTTCCCTACACACCCAACTTCCCCCTATCCTACACTCACCTACATTTGCCCTCTACAAATTTTAAGATTGTACAACATGAATGTAATCGTGTTTTTCAATGAAAAAGTTTACATTGGTTTGGTGCACACCAACTTCAGATACGCTGCTGTAGATAACTACGATGCCAAAAGATTCACCAATGATTTGTGTCATAACCTTTTATTAGCAGATGGAGATTAAAAAGAACCACTTCTACAGCTATCATTTTCCAACGAGTTAACCCTGCTTTTATTTTTTCTTCAAACTGTAAATATTTGGATGTATGCATACTCTTCATGTATTGTTTAAGATTATCACCAAGGCTAGAAACTTGAGCCTAGAGTGTAGAGAATCTAGGCAAACCCAGATTACATTCATAAATCAACTGTTCTCACAATCTTGATTTAAATGGAATATAATCACATAAATTTGTCCAAGGATTTCTAATTGTCTATACTATGTTCGCTCTCATCTGGCGCATCAAGGTCATGTGGCCCTCGCCTTGCGCCTCACCTTACCAGCCCCTCCTGATGCCTTTCTCTCCGAGCAGACTGCTGCCTACAAGCGGGCGAGAAGTATTGTTGTTTGTCGCAGTATTGTTGTGTTTATTCCAATACATCATTATAAAACTCTGTAAGTGAGATGGTGTCAGATCGTTGTTACATTAGGCGACAGTCAAAAATAATATTTTTTTTTAAGACGTTAGAAAACTCTGAAGAGAAAGTTAATATACTTATTAGGGAACCGCAAAAAATGATGGCAGAGGCATGTGGCATATCATTACGAACAGTGCAGTGTGTTTGTCACGAAGCCCGGCTGAGTGTTCCAGGGCCATCCTTTTCTTCTCCAAAGAAAAACATTCAACGAGGAAACCTGGTCACAGAGATTGATGACTTTCAGAAAGATGTAATTCGATGTTCCATTCTAGAATTTTATGATCGAGGTGAATATACTACCTTACGAAATTGCATGAGGTACTGAAAGAGAAAATTAATTACACTGGAGGCGTCACTTCTCTGCATAAGTTATTAAAAGCAGTAGACTTCAAATACAGAAAATGTAGACAGTAGACGTTTTCTGATGGAAAGGACAGACATTGTTGCAGCAAGGGTCTCATTTTAAGGAAATGCATGGTTTAAGGAAGGAAATCCTCTTCGACCTGTCATCTACCTTGACGAGACGTGGGTAAATCAAAATCACGCAAGGAAGTTTACTTGACAACACTCCAAAGGCAACGGTGGCCTCAGGGTTCCTGTAGGTAAAGGCTCTCGATTAATCGTTTGTCATGCTGGGTCAGCAACTCATGGATTCATTGAAGAGGCTATTTTAATGTTTCAGTCTAAAAGTTCTGGTAACTATCACCAAGAAATGAATAGTGAAGTGTTCAGAGAATGGTATTCTAACTTGCTTAAAAGTCTGGATGAAGAGTGTGTTCTCGTAATGGATAATGCAAGTTACCATTCAAAACACAAAGAAAAAATCCCACCACTAACTCAAGAAAAGCTGAAATTGGCTTCAAGAAAAGGGCATACCACATTATCCATCACATTCTGTAGCAGACTTACTTGCTTTGGTTAAGCAGCACAGCAGTTTTTACAGGAAATATGAGCTTGATGAATTGGCTTTAGAAATGGGACACGAAGTTGTACGGCTTCCACCATACTATTGCGAGTACAATCTGATTGAGCTTATATGGGCTCAAATAAAAGAAGTGGCCGATAAAAATTCTACTTTTAAAATGAAAGATGTCAGAAAATTACTGGTGGATGCCATAAGTGACAATAGAAGACTGGAAGAACGAGATGAACGTGTCGAAAAAATTGTAATAAATTTGCGTGAGGAGACCAATGATAGTTCCAGTGAAAGCCACAGTGAAGATGAAGAAAGCGTGCTGTGAAGTGCCTGCTTGGTAAGTCATTTCTTACTCTGCTTCAGCTATATTTACTGCATACATTATGCACTTGTGTGAAATCCAGCTATTGTTTATGTCAACGATTTCTGTAAACAGAAACTATCGCTTCGAGTCAATATCACTTACATTTCAAAATTTAAACGTGTTTCGAGAGTAAACTTCCACTTGGAAACACATCTAAAAATTGGATTTAATCCTCGAAATGTGTTGCGCAACTTTAAAAACTAAAAATCATGACTTGGAGCAGGAAGTTTTATTCATTGATATGTAAATAATTTTTTTCTATATTAACGTATGAAATTGTAGTTGGTAAACACAAAACTTCTTTCACATATGATTCCCTCATTTCCTTCACAACAAACAGTTTAAATGCTTGATTTTAGTGAAGAAATCATCAAATTAGATGTAACATATTGTACCAAATACGTTGTGATGATCATTGAGCATGCCCAGCAGCTGTTTTCTCTTCACATGTAGGGGTTGGGGCAGTGAGGTGGGATAGAGCAGAGTGACCTTGACCCATCTTTCCTATCTGAACATAGTATAGTTGCTAGCTTTACTTCTTTTACTAACAGATTCTGGATCTTCAGACCGGGCGTGGTGGGTGAGCGGTTGGTGTTCTGGCCTTGCATTCGGGAGGATGCCGGTTAAAATCCCCATCCGGGCATCCAGATTTGGGTTTTCCATGGTTTCCCCAAATCACTTCAGGCAAATGCTGCGATGCTTCCTTCAAAAGGCCATGGCCAAATTCCTTCCCGTTACTTGTTCCCAGTTGCATCCCACCTCTAATGACCTCGACAAGGTGTAAAAGCATAAGTAAAAATAAACAAAATAAATAAATAAAATAGGTGTTTCCATGAAATAAGCACGTAACGAATGTCAATTTAATTTATTTTGCTAACAAATCCCAAGCAAACACAAACAGAAGGTGTAATTACATTCCTCGTAGTAAAAAAAAGTAAGGTTATAAAAATATCAAAATCAGTTACCGATTGAATTTGAAGCAAGTAGTGAGCCTTGGTTTGCAGACATAAAATACAAATTCTCCATAACTCTAGCATTCCTTCTCTCATCCATGCCATAATATTCAAACTTCTTTGTCCGCACCATACCTAACAGTTATAATATACACATCATACTCACAGTCTCACATTGCATTATCTAATTTAGTTCACTATTCGGCTCGCCGAACGAACCAGTGTGCTGTGGCGCACAATTGAAATAAACTATCCCACAAACCAGTTTAGACACCACAGTTAACTGAAATGGAGGCCACAGCAATCAAAATTCATATTGTCGAGGGACATATTGTATTGATATCCACATACCTAGCCCCAAACCGGGTTCTACATGAGCACGACCTGGATGCCCTGCTCACAATAGGCAGAAGGGTACTAATCTGTGGGGACTTAAAGTCTAAACATCACGCATCGAACTATAGAAGGAACAATACCAAAGGAGAACGCTTCCTGGAGATAGCAGAAAGACACAACATTCAAGTTTTGGGCCCAAAGTCACCAAACAAATATACCAAACAACAGAAACTTCCAACGTGACGTTCTCGACGTGATTGTAATCAAGGATATTACATGCCGGATTAAACTAGAAACCATTAATGATCTAACATCAGACCACCAACCAGTCCTGATCCAAATAAGAAACTGGGTGCTACCCTACATCAAAGAAAAAGAGTACCAAAGATGTTGACTGGAACCTTTTTACCAGATTAATTCACAACAAAACCAGAGCCACGTACAACCTGACTACAACCGATAGAATTGAGGATGCAATAAACCACTTTAACCGTGTGATATTAGATGCAGACAAAAGAGCATCAACATTCTCAACGCCACAAATAACTGCTGAACACCTACCACTTGATATCGAAAACCTTCGGAAACTAAAAAATACCAGCCGGAAACTGTGGCAACAGTTCCGCGATCCTCAAGATAAATGGAGGTATAAACAACTTGGGAGAGAACTGAGAAGGCGCATGTTGGAACAAAGGACAACAAAGTGGGAAACCAAAATGCCAAACCTCACTCTAAATAACAGAGAAGCATGGCAGCTAGTGCGTGCACTTAAGACTCCAAGAGACCCAAATATAGCTATCACCAGGCCAACCGGACCGTGCTTCCAGCCACTAGCTAAAGCAGAGGTTCTGGTAGAATATTTTGCCAGCCAATATACCGAAGTTGCATACGACCTGACCGAAGCAGAGACACGAATAGCTGACAACATAACTAATATGGTGAGAGACATCATGAATACACCATTGGAGGACGAATCAGAACTGACAACACCTGGCGAAATTAGAAACATTATCAAAAAAACTGGCTAACAATAAAGCCCCAGGAGCCAACAAAATCTCAAATAACCACTTCAAGCACCTACCTAGAAAGGGAATAGTGCTACTCACTAGAATCTGCAATGCTTGTCTGTTACAAAAGTACTTCCCAGAATGTTGGAAAACAGCAAAAGTCACGGCCATACCAAAACGCGGGAAAAACCAGTGCCTCCCATCCAATTACAGACCAATCAGCCTACTACCCTCCGCATCCAAAGTGCTGGAGCGGGTAATCCTAAAACGCATCAACAAGGCCTTAGAAACAGACAAAACAATCTGGAAAGAACAGTTTGGTTTCGAAAATAGAGTAGGAAGCACTAACCAACTTATCAGATTTATCGAAGATGTAGCGAAGGGATTGAATCACAGAAATTCAACAGCGGCTGTATTCTTAGATGTAGAAAAAGCCTACGACAAGGAATGGCACGCAAACCTCATAACCTAATTAGGAATTCAGACAACAATCCGCCACTGTTACGTCCAGCTAATTGTAAGTTTCCTGGAAAACAGGAAATTCTTTGTTTCAATAGAAGGTCAAAACTCATCAGTCCACCTCATCCCGACTGATATCCCCCAAGGTTCAGTTCTGGCACCAGTCCTGTTTAAAATTAACATCAACGACATACAATTGCCACATTATGCCAAAATTGCACAGTTCGCAGACGACACCATCATATATGTGCATCAGGCAGGAGATATGACCTAAACATCAACCACCTCCAACACGGCCTCCACGAACTTGAGAAGTGGTGTCGTACTAACAAAGTGAAAATCAACCCATCCAAGTGCGCAGCAATATATTTCACCAGAAAGAGACCAATAATAGACAAAAAAAACTTACCATCATGGGACAAGAAATAGAATGGTCAACTGAAACCAAATACCTTGGAGTCACCACTGACAAAAAGCTCCTCTTCCAGAAGCACATCTTAGACAGAAGAAAACAGGGCACAGCCATACTTAAAAATCTCTTTCCAATCCTGTACAGCTACGAACTAGCCACAACAACAAAGCTTAGGATCTACAAGTCAGTTATCCTCCCCTTCATATTACACGGATGCCAGGTGTGAGGAACTGCAGCCAAATCCAACATAGACCAACTCCAGCGATTTCAGAATACATACTTACGTGTAATATTAAGAGCTCCCAGATACGCACCAAATGACTTCCTTCACGACACAGCCAACATTAACCCACTCCACGTAGAAATATTCAGACAAACAGAAAAGTTTTAAGACAGAATAGATAAATTTAGACCAAATGACGAAAGGCTCCATACCCTTGGCACAACAATGCCAAGGCACTGGCACACCTATAAGGTGCCACTAAGTATTATATATCAGGCAGAAGGTAACTGATATGATCATAAGAAAACTGTAGGGGTTTTTCACATAAGGTCGTCTTTGGCGATCCATAGCCATGTTTTTCCCTCAAAGAGAAATAAAAAGAGTCCCCAAAAATTTCCTCATACTAAACAGAGTTACACGTAAAGTAGAGCTACCACGGTAGTGGGACTTTCACAAACACGCCGAAAGGCAGAGACCAAAAAAAAAATTGAAATAAGCGAGATGACACCAACAACCAATGTTACGGACTAAAGTTAACAGAAGTTCAATTTAATGGAAGTTAAGAAGAACGTTAATGGTTTTTTAGGTTAACTAAAGTTACATTCTTCTAATTTTGTTAATTAATGATTAACGGTTTTGTGGCCAGCTGTGTTTGGGGGTAAGTGGAAAGATTCTGTAGAAAATAGGTTGGGTGCAAAAATTGTACACTGAACTGAATTGGAGATACAAGTAATTATTATTGGATGTGTAAGGCAGAAATATATTCTACAGGTGGCCTTTAGTCACACATATGGGCCATCTAATGATTACTTGCTCTGTGGATCTGGGAAAGCATGTGGATTCTCAGGAATAAGGAGGGATCACATTTTTTTGAAAGTTTTTTAATATTCCTGATTTCGTAGATTCTTAGGAACAAAAGGATTTTTAAGAGGAAGCTCTTGGTTCACTTAGGAGTGTTGGATACAAGGTCCAATGAATGACACCTTACCAATTACAAATCCTGCCTGAGGTGGGAAAGTACTGCCATCAGCATCAAATCAACATGACTATAGTTCAGGTTGCAAAATTGGCAGATACTCTGGAAAATTTTGATTTGGAGAGAAGATACGCATCTATCAATTTAGGTTTGTAGAAGAAAGAAAGAAGTTACACTGGGAGAAGATACGACAGTCCTGGATGAAGACCCAAATCAACGACTGAACAAGGTCGTAAGTAGATCCACTTGAAACAAGAAGAAGATAGAGATGGACGGTAGTGGCATTAGGTAAAAAAAAAAAAAAAAACAGATGTTAGCAAAACATGGATATGTGTAAAATCAAGGGAAGATGGGTTCATCTGGGTGGGGAAGGTGCAAGCCATCAGTCAAATAACTTGTGCACAGTACAGACTGTTTGAACACCACTTTATTTTGCCTATTTACCATCATAAATCACCTTTCAGTTATAATCATGTACAGGATAATAATAGGGGATGAAAGAAAGGGGAATTTTTATAAACAAGTTAGCTGAAAGGACTGTTTATTCACTTCCTGTGAATATATCTGAAGAACAATAGGAGTCAATACCATAGATTGTTAGAAACAGCAGGCATGTAAATTGAGTATAGTTGTGAGGACGAAGTCAGAGAGCAACATCAAATTGAAGCACTCACCTGGTGGGAGTCGGAGAATCTTTTATACTTTATTTTAATAATGTGGAATTATTCCCAGACTTACCTTTTAACTGAAAGTGATGTATGCTAAACAGATGTGAAGGGCAATTTTTAGGTTTTTTTTTATGAAGTAGACAAATAATTTTTGTATGTGAATTTTGTGCAATATGGTATTTTGAGTAAGAAATAAACAATTTTAGTAATTTTGATTGCTTTTACAGTTCTCTGTTATTTTAAATTCTGATTCTTATTCAAGCTCAGGTCCCAAGTTACCAAAAGTTTTAATAGTTTCATCTGATCACTATGCCCCTTATTCAAGAATGCACATGTGTCATTAGCATGTATGAGTGTCGCGGTAGCTGATTTTTCTATAGATTTTAGTATAGAGTTTAGCGGTAATGAAGGCGGAGTGCTTCCAAGCCAGCACAGTGGTACAAAGGTTACACCGCTTATATACGACACCCACGCCAAGGACGCTGGTCTGGCAGTCCTTACTGTGGGAAACTCAACTAGCGCGGCTGGTACACGAGGCTTACACACTATGAGCACGTGAACCACACACATGTCCGTCGTGACAAACAGCCAATGAGAGGAAGGCTTTCCCCACCTTCCAGAATCGAGGGCGCCTTTTTGCGTGCTCGATTCGCCCCAGTCCGCGATGTGAATTTTGGTAGTGAGGACCTGTTACCGCCCAGTCAGGCCACTTTAGGCATTTTTTCCAATCATCCTCCCTCTGCTGGCTTGTAATGCATTCTGTCTTAACATCGGATCCTATGGTCCACTATTCCAATATCAGGAAACACCGATTTCATGTACCAATAACTTGTAACTGTACCACGCAGCCGCTTTCACAATAAATCAAGTAACCGCAACTCTTTACATTATTCAAGGAGCACCTACGTCCTGATTTGACGCAAATTAAGTCTCTGTGCATGTATTTTTATCCCAGCTAGGAACTTACAGATGTCGGCTGGAAACCGCAAGTACCTCAGCTGGCAGTAAGTAGACGCTGGAACGGACCCACAGTGGGTAAGTTCGCTACTCGCTCGGTCACACGCGACATGAGTGTACTGCGGTAATAACAGTAATGAGAGTCACTCATATCAGGATTTAGTTCCTAATGTTAAAACAGTACACCAGAAATCGTTACAAAACTTTCACAAAGAATTATTCATTCACAACCATAAAAAATACAGATACACATGAGACTATGGTGGATACCAGTACAATTTTCTCCAGGACGGCAAAAATCAAGGGCCTTCTTCACATTTATACTTAATTCCAAATGAATAAAATATTCTACTTTTTGATTTGGAAATAAATGTATTATATAACTTATGATAATCAATTCTAACTTTTCCCTGTTGGCTTTAGATGTCTACATTACCTATCTCAGCTGAGAAAGTAAACCATGTTTAACCTAACTTGTACATGCCGCAACTCATTCATCTTTCACAAACAATATAATTTATCAAATAGGAACTAGATCATGAATAGTAAACAAAGATAATTGACCTTTTTTTGTGAAAATTTAATTTCTGTATATTCTGTACAATCTCAGCAACTACCACTGGACATTCCCATTCTCTTTCATATAAAACATAAAATTATTTCCCTAGTACAACTGAATAAAAAATAGTTCTTTCATGTATCTAAAATTACATTTGTAGATGTCACCTATACAGTGAAGTTTTCCTTTGGATACTGAAGATTTTCTACTCTAATAATAGTTTCATCTATTGTTTATATCCAACACACCAATTGCAAGTGCACATGCACAATAGAAAAATGGAAACACTTTTTTATTTTCAAATGATTACATATGTGATGTAACTGGAAAGAAAAAAGGGGGGGAGGGGAGTATAATAAAGTTTTAATGTTGGTAGTAGCATTCATACTTAGTGATCCAAAATACTTTATGAAATTAATTATGCAACCTACCATATTTTTAATTTTATTTTTTTATGGTACAGTATCTCTATTACAACACAGTTCAAGTATAAATACAGAATAATCAGTACAATACTACTCAGATTAGTTAGCATCAGAGTATTAAAACATATATTAATTACTCCTGTAAACAAATTTGAAATAAGAAAAAATGTAAGACCATTGTAGCTAATAGCTTCTAGAATTTCGACTTTGTAGCTTATCGCATCAAAATAAAATTTACTTTCTAATAAACAAAAAACTTTCAATGCGTGTGTAGAAAGTGAAGAGTATAAGAACAATACCAATAGGAATGAAGACACGCATATGATCCACAAAATATATGTCACATTAGCCAATTTTCTAGATGCAGGAAACATATTTTCTAATATTACTGCAAAAATATATGATAAGCAACAGCAAACTGTTAGTTTCACAGCCATCAATACATTGCTTTTGAAATACGGACCACATTCATTAATCATGGAACCAATACTGATACCGGAAAAATAAATCGCAACATAACCCAACAAAGAAAAAATTCCTTCTCTGTTAGCAGCGAAGAGGTCAGTACGTGGTATTTATTGTTTAAGACCCATTCCTGAACACCAAAAGTAAGTACACAATGATGTAAAACCAAAATAATGAATGGTATTAGGTCTCTGTGTTTATTGTCAGTTAAAGACAGAATAAGAGAACACAAAATTTTCACACATGCAAGTGTTATAAAGAAGTTCCAGTGGACACCATACTCTGTAACATGTTGTTGATAATCTATATTTTGAAGAGTAAAAAATCTCATCATTCCAAGCACAACCAGTGGCACAGAGCTAACGATACTTTTAACAACAGTATTGTATCCATAGTAGGAATGTTTCACTGTACTATTGCGTGCCTCTGAAGAAACAATTGCATTTGATACACAGAAGAGTCCCACACCAACATCCATTACAGAGTAACCAAAGCTTTCTGTTTTGGCAAACTTTCTTGGAAATATCCTAAAATCAACTGCAAGTATGCACAATGCTGTTATTAGATTTGTTACACCTCTGAATACTGTAATAAAAGGTTTGTTGTTGATAGGCATTTCTGACATCCACAGTAATGCCATGTAATTACCACCTCTGTTTGATAAATTGAACCTATAGATGCAAATCACTAAAAAACTTAATAATACCTGGGTAAAGACAATATGTTTAAGATACTCATTTAGAAGTGTTAAAGAGAAAGCAATTGGCATAGATCAAAATAAAAAATTCTATATGAAAACTAAAAACTATATCTCTAATATGTTGACATCCTTGTTTGTTAGAAAGTAACAAAGGTATTGCAGCAGTTGTCAAAAATGTCGAAACTGGGAGTGGTAACACTTGAATTATGGTTTCCCATCTTGTAGTGCCATTGAGATTTGATACAAAATCTTCATGAAGTTGACGATAACTAGAAGGGTTTTCCATCAGGTTGTTAGCTTCCTGCAGAAACAGACATGAAATCTAATGATAAATTATTTAGCAATCAAAAATTGTGCACTTTTCATCACAGTATTTCAAATGTGAAGCAACTCTTTTAATAATTTTAGCAACAATAGATGAAATGGCTTTTGGTCCAAGTACTTTTTTTTGGGGGTGTTTAATAGTGCTATTAATCTACCAATAACTCTGTTCTTTTTAACCATTACAGACTGATGCTTTGAATTAGCTTTGTTCTTTGTGCAATATGAATGGTCCATTAGAGCAGGTGGGAGGCTGTAAACAAGAAACAAATCAATGTGATCTATTCCAGGATTTACTCGAGCCGATTTTGGAAAACCAAAAATGGACTGGCCAGGACAACATTGAAAGTCATGTTTCCCTGATAGAAATACGGATGGTGCCATTTATTATAAAATTTTAGAACTGTAATGTTTCATTCAAAACCACTAGAAAGTTTCCTATCTTTTTAACATTAACAACCAATTAATTAGAAGTAATGGAGCAGGTAGAAATGCTGTGTGTGTGTTACTAATGTGAGAAAACAAATTTGACCTATAACTTATCAGAATTGAAGGAATGAGGGTTGAAGTGAGGAATACACTACACAGACACAATAATTCAGTCATAGCACTTACTCTTATCCATGGTTGTTTTTTGCTGTCAGATTTGGAGCAGATGTGATGAAAACAATTTCATTGTAAATGTTGCATGTAAAAGTAATTTTTCATAAAAAAAGTATGGAATTAATTAAAAATTATTATAAATAAGTAAAAGAGAAATGATAAATAATACATGCAAGTGAGGAGATAGAAAGGATGGGATAGTAATGACGAAGCTGACAATTATCTGGGGCTCAGACCTGGGGAGATATCAAGAATGTGCTGGTAGACCAATTCCTACCTGCCAAATTTGGATGGTGATATGGTTCGATTATGAAACAGTATTGAAGGCATGAATGGCAACTGGATTGTTTAGTTTTTGGATTAAGTATAAGCTTAGGTAAAGTTAGGAGCAGGAGAGGAAGGAATTTAGCCAGGGCCTGTTCAAGGAATCACCCTGGCATTCACCTGGAGTGGGGAAATCAAAATCTGAACTGCTATACATTGGGTTTGAACCTGCATCCACTCAAATGCCAGGCCCAAGCATTACCGCTCACCAACCTCACACAGTGTCAAGTATTTTTTAAAAGGTGATGTGGTGTGTCGTGGGAAAGATAGTGGACAAAGAAAGTCTTAGTCACAACAAAAGACTTACTGAGCGTGTTGGGTCAACGGTAATGTTATAACCTCACATTGGTAGGATGCAGGTTTGAATCCCCATCCAAATTTCAGTTTTCTGTGCTTTCACAAAATCACTCCACATGAATACTTGGATGGTTCCTTCAAAAGGTTATGGCCAAATTTCTTCCAATTCCCTTTCCCACAGTACTTTCCTGCCCTTAATGACCTAGAGCCATAACCAGCCACACGAAACATTTGGTTCTGGGATTCCAGGACCGAAAAGAACTCTGTGAGAATGACGGAATTATTATTGCTGTTGGAATGTATGTGGTCTATTCATGTACCAGTAAGGGGAGTAATGCCGGATACAAGGCTTGTGTGATTGTTGGAGTAGAGGGTGAGGGATTCTTGATTGGAGAAGATTTTTCTGCCTTGGATGACTTGATAGTAAAGGAGGCAGCACTTTGTGTGACAGCTGTAGGCTTGATATGGGCGATGTGTGCGGAGCCACTAAGCATGAGATGTTTACATCAAGAAAGGCAATGCGGTTGTTAATAGGACCAAGTGTAGTTTTGGGAAGTGGATGTTATTAATGGAGTTTATAAAGTCAAGATCGAGGATTACGAAGGGTACAGGTCATAAAAATGTCAGTTTTTAAACATGTGCCACACAGCTGATTGTAAGATAATTTTTTTGAAGAAATGTTTCTTTTGATGTGACTGGGAAATAGACGGCTTAGGAAGGTGTATTTGTATGCTCATGGCACACTACTTATATATGGCTTTTCTTTAATAATTACCTCACATGCAATTTCTTTTCTAGTTAGCAATTGTGCATAGACTTTTGAAGGCAGTATTCCCACATTCACCTTAAGTGATTTCAGTAAACAGTGGAAAACTGGTTAACCAGATGGGGATTTTAACCTGGGTCCACCCAAATTCTAGGCACAAGAGTTGTCACTCGCCGACTGCACTCAAATAAGATATAGAATGAGTTTGTTTTTCTCATTCCTTACCACTTATGACTTCATTATTGAATATTGTTGCAGCGGAATCGTGATCTCCAGTAGAGCCGTAAAACATTAATTTTATCGTGATGTGTAATAGAACAAAGCAAATTGCAGGTGAGGGAGTACTTTTTTTGACCACAAATTAATTTGTTATGAATCCTAAACTGTTGAAACAAATGTTAACAGTTCTAGCAAGAATTGAGTGCACCCTAATTTTAATTTATAATGCCAACCTTAAGATTGTGATATACAGAGCTGCTAAACTATAGATTGTAGCTACGTTGGAATTACTAACACGCAGATAAACTAACGTCAGTAAAGTCGATAAAGTGATGCAGTTCCCGAAAAACACACACACTAATCAATAAATAGCGTAAATGTAAAATAAATGCAGTCTAAGCACGTAAAAGCTAAAAAACACTCGGCGCAGCTCAGGAATAGAGATCAAGCAGTAATCTTTCCTTGAAAAGATAGTGACAGTACTGGTCTAATGTAAACGTAATAAGTTACCGGATATGGAACACTACCAAGGTTTGATTCGAATATCGTAATTATCTATGAACGATTTTGTTAACTCCCTTCCTTCTACAACTTTTTAAAATAACTCGATACATCGGATAAGTACTATTGGCGGAGATCGATTTAGTTTTGCAATGATACTCAGACAAAGAGATGTTCCATATTCCGTTGCCATGGAAACGCAAAAGTTGATATCTAATAGACTGTCACAAACGAAGAATATACTTTCGCGCGTTCTGTGATGAACCTTCGCACATCAAACTGAAAAATTGTGTGTGGTTGGCGTTTTTAAGAATTCAGCTTTTCGTGTTATATTTCTCAGATTTTGCTTAGTGTTAGAGGGGTGGTTCACACGTTGTTAACCCATCAGAATCATCATGACAAGAAATCGTGCACAGAATATGGCATGGTAAATTAGCAAATATTTTTGTAATATAGCAATTTCACATACTTTAATATAAATCGGTTAATATTAATACCCAGGTCTATACCTTAAAATGCTGTGCTATCTGCAGTAATTGTAATGCCTTTAGAGGGCAGTTTACAGCTATTACAGTTATTGTGTTCCTTTCATAACCCGTTGTTTATTCTGTTTGCAGCTAGTGATGAGCAGATCGATTCTTTTTGATGAATCGTTTTGAGTCGATTCACTCTTTGCTGATAACCGATTCTTTTAATCGACTCTTCTATTCTTTCCGGTTTATTAACTGACGAGGAGGAAATTATTAACAAATGCTAACTGAAATAATGAAATTTCTATTCAGTAATTAAATTCTAAGTTATTTATTATAAAACAAGATATTTTATTATTTAAGCAAGTCAAAATACTAATTTTACAATAAAAAATGATGCATTTCACAAAAGAAGATTACACCAATTTATTATTACTATTTACAGAAAGCATTTTCGCTCATCTTTGTTATGTGCGTCGACATCTCTTTTCAGTCATTAATTGTCCAGCCTTCGAAAAAATCGTTCCAAATAGAACAACTTAGGGGAACTGCACCACTTTCCCTACCTGCCAGAAACTGGTACTAACCTGCTGAAATTTACATCAGTCGCTTCGTCAACATGTCCTCTTCACGTTTTGCGATCATACATTCCGGAAAAGTTGCCAGGAATTTAATTAAAAATGCCGAAATATGAAAGGCTGAGCAACTGCAAAATGCTTTCAGCACTGCTAAGATAACATAAAAATTAACGGTACAGGGATCATTTCAACCTAAACAGTTTAGTTTTGTCATAGAAATTGTGGTTAGGTTGAAAATGATCCCTGTACCGTTAATTTTTATGTTATTTTAGCAGTGCTGAAAGCATTTTGCAGTTGCTCAGCCTTTCATATTTCGGCATTTTTAATTAAATTCCTGGCAACTTTTCCGGAATGTATGATCGCAAAACGTGAAGAGGACATGTTGACGAAGCGACTGATGTAAATTTCAACAGGTTAGTACGAGTTTCTGGCAGGTATCGAAAGTGGTGCAGTTCCCGAACTTAGTGTTGGTGGTGGTTTAGGTAAACGAACTTCTTACTCAGATTCCTTAAAACCAAGTTCTGGCTGAGCCCTTGCTTCTTTTCTATATTTAATTTTGCTCTTTTTCCATGGGCACCGGCAGGATTACTTTAAGCGGGGTGCATTTGCTTTTTTTATACATTACATTTAACACTTATTAACTAAATTAATTGATAAGGTGTTGAACAAATTTGGACAACAACCTAGGCGCCTTAAGTTATTATTCAAACAGTGAAATCAATAATAAATTTTTTTGTTTCTTAATCTTTTTCTGTGTACTTTCTTTCATAGCAGGGAGGTGCAAGTGCACCCCCTTGCACACCCCTTCCGGCACCCATGTCTTTTTCTCATGCCACGATCCAATATGCCTATCGTTGATAGGTAACACCAAGTGGGAGGGGATATTCCCCACCATCCCAAAACTGGTACTGACCTGTTGAAATTTGTGTTAACTGCTTCCTTATAATGTCCTCTTCACGTTTTGCTCTCTCCTTTTTCGAAAAATTCGCCATGAATTAAATTAAAAATGCTGAAACATGACATTGCAGCGCAGCTATTAGATGCCACCGGCACTGCGAAATCAATGATAATCTCTTGAAATGTTGGTTTATTTCTTTGTTGTAATATTTTCTTGCCGTTTTAGCTTCACTCCATTGTAAAACGTCGAATGAAATTAACAGACACAAAATATTTATCCGAAGTGCAGTTCAACAAGGCTTGCCGTCTTAGAATCGAAATAAGGAGTCAGAGATAATCGATTGCTTCCTTTCTAAACAAATGCACAGTTTCCGAGATGGATGCCGCAGAACGAATTTCCCGTAATTTTTTTACTTTTGGTCCAGGGCGAATTTCAACCTAACCACGATCACTATGACAAAAACGAATCTGTTTAGGCTGGTATGATCCCTGGTGCGATAATTTTTATTTCATTTTTGTAGTGCTGCTAACATTTCGCCGTTGCAGAGCGTCCCACATTTCGGCATTTTTAATTTAATTCATGGCAATTTTTTCGAAAAAGGAGAGTGTACACCGTGAAGAGAACATTATAAGGAAACAGTTAATACAAATTTCAACAGGTCAACACCAGTTTTGGGATGATGGAGAATAACCCCTCCCACCCCGTTCAATTTTAACAGTACCCATAGTTTTTTGCATCTCATGCAATTTTGCATTTGCATGGCTGCTTCGTTTAAAAAATTTAATCGTATATTTTACTTTGTCTACAATTTTCTTGATATAATTCTTAACTGCAGACTGAACGGCCAAATTAAGGCCATGAGCAAGAAAGGTCATGTTCCTCAGGTTTAAAGAAGCAACTGCCGCTTTAATGTTTGCCGCATTATTAGTTACCACAGCACATACTTTAAAACCTATTCCAAATCCATCAAATACCCCTTATACCTAACTAGCTATATTGTCAGCCGTATGCTTATCTGGGAATTCGCTTCAATCTAAATGGGCTGTATTGTCATCAAATAAATGTGCAGTGATGATATTAAAACTAACGGTATTTAAATCAGACCAGGCTATGGTTGCCAACTTATTTAGAAAAAATAAAATATATTTGTCTTCTGAAGAGAAAAATATAAAGTATAAGAAAAAAAAGTATTTTTAAATTTAAGTATTTATTGCCTTAAATACACATTTTTCACCCTTGCGTGTCTATCTATTAATTTTTTTGTTTCATTTCAAAATGGTATACTGGTTCCACATTCTAAATCTAGAATTATAAATAAATGATAGTATGTGCGATTCGAATGGAATGAAGCGCAAAGACCAATTTGATCCATGCCTTTCCCCGTAATGTACCTAGGTGAGAATGGTGTTGTTCGGAATGGAAATATTCATTGTTGCTCACAGTAATTTAAGATGGCTCGGCTGTCCTCCTTAAGTGTTTGTAAATCATCCGACATCAAAAGCTTGCGGCTAGATTGTTGTCAAGCCTCATTATGGATCCCAAGGCCTGTTGCAGAATGTAACTATTGATTGTGATCATTGATTTTGTAGCATGTTTGTATCTCGTCTTGCTATAGATGGTCCAATTTTACTCAGTAAATATGGCAAAAGTTTTGAAATCTGCCAGATGGTCCGTTTCTTAAGTTAATCAGCATATCATTAGCATTGTATCTGCAAACGAATAAGTCAGTGCTTGTTTAAATGGGCTAATTTAAATTTTATATTTGTTTCCTTAGTTTCAGTATTATTATTACATTCATCTACAACACCATCCTCCAACGTCTTTTCGTTTCACCGTTTTCTGTGTAAAAACTTCACCACTGAACAGTACATAAACTGCTTTGGCACATGCTAAATCTTTGTTATGGTCCAATTCATAATCTTCGTTCATTTTTATTGCAAAATAATTGCATTATTCACAAAACTGCTTGAAGTCATTCGAAATTTGAAAAATCCACGCAATGCGGGAATGGCAAATGGCTCTGAATTCGACATACTTTACCCTGTCCTCAAATTATGCGGAAACATTTTATTTCTGGTATAATATACAATTTAAGGGGCGGTATGCCCTTGTTAATTTATTTATAAATCTAATTTTATGATGTGGTGGAATCTATAACAGTTTGGAATGAAACCAAAAAATTAGTAAAAAAGATAGTAAAAAAATTAGTGAATAGTTCCATAACACGAAAAAATATGTATTTAAGGCAGTTAATTCCTAAATTTTAAAATATTTTTTCTTTCATATATTTTTAATTTTCTTCTTCTAATGGTAAATATACTTTATTTTAATATTAATAAATAAATTACGCCAAAGCAATTGACTTTTTTGTATTTATTGGTCTCCCGTACGCGTTTCACTTCTTTTGCAGAAAGCATCTTCAGCGGGTTTTTTATTTTGTTATCACTGACGCTGAGAATGAAGCTAAAAGAAATGCAATAGACCACAAAATAAAAAACCTGCTGAAGATGCTTTCTGCATCCACAACATCCAGTTATACTTTATTTTCTTATAAATAAGTTGCCCAACTTAGCCTCGCACCATGTGAACTAGTCTTATGAGTCAAAAAGAATCACAAGTTGTGCAAATATCAAGAGTTGAGAAGAGTCAAAACCGAAGAAGAGCCAAGAAGCCAGAGGTGAGCAGAGAGTGAGGGAGCCAAGAGTCATTACACTAACGAGTCAGGGTCAAGTCAGAACCTGTGCTAGTCAGGGAGTGATTGTCGAACAGCAAGGGGCTCAACTCCCTCTTACCAACTCTTGAGTGAACCGTGACTCTTCCAAGTGAGCCGATTCAGAAAACGGTTCTTTTAGAGGATTTGACTCTTTGAATCGATTCACAATTCTTTTGCCCACCCTAAGTACTGCCATTGTCGAATATTGGAACGTGAATGTTGCATGATGCATCCAGTTCTTTGTCAGACCAGCGGCATTCGAGTTGAGGAAAATACATTTTTTTTGAACAATTGGAGAGTAGTTTTGGAAAAGTTGGCAGACAAAGGTCCTTGAGCCTCTAAACCATATACACCGGGGAAATTAAAATATAAAAGAAAAAAACTAGAGCTGCAATGGTTGAGTCCGTCACAACAAAACTATTTTACATTATAAATGACAGAGGGTCTTATTCCGTTGATACTGATAAGATTCTTTTGGGTGAAGTTTAGAGCGCGATACTGCAAATGTAAAAGTGACATAGCTTTGATTTTCTAGTGGCAGTTTAGGCGCAGGTTATGGTTTTCTTGAAATACAGCCTCACGCAATGAGAACTGACACCCCTTGTTACAGCATAAGGCACAAAGAATAGGGGCTATAGTTTTTATCAATAATTTAAACTGCTTTTATGGTGTTGTTTTATTTTATGGATTTGGAACTATTTCCATATTTATTGCATTCTTTGCACCCTGAACCATGATAAAAAGGGATTGCAGAACAACGCGAATTCACCAGGAATTGGCGTCATAATACTGCAAACACAAGACACTGCTGGAAATACTTTTTGAAGGAGTTTTAGCAGTGTCGTGTTTGTCTCCAGTGTATTACAACTCAATAACTGCTTGAAAATAATGGTCCAGGGTATATTACAACCTTAGCAGTGTTTGAAAATTTAAGTGCGATGGAGCGCACACTCCGGTTGCAGGTTCCCTGAATTCCCATTTCCCCCCTTTCCTTTACCCACCTCCTTTTGCTCTCTACAAATTTCAACTTTTAATTGTTTAAATATTTTTGATATATTATTAATCAATTCTCTTAGTAACTTATTATAATCCCTGCCCCCTTACCTACGATAGGAAATCTTCCACACCATTGTGCCTGAAATCGAGTTCCAGTTTGTGGTCGTGGTCATCTTTTCCCTTCCATGAATTACTTTTAATTCTTATACCAATATCTTTCCATGTGTAATCACCAATTTATGCCTTGTACACTCCCATGACTCTCCTCCTATCTTCCAATGAATCTCATTCCAGCTCTCTTTTTCATTTTGGTTGTGGATTGTGTTCTACGGTAATTTCAAGACACAAATCTAGCAGCCCTTCTTTGCAACCCCTCCAACTCCTGTATTTGATACCCAAAATATGGGTCCAATACTACACCACCATATTCAAGCTAATGATTCTACCAGCTATATTTACCTTTCAGTGCCTAATGTACATTAAGGAGAACTATGAGCAATATGAAGTGTTAGGTGTGAATCATACTTACAGTACTAAAAATAGAGATAACATAGATTTCTTCGGGTGTGGATACAGTTTCACTCAAAAAACTTTCTACAAAATATCGATCAAGCTTTTTGATGCCATACCAATGAGAATAAGATTACTTCCAAATAAAATGTTCAGGAATGTAATAAGAAAAAAATACTTGTTGTTAAGTGTTTATATAAAATTGAAGATTTTTATTAAATTTGGAATATTCATAATTCATTGAAGTATTAATTTTTTATTGTCTTTGTAATCATAATGATGTTCTATGTAGTTTAAACAATAAATACAATATCCAAAGTTTTGAGACCTAATTCCTTTAATTCTCTTGTACATTCCCTCATCACTCTCTCCAACAAGTGAAGAACTTTGAAGTCCTTTCCTGTTACCTGTCCAATGTGCCCTGCCCAGTTTAACTTGTTTTCCTCACCTTATAGTCACAATCAACCTTTAGTATTTTTATCTGGGTATCTAATAAGCTGACTTCTTTGTATTTTTCTTCATCCCATGCTTATCAACCCAGCTAGATATCCTGTCCAGATCACCCTGAAGCTGTTCACAGTCCTCTACCGTTTTGATTCTCTTATATAGCATTATGTCACCTGCAAACAACCTAACTTCTGATAGTAAACCATCAACACTGCCAATCATTAAAATAATGAATAACCATGGTACCAATATGCTATCCTGTGGCATTCCTATTTTCACTGCCACTTCTTTTGATACTGCATTTCCTACCCTCTGGTCTGCTTATTTCTACTTGTGTTTTTAACCTCGTTCTCCAATTTATACCATCCCATTCCTTATTCATTGTTCTTAATGGTTACTTAAAAATCTTCTTTTTTCAAAGCCTTAGTAACTTCTTCTCCATCCTTATCTATAATTGACTCAATACTATCCCTTCCCCTTAGTTTTCTAACATAGCCAGCGTATACCGCAAACCCACCCATACTGAACGCTACTTGGATGCAACCAGCTTCCATCACCCGTCACAACGCAACTCCGTACTGACCACACTGGTACACAGGGCGAGGGCAATCTCCGATCGTGAGAGCCTGCCAGAAGAAATGAGACACCTCAGGACCGTCGTCGAACGGAACGGGTACTCTCGACAGCAGATACAGCGGGCCTTCACTCAGAAGCCACCAAGACCGTCGCCGGAGCAAGAAGAACAACCAAAAAATCTTGCTTTTCTCCCATATGCCGGGAACACGTCGGGAAAGATTGGGAGACTTCTGGCGCGGCACGGGATTAAAAGTATCTTCCGACCTCCCGCCAAGATACGCGATTTGCTGCGATCGGTAAAAGATGACGTGGGCCTAAGAACACCGGGAATTTACTCCATACCGTGCGAATGCGGTAAGGTGTATATCGGCCAGACGACCAGAACGATCCAAGAGCGCCTCACCGA
The DNA here is from genome assembly GCA_031002005.1 of Vandiemenella viatica. Classification (NCBI taxonomy): domain Eukaryota; kingdom Metazoa; phylum Arthropoda; class Insecta; order Orthoptera; family Morabidae; genus Vandiemenella; species Vandiemenella viatica. Next base: position 183,380,832 of record JARYHS010008074.1, read on the forward strand.
GCACAGACGAAACCTAAGGCTGATGCAACTTGAAAAGTCTGCAATTGCCGAGCACGCCTTCGACGAGGAGCATAGAATCGAGTTCGACAAGACTGTAGTGTTGGCCAGGGCCTCCTCCTTCTGGGAGTCAGTCATAAGTGAGGCACTTGAAATCAGGCTTAATAACAACAACATTAAGCGGGATGGAGGGCTCCATCTGAGTCAAGCCTGGAATCCTATTATTAAGGGAGCGGAACGGATCAGCGCAGCGCGGCGTGGAGGGAGCAAATGGCGCCAGTCGGGGGCCGCAGCAAACCGCAGAATGAGTTTGCGCCCACGTCCAAACAGAGCGGGCCTATCAGTACCAAGGACTGCCAGCACTCCTGGGTGGCGAGGCGGAGACGGCACTAGTCGAGCGCCGTAGCGGACCGCGTATGAAGCCACCGCTTCCGGCCAATCAGAGCGGGTCTTCCGCCACGCCGACAGGTATATTAGGAGGTCTGTCAGGGAGGCTAAGCCAGTCTACGCGGTGACTGCCAGCTTTCGTCAGCCTGTAGACACCGGAAACCTGATGAAGACAACCGAGCTGGTTGTCGAAACGTCGTGTTTTCAAAACACCATCCGGCTGCACACCCGTGAAGACTACATAGCCATAGAAATTTCTAGATGCATCAGTCAGTGGTTCCCCTGCACTGATAATACTCTTCATAAACTCAACCTTCTTTGCTGTTATTAATTCCTTGTTTAGTTACTTAAAATATTCCATACTACCTTGCTGTCTATTAACTCTGTTATGTTCTGTTCTTACAAACCTCTTAAACCTCCATACCTCCCTATTGTAGTATGTGGGTCCTCTACTTCTCTTTACTTTCTGTTTTCGAATAAATATTTCTTCTACCCAGATATTACCTCTTTGAACTCTTCCCACCTTGACTCTACTGTACTGGTGCCATCCTTTCATTGGTGATACTTTCCTCAAACATTTGTTCAAGATCAAAATCTGTGTCTTTTTATAATTGTACGTATTTTCCCCTTCAATTTTGGTCACTGGTGTACTGAATTGTATAATATACATCAGAACTGCTTCATGATCACTTATTCCTTCAGTTACTTGACACTACACAAGGTTATTATCAGGTTTTTTAGAAAGATATCCAACGTGTCTTGTCCCCATGTGTTTTGCACTACCACTTGTGTCAATCTTCCCTCCCTTATTAAGGTATTTGAAAATCTCTGTTGTGTTATTAATCTTATTTCTTACACAGTTGACATCTAAGAAATTTAAATCCCACCAATAATGACCATTTGACTCTCACTTTTGTACTCTGAGTAAGAATTTAGTTTCTCCCCAATATCCTCATCTTCAACATTTATTCTTCAACTACGGTAAGTAGCCAGCATCCTAATTTTTTTTTTCTTATGACTCAATAAACCTACCCGAAAACTTGTAGTCATCATCTATAAACAACAAGGATCTGTAGTAGTCTTTGCTAATCAGTATGAATCCCCTCCTCTCCTCCACCAATGGCTCTTCTATCTCTGTAGTGTACTGCGTAAACCAACAGGAAAAACGCCATTCTCTACTACTTCTTTTAACCAGGACTCTGTTCCTATGTTACTTGTGGCTCATGTATCACTATTAAGTTTACTAATTCTATTACTCCATTCATTATACTTCTACAGTTCACCAGTAATGCTCTTGTTACTGGCATTATAATATTTTCAGCATTAACCTTCCACTTCCCACTTCTACCCCATCAGGTTTTGCATCAGCAGCTAAATCCATTTCCTTTGCATTTGTGAGTTTTCCCATCATGGTTCTACAATCAGTATCCCTTTGATTATCTATCTCTATCCCTTACCAGCAACCTCTAACCTAAAAAAAGGTCACAGTACTGACCACATCACCAGAAGTAGCCCTCATACAGCCTTTGCTAACAACTCAGGAAGTACCCCATGACCCCTCGTATATAGTATCCCCTTCCTTCTTCTGTTTAGGTGAAGGCTGTGCCTAGTGAAACCACACCTACCAATAGCATCCACTGGCACTACACCCAAGACAAAACTAATGTCTTTCCCCAGTAGCACTTGTGTTTCACGTTTACCCACCTCAAAGCACGGTTCAATTGTGGTCGGTCAGGTGACTTAGGACCTGCATTATTTCAACCCTGGTATGCTGCACCTCCTTCACCATCTTCATCAGGCCACTTTCTATACTATAATTGATGTTTCTATCAGTACTATTCCCCACACCTCCCACTATTAAAACCAAGAGAGTGCCTCATTTATTTGCAATGTTCCCTCTCCTCTACAAACCTAATGAAATCACTTTTTACACCAACCCATTTGCAACGTGCCTGTGACAAGAACCATACTTTAGTCACGATGTTTCCCAAATACTTCTAATACCTTCTAACAAAACCTTAAATTTAATTGATAATTAATTTTTTGCTGATCATAACGATGTAGAAAACTTATTTAATCTGTTTGACTATATTGCCATCATGTTTTACAACTAGCCCCCTACACTGAAGTTTTAAATAGATTTGAACAGACACACATTATAATCATGTAATATATGGCAGTATAGTTAGTACCCAAAAATATAATTTATCTGTACAATTTTATAATCATTACATAACAAACTCTATTAAATTTTTCTTTTTTTTCTTTGAGGCTGTATTGCTCATGTTATCCAAACTGATTAAATTTGATATCATGAAAAGCACAGGTTAATAAATAGTATTGCCCTTTAAAATTAAATGTACCACTGGAAAATCTGAACATAAGTTTTCCTTAACCATTAGGTGAAAGTCACTTTTGGCTACTGGTTAACTTAATCCTCTAATATCCATCAGAACTACTTACTCCTTTAGTTACTTGAAACCACACAAGATTATCATCTGGATTTATTAAGAAGATATACAACATGTTTTGTACACTAGTGTTCCACTTTACAACTTTTGTAATCCCAATCTATATATTAATATGCTTAGCGAAAACTTATGATACATTTTTAAGAATATTGCACACACGGAGAAGTGTGAGATTTGGCATAACTAAAGACTATATGGAGAAGAAGTGTAGGAAGCTAAAATCTATTTATAATATGCGTTACAAATACATTAAATTAAGTAAAATAAAACACTCGCTCACCTACGTAGTTCGCTCAGATGCCACCAGTTCTGGGCATTGCTTCACCTGATGTCTGGTAGACGTCACAGCTAGCGGCCTTTTAGCTGATAGATGGCGTACTTTGTGGTCTTTGGTGAAACAAAACAGTCGAAATTAATCTCTGAACTTATATAGAAGCAAGAAGCAACATTTCGAGGGCTGGTAGATAGCGCAGCTAGTGGCCAGAATATTGGGCGAATGGAGGAACTTAAAGAAATACAGAAAGCTAAAATTATCTATAATATATTTTACAAACCTATATATTAATATGCTAAGCAAAAATTTCGGATCCATTTTTAAGAATAAGTGCCGTTCACAAACGGAGGAACTTAAAGAAATGCATCGCGCACTGAAAAGTGTAAGATTTGGCATAGTTAATGTTTATATATATGGAGAAGAAGTGCAGAAAGCTAAAATCTGTAGAATATATGTGTTACAGATATATCAGCAGTAAAGAAAAAATATAATAAGCATGGTTAATAGATGTTACAAATAGATTATTAAAATAAAAAATTAATTTGCGAACATGTGGGTGTGCATGAAATAGGATCGGAGCCAACGTTCTTAGGTGAATTCCCTGCATTGAGACACACTGTAGTCTTTGGTAAAACGAAAGAATCGGATAAAGTAGAGATTAATGTTTGAAGTTATAAAAGGAATACTTCGAAAAGGAATGTAGCAATTCTGCCAGATACTATATGGTCATTTGATTATTAAAAATGTTAAACTTTGGTTAAGTGTCTTTTGATTTTTTAATTTCATTAGAGACAGAGAGAGAGAGAGAGACAAGAAATACTTATTTGCATGAAATTCAAAATGATAATAGACCAAATTTAAATAGCGAACACACAAAATGACGAAATTATTTTGATAGGTACATTTAAATGCACACTGAATGTCATTGCATGACATTTTTACTGCTTCGAATTTACAATGCATGTTTTGCAATGAAAAACGTTTCAATTCAGAAGTCACTTCCGGTGAAAGGACTGCATTTACTTCATGTTTCATAAAGCTAAAGCAGTTTTCCGGCCTTAAGTCAAAATTAATATTTCAAATTCAAATGAACCATCGATAAATACATTTCATCATTTGGTATGGTTAGATTAGAAGCTCAAATTAGGCATACAGTCACACGTGGAGTGTATCATTTTAATTTTATAGGTAATGCAGAGAATTACTAGATTATTACTCTTTCATGAAAGAAACTAAACAATTTAATGAATTACGGTTGAATTTCGACCGCTGGGCGATCACTAGTTTCCCTTATTAAGGTTCCCTTGTGTTATTCTTATTTCCTATCCAGTTTATACATGGTAAATTTAAGTCCCCATTCAATTCTCACTGCTGAAATCAGAGTATGAATTTAATTTTACCCCACAATTATCATCTTCACTCATTCTTGCACTGCAGTAAGCAGCCAATACCCTGGTTGTTTTCTTTTTTATTATCTCAGAAAACTACCCTAAGTAACTCATGGTCATGGTCTGTGAACACCAGTGAACTGTAATAATTCTTTTGGTCACCAGTATTAAAACCCGTCCACCAATCGCTCCTCTATCTCAGCAGTACATTCTGTAACCATCAGGAAAACCCTAATTGCCTAGTACACCTATAATTTATACAACTATAATTACTTGTGGTTCGTGTATCTCTATTGAGTTTACAAATTCTATTATTTTGTTTATTATACTTCTACAGTTCACCAATAACATCCATATTACTGGCATTGTGATATTTTCAACAGTAACCTCCTCCATTTCAGTTCTGTCCCAGTCAGTTATTTTTTCAGCAGCTTCATCAGTTTCTTTAGCATTTTTTTATTTTTTCTACTATCAATATTATTTTGATCATCTAATTTCATCCCCTCACCAGCAGCCCCTTACCTAAAAAAGGTACAGTTCTGATCCCATCATCACTGGAAATATGTTCCCTTACTCAGGGAGTACCCCCCTTTCCCTTCTATTTAGGTGTAGGCAATGTCTAGTGTAATCCCACTGACCAGTGGTGTTCACAGGCACACCCCCCAAGACAGAATAAATGCCAAGTAAAACCTATGTTTCCAAATTTCCCTGCCTCACAGTGTGGTTCAACTATGGCCGCTCATAGTGACTTAAGACCTGCATGAGCTCAATCCTGGTAAGCTATTCCTCCTTCACCACCTTCGTCAGGGCACTCTCTATACTATAACTCGTGTTTCTATCAATACTATTTATTCCCTGTACCTCCCACTAGCACTTCCTAGTGAAACTCCTACAAAGTGAACCTATATCCCATATTACCTGACCTAATGTTGCACTAGGTTTGAACAAACTTGTGACCTGGTAACATGAGCCAAACTGATCCTGCAAAAGAGTGCCTATGCATCTCCTAGCAGCAGAACCCTTTCCCTCTTATTATTTCCCAATATTCCCCTATTCCTAATGGCCTGTTGCATCTTACCTATTCCTACACTACTTAAGGCTCTTCCCCTCCTGACTCTATTTTCCTCCACAATTTCATAGACGTTTGGCAATTATCTTGCAGTTGAATATCACAGTATCACAATGTCATTTGTCAGTAGTGGTGTTGTATGGAATAACGATCTACAGTAGACCCAATTAAAACTGGTCTTATGTGGTATATCATAATGGTTTTCTGATACATTAAAATAAAAAATTTCCTAGCATATAAAGAAAAAAATATTATTTTTATTATTGGAGTTTAAGTACTTTTACCTAGTTATTACATATAAAGCATTAATCTAAGTACCTGGGTGACCGATCTACGCTTGGTATCTTTCGATTTCTATTCAATATCCAAGATTTCGAGTAAAGTTTGATTAAAGTAAAAGGCTTGAAGGCTTCCTAGGCGTTTTGAGGTGCACAGTTCACCAAAGAGAAGCTTAACTAACATCAGTAGGCGTACTGGTACCTGAAACTTCTACGTAATGAGGTTAGAGCCGTTTTCGAGAAAACAAATACAAATGTGCTCCTTTCTTTTTTTAAAAAAAAATCGTGTTAAAAACTTGAAAAGCAAAACGTTATCTACATTAATTAATGGTGCGAGATTTGTGGTATTTCAGAGGATTCTACGATAACCCTTGATGATGGATTCTTATGTAACTCGACGAGAAAAATTGAAAGTAAAAAATATTTTTTTATATATATCTCGCTTAGTTCTCGAGATATCGTATCTCAAAATTTATGCGGTTGGTTGAAATGCTACCTGAACCAGAAGACATATTTCGCCATAGCCAAGTTTGATGGTAAATTCGTATGAAACTCGTCGAGACAAATCGAAAAAAAGGAATTTTTCTGATATCTCGCTTAGTTCTCGGGATATTATATCTCAAAAGTGAAGAGGTTAGGATTAGCTCCAGCCTGGACCAGAAAAAAATCCACCAAAATGACCATGTCTATATGGTGGAAATATAATTTCAATGTTTTATTTTGTACCTAGTGGTTGTTGTTAGGTTGAAATACAGCCTGGACTAGAAGAAACGTCGCCAAAAGCACAAGGAACTATACCTATAAATGATTTTTGACATGCTATATCTGGAAAACCAAGAACATTTATTCTTTATTTTTGATATGTTTCATCGAGTTCTATAAGAATTCATCATCAGGTTGTGACGTTAATAGAACATCATGTGTGCTAAATTTATTCACTCTGATAAAACTATGCTCATACATGGCAGTAATCTCACATCTTCTGATCAGCATTTCAAAATGCTAATAAAACAATTCCCACAAGAAGTAATCTTCGTTATAAACATTAATAAAGCACAAGGTCAGACGATTCAAAAGGCAAGATTCTATTTATCAGAACCCTTTTTTTCGTATGTGCACTCGCACGCGGCTTTTTACTTTATTATCAAACTCTACTCGAAATCTTGTACATTGAATAGAAATCGAAAGATGTTTTATAATTAAGGAGGTAGTATTTAATGACTAACTAACAACCACTTTTTACGGTCAAAAAGTAAACGATGATTACTTTATAATGAAGTTTCTGATAAAACCATTGATAAATTTTTAATTATCTTCCTTTTTAAATGTTTTACAATTAAACTTGCAGTGTTAATATTTCCACGGATCAGCCAGTATACAAGAACTGTTCGTTTAATTATTCTTTGAAATCAAAGAAAATCAATTTGTAGGCTTTCTGGTACCTGAATTGTCTACGAGATGGCGCTAGTGCCGTTTTCGATATACGGAGTGACAAAATTGTTCGTATTTTGTAAACTCGCTTTTTTGTAGGGAAGACAACTATTTAGGTAATCTTAAAAGTCAAAACGTTATCTAAATACCAAATTTTATCCAAATCTTCACAGCCGTTTCCGAGATCCGAAATATATATATATATATATATATATACAAGAATTGCTCGTTTAATGATATAAGAATTTATATAAAAAAGTTAAGCACATACTGTAGGTTTTATTAGATTACTTCATCAATTAAATTAAAATAATAGTTTTTTTTAACTACTTAAATTTGGTTTAGTAGGTACTGGAAGTATTTGGGAAAATCATGCCTGAAAAATGTGGCTGCCTGTCATCAGTACATGATGAATGGTATGGGTTCTAGTAGGTGCAACAACTGGTTTCATTGGGAGAGCAGTGTAGTGGGAACATGGGAAATCAATGAGGCTCTCCATGGTTTTGCTCATTTTGCACTAGGGATGAAATGATCATTAGAGGGAAAGACGAAACTGATCAGGGAGTTGCACAAAAGGATTGGGTGCCTTCAGACTCAAACTAAGGAGCCTTTGAACGCTCAGCCTATAGAGACACAAAGTAGGAATGTTGGATGTAGCGAGGGTGGTGGTTGGAAGCTTGTAATAGGTTGTAGGGTAAATATGGGTAACAGGATGAAGAAGCTAGACACTTCAGAAATTGTGGAGAAAAATAGACTTGGCCTGTTACCAGAGTCAGGAAAAGCCTCTTCTAGATGTAGGAATAGGTAAGGTGGAGCAGGGCTTTAGGAAAAGGCATGCATATATATATAGGTTCTTCTGCTAGGTAGTAGCCATGGGAGAGGTAAAGATCATCTTCTGCAGAATCAGATAAGAAAAGGTTACCAGGTCACAAGCTTCTTCAAACCTAGTGCAACATTAGGTTAGGTAGTAGAGGATATAGGTTAACTGTAGGAATTTCACCAAGGTGATAGATTTACAATAGTGGGAGGTGCAAGGAATAGCATTGATAGAAATGTGAGTTACAGTATAGAGAGTGACCAGGTGAAGATGGCAGAGCATACCAAAGTTGAACTCATCCAGGCCCTAAGTCACCATGACCAGCCATGTTTGAACCATGTTGAGAGGCAGGTAAACGTGGAAACCGAGGTGCTATTTGGGAAAGGCATTGGTTCTGTGTTGGCGGTTGTGCCTGTGGATACCTTTGGTAGGAGAGTTTTTTTAAGTTTATTATTATTAATTTTATTTGGTCTGAAGTGCCAAATGGCGCTATACAGCCATCATCTATTTATACAGATAATTGAGCATTGTACAAATGGTTAAAGCATTGTACAGGTAATCAAGTCATTTTATAGGATAATTCTACATAAATCAAGAATTTTACATCAGCTGGAGTATTAATCAATTAAATACATACATGTTTATAAGATCAAGAATTAGAATGACAAGTAAATATAGTACTCTGTTAGGGGTGCTCAAACAATAATTACAGCATAATTAAAATATAAATGGAATTCTTATCTACACATTAACATTAGTTTATTTATAAAACTGATTATTTACATACACAAACAGAAATTAAAGACATTAAAAAGGGACTTATTTACCTAAATCTTAATATTATTTGTTTTCATAAATTTCGCTAACAATTTATATATAACCACATTGTTGCCGTGTAACAGACAAGAGATCTTGTTCGAAAAGGTATTTCGGAGTTGTTTAGATCTCTCAGGAATTTGGGCCTGAGAGCTTTATATCTTGAACAAGCGAAAAATATATGGTTTATATCACCTACTTCAGAGTTGCAATATTCACAGATATCTGAATTTATGATGGTTAGACGATGTAGGTGCTGTGCAAATACACCATGATTAAAACGTATTCTAATTATCGTGGTGATTACCCCTCTAGGTTCCGAAGAACAGGAAAACCAAGGCCGGGTAGGAATTCGGGGCTAGATATTACCATAGTATTGTCCCCTTGTTTTTTTACTGACAGTCCCATTCACTCTGCTATTTGTTCAATGCCTTGATTTTTATTTGTGGAAGATGGTCCGTGTACGGTAACCTGTGTTTTGAGGGCGATGCCTATTCTAGCCGCTTTCTTTGCCAACTCATCTACTTTTTCATTATAGACCACCCCTGCATGCGCCTTCATCCAGAGGAAATTGATTTCCCCTATTTCTTCTTGAGCATTCTACTACCTTTTGTACTATGTTTATTATAATCTGGTTAGTTCTCTTGCCCAAATATTTGGTTTGAATAGAGTTCAACACGCTCTTAGACTCTGAGATGATTAGGAACTTCGTCTCTGCTAGTGTTGAGCAATACTTGACTGCCTCTAGCATAGCTATTGCTTCTGTGGTGTATATAGGTATAGTTGTTGGTAGTTTATATGTTCCTTGATACCTGGTGCAGGAGCAGAAAAAGGCACATCCTACATCACCTCCTGGGACAGTTTTAGATCCATCCGTATAGATTTGTATGGTGCTACTCCAGTTTTATGAAAGATACCTCTTTACTAACAGATTGAGGTTTGGGTATTGCTTATCTCCAAGAGTCATATAAAATACCGGAAGTTGAATCATACTGAAGACGGAATGGTATTCGTATGGTGGAAATTGCTTTATTGGGATTATCCTGTCTGTTTGTTATACCCACTCAGTGTAGCTATAATAGGCCTCTGGGAGTCACAATCTTCCTCTATTATTCCACAGGTTACTCAACTCATTACATTTAGAGATAGTTGGGTGGTTCTGGTATGCTAGCCTCTCAACAATGAATTTGTCCGACAGCCACTGTCTTCTAATGTGCAGAGGCATCTCCCGGGCTTCCACCAACAGGGCATTGGTGGGAGTAAATCTCATGGCCCCAAGACAAGTGCGAATACAACTATATTGTAGCCTGTCTAACCTGGAGAGGATTCTGGAGCTTGAACTGCTGTATAGAATGCACCCATAGTCTATTTTGGATCTAATTAGCACTCTGTAGATCATCAAAAATATACTGGGATTTGCACTCCACCAAACGCGTGTCAAAGATCGAATAATATTCTGAGCTTGATTATAAGAGTTGATTATTTGATTGATGTGTGGTATCCAACTAAGTTTGGCATCCATCAATAATCCCAGGAATCTTACATTAGATTTTACCGAAAAGGAGTAGTTTTCCAGGTTGACTATTTTGACCTCTTTGAGTTTTATCCATTTTCTGGTGAAGATAACGACGGAAGATTTCTGTATTGAAATTTGAAGTCCATTTGATTTCAGCCATTTGTCTATTTCTATCATGGTTGCGGATAAGTTATTTAAAGCCATTTCCAATGAGACCGCCAAAGAGTATATGCAGATGTCATCTGCATACTGAAGGTTTCTGGTGTTAGGACTTATTACTCCTTCCAGATCCCATGTATAGAGGATATATAGTAGCTGGCTGAGTATGGCACCTTGGGGTAATCCAGTAGTAAGTATTCTTGGTCCTATAATTTGGTCCCCATACCTCACAAAGACAGTTTTTTCCAACAGGAATTGGCTTATGCCATATATAAAGACCTCTGGCAATCCTAGTCTGCTTAATTTTTTTTAATAGAATAGGAATTTTACATTGTCATAAGCTGAGTGGATATCTAAAAACAAGGAGACCATAAAGTATCTCCTTTTGAAAGAGGTAAAGATGTCCGTTATTAGTATACTTATATTATCCATTGTTCCTCTCCCTTTACGAAAACCAAAATGAGACTGAGGCATCAAGTCATTAGCTTCCAACCACCATTCGAGACGATTCTTAACAAGTTTCTCGAGGGTCTTCCCCACATATGACGATAAAGCGATTAGTCTATATGAAGAATGGTGTAAAGGATTTTTACCAGTTTTTAAAACTGGGAGTATTAATTGGGTTGTCCATTCTTCCATTAAGCAATTCCTTGTCCATAATTCCTTAAAAATGCAAAGAAGTAAGATTTTTTAGCATTACATAATGGATGTTGTCTATTCCTGGGGATGTATTCTTGGTTGTTTCGAGTACATTTTTTAGTTCCAGGATGGATAAGGGTGTCATGATAGGGTGTGAGTAATCTTCAGCTTCAGGACATTTCCAAGGAGCATTCAAACAAGAGGATGGTGCTATTCTGTCAACGAAATCTTCCAGCCATACTGGATCAGTGTCGAAGGGTTCAACTACACTTATTTTTTTTAAAGAGCTGACTTTCTTCCAAACATCGGAAAGACTGGAGTCTTTATTCAGGCTGTTGCAATATTTTACCCATTCTTCCTTTTTTCGATGCTTTAAGAACTTTTTTGTCTGAGCGTCCTCACATTTAAATTCCAGGAATCGTTCAAGAGTCTGTTCTTTCTGATATCTATTCAGTGCTAGCCTGCGTTTCGCCACCGCTTTCGAACACTCTGTATTCCACCAAAGAACTTAAGGTTTTCTACAGAAACCCGCTGTTTTACTGCAAGGGATTGACTTGACAGCAGCTTTATTGATTGCTGAGGTCAGGGCATCATATCTTTCCCTTACACTCAAATTAGGGTCCAGCTTGTCTAGTTCCTCTGAAATAACGGAGCCATAAGTTGACCACGAGGCTTCCTGGATTTTCCATTGAGTATTGGAATAGTATCTTTTTTCAATCTTGTTTCAATACCAATACTTATGTGTATTGGGAAATGGTCTGAACCCAGTGAATACCTTTTAATATCCCAATTATCTATTTTTTGGAAATTGGACGACGCTATCAATACGTCCACTGCAGACGGGTGTCTCAAAGGAGCTGGGATCATCGTAGGGGAACCATCATTTAGTATTATAAGAGAGTTATCTTCTATAGATTCAACAGTGAGCGACCGTTAGCGTCAGAAATTTTGTTACCCCATGCAGAATGATGTGAATTAAAATCTCCACAGATCAGAAAGGGGGAACGCAAAGAAGACCACAAGTGATTCCATTCATTTTTACTGATTTTAATTCTTGGGGGTTTATATAAAGACATTATAGAGAATGTACCCATGGGGGTTTTAATTTCAGCTGCTACTGCCTGGAGTTCTTTTACTACCAAATTTAACTGAATTTGCTGAAAACAGATATTTGCTCTTATCAATAAAGCCTCGCCTCCTTTGCATCATCTCTGTCGTTCCTCAATACATTGTACCCCTGAAATGAGTGGGAATATGAGGCTTGAACCATGTTTCACTGATAGCAGCTACAGATATGTCCCAATCAGACAGTTCTTTTAAAAGGCATTCTCTATTAGCTATTGCAGACTGAGCCTTCCACTGTAGAATTTTAAATGCCATTGGATGAGGAAAACATTTTAAATACCATTTCTCTTATTTCGTCAGGATCTGGGTTTTCATTCGACCGTGAGCTGTCCACAACAAGCAGAATGAGGCTAATAATCTTGTCTATGGTGAAGTCCCCAATTTGGTTTTTACCTTTGTCCTCACTATGAGGCCGAGGAGGTTAAGGATTGTTGGGAATAGGTTTCCCCTGCAAACCACGAGGATCAATTTCATATCGGTAGCCTGTGTAACTGTTAGATGAAGAGGGTTTGCTAATATTTGACAGTTGCCTCTGACCATTAGTTCCTCTCTCCATACTCTCCATGCATGAGGTTGTTGTTAGATAAGTCTGCGAAACATTAACAAGAGGTTCTAAAGGTTTTATATTTCTGATACTTGGAAAGTGTTTGTGCTGATTTTCTATACTTCCATCTAATGGCATATTTCCTTCATACAGTGGAGGGAATTCCATTATATTTTTTATGGCTGGTGGGAGATGTGATTGTGGAGGATGACTGGAAGAAGTTTTAGATACAGAATTTGCATAAGACCTTTTCTTCAATAGACCTTCAGCATCTTTAAAGGAAATGTTATGTGTAGTAGCCTGTTCGCAGACCCTTTGTCTGAACAAATACTCTGGACAGATCGGATGCGTAGCTACATGCTGACCTGTACAGTTTACACAATTTGTTTCATTGGTTTGACACTGCTGAAGAGAGTGAGAACCTCCACCTCTACCGCAACGCTGGCTGCTTCTACACTGTGTACTAATATGATCGAATCGAAGGCATTTATAACATTGTTTGACAGATGGAACATAACTGCTAACTTCACATCTCATGCCGTATGAGTAAACAAATTGAGGGACTTGTTAACTGTTAAAAGTTAGTATACATGTTTGTAGTTTCACAGTTGATGATGGATTATCTCGTACCATACGCTTGGTTAGTTTTTTAACATTAGTTACGTTAACTGAAGATTCAATGTCGGCCATAATCTCTACTTCCCTTAAGCTCACGTCTACTCCTCGAATAACATCCTGCTTTTTAACTAAAAAACGTAGGAATGTAAGCTTCGAAATTTCTGCTTATAAATACAGCAGACTGAACTAATTTACTAGCTACCGAAGGACTGTCTACTTCAATTTTAATTCTATTCTTCCCTGCAAAAGTGATGTTTACAATATGGCCTTTTGTTTCCGGGATATTGATATGTACGATCCTACCAATACTCATTGGGTGTAAATTACCTAGGTTACGATCTCTACTCTCAACATACACATAATAAGGACCTGGATCAGATAGTTTGTAATGATTTGCTGGTCTTGGAAAGGCTGGTTTCTTACCCGTGGGTGGTGTTGGCTCTGTCTGCTTGGGTGACGCTTGTCGAGGGACTGCAATAACAGGAGAAAGGATTGCAGTCTCTGAGGCTTCTATGGTCCGGGTGGCATCATCTTCAACTAGAAATCTTTTCTCTGCTGCTTCAAATGTAGTTTCACACACTCGTTTTCTAGTAATTCTTGTGGTGTTGTCTACTTCCGATATAGCATCATCTGCAATGTCCATGACTGCCGGGACATCAACAGGCTGATTTGCCGCGACGAGGACATCTCCGGCCGCACGCATAACTCCTTGGTTATTCACTGTCTCATCACCCAGTGAAGAGTCTGGGCTACCCCCTCCTTCTCCATATATTCCACTGGACATAGTGGAATATGGATATAGATTTAGGTAGATGAGAAACTACCAGAAGCACGAAGAATGTCACAAAATGATTCACAATTATAACTGTTTAAAGTTAATGCTGTAGGCTTACAGCACTTTGTTCACTATGTGGGCAAATTTACCCAGCGACAGACAAGTTATACTGACAAACAACATAACCACGCTTGAGGAAATCTGCACCGAGCCGACCAGGAAGTTACCTGTTCGGCGACTCAATACGAACTCTCTGGTAGGAGAGTTTCACTAGGCATGGGGCAAGGAGGTACTTTCTGCATTGTTAGCAAAAGCTATAAGAGAGCCTACTTCTGGTAATGATGGAGCCAGTACTGTGCCTTTTTTTTTTTAGGTTAGGAACTGCTGGTGAGAGGATGGAGATGGATGTTCAATGGGATACAAATTGTAGAGCCATGACAGGAAAAATGAAAAATGCTAAAGAAGAAGCTGCTGAAAAAATAAGTAATGGGAACAGAACTGTGAACGTGGAGGATACTGCTGAAAATATCATAAATCCAATAATAAAAGTGTTACTGGTGAACTGTAGAAGTGTAATGAACAAAGTAATAGAATTTGCAAACTTAATGGAGATACATTAACTACAAGTAACTATAAGGGTAGATCAAGGCAGCAGCAATCTAGAATATGCTAATTCAAAAATCTTTGGAAACATACCATTATTTTTTTTTCAAACTTTTTTATTACAATTAAACTTTGTTGCTTGTATCTTTGTTTTATTTAAATATTTATTGGTTTGAAAGTTTTGGCGCGGAGTCTTGGTTAAAAGAAGAAGTATTAGACAATGAGGTTTTTCTTGATGGTTACCTAGAGTACTGCAGAGGTAGAGGAGCATTTGGTGGAGGTGTATTCATACTGGTTAGCAAAGACTACTTCAGTTCACTGGTTTTTATAGATCATATCAAAGTTTTACTTGAGGTAGATTTCTGGAGTAAAAAAAAAAAAAAAAGAAAAAATTAGGGTGTTGGCTGGCTACCATAGTGGAATAAAGAATTATAAAGACGAGGCTCTTGGATAGATACTAAATTCATACCCAGAATTCAGAGTTGAGAGTAGAAAGGCTATTATTGTTGGGGATTTAAATTTACCAGGTGTCAGCTGGGAGGGAAATAAGATTACTAACACAAGGGAACAGATATTTGCAAATACCTTAGCAATGGAAGAAGGCTTTCACAAGTGGTAGAGCAAAATACAAGAGGGGTGAACATGTTGGATATCTTCCTAATAAATCCTGATGATAACCTTGTTGGGTGTCAAATAATCTAAGGAATAAGTGATGATCAAGCTGTTCTGATGGATATTAGAGAATTCAGTAAACCACTGGCCTTAATTGAAGGTGGAAATAGGTAAAGTTATAAAAAGTCAAAAATTTCCAAATTGAAGAGAGATTTCAGGGAAAGTTTCACCAAATGGAAGGAAGGTACAAATGCAGTGGAGTCAAAGTGGGAAGAATTCAAGAAGATAATAAAAAAGGGTGAAGAAATATTTATTGCAAAAAAGGAAGCAAAGAGAAATACAGAACCAATGCAAGTAAAGAGGTTGGTGACAGCAAGGCATTAGGGAATATTTGAAATAACTGAACAAAGAATTAATAACAGCAAAGAAGGTGGCTAAAGATAGGTTTATGAAGAATGTTATTGGCACATGGGGATCACTGATGGATGCTTCTAGTAATTTCTATTGTTATGTTAGAAAATTGAGAGGAAGAGAGAATGTAGATAAGGGGTTTTGAAAGAGGCAGAGATTTGAGTAAATGATTCAGTGATACTATTAGGGATGATGATTCAGGAATGGGATGGTGTAAATCTGGGAATGAGTATTTGCACACAATTAGAAATGAGCAGACTAAGAAATCTGAAATTCATCCTGCAGATACCACGAAGGAACAAAGAAAGCTAAAAAAGCACAAAGGTTCTGGTGTAGATAATATTACTACAGAGTTCTTAAAATTAGCAGGATATGGCATAGTACCCTATCTTGAAGCATTATTTAAATTGCGTTTTGTTACCTGCTGTTTATCAGAGGACTGAAAAAGTGCAATAGTAGTACCATTCCATGAAGGAGGGGTGACAAATAGAGTAAAATTACAGGCCAATCAGTTTAACATCAGTGGCATTTAGGCTTTAAAGCAGCCATGTCAAGAGCTACATATTGAAAATGTTCCATATAGAAGTTAGCTACTTTTGGGAACAGTGGGTATCCCATAGCCGCGCCATCTGTTTGCTCGCAGTATGCACCCTGGTACACAAAGTACATGGATGTGAGGGTGTGTCTAAATAACTACACAAGTTTCTGATACAAATGTTCACTAAGGAGTTCAATAGTCTTCCTTTTATGTGGCACCTTTAGGCACCCACACAAACAACAACATAATTTACAAGTTGACCATAATATCATCACATTCTAACCTCATTGCTTTAACCATCTCCACAAATGCAGCAGAATTCTTGACATGACAACATAATCACGGTTCGTCTATCTTCCATTAGCTGAGCATGGTGCTGATCATGTGACAGGTGGTTGAATTTGCAGCACTGCCTGCACGTAGCCATCCTCAATGTAGAATTTTGCTGTCCTATGGTAAAGTTGTTGACCCATTCCCAATCCATCGGTTAGAGAGCAGCTGCTAGTTTCAAATGCCATGCCATTAGTTCCATAGCATTTTTATCAAAATTACAGCAAGTTTGATGAACCCTCTCTCTCAAAATTACCAGGCTGGTGCAGTGTAGAATCTTCTTGATGGTAGTAGTGTTTGCTGAATGATTTAAAATGGGAAACCGTGGCATTGTTTTGTTATCTACAGCATAACAGGAAAGCCAGTGAACTAAGTAGTTTGGCCTTCTTGCAGCAAAGCTTCTCCAAATGTTTAATGCTGTGCGACATATCCTCCCTGTAGAGGTTCATTAGATAACTATGTACATTTTCACAGTGGCAATACTATAGAAAAACTTCTTGATGCAGCTTCCCCAGATGTTTAACAGCAAATAGACCACCCTTCCAAGTGCATCCGTATCCACTCCCAGCTGGTGTTCCTATGTAAGGGTACAAACACAAAGGGCGCAAGTAGCCTGCATACCTGCTGCCGGCTCTTTATCAAGCATGCGAGCCGACGCCGGTTCACGCAGATTGCGAACACACAGAAAGCAGGCAAAGCTGCCAGTTGACGGTAAGATGTCGAGCTCTTTGGATGAGGATTCTTGAAATTAAGAAAGTAGACTGCCATTCATCTAATAAATCGTGGCAGGGAAAGTTATGGTGAATATCATCATTTGTTTAATGATTTGAAAAAAGACAAACAAAGATTTTTTCAATATATTAGAATGACTTTGGAAACCTTTAACTTCATTTTAAATAAAGTGTAAAGTCGTATAACGAAAAACTGGTGTAATTAGCATCGTCAGCCTATATTACCAGAAGAGAGATTGGTCATTACTATCAGGTGAGTAAGTTATACTAATCAAATAAATACAAAAATTTAAAAAAATACTGATTTAGTATAAGGTATTCAGAAACACATATATTAAGCATTTCATATATTTAATAATATGTATAATTCAATTGCGAGACGCCTTCGTTGTTCATATCAGCACATTCTTGATACTCTCCTTGATTATTATTGACGGAGCTCTGAACTGAACTTTGGGAAGTATGAGATGATTGTGTTCCAGAACAGCTTGACTCGTGCTGATGTACAAACTGTTCTGCTACTTCTTGCATTCGACTTCGAAACGAAAGTAATTTATTATTAGGAATTTTACGTATATGTGGAAGTAGACTTCTGAAAAAATGCAAATGTTCATTATCGCTGTTCTCTTTGGTTTCTCTTCGAAGCGACTTTTCTTTTAAATATTGCAACTTTTGTTACTCAATTTGTAACATAGCCTCATTGAAAGTACTTAGAACCCTTTTTCTTTTTGTAATTGGTATCGAGAGAAACTCTGATGGAGCCGGTAATCCCTCACCACCACGATCAACATTCTCATTATTAGTATTATACTGTTCTTGTTCTGATGGTTGGTGTGGCAAAATCGTAGCTTGTGAATCATTGGGGGAATGAACACCTGTAGATATTTCTTCGGGTGTTGAAACAGAGCAAAGATTTCCAGTTGAGGGCCTCGGCATAACATCTCAAAAAAGAAATTAATTAAAATAAAGCCATTTTAAACAGTTTGCATATGGACGACCATGAAATGCAGCAAAAAGTGTGAGAGATATTTATGTATGATACTTTTCATATAATCCTTTACAGTACATTAAATGAATTCAGCGATAGATAATATGAAACATGTAAAAAAAAAAAATGATTTCATGTACCATGTTCTTTCATTTCAGCACTTATTTCCCTCCAGCATCTGTCGATGACTTATCTGTTGCCGTGCAGCTTATTCTTCTTATCTCATACTGGGGACTTATCAAATACTGCAGAAATTAACACTTCAACATCCATGTTTGCCTGCCCACCGGAATGATCTGTTCATTCCAGTGGGCAGGCTGGCGCGGGTTACAAGCACCTGCAAGCAGGTACCTGCCATTATTGTGAACGCGCCTATTTGATAACAAGGAAACATTCTTTCTGCCGATTGGCGCAGGTTCGCGCCGGCAACAAGCACACAGACTACCTGCATCCTTTGTGTTCGTACCCTAATACCTCTCTTGTTTTAATCAGTCCTTCAGTCTTCTTATTTGGGATTAACATTTATGTACCAATTTTACCTACATCCTGCATCAAGCTGCACAACCACCAGAAGATGATTTGAATTCCCTAATATTGTGATTTAATTGGCTTTGTTATATTTTGTATATGTTTTATTTGGCAGGACAAGATTTTAAATCCCTATCCGCCCATCCAGTGTTTGCATAACATGTACGTCAAATTTTCATAGTTTTTAATTAAAATGTTTAAAATAAACAAATAAGGAAATAAAATCATAACTAAAAGGCCTAGATTGCCAACTTCCTCATTTTTTTTACCCTTGGCAATATCTCTTTTTATAGATAAAATTTCAGGATCTGAAAATCTATCTTGTATCCGAGTTTACCATAAAAAAGTTTTGATAAATTTTAATTTACTGAAACTTCATTCTTCTTCATCAACAGTTACAGTTGGTGTTAGCAAAATTGGAACAGCTGTCAACACATTTGGAAATATATCCTGCCAACCATTTTGTTTCATAAGTTGAACTTTTAGTGGTTCTGCTGATACAAGCCCCACCAACAATAATTTCAGTTAGAAAGTCCCTCAGCCAATTCACTACCCAATATGATACATTTTTCTCCATTAGTCAAACTCATTTCCAAATCTGCACAGGATTATTCCAATTATTACAATTTAGGAATTGTTTTGATAATGTGTAAGAACGACACTGTATCATTAAATTTAGATAGTTGTGAAAATTGGGTGACCTATGCCTTCTCAATTGTACTGATCAAATGCTAAAACACGTTCACTGTAAACAATTCTTCGATATCTGTTGCTATCTCATCTACAGCCTCATACTCAAAAAATCTCTTCTTTCTGTGGGATCTGACTGGTTTAATAAAAGGATATGTCCCAGTCTTAGAAGCAATTTCACTAGCTGTCATCAGAGGAGAATAGCCCCGGTACTCTCTCAGATTCTGACATCTTTCCCAGAAATTGTGAAGTGTTTCATGAATCCACTTTCATCCTGGCTATCCTTGCTTACAATAGTACTTGAAACAATGTAATATACCAAGTCACCATTTTAATTATAAATTCAAATTTCTCAATGATCTGGCTCAGGGACAAGGCCTCTGTTGCTGCAAGTGAATAATTCGTTTGCAGGAGGGCATTATGAATTAAGGAGCTGTAACTGATAACGAACTGCAGCGAGGTTAGAAACTCTATTCTCTGAACGAATTTCACAAATTTTTTTTGGCAAGAGTCCTTCTAAATTCTTGGATATCACTTTCCATCACTTTGTTGATCGAGAGAATGGAACAATTACTTTTTAAAGAAATCCAGACAAAGAAACAAATCTAATTGATGTTTTGGCGGTACCTGCTATTACCAAATATAATTACAGCTAATTAGATTTAAAAATGCTTGAGAAGATATTGGTTCAGAATTCTGATTTGGGCACCTTTGTTTTCTCCTATCATATTGGATCCATTGTCATATCTTTGGCCTTGACAATAGCTCATATCCATATCGAACTTTAGCAAAATATCATTATTATTGAGGCCAGTGAGTCCAACTACCAGGTCCTGAAGAGTCACTAACTGGCTTGTAAGCTATGTAACACTCACGCACTTGGTCTTCATCTTCATTAATGCCAACAAAAGCAATGTTAAAGATAATTGTTCAACGTGACTGATAATTCAGTATGATGGAAAAGTATTTAGATGATTTATTTTATTAAGGACTTAAATGGTTTTGAATACAATTTCCAAAATAATAGACATTAGTCTCCTTATTAGCAATATGGCAGAGATGCTCCTTCATTGCAGTGTTATATTTTCCTAGCAGTTGCAATATATCCATTTAGTTGCCATTATTAGAAGTATTTCTGAGCCAAAGCTTCCTCTGAACAAGAAATTATTGCATGTTAAAAATAATATTTTGGACATCACTCATTCGAGGATAGCAACCAACTGTGATTTTTTATCTTCAATCTGTATTTTCAGATGCTTGTCTATTACACTGAAGTTCTTTAGTCTAATCAACGCTTGTATCCAACTAAGCATGGTCGCTGGTAATTTGAGGAAGTTTTGTGAGTTTTGAGATGCTCTTATAAGTAGCTCCAGTCATCAAATTCTTCTTTTCCCAGATAAGAGAGAGACCTCCTATTGCATAAACAATAGTAAGAACACTACACTTTATCTGCAGATTTAAAGTAAATGAGCTATCTTCTTTTATAAATTTCTCAATTTGAAAATTAGCATTTGAAAAATGGCGCCTATGATTTTTTTTCTTGGATTTTTTAATTCCTTGAATAATTATCTAATCTCTGACTGCAGGGTCAATGAGTGACCATTTTGAAATATCATCATAATTTGTACTTTGAAAAGGTGACGGTGGTGGTATGGAGGCTATACCCCATTTTGAAGTGCGGACGATGTTGCATCCATAACAAAATCTTCTTGTACTTGCTGCTCTTTATCATTATGAACCTTGTCTGAAGAACTAAAAATAAGTTTTCTTCTGTCACGTATTGAACTAGTTCTTATGGTGACAATTCAGATGACATCTCAACTCTAAACAATTTTGCAAGCATTTTTAAAGCCTCCTAGGTTTTTCGCATTTTTTTTTTTTTTTTAAGTCAAATACAGTTCATACTGTATTTAGTTGCTCAGTTAACTGCTGTACATACACACAATTTGAATTTACACGGTACAGTACACACGTATTAGAAAAACAGCCTTTTCCTGAACCATTGGTCCACTGAAAGGAGTTTCCCTTCTCTTTCCTGTGTAAACCAAAAGAAAAGGGCTTCATCCACTTTATCGTTCTGGGTCTGTTTCAAAGTCTGCCGAATTTCAAGTGTTTTTCCAAAAGACGTTGCATGGGAGTGTTCAAGCTTCAATTGGTTCTTCTTCCAAACACAAATGGTTGCCTTACCAACACTTAGTTCTGTCGCCAGTTTAGATACATTCTCTCCATTGTCTAACCACTTCAAAGCATCCAGTTTTTCTTTGAGAGTTAATTTTGTATGTATCTGTTTACTCATGACGACAGTATACCACTACACCCGAATGCATACAATACAACTGTCAAGCATGCCAGCGATCAATAGCTAATATTAACTGAACGGTTTGCGAGCTGGCTGATAGTGCAGTGACCTCGAACAGTTCAAACATCTCAACAGCAAAGGGAGGGAGTGAGAGTGAGGCATTGTCCTCCCACTTGTTCCCAATTGTTACCATGTTGTACCTACTTATATGGTTGGTATACTTCATTCTAGAAACTGGTCACTGTAATTCCAGCTAATCAGAACGAATCGGTTATCTGAACAAGGCCCGGTACCAATTAGTTCAGTTTAGTGGGACTCTACTGTATTTATGCTACCAACGTTAATTGTAATCACCTAATGTATAACATTGTAGATATAAATATGTGAGGTTCGCCTCATCCAGATGCGAATGACAGTGCCGGAACTAGAGAGGGGGGGGGGGCAAACCCGGGGGGCATACCCCGGGCGCTAAATGACAAATTCGTGAGCAGTGAAATTCTTTCTTAGCTCTACTGACCTGGCCAGCAACCTTCTGGGGCTGCAAAATCAAAGAATAGCTTTAAACTGCTGCAGGTGGCAAATCCATATTTGAAGGGGCAGCAGTTGCAGGTTTTTACTCCGGCTCAGAAAATTCGTATATCCACCACTGGCAAATCAGCTGCAAGACTACAGCCGAAAAGGCAGGATACAGGTGCAAGAGGCACGTGCAACACCGGAGAGTGCTAATTATGGGACGAGTTGTGATTTTCTTGAATGGAGTAACTCGAGCTGACTCAGACTATACATTAATCAGAAGCTCTTATGTTTATAAACTCTTCTGGATGATTAATATATTTAAAAAAATAGGTTAACAGCAAGCTGTGTTACTATATAATTTATTTTTCATTTTTTGTGCTGACGATCTCTCGCTGCATTTTCGGCACCCTCCATATGACCACGCCCGGTGCAACCGCACCACTCACACCGCCCTAGAGTCACCCCTAGCTGTGACTAGGGATTGCAATCCAGCAAAACGGGATCCTGCAATCCTGTGGGATCTTGCATCATTAGACAATCTGGTGGATCCTGCACAAAATTAAGCGGATCCGCAATCCGCAAAATGTGGTGAAAACTTGTGTCAGCCTGCATGACTCGCTGCCCCACTCAGTCTCTGTCAGATGTATTGCACTGTTTGCCTGTACCCTTAAAGCTGGCATTTGACTCATGTGAATAAACATTTGTTTTTGTCAACCTTCATCATTCCTAAGTAAATTGATCCAATTTTATATATTAATTAAAACTTATGTCTGTTTTAGGTACACATTTCTATAATTTGAATCATATTGCGCATTTAGTATGATATTCTAACTACATAATAATTATTTTTTATGTGTTGCAAACATCACCTGCTTTTTATTCATGGTTTCATTATTTCCATTTTCTGTATTTGCAATTAAATAAGTTGTGACAACTTCCTCTATTTGTGGCTGAAAATTTGATTATTTGTTAATACAAAACTAATGTTATCATAATTTTAATGAATGCATACCTATTTATTCAGTAACTATCAAAAGGCAATTGTATAACCTTTGACTTATTTTTGTCTCGAACGCAGCCTCAATGAATTTGAAACATGTTTTTTGACGAAAGGCACCTGCTTACATGTGCCGCTCAGGCTTTCTCCCTCTTGGGATGATTTGGTCAATCGCAACAATACATTATTTTTGAGTAAAAGTATGCGTCCTTTCAACTCCTTATTATTATTTCGACTAAAGGCAAAAAAAAGTTATAATGAAGTCTTCACAGGATTATCGCTGAATTATGTTGTAAAAATACCTAACATCAACGGTTGCCACTGCCATCTTCCTCACATGTCAAATTTCGTATTTTTTACAACGAAATCCGTTGATACATCCATGAGGACTTCAATGCAATCATACACCAAAAAAGCCTCCTTTCTTAAAATAATAATAATTCCCACTTTAAAAAATAAGTCACTACACCACTTAGAGTAAAACGGAAATATTTGACAGTTTACGTCTTGGTTAGTAGTTTCGTTTAATAACAATGAATCAACAATAAGATGAATCAAGAAATCAGGAGACATAAAATGAATCCCACAAAAACAATTATTGTAAAAATAGGCCAAGTCTCTTGCTTGTGCAATGACAAAAGTTATGAAATCTTGTTCTGAGCCAAGTCTACACTATACAGAGTATATTCACTTCACTTTGTGGAGTAGGATGCTTTCTCTCGGTGTTATGGAAAGATTATTTAGAATTAAAAAAAAAAAAAAGCCTCTGATGACTTGGTCATTATGTATACCATGTTTTTAAACTGATGTGATGTATTCTAAGGCACATAATATGACATAAAACTGAATATTTTCTATTTTTGATTATTTATTTAAAAATTGGTTTAAATTTAAAAACAAAAATGTAGAACCTCGAAATATACTTAAGACATGCTAAAAAAATTTAGTGCCATTTTGACAATTAAAATATTGTTAACTGTTAATTTTTTTATAATTTAACACTAAAATTGATTTATTAATTTAATTAACAGACATTTATTATTTAATTTATTAATACCTTAAATAACTATAAATATATGTGCTAAAAAACTGTTGGCTCCAGTTCCGCGGTATAGCAATCCTTAGGTGTGACCCGTCAAACTATCCCTTCTTCCTGCAATTTTATTAAACAACTCCTTCCTGTACCTATTATTTATATAATATGTATGTTTTATGTAGCCTTTACAGCTGTCCAACAGGAGAGAATCATGTATCAAAATATGACAGTGGCAAGCTATTTTGTCTCATCAAATGTAAAATAGCATTACTTATATAAATTATTATTATATCGTTTAGCCCACTAAGGAGCGCGTGGAACCATTAATTTGCATTATTCTTCTTGCTGTTCTTCTTATTTTCCCAAAACCTCCTCATCCTTTCGCTGTGGGCTTGACGTCTCTCTTGTGTCCATGCATTTCTGAGTTTCAGATTTTTTGATGTTGGGCTCTTAGGGGCAAATTTATGTGAGGTGATCAATTGTCTGTATTTACTGTGTGATGATGTCAATGGGTCAAGGCTGGCTTCTGTGAGGTCCTTCTGGGTTTCTACAAACCAGCGTGCTTTGTTTTGTCAGGGACCGTTGACGATGTGGAAAATTTTCTTGGTAAGTCGTGAGTCATCCATTCAGTGCTATATGACCATAAAATTTCATGCGTCTTTTCCGTGCGAGTGAGGTGAATCTTTCTGTCAGTGAATACAGTTCATCTGAGCTTTTTCACATCCAGATGCCATCTTGGATTTTGGGAGCCAAATATTTTCTCAGTATCTGTCTTTCTATTTTTTCTATTCCTTTCACATTTACCATTAATAATGATGTCTCCGTCGCATACAGTGCTCCTGGAAGAACGACGGTGTGGTAGTGATAGAGTTTGGCTTTGGTGGAAAGTGATTTCTTATTGTAAGTATTCCATGTAATTGCATATGCTTTTGCAGATTTTCGGCACGGTTTTTGTGGGCTTCTTTTCAGTTCCAGTGTTCCCAATAATTTCTCCTAAGTACTTAAAGTGTTTAACTTGTTTGATAGTGCCATATTTGGTCACGAGTGGCTTCAGGTTTGTGCTTTTGGAGTCCATATATTGCGTTTTCTCATAAGAGATTTGGAGGCCAGTTTTGATAGCTATCTCATGAAGCTTCTCAACAGCATGTTTGGCTTCCTCAACAGTTCGCGTAATTACTGTTAGATCATCTGCAAAAGCAAGGCATTTTATGTTGATTCGTTTATCCTTTGTTCCCATATATATTCCAGATATTTCTTTTCTCCATATGCTAATGATCTTGTCTAGTACCAAGTTGAACAGGGGATGGTGATAACCCATCTCCTTGTCTTACTCCAGTTTTAAGTTCAAAAGATGCAGAGATTTTGCCCTATAAATTTCACATTTGAAGTTGTATTTGTCAAAGTTTGTTGAATTAAAATAGTTGTTTTGTTATCTACTCCATATGCACTGTAAGAACCTTAGAATTTTAGCAAATTCTAGCCTCTCACCTTTAGGTATTAAGGGGAAAGCTCACTCTTTAGTAACAGGTAGTTTCATTTCGTGTATAGGTTATGAGAGTGAAGCTTTATATAACATGAAGATACTGTAACCAAACAGACGAAATAAACCCTTTTAGGAACAGTAAAAGTATTCAAAAGTAAATAAAAGCCCTAAAGTAAACCTTTTATAACAGGAAGAAAACATTAGTTTGGGAGGAAATAGGTTAAATCACTCAAAGTCAATTTCAAATAATAAATTTTGCTGGAGGTTAACTTCACAATTTCTAAATCAATTTAGATGCAGTAAAGACTGTCAGTAGTTGCTAAATGCCGGATATAAACTTTGTATAACAATAAATAAACTTTAAATCAACTGAAAATTAAATAATCATTAATAATTCAACTTTGAAATTATGAGCTTCTACTTGGGAGCATTTTGTCATTTCTAAACCGAATTACGAGCAATAAAGTAGCTCAATATTTAATAAATCAACTAAATTAACTTCCTATAGTAATATTAAAACCTGTTACTAACCTGAAAATGATAATCCATTATAATTCTGTTCACCACACAATAAATTTCTAATATTTGGCATTTCACTGTTTTTACACACTTTCGAACAGAATAAAGTAGTTTTAATGAAGTAATAATGCAATTAAAATATAAATTCACTAAAATTTCGTAGTTTCTGAATGCATAAATAACTTAAATCAATTTTTAACACTTCGTTAGATGCACTTCACTTTTAACATTTTTTATCACAACAGCCTAGACAGTTTTCGAAATAAAAAGTAGATTTCCGGAAATAACTAAAAATCTAATATCACATATAATAATTTCAAGTAATTCCAAGTAATAGAACCGATTCTATAAAGATTCTAAAATTTATTTTTCAGTGAAACCATGTGCCACGTCTAGGAATTATTTACAGCTGCTAAAAATCAGATACAGAGATGAGACAACTTTCAGAATACGTAATTTAATTCAGAGAATCTATTGGTAATTTTATATTTGCGATAAAAGTAATGGAAGTAAAGTTATTAAATTAAAACCGAAATAGCATTGTTAGTAAATCTTATAAACCCTGTAATTAAACTATCCGTGCATCAAATTTAATAAAAGTTACACCAATAAACTCAGGAATTTTAGTAGAACACACTGATAATAATATTATTTGACGAAATAATGAAGCTTCGAGAACAATAGTAATTCCCCAGGGTAGAAAATAGTTCACTCCTACGCTAAGATCTTTAAAACCAGATGCTTAAAGTTATTCACTATATATCCATTATTTCACTATTAAAAAGTCTAAACACTGTCATACTTAAAGTTTCGTATAATTGTTTAGTTACCGAGATATTTCAGGCCTAAATTTTCTAAGTGTTAGCGGAAAGCTGTGTTTTGGCTGTGACGTCAGCGAGGGTATATAACATGAGGCGGTGTGAAGACGCCATCTTTCCTAGTTCCGGAGCCGTGCTATCATGACGTTATAAGTGTGTGGGCGCTGGTGAGGTTGGTAGCTGAGGATTTGGGTTGGTACCACCGGGTCGGCCATCTTGGGACTTTGGCTTCGGGCCGCGGCACTTGTTTATTAACTTGAACTTGTAATTTCATCAGGGGTGTCGGTCGGTCTTAACTTCTCTCCACAATCTGCAAACTTTTGGGAACGTGAGTTCGATTTGCCTAATCAACTTTGAGAATGCTATTTTGAACTTTTGATCTTCTTGTCATAAACTTGAAGATTTTGCTACCAGTGAACTTGTTCTGTTTTCGTAATGCAACAGTGAAACCTTTCCTCCAATTTGTGGAGGTTTAAACAAATCTTGTGTCATCCGTATGTTCGGCGCACACCGCAGTTCCTTACATGGGACTGTAAGGCTCGTGTTTGTGAAATTTCAAACGGTGGAGAGAATTAGACGACCAAAGTGTTTCGAGTGTCCCCATACCCGTGGATAACATCTTCTACGAGAGTGCCTCCGCCGACATTAGCGGACTCCAAGCAGCCAACCAGACCACATCAACAACGCCACACAACCACAGCTTCGAGATTCCGAGCAGCCTTCGATGTCGAATACTCCTCTTTCACTTCGTCTGAAGTGCTGACCATTAGGTCCAGAGGGGGCGGACGACGCTGTATTCGCCACACAACATCGCTCCTTTCATCACGCCGACTACGGACATCCAGCCTGCTCAAGATAAGTAATTTCATTCTTGAATCTACATCGGGCCTCTCCATCCTAAACTTTGGCGACAGTTAGGCCAGCCTGGAGAATTCTTTTCCTGTCATCTGTGCAGTTTCTTCTTTATTTTTATTTTTTTTGTGCTGCATAGAAGCATCAACCTTCAATCAATAGTTGACTGAAATATCATATGATATTGTTCTTAGGTTGCAGCCACAGTATCCGCATTTTTACTACTATTTATGCCATCACGGTGGAAAACTTGTACTCGATTTTATTGAGTGATAAAACTTTGGGGTAATCTATTTTACCTATCGGCCTAATTTTACCTGGCGATTCATTTTTTTTTTCTTTCTCTTTTCTACAAGTGAATTAACTGTGTTTTGGAACTGTATATTTAGATGCATGTAACTCCGATCAGCTGTTTATATGTATAACTCCGATCAGCTGTTTGTGTGCACCTCTGATCAGCTGTTGATGTATGTAACCCAAAGAGTTTACTACTACCGAGATTGTTCATTTCCGCCGACGATTTGCTGAAACATACTGCATAAATTTTTTTTTTTCTTTCTCCGTGTTCTATCTGCTTCAGTGATTATCTTTGTTGTGTTTACATTTGAGAACTTCGATCTTTACCCTTTGTCTGTTTTTTACAGTGTTTTTGTTTTACGTGCGGATTAATAATATTCTTGTGTATTCATTATTTTTATTTCTTTCTTGTGTTTTGGGAATTTCTATTTTTATTGATGTTCTTGTTACATTTGATCGTCGAACTTTAAAATTTTGAAATCAGCTGTTTGCTGAAATTCTGTTATACCCTATTTTGATATTTTTTTTTGGTTATATTCAATTCAATTCCTTTTGCGATTATTTCCTTTTGTGTAATTGTTTCTTTTTTTATTGTCAATATGGCATCAAATGATGACAACCCTGTTACAAGCTTAGTAGCTTATGTTAGTGAGGGGGATATAAGAACACATTCAATGAGAACTAGATCTATGAACTTAATGGATATAACACAGCGAATGGATGTTCCGGTTTCACAGCCTGCTTCACAGACTGATGAACATTTTTGTAATCTAGTTCAACTTGATGTCAAGGACACAAGTAATACTTCTGAACATTCCCTTCAGTCTACTACTGATACTATCCCTGTTCAGGAGGAACTTATACATAATAATCAGCAACCACATCCTCTACAAGCTGCACATTTAGCGGAACAGATTGCAAACTTGACACCTATTTCTGGTACTTACCTTCCTCCATTGCATTCAGATGAATCTGATATAGAGGACACAGCAGCATTGCAACAGCCTAATTCGCTAAACAACTATGATCCCGATTGTCATAGTGTTACCTCACACACGACCTCTGAGAGCGATTTTACAGGATATGCTGCAGGAAATAATGGGGATAACAACACACCAGACACACAGAATATTCCCCAAGCACCACCGGAAACCATGATTGGTAGTATGCAATCTACATCCCACTCCACTGGTATGGATACTCAGTCCACTGAAGGAGAAAACTATCCCTCCAATTAGCAATATACCAAAAGAGTTCAGTTGGATGGCTACACTCTTTAACCTACAAACACAAAGTCTTAATACATCAACTTACCCAACAAGATTAATAATAAGTTTGACCAACAGACCAATAAGTTGGACCTACAAAATCAAAAACTAGATGAATTCAATAGTAAACTTGATCAACACAAAGATGAATTCAATAGTAAACTTGAATAACACAATAAAGATTTGAAAGAACTAGAATCAAATTTTAGAACCACCCTCACCAATTCATGCATATCTTTGAAACAGGAACTCACACAAACTTTCACAGCCCAAACAAATTCTCTTGAAACACGCATTAACCACCAATTGGGGGGCAGGATATAGAGTCTAGAAAAGAGATTAGTACAGTCGGAAGAGAAGTGTGAGAAAAATAAACAAATATTGATGAACCAGTTACAAGTACACCGCACAGAAATGTTACGCACCTTCAACCAACATGCTCAGGCGGTAGAAACAAAGCTTTTAGACTGTAATATGCGAATAAATTCGGTTAGAGATGAATGCCAGAAAAATACACACTTTTTGCTCAATAAAGTGGAGGCACAAGACTTAAAGATTGCAGAAATCTCTGCTGGTCTACAACATTCTGTAGCAGCATCAGCTGATCTAGTAGCACACACCCATTTCTCAGCCATCAGCTGTTCTAGTAAATGCACCCGTTTTGCCCCCCACTACAACATACTATTATTGAGACGCTAATTGATAATGAACCTGAGCCTTTGCCTGCATCAGCCTGTAGTGATCTACCTGATCTTATAGCTGATCCTATTGTGGATAATTTTGAAAACTCTGAAACCCATTCTGCACCCACAGAGGTGACAGAAACTAACATTCATTCATCAGCTGATTCATTCGTAACTAGTGAACAATTACAACCTATCTCAGTAGAACCATTTTCTAAAACTGAAATTAATGTACAATTCTCAGCTGATCTTTCACAGGTCATTGACCTGCCTCCTGTAGTTAACAAGGCTCTAACTGACCTTGTAAAGGCTAATGTGCCTGATTCTGAGCAAACTATACAATCAGATGATCCTAACAGTAATACTGAACAACAGGAAAGTTCGATTGATTTTACAACTGACTTAGCACATCCCACTACTATACTCTCAGCTGATACCATGCAAGTATATCCTACAGCAGGGCAGCTTATTTCTGATATTTGTGGGAATGATGAACATATGCCAGTAATTTTAGGGAACAGTGAGAACTTAATAATTTCAATGTTAATATGAGCAATGCTCAAAACAATATGCATCACTCAGCTGATTCCCCTAATACATTAGTTTGCACACAAGAAGCAACTAGTAAACCATTCAATAAGAAATTGAAAAAGCCAACCTTTGTTGACAAATTGAATAAACAATTAACAACCTAAAATGTTCCCTGAGAACAGCAATAGAAATTTTTCATTGCTATTCAGTGCCCATTTGGGAGATTTTCAGATTAACAAAACAGTTGGTACATTCCATTCTATTTCAGAATGTTTCATATGAGGAAGTAACTGAAACTTTTAACACTTCCCACGTTGGGGATAGTATACACCATATTGCAAGAAATTTTTCAAGCAACAGACACATCAGTACAGCTTACTATGCCATTGTGCTGAAGCTCTTTCATTCCTGTGATATGGAAGAAAATGGTGTTTATCTTTCACAACCCACAGTACACATGCTATGTCAGCACAGAAAGACAAATAAAAAGAAAACTATTTTCAGCTACCAATGCTTTGGGAGAGCTCCTAAATTTAAAAGCTATGTGAACCCTTTTCACACCAAACAAAGACATACTTTTTGCTGAATGGAGGAATGTCTTCAAACTTAAAACCACTAATCCTACTCTTCAGGAACACACACAGGAAATCTACACTTTCAGGAATTTTCAGCCAACCTGTGTTACTTTATATATTTTTTCATTTTGGTAACTTTAGGACAATTTGTATTTGTTTATCTGAGTCTTTTACTCAACTGATTTTGATTTTTGGAGTAGTATTAGGGCAAGAAGTTTTTGCAACAACTTTACATTTCTAATGAGTACTATGACCCAACCATATTGAAACATCTACCTTGGGTAAGTCATTGACCAGATTAGTTGGGATAAGATTTCTGAGACACCAAGGGTGGAGCTTATGGATGTGGAGACTGATTTTCGACAGGATAAAGTTGTTTGGACAATTGAGGGAATCTGATGCTCTAGTTGAAGTGGAAGTGAAGATAATTCATGTTTGCCTATATTTCTAAAAGAGAGAAAAGAGGGGGTGGATGGTAGAGAAGAAGTAACAATATATTGGGGGAATGCTTTTATTATATCAGGACCAGGAAACACATAGCGAAGACTTTACCTGCGATCCTTATTTTTATTATTATTCGCATTTCCACCCATTATTATTATTCTTCTTATTATTATATATTCGGCATCACCGATAATGGGATGACCTTATCATTACAATACATATTATAATTGTTAGTGTAACAAAACAAGGCGACCTCTTACTTCATGCATAGCCTAAGGCAAATATTGCGGCATGCACATTATATAGAAATACATTTGGCATCTAGGGATGACCACACATATAAAAAATTAAGGCACCATTCTTTTTATAAGTTTACACAAACACAAACAATATATAGGAAACAATGAGTTTGATACCATTTCTTTATGGAGACAAAAGCGGAAATAACTCAAGCTTGTTACAGATAATGGAGTCTTGAAGATATAATTTCGACACTGATGTGAGTTTACATTCTTGTGAGGAAGAAAGAATTGACACTATTTTGGGGAGTGATGTACTGCCCTAAGTGTTATTTTATGTACCTTAGAAAGGTTTGTGACGGCAATCACTATTATCTTATACACTTAGAAAATTGAAGGATGTTAGTAACAAGATAAGGATATCAACATACTTTCACAATGATACTAAAGTACTAAAGCGTTTGATTACATTTGATATTCAACATTTTTTTTTCTCTCTTGTAATTGTTTCAAACTAACTTACTAATGTCAATAAGACAATTTTGTAAACATTTTGTTCAGCTAACAGCTGAAAACTTTGTGAGTACAACAATTCCATGACACTCAACATAACTTGATGCTTGATAGTTTTCAAAGTAAATGTCACTTACTATATTACATGCTGTATTTATATTACCTTTACTACTCTATATTTAGGTTAGCTATAGGCTTTCCTTCCCATTAGGATACTTTAGTAAACATTGACAAATTTTGAGAAAATATTGGTACCAGGGTACTGGTACCTTCACAACTGTGTTATGTTACTTTTAAGATATATGGACATTTTGTAAACAGCAGTGTACTGCTGTCTGGAAACTACGTTTCCTTAAAATTTACACCCCTATACATCTTAGCATGTTTACTCTTATTATGGGGAATTACTTTATAAATAATTACTATACTTACTATTATTATTATTGTAAAAAAAAAAAACTTTAGAAAATGTAAAGACCCATTAAATTGGCAAGAACCAAGTTCACTTCTCTATGTCTTTTTAATTTGATATGTATATGCTTATATTTTTCCTATATGCTTCTTAGCTATATTTGTTTGTATTACTCTTGTAACATCATTTACTTATTAGTACGCTTATATGGATAATAATTTTCTTGTATCTCACTTACAATTTGTAACTATTGTCATTTCCTTTTATAATAAGGATCTTTATGTCATATTTCATCTCCACACAACTTGTGGGAACATCATAGTATTTCCTATAATTACTTGTACACTTACTTTTGTATCTACTTTTGTATTTTACTTTAATATTTTTCTTGTATGTATATGTTAGTGGTTAAGAACAGTTTGGCCGCCACTAATTCCCATCTTTTTTCTGTTTTGTATCATTCACAGACCAGCTAGCTGACCGAGTTCCCCAGGCTACTCCTGCTGCGTCAGGAACCGGGGATGATGGACATTGCTTGGCAGAACTAGATATAAGGCTTTGATTTGTATAATTTGCGAGCCTTAAAGTCTGCTCCCGTTACAGGACTTGGGTTTTCACCCATTTTAGGGAGTTCTGTGAACAGTGTTTTAAGGGAAAGTGGTAATTTAAGGCCATAACAAAACAAAATAACATTCAACCAAGGACGTTTAGAAAACGAAAGACTTTCCTATATGGAATTTCAAAATATAATTGTTTGTAAAACACTATAAATTCTTATTTATATGTTTGTAAAATAATATACTTCAATGTTTTTTGTTCTTAAGACAAATTTGATATTTCTTGTATTAATATGTTGCAATGTACTTTTGTAATTTATATTTATAACCATTCATGTTTTGTATTTTAATAATTTGTGTGATATTTAAACAATTTTGGGATTATTTGTGATACACATGTTTATAACTTTGTGATCATTTGATAATTCACATTTTGCTGTTTGATAATTTGTTTGATATTTGATAATTTTTCATTAATATTAATTCAGAGTGAATGAGTTTTTGGAAATGTTGTTAGAGTTATGAGTGAAAGTTCAGTTTTGATTATTCATGTTTGTTTTGAGTATGAATGGTGGAGAGAGAACTGAACCGACACGTGAAAGTTAATTTTGGGAGAATAGTTCATTTTCTTATTTTTATTTTTTTATTTTCAAGATGTTCAGTTAGTTTTCTTGGGAAAATAACTTCAATCTTCAGGGGGGCATGTAAGAACCTTAGAATTTTAGCAAATTCTAGCCTCTCACCTTTAGGTATTAAGGGGAAAGCTCACTCTTTAGTAACAGGTAGTTTCATTTCGTGTATAGGTTATGAGAGTGAAGCTTTATATAGCATGAAGATACTGTAACCAAACAGACGAAATAAACCCTTTTAGGAACAGTAAAAGTATTCAAAAGTAAATAAAAGCCCTAAAGTAAACCTTTTATAACAGAAAGAAAACATTAGTTTGGGAGGAAATAGGTTAAATCACTCAAAGTCAATTTCAAATAATAAATTTTGCTATAGGTTAACTTCACAGTTTCTAAACCAATTTAAATGCAGTAAAGACTGTCAGTAGTTGCTAAATGCCGGATATAAACTTTGTATAACAATAAATAAACTTTAAATCAACTGAAAATTAAATAATCATTAATAATCAACTTTGAAATTATGAGCTTCTACTTGGGAGCATTTTGTCATTTCTAAACCGAATTACGAGCAATAAAGTAGCTCAATATTTAATAAATCAACTAAATTAACTTCCTATATAATATTAAAACCTTTACTAACCTGAAACATGATAATCCATTATAATTCTGTTCACCACACAAAAATTTCTAATATTTGGCATTTCACTGTTTTTACACACTTTCGAACAGAATAAAGTAGTTTTAATGAAGTAATAATGCAATTAAAATATAAATTCACTAAAATTTCGTAGTTTCTGAACATAAATAACTTAAATCAATTTTTAACACTTCGTTAGATGCACTTCACTTTTAACATTTTTTATCACAACCTAGACAGTTTTCGAAATAAAAAGTAGATTTCCGGAAAACCAAAAATCTAATATCACATATAATAATTTCAAGTAATTCCAAGTAATAGAACCGATTCTATAAAGATTTAAAATTTATTTCAGAAAAGCACGTGCATAGTTTAGGAATTATTTACAGCTGCTAAAAATCAGATACAGAGATGAGACAACTTTCAGAACACGTCATTTAATTCAGAGATTATCTATTGAGTAATTTTATATTTCGGATAAAAGTAATAGAAGTAAAGTTATTAAATTAAAACTGAAATAGCATTTTTAGTAAATCTTATACACCCTGTAATTAAACTATCCGTGCATCAAATTTAATAAAAGTTACACCAATAAACTCAGGAATTTTAGTAGAACACACTGATAATAATATTATTTGTGTAAATCGTGGTTTTATAAAAATGACGAAATAAAGAAGCTTCTAGAACAATAGTAATTCCCCAGGGTAGAAAAATAGTTCACTCCTACGCTAAGATCTTTAAAACCAGATGCTTAAAGTTATTCACTATATATCCATTATTTCACTATTAAGAAAAGTCTAAACACTGTCACACTTAAAGTTTCGTATAATTGTTTAGTTACCGAGATATTTCAGGCCTAAATTTTCTAAGTGTTAGCGGAAAGCTGTGTTTTGGCTCTGACGTCAGCGAGGGTATATAACATGAGGCGGTGTGAAGACGCCATCTTTCCTAGTTCCGGAGCCGGTGCTATCATGACGTTATAATGTGTGTGTGGTGCGCTGGTGAGGTTGGTAGCTGAGGATTTGGGTTGGTACCACCGGGTCGGCCATCTTGGGACTTTGGCTTCGGGGCGCGGCACTTGTTTATTAACATGAACTTGTAATTTTCATCAGGGGTTCGGTCGGTCTTAACTTCTCTCCACAATCTGCAAACTTTTGGGAACGTGAGTTCGATTTGCCTAATCAACTTTGAGAATGCTATTTTGAACTTTTGAATTTCTTGTCAATAAACTTGAAAATTTTGCTACCAGTGAACTTGTGTTTTCGTAATGCAACAGTGAAACCTTTCCTCCAATTTGTGGAGGTTAAACAAATCTTGTGTCATCCGTACATTTCGGCGCACACCAGCTATGGTTCCTTACA
This sequence comes from Vandiemenella viatica, assembly GCA_031002005.1. Classification (NCBI taxonomy): domain Eukaryota; kingdom Metazoa; phylum Arthropoda; class Insecta; order Orthoptera; family Morabidae; genus Vandiemenella; species Vandiemenella viatica. The sequence continues at coordinate 183,417,230 of JARYHS010008074.1, forward strand.
TGGGACTGTAAGGCTCGTGTTTGTGAAATTTTCAAACGGTGGAGAGAATTAGACGACCAAAGTGTTTCGAGTGTCCCCATACCCGTGGATAACATCTTCTACGAGAGTGCCTCCGCCGACATTAGCGGACTCCAAGCAGCCAACCAGACCACATCAACAACGCCACACAACCACAGCTTCGAGATTCCGAGCAGCCTTCGATGTCGAATACTCCTCTTTCACTTCGTCTGAAGTGCTGACCATTAGGTCCAGAGGGGGCGGACGACGCTGTATTCGCCACACAACATCGCTCCTTTCATCACGCCGACTACGGACATCCAGCCTGCTCAAGATAAGTAATTTCATTCTTGAATCTACATCGGGCCTCTCCATCCTAAACTTTGGCGACAGTTAGGCCAGCCTGGAGAATTCTTTCCTGTCATCTGTGCAGTTTCTTCTTTATTTTTTTGTGCTGCATAGAAGCATCAACCTTCAATCAATAGTTGACTGAAATATCATATGATATTGTTCTTAGGTTGCAGCCACAGTATCCGCATTTTTACTACTATTTATGCCATCACGGTGGAAAACTTGTACTCGATTTTATTGAGTGATAAAACTTTGGGGTAATCTATTTTACCTATCGGCCTAATTTTACCTGGCGATTCATTTTTTTTTTTCTTCTTTTCTACAAGTGAATTAACTGTGTTTTGGAACTGTATATTGGCATGTAACTCCGATCAGCTGTTTATATGTATAACTCCGATCAGCTGTTTGTGTGCACCTCTGATCAGCTGTTGATGTATGTAACCCAAAGAGTTTACTACTACCGAGATTGTTCATTTCCGCCGACGATTTGCTGAAACATACTGCATAAAATTTTTTTTTTTTCTTTCTCCCTGTGTTTACTATCTGCTTCAGTGATTATCTTTGTTGTGTTTACATTTGAGAACTTCGATCTTTACCTTTGTCTGTTTTTTACAGTGTTTTTGTTTTACGTGCGGATTAATAATATTCTTGTGTATTCATTATTTTTATTTCTTTCTTGTGTTTTGGGAATTTCTATTTTTATTGATGTTCTTGTTTACATTTGATCGTCGAACTTTAAAATTTTGAAATCAGCTGTTTGCTGAAATTCTGTTATACCCTATTTTGATAATTTTTTTGGTTATATTCAATTCAATTCCTTTTGCGATTATTTCCTTTTGTGTAATTGTTTCTTTTTATTGTCAATATGGCATCAAATGATGACAACCCTGTTACAAGCTTAGTAGCTTATGTTAGTGAGGGGGATATAAGAACACATTCAATGAGAACTAGATCTATGAACTTAATGGATATAACACAGCGAATGGATGTTCCGGTTTCACAGCCTGCTTCACAGACTGATGAACATTTTTGTAATCTAGTTCAACTTGATGTCAAGGACACAAGTAATACTTCTGAACATTCCCTTCAGTCTACTACTGATACTATCCCTGTTCAGGAGGAACTTATACATATAATAATCAGCAACCACATCCTCTACAAGCTGCACATTTAGCGGAACAGATTGCAAACTTGACACCTATTTCTGGTACTTACCTTCCTCCATTGCATTCAGATGAATCTGATATAGAGGACAGCAGCATTGCAACAGCCTAATTCGCTAAACAACTATGATCCCGATTGTCATAGTGTTACCTCACACACGACCTCTGAGAGCGATTTTACAGGATATGCTGCAGGAAATAATGGGGATAACAACACACCAGACACACAGAATATTCCCCAAGCACCACCGGAAACCATGATTGGTAGTATGCAATCTACATCCCACTCCACTGGTATGGATACTCAGTCCACTGAAGGAGAAACTATCCCTCCAATTAGCAATATACCAAAAGAGTTCAGTTGGATGGCTACACTCTTTAACCTACAAACACAAAGTCTTAATAATCAACTTACCCAACAGATTAATAATAAGTTTGACCAACAGACCAATAAGTTGGACCTACAAAATCAAAAACTAGATGAATTCAATAGTAAACTTGATCAACACAAAGATGAATTCAATAGTAAACTTGAATAACACAATAAAGATTTGAAAGAACTAGAATCAAATTTTAGAACCACCCTCACCAATTCATGCATATCTTTGAAACAGGAACTCACACAAACTTTCACAGCCCAAACAAATTCTCTTGAAACACGCATTAACCACCAATTGGGGGGCAGGATATAGAGTCTAGAAAAGAGATTAGTACAGTCGGAAGAGAAGTGTGAGAAAAATAAACAAATATTGATGAACCAGTTACAAGTACACCGCACAGAAATGTTACGCACCTTCAACCAACATGCTCAGGCGGTAGAAACAAAGCTTTTAGACTGTAATATGCGAATAAATTCGGTTAGAGATGAATGCCAGAAAAATACACACTTTTTGCTCAATAAAGTGGAGGCACAAGACTTAAAGATTGCAGAAATCTCTGCTGGTCTACAACATTCTGTAGCAGCATCAGCTGATCTAGTAGCACACACCATTTCTCAGCCATCAGCTGTTCTAGTAAATGCACCCGTTTTGCCCCCACTACAACATACTATTATTGAGACGCTAATTGATAATGAACCTGAGCCTTTGCCTGCATCAGCCTGTAGTGATCTACATGATCTTATAGCTGATCCTATTGTGGATAATTTTGAAAACTCTGAAACCCATTCTGCACCCACAGAGGTGACAGAAACTAACATTCATTCATCAGCTGATTCATTCGTAACTAGTGAACAATTACAACCTATCTCAGTAGAACCATTTTCTAAAACTGAAATTAATGTACAATTCTCAGCTGATCTTTCACAGGTCATTGACCTGCCTCCTGTAGTTAACAAGGCTCTAACTGACCTTGTAAAGGCTAATGTGCCTGATTCTGAGCAAACTATACAATCAGATGATCCTAACAGTAATACTGAACAACAGGAAAGTTCGATTGATTTTACAACTGACTTAGCACATCCCACTACTATACTCTCAGCTGATACCATGCAAGTATATCCTACAGCAGGGCAGCTTATTTCTGATATTTGTGGGAATGATGAACATATGCCAGTAATTTTAGGGAACAGTGAGAACTTAAATAATTTCAATGTTAATATGAGCAATGCTCAAAACAATATGCATCACTCAGCTGATTCCCCTAATACATTAGTTTGCACACAAGAAGCAACTAGTAAACCATTCAATAAGAAATTGAAAAAGCCAACCTTTGTTGACAAATTGAATAAACAATTAACAACTAAAATGTTCCCTGAGAACAGCAATAGAAATTTTTCATTGCTATCAGTGCCCATTTGGGAGATTTTCAGATTAACAAAACAGTTGGTACATTCCATTCTATTTCAGAATGTTTCATATGAGGAAGTAACTGAAACTTTTAACACTTCCCACGTTGGGGATAGTATACACCATATTGCAAGAAATTTTTCAAGCAACAGACACATCAGTACAGCTTACTATGCCATTGTGCTGAAGCTCTTTCATTCCTGTGATATGGAAGAAAATGGTGTTTATCTTTCACAACCCACAGTACACATGCTATGTCAGCACAGAAAGACAAATAAAAAGAAAACTATTTTCAGCTACCAATGCTTTGGGAGAGCTCCTAAATTTAAAAGCTATGTGAACCCTTTCACACCAAACAAAGACATACTTTTTGCTGAATGGAGGAATGTCTTCAAACTTAAAACCACTAATCCTACTCTTCAGGAACACACACAGGAAATCTACACTTTCAGGAATTTTCAGCCAACCTGTGTTACTTTATATATTTTTCATTTTGGTAACTTTAGGACAATTTGTATTTGTTTATCTGAGTCTTTTACTCAACTGATTTTGATTTTTGGAGTAGTATTAGGGCAAGAAGTTTTGCAACAACTTTACATTTCTAATGAGTACTATGACCCAACCATATTGAAACATCTACCTTGGGAAGTCATTGACCAGATTAGTTGGGATAAGATTTCTGAGACACCAAGGGTGGAGCTTATGGATGTGGAGACTGATTTTCGACAGGATAAAGTTGTTTGGACAATTGAGGGAATCGATGCTCTAGTTGAAGTGGAAGTGAAGATAATTCATGTTTGCCTATATTTCTAAAAGAGAGAAAGAGGGGGTGGATGGTAGAGAAGAAGTAACAATATATTGGGGGAATGCTTTATTATATCAGGACCAGGAAACACATAGCGAAGACTTTACCTGCGATCCTTATTTTTATTATTATTCGCATTTCCACCCATTATTATTATTCTTATTATTATATATTCGGCATCACCGATAATGGGTGACCTTATCATTACAATACATATTATAATTGTTAGTGTAACAAAACAAGGCGACCTCTTACTTCATGCATAGCCTAAGGCAAATATTGCGGCATGCCACATTATATATAAATACATTTGGCATCTAGGGATGACCACACATATAAAAAATTAAGGCACCATTCTTTTTTATAAGTTACACAACACAAACAATATATAGGAAACAATGAGTTTGATACCATTTCTTTATGGAGACAAAAGCGGAAATAACCAAGCTTGTTACAGATAATGGAGTCTTGAAGATATAATTTCGACACTGATGTGGTTTACATTCTTGTTGAGGAAGAAAGAATTGAACACTATTTTGGGAGTGATGTACTGCCCTAAGTGTTATTTTATGTACCTTAGAAAGGTTTTGTGACGCAATCACTATTATCTTATACACTTAGAAAATTGAAGGATGTTAGTAACAAGATAAGGATATCAACATACTTTCACAATGATACTAAAGTACTAAAGCGTTTGATTACATTTGATATTCAACATTTTTTTTTCTCTCTTGTAATTGTTTCAAACTAACTTACTAATGTCAATAAGACAATTTTGTAAACATTTTGTTCAGCTAACAGCTGAAAACTTTGTGAGTACAAACACATTCCATGACACTCAACATAACTTGATGCTTGATAGTTTTCAAAGTAAATGTCACTTACTATATTACATGCTGTATTTATATTACCTTTACTACTCTATATTTAGGTTAGCTATAGGCTTTCCTTCCCATTAGGATACTTTAGTAAACATTGACAAATTTTGAGAAAATATTGGTACCAGGGTACTGGTACCTTCACAACTGTGTTATGTTACTTTTAAGATATATGGACATTTTGTAAACAGCAGTGTACTGCTGTCTGGAAACTACGTTTCCTTAAAATTTACACCCCTATACATCTTAGCATGTTTACTCTTATTATGGGGAATTACTTTATAAATAATTACTATACTTACTATTATTATTATTGTAAAAAACTTTAGAAAATGTAAAGACCCATTAAATTGGCAAGAACCAAGTTCACTTCTCTATGTTTTTTTAATTTGATATGTGGATATGCTTATATTTTTCCTATATGCTTCTTAGCTATTTTTGTTTGTATTACTCTTGTAACATCATTTACTTATTAGTACGCTTATATGGATAATAATTTTCTTGTATCTCACTTACAATTTGTAACTATTGTCATTTCCTTTTATAATAAGGATCTTTATGTCATATTTCATCTCCACACAACTTGTGGGAACATCATAGTATTTCCTATAATTATTGTACACTTACTTTTGTATCTACTTTTGTATTTTACTTTAATATTTCTTTATGTATATGTTAGTGGTTAAGAACAGTTTGGCCGCCACTAATTCCCATCTTTTTTCTGTTTTGTATCATTCACAGACCAGCTAGCTGACCGAGTTCCCCAGGCTACTCCTGCTGCGTCAGGAACCGGGGATGATGGACATTGCTTGGCAGAACTAGATATAAGGCTATTGATTTGTATAATTTGCGAGCCTTAAAGTCTGCTCCCGTTACAGGACTTGGGTTTTCACCCATTTTAGGGAGTTCTGTGAACAGTGTTTTAAGGGAAAGTGGTAGATTTAAGGCCATAACAAAACAAAAAACATTCAACCAAGGACGTTTAGAAAACGAAAGACTTTCCTATATGGAATTTCAAAATATAATTGTTTGTAAAACACTATAAATTCTTATTATATGTTTGTAAAATAATATACTTCAATGTTTTTTGTTCTTAAGACAAATTTGATATTTCTTGTATTAATATGTTGCAATGTACTTTTGTAATTTATATTTATAACCATTCATGTTTTGTATTTTAATAATTTGTGTGATATTTAAACAATTTTGGGATTATTTGTGATACACATGTTTATAACTTTGTGATCATTTGATAATTCACATTTTGCTGTTTGATAATTTGTTTGATATTTGATAATTTTTCATTAATATTAATTCAGAGTGAATGAGTTTTTGGAAAATGTTGTTAGAGTTATGAGTGAAAGTTCAGTTTTGATTATTCATGTTTGTTTTGAGTATGAATGGTGGAGAGAGAACTGAACCGACACGTGAAAGTTAATTTTGGGAGAATAGTTCATTTTCTTATTTTTATTTTTTTATTTTCAAGATGTTCAGTTAGTTTTCTTGGGAAAATAACTTCAATCTTCGGGGGGCATGTAAGAACCTTAGAATTTTAACAAATTCTAGCCTCTCAACTTTAGGTATTAAGGGGAAAGCTCACTCTTTAGTAACAGGTAGTTTCATTTCGTGTATAGGTTATGAGAGTGAAGCTTTATATAACATGAAGATACTGTAACCAAACAGACGAAATAAACCCTTTTAGGAACAGTAAAAGTATTCAAAAGTAAATAAAAGCCCTAAAGTAAACCTTTTATAACAGGAAGAAAACATTAGTTTGGGAGGAAATAGGTTAAATCACTCAAAGTCAATTTCAAATAATAAATTTTGCTGGAGGTTAACTTCACAATTTCTAAATCAATTTAGATGCAGTAAAGACTGTCAGTAGTTGCTAAATGCCGGATATAAACTTTGTATAACAATAAATAAACTTTAAATCAACTGAAAATTAAATAATCATTAATAATTCAACTTTGAAATTATGAGCTTCTACTTGGGAGCATTTTGTCATTTCTAAACCGAATTACGAGCAATAAAGTAGCTCAATATTTAATAAATCAACTAAATTAACTTCCTATAGTAATATTAAAACCTGTTACTAACCTGAAAATGATAATCAATTATAATTCTGTTCACCACACAATAAATTTCTAATATTTGGCATTTCACTGTTTTTACACACTTCGAACAGAATAAAGTAGTTTAATGAAGTAATAATGCAATTAAAATATAAATTCACTAAAATTTCGTAGTTTCTGAATGCATAAATAACTTGAATCAATTTTTAACACTTCGTTAGATGCACTTCACTTTTAACATTTTTTATCACAACAGCCTAGACAGTTTTCGAAATAAAAAGTAGATTTCCGGAAATAACCAAAAATTGAATATCACATATAATAATTTCAAGTAATTCCAAGTAATAGAACCGATTCTATAAAGATTCTAAAATTTATTTTTCAGTGAAACCATGTGCCATGTCTAGGAATTATTTACAGCTGTTAAAAATCAGATACAGAGATGAGACAACTTTCAGAATACGTAATTTAATTCAGAGAATCTATTGGTAATTTTATATTTGCGATAAAAGTAATGGAAGTAAAGTTATTAAATTAAAACCGAAATAGCATTGTTAGTAAATCTTATAAACCATGTAATTAAACTATCCATGCATCAAATTTAATAAAAGTTACACCAATAAACTCAGGAATTTTAGTAGAACACACTGATAATAATATTATTTGTGTAAATCGTGGTTTTATAAAAATGACGAAATAAAGAAGCTTCGAGAACAATAGTAATTCCCCAGGGTAGAAAATAGTTCACTCCTACGCTAAGATCTTTAAAACCAGATGCTTAAAGTTATTCACTATATATCCATTATTTCACTATTAAAAAAGTCTAAACACTGTCATACTTAAAGTTTCGTATAATTGTTTAGTTACCGAGATATTTCAGGCCTAAATTTTCTAAGTGTTAGCGGAAAGCTGTGTTTTGGCTGTGACGTCAGCGAGGGTATATAACATGAGGCGGTGTGAAGACGCCATCTTTCCTAGTTCCGGAGCCGTGCTATCATGACGTTATAAGTGTGTGGGCGCTGGTGAGGTTGGTAGCTGAGGATTTGGGTTGGTACCACCGGGTCGGCCATCTTGGGACTTTGGCTTCGGGCCGCGGCACTTGTTTATTAACTTGAACTTGTAATTTTCATCAGGGGTGTCGGTCGGTCTTAACTTCTCTCCACAATCTGCAAACTTTTGGGAACGTGAGTTCGATTTGCCTAATCAACTTTGAGAATGCTATTTTGAACTTTTGATCTTCTTGTCATAAACTTGAAGATTTTGCTACCAGTGAACTTGTTCTGTTTTCGTAATGCAACAGTGAAACCTTTCCTCCAATTTGTGGAGGTTAAACAAATCTTGTGTCATCCGTATGTTCGGCGCACACCGCAGTTCCTTACATGGGACTGTAAGGCTCGTGTTTGTGAAATTTCAAACGGTGGAGAGAATTAGACGACCAAAGTGTTTCGAGTGTCCCCATACCCGTGGATAACATCTTCTACGAGAGTGCCTCCGCCGACATTAGCGGACTCCAAGCAGCCAACCAGACCACATCAACAACGCCACACAACCACAGCTTCGAGATTCCGAGCAGCCTTCGATGTCGAATACTCCTCTTTCACTTCGTCTGAAGTGCTGACCATTAGGTCCAGAGGGGGCGGACGACGCTGTATTCGCCACACAACATCGCTCCTTTCATCACGCCGACTACGGACATCCAGCCTGCTCAAGATAAGTAATTTCATTCTTGAATCTACATCGGGCCTCTCCATCCTAAACTTTGGCGACAGTTTAGGCCAGCCTGGAGAATTCTTTCCTGTCATCTGTGCAGTTTCTTCTTTATTTTTATTTTTTTTTGTGCTGCATAGAAGCATCAACCTTCAATCAATAGTTGACTGAAATATCATATGATATTGTTCTTAGGTTGCAGCCACAGTATCCGCATTTTTACTACTATTTATGCCATCACGGTGGAAAACTTGTACTCGATTTTATTGAGTGATAAAACTTTGGGGTAATCTATTTTACCTATCGGCCTAATTTTACCTGGCGATTCATTTTTTTTTTTCTTTCTCTTTTCTACAAGTGAATTAACTGTGTTTTGGAACTGTATATTGGCATGTAACTCCGATCAGCTGTTTATATGTATAACTCCGATCAGCTGTTTGTGTGCACCTCTGATCAGCTGTTGATGTATGTAACCCAAAGAGTTTACTACTACCGAGATTGTTCATTTCCGCCGACGATTTGCTGAAACATACTGCATAAAATTTTTTTTTTTTTTTCTTTCTCCCTGTGTTTACTATCTGCTTCAGTGATTATCTTTGTTGTGTTTACATTTGAGAACTTCGATCTTTACCTTTGTCTGTTTTTTACAGTGTTTTTGTTTTACGTGCGGATTAATAATATTCTTGTGTATTCATTATTTTTATTTCTTTCTTGTGTTTTGGGAATTTCTATTTTTTATTGATGTTCTTGTTTACATTTGATCGTCGACTTTAGAAATTTTGAAATCAGCTGTTTGCTGAAATTCTGTTATACCCTATTTTGATAATTTTTTTGGTTATATTCAATTCAATTCCTTTTGCGATTATTTCCTTTTGTAGTAATTGTTTCTTTTTATTGTCAATATGGCATCAAATGATGAAACACCTGTTACAAGCTTAGTAGCTTATGTTAGTGAGGGGGGAGATATAAGAACACATTCAATGAGAACTAGATCTATGAACTTAATGGATATAACACAGCGAATGGATGTTCCGGTTTCACAGCCTGCTTCACAGACTGATGAACATTTTTGTAATCTAGTTCAACTTGATGTCAAGGACACAAGTAATACTTCTGAACATTCCCTTCAGTCTACTACTGATACTATCCCTGTTCAGGAGGAACTTATACATAATAATCAGCAACCACATCCTCTACAAGCTGCACATTTAGCGGAACAGATTGCAAACTTGACACCTATTTCTGGTACTTACCTTCCTCCATTGCATTCAGATGAATCTGATATAGAGGACACAGCAGCATTGCAACAGCCTAATTCGCTAAACAACTATGATCCCGATTGTCATAGTGTTACCTCACACACGACCTCTGAGAGCGATTTTACAGGATATGCTGCAGGAAATAATGGGATAACAACACACCAGACACACAGAATATTCCCCAAGCACCACCGGAAACCATGATTGGTAGTATGCAATCTACATCCCACTCCACTGGTATGGATACTCAGTCCACTGAAGGAGAAACTATCCCTCCAATTAGCAATATACCAAAAGAGTTCAGTTGGATGGCTACACTCTTTAACCTACAAACACAAAGTCTTAATAATCAACTTACCCAACAGATTAATAATAAGTTTGACCAACAGACCAATAAGTTGGACCTACAAAATCAAAAACTAGATGAATTCAATAGTAAACTTGATCAACACAAAGATGAATTCAATAGTAAACTTGAATAACACAATAAAGATTTGAAAGAACTAGAATCAAATTTTAGAACCACCCTCACCAATTCATGCATATCTTTGAAACAGGAACTCACACAAACTTTCACAGCCCAAACAAATTCTCTTGAAACACGCATTAACCACCAATTGGGGGGCAGGATATAGAGTCTAGAAAAGAGATTAGTACAGTCGGAAGAGAAGTGTGAGAAAAATAAACAAATATTGATGAACCAGTTACAAGTACACCGCACAGAAATGTTACGCACCTTCAACCAACATGCTCAGGCGGTAGAAACAAAGCTTTTAGACTGTAATATGCGAATAAATTCGGTTAGAGATGAATGCCAGAAAAATACACACTTTTTGCTCAATAAAGTGGAGGCACAAGACTTAAAGATTGCAGAAATCTCTGCTGGTCTACAACATTCTGTAGCAGCATCAGCTGATCTAGTAGCACACACCATTTCTCAGCCATCAGCTGTTCTAGTAAATGCACCCGTTTTGCCCCCACTACAACATACTATTATTGAGACGCTAATTGATAATGAACCTGAGCCTTTGCCTGCATCAGCCTGTAGTGATCTACCTGATCTTATAGCTGATCCTATTGTGGATAATTGTTGGAAACTCTGAAACCCATTCTGCACCCACAGAGGTGACAGAAACTAACATTCATTCATCAGCTGATTCATTCGTAACTAGTGAACAATTACAACCTATCTCAGTAGAACCATTTTCTAAAACTGAAATTAATGTACAATTCTCAGCTGATCTTTCACAGGTCATTGACCTGCCTCCTGTAGTTAACAAGGCTCTAACTGACCTTGTAAAGGCTAATGTGCCTGATTCTGAGCAAACTATACAATCAGATGATCCTAACAGTAATACTGAACAACAGGAAAGTTCGATTGATTTTACAACTGACTTAGCACATCCCACTACTATACTCTCAGCTGATACCATGCAAGTATATCCTACAGCAGGGCAGCTTATTTCTGATATTTGTGGGAATGATGAACATATGCCAGTAATTTTAGGGAACAGTGAGAACTTAAATAATTTCAATGTTAATATGAGCAATGCTCAAAACAATATGCATCACTCAGCTGATTCCCCTAATACATTAGTTTGCACACAAGAAGCAACTAGTAAACCATTCAATAAGAAATTGAAAAAGCCAACCTTTGTTGACAAATTGAATAAACAATTAACAACTAAAATGTTCCCTGAGAACAGCAATAGAAATTTTTCATTGCTATCAGTGCCCATTTGGGAGATTTTCAGATTAACAAAACAGTTGGTACATTCCATTCTATTTCAGAATGTTTCATATGAGGAAGTAACTGAAACTTTTAACACTTCCCACGTTGGGGATAGTATACACCATATTGCAAAGAAATTTTTCAAGCAACAGACACATCAGTACAGCTTACTATGCCATTGTGCTGAAGCTCTTTCATTCCTGTGATATGGAAGAAAATGGTGTTTATCTTTCACAAACCCACAGTACACATGCTATGTCAGCACAGAAAGACAAATAAAAAAGAAAACTATTTTCAGCTACCAATGCTTTGGGAGAGCTCCTAAATTTAAAAGCTATGTGAACCCTTTCACACCAAACAAAGACATACTTTTTGCTGAATGGAGGAATGTCTTCAAACTTAAAACCACTAATCCTACTCTTCAGGAACACACACAGGAAATCTACACTTTCAGGAATTTTCAGCCAACCTGTGTTACTTTATATATTTTTCATTTTGGTAACTTTAGGACAATTTGTATTTGTTTATCTGAGTCTTTTACTCAACTGATTTTGATTTTTGGAGTAGTATTAGGGCAAGAAGTTTTGCAACAACTTTACATTTCTAATGAGTACTATGACCCAACCATATTGAAACATCTACCTTGGGAAGTCATTGACCAGATTAGTTGGGATAAGATTTCTGAGACACCAAGGGTGGAGCTTATGGATGTGGAGACTGATTTTCGACAGGATAAAGTTGTTTGGACAATTGAGGGAATCGATGCTCTAGTTGAAGTGGAAGTGAAGATAATTCATGTTTGCCTATATTTCTAAAAGAGAGAAAAGAGGGGGTGGATGGTAGAGAAGAAGTAACAATATATTGGGGGAATGCTTTATTATATCAGGACCAGGAAACACATAGCGAAGACTTTACCTGCGATCCTTATTTTTATTATTATTCGCATTTCCACCCATTATTATTATTCTTATTATTATATATTCGGCATCACCGATAATGGGTGACCTTATCATTACAATACATATTATAATTGTTAGTGTAACAAAACAAGGCGACCTCTTACTTCATGCATAGCCTAAGGCAAATATTGCGGCATGCCACATTATATATAAATACATTTGGCATCTAGGGATGACCACACATATAAAAAATTAAGGCACCATTCTTTTTTATAAGTTACACAACACAAACAATATATAGGAAACAATGAGTTTGATACCATTTCTTTATGGAGACAAAAGCGGAAATAACCAAGCTTGTTACAGATAATGGAGTCTTGAAGATATAATTTCGACACTGATGTGGTTTACATTCTTGTTGAGGAAGAAAGAATTGAACACTATTTTGGGAGTGATGTACTGCCCTAAGTGTTATTTTATGTACCTTAGAAAGGTTTTGTGACGCAATCACTATTATCTTATACACTTAGAAAATTGAAGGATGTTAGTAACAAGATAAGGATATCAACATACTTTCACAATGATACTAAAGTACTAAAGCGTTTGATTACATTTGATATTCAACATTTTTTTTCTCTCTTGTAATTGTTTCAAACTAACTTACTAATGTCAATAAGACAATTTTGTAAACATTTTGTTCAGCTAACAGCTGAAAACTTTGTGAGTACAAACACATTCCATGACACTCAACATAACTTGATGCTTGATAGTTTTCAAAGTAAATGTCACTTACTATATTACATGCTGTATTTATATTACCTTTACTACTCTATATTTAGGTTAGCTATAGGCTTTCCTTCCCATTAGGATACTTTAGTAAACATTGACAAATTTTGAGAAAATATTGGTACCAGGGTACTGGTACCTTCACAACTGTGTTATGTTACTTTTAAGATATATGGACATTTTGTAAACAGCAGTGTACTGCTGTCTGGAAACTACATTTCCTTAAAATTTACACCCCTATACATCTTAGCATGTTTACTCTTATTATGGGGAATTACTTTATAAATAATTACTATACTTACTATTATTATTATTGTAAAAAAAAAAAACTTTAGAAAATGTAAAGACCCATTAAATTGGCAAGAACCAAGTTCACTTCTCTATGTCTTTTTAATTTGATATGTGGATATGCTATATTTTTCCTATATGCTTCTTAGCTATTTTTGTTTGTATTACTCTTGTAACATCATTTACTTATTAGTACGCTTATATGGATAATAATTTTCTTGTATCTCACTTACAATTTGTAACTATTGTCATTTCCTTTTATAATAAGGATCTTTATGTCATATTTCATCTCCACACAACTTGTGGGAACATCATAGTATTTCCTATAATTATTGTACACTTACTTTTGTATTTTACTTTAATATTTCTTTATGTATATGTTAGTGGTTAAGAACAGTTTGGCCGCCACTAATTCCCATCTTTTTCTGTTTTGTATCATTCACAGACCAGCTAGCTGACCGAGTTCCCCAGGCTACTCCTGCTGCGTCAGGAACCGGGGATGATGGACATTGCTTGGCAGAACTAGATATAAGGCTATTGATTTGTATAATTTGCGAGCCTTAAAGTCTGCTCCCGTTACAGGACTTGGGTTTTCACCCATTTTAGGGAGTTCTGTGAACAGTGTTTTAAGGGAAAGTGGTAGATTTAAGGCCATAACAAAACAAAATAACATTCAACCAAGGACGTTTAGAAAACGAAAGACTTTCCTATATGGAATTTCAAAATATAATTGTTTGTAAAACACTATAAATTCTTATTTATATGTTTGTAAAATAATATACTTCAATGTTTTTTGTTCTTAAGACAAATTTGATATTTCTTGTATTAATATGTTGCAATGTAACTTTTGTAATTTATATTTATAACCATTCATGTTTTGTATTTTAATAATTTGTGTGATATTTAAACAATTTTGGGATTATTTGTGATACACATGTTTATAACTTTGTGATCATTTGATAATTCACATTTTGCTGTTTGGTAATAATTTGTTTGATATTTGATAATTTTTCATTAATATTAATTCAGAGAATGAATGAGTTTTTGGAAAATGTTGTTAGAGTTATGAGTGAAAGTTCAGTTTTGATTATTCATGTTTGTTTTGAGTATGAATGGTGGAGAGAGAACTGAACCGACACGTGAAAGTTAATTTTGGGAGAATAGTTCATTTTCTTATTTTTATTTTTTTATTTTCAAGATGTTCAGTTAGTTTTCTTGGGAAAATAACTTCAATCTTCGGGGGGCATGTAAGAACCTTAGAATTTTAACAAATTCTAGCCTCTCAACTTTAGGTATTAAGGGGAAGCTCACTCTTTAGTAACAGGTAGTTTCATTTCGTGTATAGGTTATGAGAGTGAAGCTTTATATAACATGAAGATACTGTAACCAAACAGACGAAATAAACCCTTTTAGGAACAGTAAAAGTATTCAAAAGTAAATAAAAGCCCTAAAGTAAACCTTTTATAACAGGAAGAAAACATTAGTTTGGGAGGAAATAGGTTAAATCACTCAAAGTCAATTTCAAATAATAAATTTTGCTGGAGGTTAACTTCACAATTTCTAAATCAATTTAGATGCAGTAAAGACTGTCAGTAGTTGCTAAATGCCGGATATAAACTTTGTATAACAATAAATAAACTTTAAATCAACTGAAAATTAAATAATCATTAATAATTCAACTTTGAAATTATGAGCTTCTACTTGGGAGCATTTTGTCATTTCTAAACCGAATTACGAGCAATAAAGTAGCTCAATATTTAATAAATCAACTAAATTAACTTCCTATAGTAATATTAAAACCTGTTACTAACCTGAAAATGATAATCAATTATAATTCTGTTCACCACACAATAAATTTCTAATATTTGGCATTTCACTGTTTTACACACTTTCGAACAGAATAAAGTAGTTTTAATGAAGTAATAATGCAATTAAAATATAAATTCACTAAAATTTCGTAGTTTCTGAATGCATAAATAACTTGAATCAATTTTTAACACTTCGTTAGATGCACTTCACTTTTAACATTTTTTATCACAACAGCCTAGACAGTTTTCGAAATAAAAAGTAGATTTCCGGAAAATAACCAAAAATTGAATATCACATATAATAATTTCAAGTAATTCCAAGTAATAGAACCGATTCTATAAAGATTCTAAAATTTATTTTTCAGTGAAACCATGTGCCATGTCTAGGAATTATTTACAGCTGTTAAAAATCAGATACAGAGATGAGACAACTTTCAGAATACGTAATTTAATTCAGAGAATCTATTGGTAATTTTATATTTGCGATAAAGTAATGGAAGTAAAGTTATTAAATTAAAACCGAAATAGCATTGTTAGTAAATCTTATAAACCATGTAATTAAACTATCCATGCATCAAATTTAATAAAAGTTACACCAATAAACTCAGGAATTTTAGTAGAACACACTGATAATAATATTATTTGTGTAAATCGTGGTTTTATAAAAATGACGAAATAAAGAAGCTTCGAGAACAATAGTAATTCCCCAGGGTAGAAAATAGTTCACTCCTACGCTAAGATCTTTAAAACCAGATGCTTAAAGTTATTCACTATATATCCATTATTTCACTATTAAAAAAGTCTAAACACTGTCATACTTAAAGTTTCGTATAATTGTTTAGTTACCGAGATATTTCAGGCCTAAATTTTCTAAGTGTTAGCGGAAAGCTGTGTTTTGGCTGTGACGTCAGCGAGGGTATATAACATGATGCGGTGTGACGACGCCATCTTTCCTAGTTCCGGAGCCGTGCTATCATGAAGTTATAAGTGTGTGGGCGCTGGTGAGGTTGGTAGCTGAGGATTTGGGTTGGTACCACCGGGTCGGCCATCTTGGGACTTTGGCTTCGGGGCACGGCACTTGTTTATTAACATGAACTTGTAATTTTCATCAGGGGTGTCAGTTGGTCTTAACTTCTCTCCACAATCTGCAAACTTTTGGGAACGTGAGTTCGATTTGCCTAATCAATTTTGAGAATGCTGTTTTGAACTTTTGATTTCATTTAAATAAATTTGAAGATTTTTTTGGAAAGTGAACTGTTTTATTCTGTAGCTATTGAATCACCTTTTTAATATTTGAGGTCATCAAATATTGTGGCGACCTGAAGCATTCTAGTTGAATATCCAGGCAACATGGTCAAAGCAAATTAACATATTCAGTAAGTTTTCATCGAACAGTGAGGTGCTATCAAGAGTTTAAGTTAAGGCACTTAGGCAATACTCAACCCCGGTATCGGTCTAGTTCCTTACAGCACGTAGTATATTGAACAGTGTAGTGCGGTCAATCGAATCATATGCATTCTTAAAGTCTACAAAAGTTACCACTGTGCGGGTTGACTGACGATGTTGGAGTATCATTATTAGGTTCCAGATCTGTTCTGTGCATGATCGGTGTGGTCGCAATCCAGCTTGGTATTCACCAATCTTGTGTTCTGTCTGCTTCTCCAACCTTGACCGGAGGCACTTATATAAATTATTTATAGAACATTATATTTCATACCAAATTGTTTTCTTCCCTTCATATACAACCAACATTAATAAATGAGGTACCATTTTAAACATTGTTTTCCACTTCTGATGAATTATTAACTTGAAATTTCATTTTGTATGACTTGTTTATGATTCAGTGTTTTGGCCCTAGACTTTTCCCTGGATTTATTAATTCAGCATGGGTGACATGATGTCTTTACTCATGACTATTATATTGCATTTTGGAAACCCTCTTTGGAACGTGTGGAATTTTGACACAGACCCAGTTGTGACAGGCCTATTATTACTGGTTTATGCCTTTCACTTCCTAATATGCATGGTACAGTATGTCAAACATTGGTTCATGTGAGGATCCCTCCCAAGGTCGCTTGCCTCACTTGCTTAATATCTATTGTTTGCAATGCTATGTAGCTTATGACAGTTCAAACACTGTTATACGCATCCTAGCTTTATTTGTGGCTTATTGTGAAGCCTGAGCAGCCTCAATTACTCCCTTGGGATCCCCATTGCAAACATCTGCTTTTTTCCTGTTACTGATTAGCTATGATAGTATTAGATTGTTTGTGGTTTAATTAATATGATAAATAACCAGTCCACCATACAGTTCACTTTAAACTTGTTTTTATTTTCAAAGAAAACATGATGTCAAAGATACTGTTTACTTGCTTACATTGACAATGGTTAAAGAATTGAAACATATTAAAAACAATCAGAATTAATACATAATCATTTACAATCAATACAAAATGGTCAGAATTGGAAATTAAAGATACTTAAACACAAAATTATCCACAGAAATCATTTTAAACTGTAGTAAATTGTCCTTTAGACATCATAACTTGCCTTAATACTTGGAATTACAAATATTTAAGCAATTCTCTTGCACAATTCTGTTCTTAAACATATTAAATGGCCTCTAAATAATTTATTTTCATAAAACAAAGTCTATATACATTGATTTACAGTTAATTGAAAAACAAACATACAAAATCATATTCAACCAAACTCTAGCTTACTACTAATGCTTCATAAAATACCATTCCATTTAATTTTAGGTTTGAGAGCTGTTACAATAGGCTTCACCTAGATAGGGCCCACCATTCCTGTTAATATTGTTTTCTTTCAGTTGACTTTCTCATGCCTGATTTATAAGAAAATAAGAGAAAGAAATGGTCCTATAAAATGCCTTTATCATGTTGAACTTATAATGCAGTGTCACTGGATGAAACTAATTCCAGACATTCTTGATACTAGATCAACCTTTTTCAGACATAGCATATCAGATATCTTTGAGGGATGGTGAAATCCTCATCATACCCTATATCACTGAATGTGATGGGTGAGCATTCAGGAGGATGTGCATTTGAATCGCCATCCAGCCATCCAGATATGGGTTTTCCGTGGTATCTCCAGTCAGATCAGGCAAATGCTGGATGGTTCCTACAAAAGGCCAAGGCCAAATTCCTTCCCATTCCTTGCCCCTACTCCCCTACTCCTTTCCACCTCTAATGACCTTGACATAAATGAGGCATAATGCCCCGAAAAAAAAAAGTTTTTTTGTCTGAAAAATGATCTTCAGGAACTTCTTGCAGTATGCGGTCACCAATGGAGGTAGCTCTTACTGTTCACACAAGTCTGGCCAATACAATGTGTCTACTGATGGAGATTGGTTGCACATAAGCAGTGATAGTGTGCGGAGGTACAAAATAAAAGACACATCCTGTTTCTTGAGCCTTGCCCTGTGATACATCAACTGCACAATTTTGTCTGTGACCAGACGTTTTTGATTTGCTTCTAGTTTTATTATAAATCTTTCTCCAATGTATTTTGCTCTTCTTTATTTATTTTTTTTTGTATCATTTGAGGTTTCCCCCCCCCCTCTCCCGCTTCCCCTTAGTCTATGCACTTCTTTTCCATTGAATTTTAGTCTCCACATTTTAACTTTCAAATTGTGCTCAGGGTTTATATCTGAACATGGGTATGTTTTACCATTCCAATTTTTTCTGGACATGTATTTAGCTATCAAATACCTAGACATTTTTTCAAACATATTCTTCTAGTATTATTATTAAACACTTCATTTACTGTAGTCTGTCTATATTTTTGACAAAGCATTAACAATTTGCTTTTCTCTCATTTTTCTCCTGTACTGAAATTTCCTTCAATATTCTCTTCATTTTTAGAGGCTGGCATTGGCCCTTCCACCTTCCTTCTAATACTGAAAAGGTTACAGGGGTGCTCTATCTTCAAAATTTTGTGGGAAGTGGCAGTAGCTGTGGGAACCCTATAATCTTTCCATTTTTATTTCCTTCCTTTTATATACAGCTTTCCAATCACCCTTAACCATAGGATTTGTCTACAATTCGAAAATTTTAATTGCCTTCTAAATTTCTGTATATATGAGTATATGTAGACTGTTAGGAAAGACTGATGATCTAAAATGGATATATTTGTATAGGAGAACAACCACTGTTTGCCAAAGATTAAGGTTGCTGTGGTGTCGAAACACGGAAAAATATGTGCACACATAGATCTTGAAATTTTTTATCTCAAAACCCATATTCAACAAAAGACTTTGGTAGCTGCCTTGTGAAGGCTGGAAGCTAACGGGAGTTGCAAGTCACAGACCCATGGTCAGCAGCTTTTGTTGTAAAAATAAACATTATGGGAATTATGTGTAGGAGTTTGAAGATATAAACCTGAGAATTGTGACGTTGGAAACATTGCAGGAAGAAATGGGCAGAAAAAGTTCCTGTTATATGTAAAATTCTCTTACTTTTCACATAACTGTAATATTCCCTGTGCTAGTTTGGGGGAATTACTGGATGCATACTTGTGAACCAAGATATATTTTAGATTTGTGGTCTGCTAAAACATGTGTGTGGGGCAGTGGGTAGAATTTTTTGGAGAATGGTGCGCATCTGCAGGGATCATTCCCATGCTACAGACCCCATTGTAAAACATGCAGCATGCATCCAGCCGCTACCACTTACTCCAGTCCTACCACAGGTGAAACATTTCCCATCATTGGTTATGCTACTTGCATGACAACACACCTCATATATCAACTTATATGCCTCCATTGCTCCAGCTCATATATGGGCCTCACTACTATGAATGGCCACAGGACAGTATATACTAACAATGAGGCCCATCCAGTTGCAAAACATGCCAGTTCCCACAAACTGAATAATTTGAACATCTGTTTCTCAGTTAGGGTGATCAGAGTTTTCCCTGACAACACAACCTCCTTTGAACTACATAGATGGGAACTAGCCTATCAGAATATCCTTGACACCAGACATCCTCCTGGCCGCAATCTCCAATAAATTCCTGCCACTAGACCCAGCACTTATTATCTATACTATTTATTTTTCTGATATTTTATCTCCCATTTATAGTTTTTCAAAATTTGATTTTTATATATGTATCCTCACTCAGTTATTATGTTGGTCTACCACTTTCAGTGATATTATACCATCAACAGTATCAATCATCGATCAAATATTTGAGCTTCCCTCCCCCTCCCCCCCTATCCTGTCCCCCCCCTTCCCCATCCTATACTACCATCTGCGCCTGCGATCCATTCACCAAATGGCGGTGTCTGTGTACACATCTGATTTCGCCTGGTGTTTCACTTCTGCACAACTAAGGCTGTATGCCAAAATATTGCACTTCTCTTGTGCTTGTTTTTTTGTGTTCGTCGTCCCAGCTACCTTCATCTGTGGTAAGTGTTTGGTCATATTTCCCTATCCTTCCTTAGTTTTATATCCACTTTCAGTGATAATATACCATCAACGGTATCAATCATTGATGAATTATTTGAGCTTCCCCCCCCCTTTTTCCTACACTACTATCCACGCCTGTGACGCAATCTCCAGTGTATATATATATATACGATACCCGCGACATTGTATGTGTGGATTAAGAATTTTGTTGCCTGAATTGAATATAGAAAGCTGTTGGTAACGTAGGGATTGGTCACAAACAACACTGAGTCAACATAATATGACAAGAATAACCATCACTATATCATTCTACTGTCGAACCTGGCCCAATCATTTCCTACATACGAAGGTGCAGGGATGTGGGGGACGGGGGTTGCAAAGGGTAGCTTTGTTTCAGCTAAAGTTTTCTTCTTTCTTCAACATTAGCATCCAGTTTTTGGGTTCTAATAACTCTTGCTCTGCTATGCCCGCAAGGCATCTCAAACAAGAAGGCAAAATAATCTTGTGCCAGAAACATTTAAGCAGACACAAAGTAATAGTTCAGAGAAAATTGACATCTGTATTAAATAATATATTTTGTTTCTAAGCGAAATTTATTCACAAATCATACATTAACATACTGTGTGAGAAGCACAGCTTGAGAAACCAACGTAACATTACAGACTACCATTCACATCTGTCTCTCTATCACCATTTGATAAGTTCTCAAAATTTCGTGACTACAACTGTTATTCATACCAAAAAAAATGTGCTGTGTCCTTCCTACAGATACAAAGTATTTCCTTGTAAAATTCCATCAGTATTGGTATAGCCATCTAGTCATCAAATGTAACATAAAGACAGAGACTTACTTCCACATTTATAGTTTTGTTAGTGCAGATCACACACACACACACACACACACTGACTGCGAGAGTAACAACCCCTGAGGGATCAATATAACGTAAAAAAGAGTACACCTACAGCATTCCTAGACTAGCTACGATTTGTCTCGCATTGCATCCCTAAATTTGTGTTATCTGCAGTTTAACATGCAATCCAAACAACCAACGATCCAGGCGTGACTCATACAACCCAAAAAAAATATATATATATAAATTTTTTCTTCTGCGGGGATTTGAACCGGAAACCATGTTCCAAATACCAGTAAGCAAGCACTTTAATCACTGAACTACCAGACCACTACATAGAAAGATGGTACAGAGACCTACACATCTGTCTATTGCTGTTCAGTAATTTTTCAAAATTATATGACAACAAGTATTATAGTCCAGTAATGGGGTCACAAAAAGGGGGTCTCACAAACATTGTATCACGTAGAAGATTTTTTTTTCTTATCTTGTATATATTAGTGAGAGTATGCAGAAACCAAGTTTTCGACCTCCAACACCCTCGGCACAATTTTCTATGGCCAAAAAACTTCAAAATTTTGGTACTTTATTCAGTTTTTCATCTATAACTCCTTCCTGATGAGTCCTAGCAAGAAACAATCTATTTCCAATTTGAAAGAGGAAAAAATGTAATACAACTTTTGTAGTACAAACTTTTTTCTAAACTCAAAACTAGGCAAGCTACAGTTCTTCGAAAATCAGCCAAATTTCACACTTTCCCTAAAAGTTGTGTTTTTACCTACTTTGTCTTTCAAAATGACCTGCAACCCCTGTATATATAACCGATATATATGTATTTTTGTATGACATCGTATATATATGTTCCATACTTTGATTACTCATGATATGTTCAATAATCATTCAGCATTGTTGGCCGGGAGATCCCGAAGGATTGTTCGGCCATCAGGTGACAATGTTTTCGACACACCACGCAATGCGCTCCTTTGTGGCTATCTAACCTGAACAAGTAATAGTACTGGATATAGGGAACCTACAGCTTAACGTGGAATCCATAACACAGAATCGTTCTGACTTACTTCATATTACACAGCAAGCTGTGGCAGAGGTGAAGGTCTGGTCAATGGCCTTTGAAAATCACTGCTGAGACCGGGATTTTGATCTCCAGTTAGATACCTTGACCACTGAGCTACCAGCCCGTTCTATTACCTGATGGTATTTGTACCAGTTTGAAAAATGGATTTGCAAAACTGAAAACATAATGTTAAGGCACAAAGTTTATTTATGCAGTTAAAATTAACTCATAAGTCAAAAATTAGTCATAAATCCATTTCTTTTCCATTTTAATGGACTGAAACAATGTTTTCGATTTGAATTTGTTCCGTACTTTAAGGGAACAAAATTGTCTCCATATGAAGCATTTAAATCTCTTCAAGATGCAACACCCAACATAAAAAGTTTTGTTATGGACAGATGATGCCTCTTGCATGAGGTTATGTGGCATTGTAGTGAAGACCTTGGCTGATTCTGTGAAAAATATGAAGCCTATTTGTCAACGAACTATAGATCCAACATCACAGTTATATTTGACGGATACCAAAGTGATGCTGCGCAGAGAGGAATAAAGTCATCTGAAATGTTTTTTATTTTGAAAACATCAGATAATTCAGCGGACATCATTTTCAGTGAGGAAATAAGTGCTGCAGTGATGCAGCAAATGAGAGCACCATAACCTTGTAATTTCTGATAATAATGCAAAATATGAAAAAGGGGGCATCCCAGATCAACAGGCAAAACAATATGCAGCTGGAATGATCGTTAATGCAGCTATTTCTCAAGCAGCAAAATCCAACAGTGGGATAATTCTAAGTGAGTATATTGGCTTTCTCATTTTGCTAATGGGCCTTTGTAACACTTACAAGTTTGAGCCCACACATATCCTCTTCATCCATGCATTTGCATTATGTGATACAATATCAGCATATTTCGGCTAAGGCAAAGAAAAATTCTGCTGCCTCATTCAATACTAACCATATCTGAAAGTAATATGCTTGCTAACTTCTCAGAACTCTAGCCTCCAAAGACTAGCATCTGGAGAACACGCAGGGGAACAGCTCATCTTGGAATGGTACATAAAAATTGCTTGTGGAATATTGGAAGGCTCAGATACGAAATGTTTAACAAATCTGCCCAAAAAATGCATTCAGGCTAGCATGGTTGCCACCAAAATCAGATGCAGCAACGTTTCACTCACCACCAGTGAAGGATGGATAGGTCGAGAAACGTACCCATTGCTATGGGGATGAAGGAAAGGCTCGTCCAGTCTAATTCCAGTTACAATAATAAACGTATTCAGGAGGACACCAGTTTGAATCCCCATTTGGGCATCCAGATTTGGGTTTTCCATGGTTTCCCCAAAACACTCCAGCCGAATGCTGGGATACTTCCTTCAAAAGGCCATGGCCAAAATCCTTCCCGTTCTTTGTGCCCAGTCCCATCGTGCCTCTAATGACATCGACGAGACGTAAAGCCATAAGAAAAGAAAAAAAATAATAAAAGACGATGCACTGGAGTTTACTCAAAAGGTTGTATCATATTCCTGTAAGAAACCTTGTACTCCACCATACAGCTGTCGCTAATCAGGACTGCACCGTTCAGCTGCTTGCAATAATTGCTTTGTCCTGTCTTGTGAAAATGTTCCTGAAATGAAGTAGATGAAGGAGAGGAAGAGTTCTTCGACCTCGAGGAAGCTGTTCCTGATGCAATAGATGAATAAGACACAATTCATTGATAAGCCGGGACAATCCGAACGGAAAAGAAATTGATTTATGACCATTTTTTTTAACTTATTTATTATGGCCTAATAACTTTGCGCCATAACATTATGTATGCATTTACACTCTATTATCATCAATAATAGAACAATCTGGTAGCTCAGTGGTTAAGGCTTCTGACTGGAGATCGAAATCCCGTTTTCAGCAGTGATTTTCAAAGACCATTGACCCGACCTTCACCTCTGCCACAGCTTGCTGTGTAATATGAAGTAAGCCAGAACGATTCTGTGTTATGGATTCCACGTTAAGCTGTAGGTTCCCTATATCCGGTACTATTACTTGTTCAGGTTAGATAGCCACAAAGGAGCGCATTGGGCGGTGTGTCGAAAACATTGTCACCTGATGGCAGAACAATCCTTCGGGATCTCCCGGCCAATAATGCTGAATGATTATTGAAATGACCATCAGTAATCAAAGTATAGTACACATATATACATTGTCATACAAAAATACATATATATTGGTTATATATACAGGGGTTGTAGGTCATTTTGAGAGGCATAGTAGGTAAGAACACAACTTTTAGGGAAAGTGTGAAATTTGGCTGATTTTCGAAGAACTGTAGCTCGCTTAATTTTGAGTTTAGAAAAAAGTTTGTACTACAAAAGTTGTGGGAAATGTTGTACTCTTTCAAATTGGAAATAGAGAGTTTCTTGCTAGGATTCAACAGGAAGGAGTTATAGACGATAAATTGAATAAAGTACCAAAATTTTGATGTTTTTTGGCCACAGAAAATTGTGCCGAGGGTGTTGGAGGTCGAAAACTTGGTTTCTGCATACTCTCACTAATATATACAAGATAAGAAAAAAAAGAGCTTCTACATGATATAATTAATGCAAGTGAAAACTACCCCGTTACTGGACTATTATTTATACAGGAAAAAAGTCTGCTATGTCTATCCTAATGCCAAATAGCATCTGCTCATCAAATTTTGTCACAATCAGATAAGCCGTTTAGCCCAATAAATGTAACAAATAGACAGAGAGATAGATAGACAGAGTTATTTTCACATTTATAGATACTCAGCACACTTATAAAAATGATAATACACAAAAAATTCAAGAAACTTGGTAATGTCATAAACATAAACACATATCGTCCAGAATAGACTGTAGCATAAAGAAACTGAAACACAATAAGATCTACTGGATGGTTACCAAACCTAGATAACCAAGTTTTGTGTCAATAATTAACACATTGTCATCTGTTTGAAAGATATGGAACTATAATAAGAATTTTGTGTGGTCGTAATGACCTGTTGACAGGATTTCTATTTCCTGCACATTCCATCCCTGCGTAGCCACTTTAACTTAGCCCACCAATCTTGCCATGGTTTAATGTGGAATCCGAACCATGGCACCGTCCGAGCATACTTCACATTACACAGCAAGTTGTGCCAGAGGTGAAAGCCGAGTTAAGTGCCTATGAAAATCCCCTCTGAGACAGGGATTCAAACCAGTGACCTTTCAATCTCCAGCCAGAGACCTTAACCACTGAACCACCAGACTGCTCAAATTTATGGAACTTACAAATAATTACAAACCATTGTTTTATGAAAAACATTTAATTTGCAATAATAAATATTGAGGTCAATAATCGAGGCGAAAACTATCCTATCTTTTAAGTTGGACCAAATTACACACTAAGCCAATTTTTATCATAATCGGTTAAGTATTGTTGGAGTTTATCTCAGGCAAACATCATGACATGAGATTTTTTATACAAGATAAGATATGCAACAATAAAAACAAAGATGTTATAACTACTTAATGAACAGCTGGTGAGTAGTGGTTCAGTGGGAAGATGGAGGGAATGGGGAGTGGGTAAAGTGGAAGGAAGATTACTAGGAGTTATATTAAGAACCTGTGGTTGTCTGGTACACATTTTATACTGGAATTCCAGCTCCCTCCTTCTGTGTTCAGGGATGCTGCTTTGATCTGAGGGGTGACTTATGACAAGGACAGTAAGACAAGAATTGAAATTGTTTGTATCATGTGGATGGTGAGAGTTCTAGGTAAACTCAGTTTGTCTGTGTCCATTCATTCTGATGGCCAGTGGATTCATTGTCAGACCTATGTTTGGGGCAGGACAATGGTTGCAGGTTAGTTGATATATTGGATGGGAGGATATGTATGTGGCAAGTCTATGATGTGAAAGCTTTCCCTAGTTACTGGGTCGGTAAAACTTGTAATTACCCGTTAAATTTAGTTCATAAACAAATCTTGCATGCCTCATTACAGCCCGCTTAACCTGTGAACTAACCCAGACCATCAAAAATCAACCACAGTCCAGTTCTGGTCTTCCAGTATTGCCCAGGCTTGTAATCAGTTAACCGACTCCTTTGACAAGGTTATGATTTCCTTTGAGGCTGTCTTGTCTTCCTTCCAGATATTCTCCCTTACTTGCCTAGAATCTACTTCAGTAGATCTGCAAACCTCAGCCAGCTCCTAGTCCATGACTATGGCCTCCCTGGCTTACAAGATAGCCCTAAAGCTCGTTTCCTCTGTAATTGATCTTGCTGCAAATTTTTCAACATGCACCAAACCTCCAGTACCCAGTATCCAGGGAAAGCTTCTGCATCATAAGAGTTGCCGCATTTGTATCCCCTATCTAATATTTCAACTAACGTCCAACAATACCCTGCCTCATACATAGGTCTGGCCATCAGAATGAACAAACATAGACAAACTGTATTTACCCAGAACTCCCACCGTCCAGTATCTCGTCATGCCATAACACATGATGCAAACAATTTTAATTCTTACTTTACTCTCCATGCCGTTGGAGTCCTCTCAGACCAAAGCAGCATCTCTGAACTCAGAAAATGGGAACTGGCATACCAACATAAACTGGGTACCAAAAAAAATGCCAAGTCTTACTTTTTTAAAAAAAAAAAAAAAAAAAAGACACTGAGTAATATTTCTTCCACTCCACCCATTCCCCATCCCCTCCATTTTCCCAAAAAACCACTGTTCATCAGATCTGTTTATTAACTAGTTGTAATATCTTTGATTTTATTGTTTTGTGTGTGTGGGTATATATAGTAAACAATATAATCAAAGGTGCTAAGTAGTGAAAGGGAATTAAATTAGGATAGGGAAATGAACCGTCACTTACCTTTAGATGATAGAAGTGAAAAGACAAAAAAACACACGATACAGAAATTTTCAGGACGAGCCCTTTGTCAACAGGAGATCATTAAAGGAGGTGGTAGTTGTGGATAGTTGTGGTAGTTGTGGATAGATTATATATTTTACATTCATATAAAAGATAAAAATATTTTACTGGCTAATAGGAACATTTTCTGCCCAATTCTTCCATGTGTTTGTGACTTGTTCCTGTAATATGTTTCAAACTTTACAATTTTTGTGTTCAGCCCATCAAACTACCACCCATAATACCCACCATGTTGATTTTTACTCAACCACAAGCTGCCAACCATGGGTCTGTGACATGCGACTGCTGTTAGCTGCCAACCTCCATGAAGCAGTCATATCACTCTTTTGTTGCAGAAGAGTTATGAGCCCGAAAATTTCAAGCTCTATATGTGTGTGTGTTTTTCCATGTTTTGACACCACAGCAGCTTTCATCTTTGCTAATAGGTGGTTATTTTCCTGTTGATGTACATATTCTTCTTGTAGAGTTTCCATGCATACCTGTACTAAATTTGTTGACATAGGGTTAGTTTATATATTCACACTATAATTCTTCCTATTAACTGTTCATAAAAACTCATCAGTTTTTGTGTTTCTTTATTCATTAGACATCTCTTCTCAAATGTTGTAGTGAACTGTATTTAATTATCCTACAGCCCTTTGACTAGATTTTGCATTCTTCCATTTTCCGTCACTGGCCTCAGTCGATCAATATCCTTCTTTTATACCAAACCTGGTAGCTGAGTGGTTATGCTTCAGACAGGCATTTGGCAGTATGCTGAATTGAATCCCTGATAAGTCATCCAGACTTTGGTTTCCATGGTTTCCTAAAATCACACCAGGCAGATGCAAGGATGAATCCTTCAAAAGTCCATGGGCCAATTTGTTTCTGTTCCTACCCCAGTCCTGTCTCACCTCTAATGATCCTAACATCGATGAAGTGTGAAGCCCTTCTAATATATCTATAACCTTGCCAAAACTATTTAGAAAGATACCAATTATAGGTAATTAATACAGTAAACAACTTTTATTAACACTTTCTGTATAGTAAAGCATCCTTTAACTTATTTTAAATCACTGTCCTAAAAGACCTTAGATTCAGATAAAGATTTTTTTTAAGTGTCGTGGGTTATGCCACATCCGTTTTCACTACGAGAACTTACCATCATAATCACTTTAAAGTTTATTTTATAGGCTCAGAAAAAATTTAGCTTAAAAGTTATTTCCGTTTCAATGATGTAAAAAACATGTGCTCAACATAGGCAAAATGAAAGATTCAGAACTGCTAATTAATGCAAAGAATTATACTACGAGGGCTGTCCAGAAAGTAACAGACGTTTTGTAATAAAAAAAATAAACAAAGTGAAAAAAAACGATTTTTATTATATACATTTTAGAGGTAAACTCTTAGGCTATTTTTCAACATAATTGCCATTTAAATTAAGGCACTTATCATAACGTGGTACAAGCTTTTCGATACCCTTTCTGTAGAAATTTGCCGCCTGAGACTTCAACCACTGGTTTACACCGGCATGCAGTTGAGCGTCAGTTTCAAACCGTTGTTGCGAGCCACGTCTTCATCATCGGGAACAGGTGGTAGTCGCTCGGTGCCAAATGCGGGCTGTAGGGTGGGTGATTGAAAACTTCCCATCCAAAACCATCCAAGAGCTCTTGGGTACGATTGGCCGTGTGTGGACGAGCGTTGTCGTGGAGAAACAAAACTTTCTCACTGAGTTTTCCCCGACGCTTGTTTTGTATCGCGCGTCTTAATGTTCTGAGTGTTTCGCAATACCTTTCTGAAGTGATTGTTTGGCCACATTCAAGAAATTCAACGAGAATCACACCCTTAGCACCCCAAAACACAGTAGCCATAATTTTTCCTGCTGACAGCGTTTGCAGACACTTCCTCGGTTTCTTGGGCGAATGCGTGTGTCCCCATTCCATAGACTGCCGTTTTGTTCCACAGGTGACGTGCTTTACCCAAGTCTCGTCGCCAGTTACGATACAATCGATAACTTGGTTTCCAGTTTTGGCGTAGTCTTCCAGAAACGTCAGTGCTGCAGCAAGTCTCTGTTTTTTGTGGTCTTCTGTTAAGATTTTCGGAATCCACCTGGCACAAAATTTGTGGTAACCAAGTTTACCAACCACAATCTCATGAACTAAACTCCGTGAAATTTGGGGGAAATGTTCTGAAAGCTCCGTAATCATGAAACGACGATTTTCACAGATTTTTTCGTTGATTTTCACCACCAGTTCATCACTCACAACACTAGGCCTACCCATGCGGTCCTCATCGTGAACATTGGTTCGACCATTTTTAAAATCAATGCACCATTGCCTCACTCGGCTTTCACTGATTATTCCTTGGCCGTACACATCACAAATCTGGCGATAAATTTCAATTGGTTTGTGATTTTTCGCCAACAAAAACCGTATTACAGCTCGCACTTCACAACTGGTGGGATTTTTAATTGCAGCGCTCATTTTAACACTCTACTGTATTCAAAGTACGATAGGTACGATGTGCAAACTACCACGGCTGGTTGCGTACTGAATGTATGAACAGTCTGACGCCAAGATGGCGGCGCTAGGAGCACCCATTGTTGCGCCAGGTCAAAACGTCTGTTACTTTCTGGACAGCCCTCGTATATTTTTTATGGCCAAAGTTGTAGCCAGCATCAACAAGGATGTCTTAAACATAATTTTGACCAATTAAGTAAATTATAAATATAGTTTTTAATTAGGTAAAGAAACCCAAAATCTAGAACAAAAGAGGTAAATAAATAAAAAACAGATTCAGGGGATAGAAAAAATCAAGCTGATCAAAGGCATGCTATTAGTTCCTTGAAAAGTTTAGAATTTCAATAATATAATAAGATTTTCTAAAATTTATTGTTAAGATATTATTTGGTACACACTAAAAGTGATGATTTGACAGAATTAAATTTTTGTCCAATTGGAACATTGTTGAAGAACAAGTAATGTTAAAATATGTAGAACAGATTGCACAAAGAAACATGGGTTAATGGCAGCTGAAAGTATAAGAAGATTAGTCGGATATTAAATTTTGAAATTAGAAGCTGACGTCAGAGGTCTGAATGAATTTATAAATAGAGGTTGATCATTTTGAATTTTACTCAGTCTTTAACCGGTTCTTAGAGAGGCTAATCCACAGCAAGTTTCTCTGGATGTTTTAGTACAGACTTCACTCACTGATTGTGAAGTTTAGTTTGCAGGAAATGAGGCTAGCAATGCCTCATTAAGCACAGTTTTTGCCAGTTTTCTTGAGGTGAAACAGTGGTGAGCAAGTGAACAAGGGTATATCATAATGTAGAGGAATCCTTAATGTTGTCTAACCTTGACACCAGTTAGCAGTGATGTTTAGCTTGCAATGACTGTATAAACTTTTCCATATTTTTGGGGTGTCATTGGAAGTTGCTTGTGGTGTGTCTAAATGTTTTAATCTGCCATCAACTATATTTTCAGATAGTAGTCCAAGATCTTATCCTAAACTAGTACTGACTATTGTAAAAAAACTTTAGAAGATCAGTAAATCAGTTTTAAAATCCAAACTAAAGTCTACAGTGCGCATTATATATCTCTTGGGGTATCACAAGGTATTGGTGACCAAGAAGATGAATTTGTTTAGGTACCAATTCACAATTAGAGTTTAGAAGTATGTACTTATGCCCTCCTAGCACAAGGCATTCTTTTAACACCCTACTCAAAAAATCATTTTTTTATGTCACTATACTGATTTGAAAATTCTATGCTGGACTCATAGTATTCTGCTAGTTTTCTTTCGTTTGTCTCTTACTTTTCAGGTTTCTCCTTGAGATCTAATTAGCAGACTGTTTTACCTCAAGAATAAACAGCCATTCTGCAATTTAAAAATATTCATGATCTCAAGAAATCATTAGATTCTTAATGCAACACTTTTTTTTATTACCATCAGATCCCAAGCTATTTCGTATTTTATCTTTAATAACCATTTCCATCCTCTAGAGGCAAGAGGGTGTGGTGCATCAATTCCAGCTTTAGTAGAAGGCAATCATCAGGTATTGATTGTTTACTTATAGTAGGACTGAATCAGTTTCCATAGCCTTTTCTTTGTATACAGGGTTCATCACATTATGGATAGGTTGTCAAGTAACTGGAAAAGACCAATATATTCCCACGATAACCACTGCTCCTCAAACTGTGTACATAATTTATTAATGAAGAAAAGAAGATATATCAAAATCAGTGAACTGGGCGTATAGTTTCATCATATAAATTACAATTCTTGATGAGTAATTTTATTATTGCAGGCCATTTTTCTGCTGCTTAAGTAAATTGAATTGTTTCCAAATAATACCATTGAATCTGTATTTAATGGTCTGTTATCATAAGCATTTTGACTTTTCTCAAGTTATCATCGTTAACAGCTAATTTACACTATTATTTAATTTTTTTTTTTAATTTAATTTAATTGCAATGGAGCACAGGCTCCGGTGGCAATTTCCCTACACAGCTATCTTCCCCCTATCCTGCACCCACCTACATTTGCCCTCTACAAATTTTTTCTTTAAATTCCTTCAAAGTTTTCGGTAAATTATTCATCGTTTCTCTTGGTAACTCATTCCAATCCCTGACACCCTTACCTAAAAAAGAGAATCTTCCTACACCCTTGTGCCTGAAATCGAGTGCCAGCTTGTGGTCATGGTCATCTTTTCCCTTCCATGCACTACTTTTCATACCTACTGCAATATCTTTCCATGCCTTATCACCAGTATATGCCCTGTACACTCCCATGACCCTCCATATCCTCCTCCTGTCTTGCAATGAATCCCATTCCAGCTCCTTTATCATATCCGTCACTGATTGCATTCTGCGATAATTTCCAGAAACAAATCTAGCAGCCCTTCTTTGCACCCTCTCCAACTCCTGTATTTGATACGTAAAATGAGGGTCCCATACTACACTACCATATTCGAGCAATGGTCTGACCAAAGTTTTGTAACCCAATTCCTTGACTTCTCTCGTACATCCCCTCATAACTCTCTCCAACAAGTGCAGAACTCTGAAACCTTTTCCTACCACCTGTCCTATGTGTCCTGCCCAGTTAAGTTTGTTATCAAAAGTAATTCCAAGATATTTGCATTTCAAGTCTTCAGCAAGCAATTCTTTCCCCACCTTATATTCATAATTAACCTTTTGTTTTTTATTTGTGTATCTAATAAGCTGACTCTTCTTTGCATTTATCTTCATTCCATGTTTACTAACCCAATTAGATATCCTGTCCAGATCACCCTGCAACTGTTTACAATCCTCTATCGTTTTGATTCTTTTATACAGCATTATGTCATCTGCAAACAATCTAATTTCAGATAGTAAACAGGCAACACAATTTTATTAGTAGGTTTGATAGCTGCAGACAAATGAATAGTGGTAATATGCACTATATGATATAAAAATAGCAATTTCAATATAAATGACAAGGAAATAGAAAAATGACTCATCACTCACAAAAGTTGAAGGCTGTGATGAGAGAAAAACATGGACAACGTATACTGAAATACACAATTTCAGTTTTTCACCTTATTCATGCTGTAGGGAATGAGTCATGTGGTTCGGGAGGTTTGCACATGCCGAAGTTTAACACATACAATTTCGACATATAGTTTTCACAATTTAGTGAAACTGTTAAGTGCAGCATGATTTGTGAGAAAATAATAAATAATCAGCCGCCTAACCTACTAATACCAATTTAATTTAAGCTAATCTTTCATTCATTGTTGAACAAGTGTTTAATCATTTTTATGTGCCTTGTTTATGTTTTCACTGTTTCAAAACTATTTTTCCATTATCTATGATAAGGAATGGTTCTTCTCTCCTTAATTATTTGTATTTATAATGTAAATTATCTGCCACTCATGATACCTAAATGAGAGATCCAAAATATGTGATGATAATTCATTTATAAAACAAAGAAAGATGTATTGAATTTATGTAGTAAGAATTTAATATTGAAAGAATGGAAACTTTGCACGGGTATGATTAGGAAGAAATCTTCATGAATATACAACTAGATTACATTGTAAAATCACAATATTTTGACAGGTAGCACCTCCATTTTATTCAACTGTGAAACAAACTGTACTGGTCTGAGGACCACATAAAGAAGACGGAAGAGCTAACCATTTAAATATCGTGTTTTTGCAACACAATCCATCTTTGACCATTTAATTAAAATTCATTCATTATCTAAAATGGCATGTGTATGGTTATACATACCTAAAACTGTTCTCTCATAGAGCCTGTTTCCATTTGGTCCAGTTAAAGGATTGTTAAGATTGTCAATCTGAGCTGAATGCTAAAAAGTGTCAAGTCATACATATAACTAAAAAGCTGACCCCATTTAGTACTGAGGATGCAATTAATGACACGGTCCTTAGTGTGGTAGTTCCTGCAAGATACCTAAAGCTAACAATTCATAATAATTTGTTGTGGAATGAACATATTGAGAAGATAATTGGGAAAGCAAACCATGTGTTTCATTGGCTATGTCATAATTTAAAACAGTGAACACCAAAAATTAAATCAGTTGCATACAAAGCATTAGTGTGACCTACTTGTATCGGGTTCACATTAAAATGGGGTCAACAAGAGGAGAAGTTGTGAAGAAGAGCCACCCGATTCATGAGAAATATATGTAGGGTGTCTGAAAAATACTTTTAATATCCTTCATTTTTGAGTTATTGATTAAGGTGTATATTCAAAGTGTTTGGAGGTACTATTCAACAATACAAGTTTGTAACCAGTAATTTTGTTAGAATTGCCCCTACAAATAAGAAGAAACAAATAATTTATGCATATTGGGCCTCAGCACGTTTTAGTCATAGTGCTCGACATCTACTAGCAGATATCTACCATGAAAAAATATAAAAGTAGGGGAGGACCAATTCCATAGCCTGTACATTCCCCTGACATCATTCCTTTGGATTTGAATATGTGGAGCCCCATAAAACAAGTTTTATATGCAACAGACATTTTTAATGCTGAGACACTGTGTCAACAAGTAATGGATGCCTGTGAAACCATTTGACACCAACTGGTAGTATTTGAAAGCATGGTACAGCCCATGCTCCAAAGCGTGTTTGTGCAGCAGTAGGTGAATGACATTTTCAACACTTGTTAAGAATTTATGCATTGTGGGCATTTAAAAAAATTTACTAATAGGTTGACAATGTCAGATACCACATCAGTGTAAACTGTTCTTTCATCAATATCTCAAAAATGAAGGATTTATCTTGACTTTTTAATTGTTTTGGTGTGAGCAACCTGCTGCCAAAGTTTGTATAAGTTTTTTTTAACACTATGAAGTTGGAGGAAAAGTGTAATTTTGATATTATAGGTGGTTGGGTTGGGAAGATCTGGAACACAGTAGGCATTGCTCTTGTCAGATGTTAATTGGAATGTTCATAACAGATCTGCTTCAGGATGTCAGAAAACACATTTTACTGCCTGTTACATTTATATCCGGGAACTAGCATTTGCCCACTGCTTCACGCACGTGTGTTTTAGCATGTGTAAAAATTCTTTACCAATTTTATTCTATTACCAAATATTGACATAGACAGGCATGAATTGGAAATGTCTCGGAAACTTTCATGTGTTACACTTATAACCTTAGGTTTGGTTTTCATACTGATGTCCGAGAGTTTTGTTCCATTTATTTTTTAATGTAAAACAATTTATGAAATAGTAGAAAGGCTTTCTGAAAAATTAACTGTTCTAAGTCATAGAGGTAATTATTGTGCGAAGTAAAAAATAAAACAAAATAAAATAAAAAATATTATTATTGGTTTTAATTGCAATTCCCCAAGTCATCTAATTACTCCTATTCATATATTTTTTTTAAATTTTCATTTCTAATTAGAGCGTTAAATTCTAACCCCATTTACTTTTCAGGTTTACAAATTTTGATTTTAAATTCCTTAAGTGTTTTTTGTTAATTATTCATCAATTCACTAGGAAATTTGTTCCAATCCCTCATACTCTTACCAACAAAAGAAAATTTTCCCACTCGCTAATGCAAGAAATTTTGCGCCAGCTTGTTGTCATGATCACCTTTTCCCGTCCATGCACTATTCCTAATTCTTTGACCAATATCCCTCCAAACTCCATCACTAACATACGTCTTATACATTCCTAGCACTCTCTTCACCCTCCTCCTTTCCTCCAATGACTGTGTAGGAAGGGTTTTATTTTATGATAAAAGAAAGAGAAGCAATGTTTAGGAGAAACAAGATGTTACTTTTACCTTATTTGGTAGGTTGGTAACTGCATTACCTCTGTGTGCCATTTTTAAATGCTGATACTGAGAACTGAAAGATAAGCATGGTACTGCAAATTTATATCGATATAGTAGTTACCTGCCACTTTGTTCTCTTGGAAGTGTGTTATAGTTTTCTTTATGAATAATAACAGTAATAGTAATAAATATTTCTATGTAATAATAAAAATTTATTTAGATTCTGTAACCAAAAAAATCAATAATGTTTAACCTCTGAAATAGAATCCTTTTTTGCTGTTTGGATATTTGTTTTATTTTGATGATATGTTGGTTCAATCAATTATTTCTGCTTTAAAATAGAAATTTTCATGGATTAAAACTAATTATACATGGTATCACATATTAAGAACTATTTTTAAGTTCCTCCGCTTTCAAATCACCATATTATGGTGCCATTATTTCAGCCACATTTAAGTAATTAGAACGTATCATGAGACAGATCATGAGACAGTGTATGTGTTAATGCGCATGTGACTGAAGCTATGATTTCCCAAGGGCAACATTATCAGAGGTTGTGGCTCGGTTTAATGCAGCCTGGACCAGAATGACAGTTAATATGCTTTTTTAAATCATAAGAGACAATATATTTAGCTTTACAATTTATGCAGAGTAGCATTAGTATATGAATTATTTTTAATTACCTTTGCTTCCATTTACTGATGTCATTATTTCAGTCACATATAATTACTTCCAGTGTGTCAAGTTTCGATGAACAAACTGTGAATGTATTAATGTGCATGTGACAGAAGCTATGATTTTTGAACGGAAACATTAGCCATAAATGTGATTGGGTTGAATTGCAATTTTATTGGGTCTATGTTGCTATTGTTACTAACCCAAAAGCATGCAGATAAATTTAAAATCTTATTCCTCATAAACATTGTTCACTTACTTATGCCACAAATTAATACCCTATCTAAACAAAAAAATTTTTTCTTTTCATAGTAATTAATAAAAAAAAGAACAGTCGATTCTACTGACAGTGGTTCGAACAGCAGCCAAAATTTATACACACATTCCTTAGGTGATATTATTCAATAATATCTGCACATTATAGCAAATTATATTAATCGAGTAAAGTGCATTGAAATATTGCCACTTATTTGCAAGAAATATGTATTGTTACCTTTTGTATTTGTGGTAGTGATTTCTCAGGCATCTTTCTTCGAGAAAAGAACTGAATTTCATATCGATAATGACATGTAAGGAAGAAATATCGGCAATTAAAGTCTTTTATTGTAAAGCACTTCAGAAGTCACATTGTACCAGAGACAAACTGTATAACGTTTACCAGAGACAATATAAGTGAACCATATTAATAATCTAACACATTCCGCATGATAACTTACCATTCAATATTGCAAGTCAACGTTTATTGATTCATGTATTCGGTTTACTTTAATTACTGCAGTCCAGATAACTGAATAACCAAAGTAAAAAAAAAAAAAAAAAAACTGAATCCTAAATCATGGTGTGTGAACTTTTGTCAGATTTTTGTGAAAGTAGTGCCCGTCTAAAGTAATAATGAACCATTTCTCTTAATTTTATGTATAAAAATGTTTTTAATTATTTACTGCATACCTTGGTAAATATAAGTCATTAGTTATTTCCGCAGATTTTAATTTGGAATATTAGCTCTAAAAATTTGAAAACCCCATCCAAATTGCTGCGGTAGTTGTTGTGTGGTATCTGTTCAAATAAAGAGACACAAGCAACTTGCTTACAGATTTATAATAGTATAGATACATGACAGGGGGAAAAAAGAGAAAATAGGACCAGAAATGTTTATTTTCTATACTCATTTTTTCCACAAGTGATTTGGGAATGGAATAGGAAGGATTTGTCAAGCAAGAAAATTTATAATCCTACAGGAGTAAAACTTGAGAAACCACTGGCCAACTTGATCTGGATTTTCCATGATTTTTGTAGATCACACCAGGCAAATGCAAGGAGCTTTCTTAAGATAAATCATGGGTACATCCTGGCATATCCTGTATATTCATTCCTGTGCATAAACACTTATGCATAAGGATAGGTGCACACATCCTCTGACATCAACTTTGTAGTGAATCATGGAGTGATAGTAATAATTAAAAACTTCATGTTATAAATGAACTACTATGTTGGATACATCTATATGACAAATAAACATACTATGTAAGGCCTTTCTTTGTGAACTGTGTATGTCATAAATTGTTACAAGGATTGTGCCATTTGTTTCTGAATTTACATTAATTCACGTTCAACTGATATAAAATCTAGGTGGCAGGTGGCTTTGATCATGGCAATAAAGTACTTTTAATTGCTGTCCAATAAATGACACATCCATACATAGATATACTGTGACAATCCATACACTTTTGTTAGAAGTGCTGGTGGATAATGTGTGAAATGATACTGAAAACAAAAGTTGGGACTGCCAATAACATAACAAATGATGATGCAGTAATAGAGAATCATTAATATCTGAAGCAGATATGGATCCAGCCTTCTAGTAAAACCACGATGTATGTCAAGACATGAATGCATGATATAGTGCACATCTTAGATCTATTTTCTTGCATATTTTTCTCCTATTTTTAATGTATAGATTTTTTTTATTTTTAGATCAAATTTGCAGTCAGTTATAGTTTATATATATATTAAGCAGGCTGGTGGCGGCTCAGTGGTTAAAGCTCTAAAGTTCTTTGGTCTGAAATCCTGTCTTGTTGGGGATTTTCGCCTTACCTGATCTTCACCTCTACCATAGCTTGTTGTTTAATGTGAAGTGTGCCAGCAGGGCCACATTTAGGCTCTGTAGGCCCCTAGACTATACATGTGGTGCAGGCCCCCCTGTCAGCAGTAGCCCTGGATGCCTCTGACTATGGATTTTCGAAATTCGGCCCAAAAAATTTACGGGCAACCTTTTTTTTTTAGCTCTACTGCTGGCCCAGGCAGGGTATCAATGGTTGTGGTTTGTGATGTGGGCCCCCTTCTTGTGGTATGGGCCCCCTTTGTGATGTGGGCCCCTAGGCTACAGCCTACGTAGCCTATGCTTAAATGTGGCCCTGTGTGCCAGAACATTTCTGTGGATCAGATTCCATTTTAAACTGTAGGTCCACTTTTAAGTTGGATTATAGATTAGGTTAGGAAAGAAAACTGACACCACGCTTAGTATGCCTCCTCTGGGAGGGTCTAACCAACCTTGCTCAGCTTTATTGTTTTTTTTTTCTGATGCTATGAACTAATTTTAGCAGTGTGTAACTCATACAGTGTTTAACATCATTTATATGTTTGTATCAATTTCATTAAATTTTGGCGTAATTCTTTTATGTTAGTGAACAGCAAGCAAAATTCATTCAGGAAAGAATATCATCTGTTGAGAAACATTTTTCTGAGATGTGCACAGTATTTGGAGAATTCACAAGAAAAAATGCTGGGTGCGTATGCAAACTGAAATTAATTTACAGATTATTCTATAAAACCTATAATTCTAGTTATTTTTCTTTCATCATGAATTAAATAATTAAGAAAAGTGATACTGAGTTTTTTACATCTCATGAATGATTTAGTTTTTAGTGTACTTGTAGGGTCTGAAGTAAATTGCCTTCTTGTGGCATGCTGTGAGTAGTACTAAACATTTAAAAATCACCTACCTTTCTTGCAGTAATTCCAAGTGCATCCATTTATTTTTTTTTAACCTATCTACTCCCTTAATTTTATCCTCATGATCTATTTCTAATTTTCTAGTCTATTTATTTTTGCCTAAGGGGAGAATCTTTTAATGTTGCTATTCCCATCTCTTTGTGACAGTACCTAATGGCCTCATAAATCAGCTGCTTAATATTTCTGCATGTTTCATATCCTAAGTAAATACTTCCCCATCTTTATCTTCAGCCCTCAAATTTTCTAAAATAGCCATAGAAATTTCTAGTTACATTATTCAGTTCTCTCTGTTCAACCAGAATATAACTCCCCACTTCTTTGGTGCTTTCTTATTCTTTTATGTTCTTTCTTTATCAGCTCCTCTCTCTTATAGTTTATAACTTGTATGGATTTCTTTATTTATTTTTTGTTTAGGAATAAAAATGCCTCACTCCATTCTTATTATTTCTTTAAACTGCTTCCACTGTGTCTTTTAAAATACTCAACCATTCCAGAAAACATATCTTCATTGTTGCAACCTATGTTTTTTTAAAAAAAAACAAAAAAAACAAAAAAAAACAAAAAAAACTATACCATGATGGCCTGTACCCACTGTACCCATAATTCCTTGTTAATACAGACTCTATTGCAATAAAATGTTTGCTTGGACTTTTCAGTGAAATATTGCAGACTCTGTGAGCATTATTCTCAAAGGCTTACTTTATTGGGTGGTGGGATGTTCCATACTTCAATGTAAAAGTTTGAAAAACAAATTCTTCTGACCCAGTAACCAGTGATTGTTCCTATTAATACTGTGTATTCTTCAAAGGAGTATAAAAAAATTAATAAATGAACTCTGAAATTATCAATTAAAAGTTTCATGAAATGTTTCAAATCCTACGCGTAACGGTTTGAATCAGAACATTAATCAGACTTCAATTGCATCCTAGGTTGTGAGATCCTAATTTAGAACAGTTCTATCAACAGTTTTATGTCAAATATGTATACAATCATGAAATAAGAAAATGGGTTAACTTTTATACATAAATCAAAATTATTACAGGCACATGACATTAGCTTCAAATAAATGTAGGAGAAAGGAGAAAACTAAAAGCATGTTAAATACTCTACCACATGTTTTGTATTATGGACAAATGGTCTTATACTCACATAACATATCTGATTAACACTGCATCTCCAGGAAGACTGGCCGCAAGCTGGGATCCTTCCTTGATGCAAGTCCCAGTTTTGTGGTCAGTTCTTAATGAACTTTCAGTAATAGACATATGATACTTTCATGGACATGTGGGAAATTTAACTATGAAAGTCCACATGACAGTATTTTAAATTAAATAGTCGATGCTAATTCTTCTGGTCCAACTGGTTTATTGGCAGCTTATAATATATTGTAATGTTACACCTACCTTTAAAAAAATGTATCATTATTACCATTCTAAAACAGGGTAAGGAAGGAACTTTGCCAGAACACTTTAGATCAATTTCTCTTCTCAGCACAACATATGAACTGTGTAACAATAAAATTGTCATTGGAGATTGGGCAAATTCAACCATTAACTGTAACAGTAAATGTATGTTTCCTTGATATCTGTCATCAGTCTATCTCTGCAAATTTCTGTTCAAAATCAGTCGCCAGTCTTCTTGTATTCACACTGCAAGAGATCCCATTAATAGGGAGAAACACAGAAATCACAGTTGTAAGTCACTCAATAATGAACTTTAAGCTGGTAGTGGGTTAAATGACATATGA
Source organism: Vandiemenella viatica (assembly GCA_031002005.1). Classification (NCBI taxonomy): domain Eukaryota; kingdom Metazoa; phylum Arthropoda; class Insecta; order Orthoptera; family Morabidae; genus Vandiemenella; species Vandiemenella viatica. Next base: position 183,458,767 of record JARYHS010008074.1, read on the forward strand.
TTAAATCAGATTTCAAAACATAAAGAAGACTGCAGGTTATTCTTTGAACAAGTGTACTTAAGACATAAAGCATTCTCCCTTGCAATGTAAATCTATATTGTGTCCCCAGAAGAACGAGCTTGAAAGCAATGTTTGATCCACCGAGAACTTTCCAAAGTTGAATTCGGTTACTAAAACTTTGTATCACTTGGACATCCTGTCCATACAAAACCATTATAAGTCCGAGGCTACATGTTTGTAAATTTTCTAAGTGTCACTGCTTCTGAATTGTAGTGATGAGTGTTATGGATTGTGCCTGGTTAACAACTGGGGCAATGAGTAAAAACTGATAGGGTTTAAATACTTTAGCTTTCGGAAAGCTGCCACCATTTGTTTCCCCTGGTACCTTATTTTAATCAGATTCTTCTGAGACTCAACTATCTTACAGAATGGATTATTTTAATTGCTTTTGCCTGCAACAGTTTTTTTTGTACTCCTACCTCCATAGGTGTTATTAATTTTCAAAGTTCTATGGTTGAATATTTTAGTTATTTATCTATAACATTAAAGATTTTTAGTTCCTCATAAAGTTTCTCAAATCTCAAGATTCATTTTAATTTTCTAATTAATTTGCCACATGTTTCATCTCTGTACCTGTTTTTATTTATGTGCAATATTAATTCTACCTTATTACGTTTTGCTTTTAGCTTTTGTATTATACTTGAGTTACGGCCTTAAAATTTAAAAAATCATATCTTTATTATTTATTTATAGTTTTTAATAAGGTTTTAACTATTTTTATTTTATGGCCTTTTTTTTCTCTCTCTATCCTGCTTTTACAAATTCCTATTTCTTAATTATTTTTGACACATGTATGATGTAACTTTAACTGTAATATCTAAGATTCTTTTTTGCATGCTTTAAACATAGTTTTATTTATTAACTGTTATGATATTAGTACTTCCTTTTAATTAAGCTTTCATTTCACCATATTTTTAATTCTATATGTGTTTTATTTAAAGAGTCATATTTATTTATTCCTTTAAAAACATAGGATTTACTTATTTGCTAAAAGTTTTGTCAGGTAATCAGCTCCATGCTGACAGTGCATTACCATACATAAATTTTGTTTACCTTTTTAAGTAAGTGCCTTTCAATTGTATAGTTGGAATCTTATGCGCTGCACACATGTGAGCATGCTACTTGCTGATATCACTTTGATATCTCTCATCAGTCTCTCAACTGGTCCGATACAATTCTCCATCCCTTCCTATCTTGTGCTAACTATTTCATCTCAGCATACCCCTTACAACCCACATCCTCAATTATCTGCTTCATATATTCTAATCTCTGTCTTCCTCTACAGTTCTGACCTTCGACTGTTCCCTCCACTAAGAAGTTAACTATTCCCGCATGTCTCAAAATATTACCTACTACCATCCTATCTCTTCTTTCTGTAAGAATCTTCCACAAACTTCTTTCCTCACCCATAATTTCCAAAACTCATTCATTTCGTACTTTATCCATCCACTTAATATTCAGCATCCATCTGTAGCATCACATTTCAAATGCTTCAATTTTCCTTGTTTCTAATATTCCTGTACTGAAATATTGCATTTCTTATGTTTGTCTCTTTTATGTTCAACATTCCCAGCTGCCTTTGTTTGTGGTAAGTGTTGGGTCATATTTCCCTATACTTCCTTAATTTTATTACCTTAAAGCATTTTCTTGCTCATTGTTATTATATACATGTATACTGTAGTTAGACTGCTAATAGTAGTCAGATATCTGTTTCTGATATATACTCAGCCTTATCCATATTGTGGATAATATGAATCAACTAATGCAAACTGTCAATATAATTCTGTTTTGGACATGAAACCTATATCTTTCACTTTCCTTGCAGCAACTCTCCTTTTCAATATTCCACTGACTTTACTTACTTCTTTATTGCTAACAACTTTTTCTTCACTGCAAACGAAATCAGTGTCTCTTTGATCATTTGTTGTGTTCCCACTACCAGCAGTCTCTAACCAAGGCACAGGTCTACTTTACAGTTTTCACTAGAAAGTCAGCAAGAACCCCATTTGTCCACCTGTTCTACATGTAGAAATTAAGATAGGATAGGGAAAATAACCAATCACGTACCACAGATGAAAGTAGGAGGGCCGTCCTGTCTTTATCTGTGGTTATCTGTTATTTTCTCTATCCTACCTTATTCTCATTGCCTAATGGCAGTTTAACTGTCACTATTTTAGGTGTAGTCCTTGTAGTCCAATAATGGGGTCGTAAAAAGGGGATCTCACAAATATTGTATCATGTGGAAGATTTTTTTTTTTTCTTATCATGTATGTATTGGTTAGTGTATGCAGTAACCAAGTTTTTGACCTCTGGCACCCACGGCACAATTGTCTGTAGATTTTTTTTTTTTTTTTTTTTTTTTTTTTTTTATCAAAAGTTCTTCCTAAACTCAAAACTAAACTAGATATAGTTCTTTGAAAATTGGCAAAATTTCACTCTTTTCCTAAAAGTATGGTTTCCACCTACTTTGTTGCTCTAAAATGTCCTTGAACCCCTGTATATAAATGTACTGTATTTTGTTACAGTCAATTCAATAATAACATGGCATTGTTGGCCAGAAGATCCTGAAATATAGTGTGGCCGCCAGGTAACAGTGTTGACACAAATTCTTCACAGGTTTGCCGCCAGATAATGTTTTCTAAGGACAAGCTTTCGGCGGCTTGCACTGCCGCCATCATCGGGTCCATTGTATCTAAGGGAACAACAAGAACTGAACTGGATGGCGGAACCAAAGCAGACTAGAATCGTCGTCATCATCTGATTGTCTCACTACAATGCCCGTCTCCAATCAGCCAATCTGATGACGACGACGGTTCTGGTCCGCTTCGGTTCCACCATCCATCTCAGTTCTTGTTGTTCCCTTAGGTACAATGGACCCGACGATGGCAGCAGTGCAAGCTGCCGAAAGCTTGTCCTTAGAAAACATTATCTGGCGGCAAACCTGTGAAGAATTTGTGTCAAACATACACGGGGAAAGCCTTGTTTCTCATATTAGGTAACAGTGTTTTCAATTCACTGTGCAATTCACCTCTTTGTGGCTATCTAACCTAACCAGGTAATCGTACCAAGTGTAGGGAAACTACAGCTTTATGTGGAATCTAAACCACAGAAGCATTCTGGCTTACTTCATATTACACAGCAAGCTGTAGCAAAGCTAAAGCTAGGGTTAATGGCCTATGAAAATCACAGATGATACCAGGATTTCGGTCTTGAGTCAGACGCCTTAACCACTTAGCTACCAGACCACTCTATTATTGATGGTGAAGGTATCAGTTTGAAAAAGGGGTTGGCAAAAATGAATGTTATGGCACAAAATGAAATCATAATTAATCTAAAATTAGTCATAAATACATTTATTTTCCGTTTGGATGGTTTGAAACACTTTTCAATTTGAATTTGCTCTGTACTTCAAAGGAACAAAACTGTCTGTATATGAAGGATTTACATCTCTTAAAGATGTAACATCTAACATAAAAGTTTTGTTGTGGATGGAGGATGCCTCCTGCATAAGATTATGTGGCATCATATTGAAAACTTTGATACCATCTGTGGAAAATATGAAGCCTAATTTAGAACGCACTATGGAACCAACATCACAATTATATTTGATGGATACTGAAATGATGCTGCACAGAGAGGAATAAAGTAACCTGAAAGGTTTTGTTAATTTAAAATATCAGATACTTCAGCAGCCACCATTTTCAGTGAGGAAACAAGTGGTGCAGTGATGCAGCAAATGAGAACAGCTGGAACCGTGTAATGCAAAAACTGAAAAATGAGGCATCCAAGTTCAACAGGCAAAAGAAGATGCAGATGGATTGATTATTGAAGCAGCTATTTCCCAACAGAAAAATCCCACAGTTTGATAATTTTAAGTGAGTATTCTGCTAATGGACCTTGGTAACACTTATGAGAAGTTGTACTTCCATAAACCAGTGAAAGGCAAAGAAGCAGGTTTATTGTACTCAACCACTTCCTTCAAGTTTAAACCCACACATATCCTCTTTATCCATGCATTTACTGGATTTTATACAATATCTGCTTTTTTGTCTAGGGGAAAGAAAAATTCTGTTGCCTCATTCAGCACTAACCATATATGAAAGTAACATACATGCTAAATTGTCAGAACTCCTAGTCTCAGGAGAATAGCAGCTGTAGAACACGCAGGAAAACAGCTCATATTGGAATGGTACAAACAATTGCTTGTGGAACATTGGAAGGCTCAGATACGAAATGATTATAAAATGTGCCCAAAAAATGCATTTAACGTAGCTTGGTTGTCACCAATATCAAATTGGCAACATTTCACTCAATACGCACATACCACCAAGTGCAAGCAAGGCTGGGTAAAGAAATTTACCCATTGTCTTGGGGATGAAGAAAAGGCTCATCCATTCTCATTCCAGTTACAACAATAAATGACACTGCACCTCAGTTTGTTCCAAAGGTTGTATCATGTGTCAGCAAGAAACTTTATACTTGCAGCTGTTGCAAATCAGAACTGCACTGATCAGCTGCTTGCAAAATTTGCTCTGGCCTCTCTTGTAAAAATATTCCTAAGATTGAAGTAAATGAAGATGAGGAAGCATTCTTTTACCTTGAGGGAGCTGCTTCTAATTCAGTGGATGAATGAGACACAAATATAGAAGAGGACATTGATAAGCTGGGCCAATCCAAATCTTTATATATAAAGATGAATGTATGTTTGTTTGTTTGTTTGTTTGTTCTTCATACAAATCCACAGCTTTCATCCGATCTCGATGAAACTTTGCACACTTATCCTTTGAAACAAGGAGAAAAATACTGTCTACATTTGGTTGAAAAATTATCTGTATAAATAACATATGTTGTCTCATAACTTCGAAATACGGCGATAGACAGACACATTGGATATAGTCGTCTCCGTACTGTTTCCGTATAGTGGACTGGCAGCTTAGTGGTTAAAGCGTTTGCTTACGAACGTTGTGGTCTCGGGTTCAAATCTCTGTGGAGGCTAAGATTTTTTTAAAAAAAATTTCATCGTAAGAGTCAGGTCTGGGCCGTAGGTTCATCGGATTGAATGTTAAACTGTAGATATTAGAAAGTTAGGGGTGCAATGCGAGGCAAATCGTAGGTAGTCTTGCAATGTTGTAGGTTTACACTTTTTTACGTTATAATGATCCCTCAGGAGTTGTTCACAGTCAGTGTGTGAGTGTGAACCACAGTAATATTATTATAAATACGGAAGTAACTCTCCATCTTTTTGCTACGTTTTGACGACTAAATGGCTATATCGTTGTGATGGAATTTTATAGGGAAATCTGTATGAAGGGTACAGTGTCAGGGATAAATGAATGGCCGAGGTAGGGGTTGGGTATCGGCTTCACCACCTGAGCTAGCAGTCTTCCAAAAATATTCTAAGTCCTGAAAAGTTCGGTTACCGTGTTGAACTAATGGTATGCTAACTGTTAAAGTTGACCACAGTCGCCACTTACAGATTTAACCTCCTGTAAGAAAGATACTATTGTAGAAATGAAAGTCAAAAGTTGAATAACTGAATTTATATTCTTGAAAATTCACATCAAATATTAAAGTTCACAGTTAGCAAAAAGGCAATCAGATATAATCGTTCACCAAAGATCACAGATTGAGAAACAGAGCAAAACCGCAAAAAACCCCTTGAATGAATTTGAAAATTAAAGTCACATTGCCGAAAATGTTCGTCTGAATGTTAAAGTTGCCGAAATTCCAACATGGCTGCGGCCACGCGTGACTCAGGCTAGCCACATGTCTACCACCTTAACTGCCTACCCCCGCGTTCGCTCTAGCACGGAGTGTGCACACTCTAGCACGCTTGAAGACAGACTGAGACACCAGCGTATGTAAGCCCCCGCCTACCTGGCTTGCTTCACGTGAGGTGGAGCTCCGGCTAAGCGCATGCTCACTCTCACATAGTTCTTTATGTTTAACTTAATAACTTAGCTATTAAGTGTTCAATTTAAAATCTGGAACTGGAAAAGTTATTGGAGTTTAAGGGTGTATTGTTTTATAAAAAGTTTTAATTTGTTTAAGCTTTAGTTGTAGATCTGATAAGATGACCAAATATGCTCACGTCTAAAAGGTATTTCGTCATCGCTAGATTGTTAGAACATTTTTAAATTGGCTTTGGTTACAAATACCAAATTAGGCTCAAATTGTTGGCCCCAATTTTAGCCTCACAAAAATCTAAACTTTATTTAAATCGGTTATGAGGTGATTGAGTTATTGCAAAAACAGTGATTTCTAACAATCCGACATAATTTTTATTTATGTTTTTATGTATAGTTCCGAAAGTATATGGATTATTAAGCCGGAAAAATTACTAATGTGTAGCCTGAATTAAACTGCTTCTTTTAAATGTTATTTCATTTCTGTAGGTGATATATCATGGACACAATAAATTGTTCTATTATTTACACATGTGTTATTACCGAGTGTCTTAGGAAATTCCATAACATCGGTTCTATTGCTTTAAATGGCATGAAATTAATGTGTACAAAACTAGAAGAATGACCGAGCGTGGTGGTGTAACGGATAGCGTTCTGGCCTCGCATTCAGGCGGATGGCGGTTCGAATCCCCGTCCGGGCATCCAGATTTGGGTTTTCCATGGTTTCCCAGATCACTCCAGGCAAATGCCGGGATGCTTCCTTCAAAAGGCCATGGCCGAATTCCTTCCCATTCCTTTCCCCATCCTTTCCTGTCTCTAAAGACCTCGCTGTTGAGAGACGTAAACCAGTTACAAAAAAAAAAAAAAAAAAAAAAAAAAAAAAAAAAAAAAAAATACTAGAAGAATGGATTTTTAAGACAAACTACTTTTTAGCCCGGAATCTAAGTAGGCTTTTAAATGATAAAATGAACTATTTTATGTGTTCAGATGGCATCTAAAAATACTTAAACGGTTGGAAGCTATAAGATTTTGATGAATTTAATTCTCTTTAGGACTGTTTTAATTTATTATTTACTTTATATGGGATGGCAGTGTTTAAAATCAGTGAAAAAGCATATAATGTGTTACGTGCCTCTGGCAAGTTACTACGAAATTGGATTAACAAACAAAAGGTCAGTAAAATGTCTTTTATTGTTTATAGAAAATTAATTATGTGTGTTTACTGGCATTTACATGTTCTTAGCGCTTTTGAAATGGTTTAATTTTATCGGAATTAATTCTGAAAGTCTCGAAAATTTAGTCGATTTACCGGCTTTCTGTTCTTTACTAATATTTCATATTTTACGGATTAAAACTACTTGAAACCTATTGAAACTGAAGGATACAATTATTTACTGCTTGTTTATCTACTTTTTAAATCCTGAAATTACTTAAAAGACCTAAAATTGTTTATGTAAACTGTTTAGGAAAATGAGTGATCCAATTTCTTCATAATTACTTCTTGTGAGTATTAAGTGCTTGAAAGCTATCAGAAACCTGTTAATTATCCTACTAAACTGTCTCAGGCATTATTCTATTTACTTTTAGAACTTTAAACTGGTCAAATTCCATCACAATGTGATATCTTCATACTGCTTCAAATCTACTATTCAATCATCTTGTTTATTTCTTTAAAATACCTGCTAAACTCTGTTAACTGTGCAGTTATGGTTATGGTAGGTCTAGGCCTGAATATTATTAGTTCTTTACCACCTTTACTGTATTTAAATCTCTTCAGAAATACCAAAATCTGGTATATGCCAAACTTTATGGTTAGGTTTGATTTATATTGGAATTATCTGTTTATCTCAGGAATAATGTTTAATAATCATTACAAAAGGTCTATTTAGTTACTGTATTTACTATTATTTAATATTTACTTCTTTTTAAATCCGTTCAGAATATCTCTGTGACTAATGTTAGGATATGGTATTAAAAGTTTACTCTTATGTGAAATAACCTATTTCCTGCTGAAATATCATGGCTTTATGACAATTTATAGTTTATTTATGTTGGTTATATGTTATTTATTCACTTTACTGTACTAGAAGTGTTGTTAACTTGATTTAAACTTTGGTATCGTGTCCTGAAGTTAACCTCAAACTTGGCCGGATTCTAACGGAATATTGAAAATAGAACGAGGGATACCTTACAACAGGATATTTTTTCCAGTATGTTTAACAGTTGTAATCACGAAATTTTGAGACCTTATCGAATGGTGACAGAAGTATGTTGGAAATTGATTCTCTTCAAGAGACAGGTTCGACGGTACAATGATATAGTGATAGCTTTCCTGTCATATTATTCCTACTCTATATTGTTTGGGACCAATCCTTCATTAGCAATTATCTATATTTAATTCTGGCAAAAAAAATTCTTAATCCACGGGTACGAAGTCGCGGGTATGGGCTAGTTGAAAATAAATTGATTTATGACCAATTTTTAACTTTTTGAGAATTTATTATGACTTAATAACTTTGTGCCATAACATTATATATTCATTTCTGCTCTATTACCATCAGTAACAGAGTGGTCCAGTAGCTCAGTGATTAAGGCATCTAACTGGTGATTGAAATCCTGGTCTCAGTTATGATTTTCAAAGATCATTAAACAGACCTTCAGTTCTGCCACAGCTGGCTGTGTATTGTGAAGTTAGCCTGAATGCTTCTGTGGTTCGGATTCCAACATTAAGCTGTACATTCTCTGTACCTGGTACGATTACCTGGTTAGGCTAGATAGCCACAAAGGGGCACATTGTGAAGCGAATCAAAATCACTGTTACCTGACAGCCGAACAATCCTTCAGGGTCTCCTGGCCAACAATGCCATATGATTATTGAATTTACTGTCAGTAATCAAATTACAATACATACATATACTATGTCATACAGAACTACATATATATATCAATTACATATACAGGGGTTCCTGGACATTCAGAAAGAAGAAGAAGATGGAAACCCAACTTTTAGGAAAAGTGTAAAATTCTGCAGATTTTTGAAGAACTGTAGCTCACTTGGTTTTGAATTAAAAAAAAAAAAAAAAAAAAAAAAAAAAAAAAAAAAAAAAAAAACTTTGTACTAAAAAAATTGTAGGAAATTTTGTCCTCATTCAAATTGTAACTAAAGAATTTCTTGCTACGATTCATCAGAAAGGAGTTATAGACGAAAAACTGAAAAAGTACCAAACTTTTGACATTTTTTGGCCACAGAAAATTGTGCTGAGGATGTCAGAGATTGAAAACTTGGTTTCTGCATACTCTCACCAATATATGCAAGGTAACAAAAACAAAAAACAAAAAATATTCTACATTATATACTGCAAGTTAAAACCACCCAGTTATTGGACTAATGTGTGTTGAATCTCAAACTTCCAGTGATACCTTTCTCATCACAGTACGTTATGGAACCAGCATATTTACATATATTATATGTAATCTGCAAAATTGAAGGTAAATGGATAATCCTGGTAAAACAATTATTATTAGAGATTTTGAATTTCAACGATGATTTGAAAATATTTCGACCCTTCATTTTCTTTATATTGTATGCATCAAAAAATGAAACAAATAATAATAACATTATAGGTAACAATGAAAGGAAAGAAATGTCGCGAGGCAATATTTATATGGAAAGACAGATGAAATACATGCAACACTCATCAAAGTTGAAGGGAGGAGGGCAGCAGCAACACAAAACAACATAAAGACAGAGAAAATACAATATTTTGGGCATAAACCTTCTTCAAGACAACAGATTTAAATGGCTGGGCTTGTGCAAGACTTGCATATGACACAGTCACTCAGAGAATGCCTGCTGCCCTCCTCCCCTCAATTTTAGTGAGTTTTTGGTGTATTTCTTCTGTGTTTCCATATAAATAATAACGTTGATATGGAAAAGAGTCGAAACATCTACATTTCAAAAGGATTTTGAGCAATAGCTAAAAATAGTAATTTGTATTGAGATAAATGTTTTCACATAATAACAAGGAAGATTTTTGACAGTGTTTTTTTTTCCTCTAACAAAAAACTATACCACTTGGAAATATATGCTAATGAATTAAATTTTATTGTTTTATTTCAGGTTGAGAGATAAAGGTGATGATATTGCTAAAGTAGTTTTAAAATATGGTGAAGCAGAAAATGTAAATAAGTCCTTAAAACAAGGCTTGTTGGAGTTTTCTGCCATACTTTCAAGTTTAGGTGATTACAGGTAAATATATTTCTTTCTTTTGTTGAATTATTATTATTTTCTTTAGCATATGCGATTTATCTCCCTTGATATCTAACCGATATAGATAAATGAGACATCATATTAAAGACCAAGGTCTCCACTGTGGTAATATTTTATTTTAAGAAAGGAATTTTTCATAATTCAACTCTTAAAGGGCAAAAATGTAATTTTTTCTAAAATATCTTGAGCCACTTATCTCCTTGGATATCTATCCAATATCAATAAATCAAGTAAGATTATGAGGAATAATGTCTCAGCTTTGGTGACATCCTATTTTAAGAAAGAAGTTTTTGGAATTCAACCCTTAAAGGGGAAAAAATATAAATGGTTCTACAATGCATTTTTGTGTCATGAGCTATTTATCTCCCTTGATATCTAACCGATATAGATAAATGACATATCATATTAAAGACTATGGTTTTGCCATGGTAACATTATATTCTAAGAAAGGAATTTTTCATAATTCGACCCTTAAAGGGCAAAAATATCAATTTTTCTAAAATGAGTTTTTTGTATCTTGAGCCATTTATCTTCCTGGATTTGTAACCAAAATCAATAAATGAAGTAGGATTATGAGGAGTAATGTTTCAGCTTTGTGACATCATATTTTAAGAAAGAATGTTTTTGGAATTCAACCCTTAAAGGGAAAAAGTATACATTTTTCTATAAAGGCTGCCACATACGGATGAGCCAACAGGTCAAATGTCCTCGCACCGATCCAAAACTCATCGTGTGTGTGGGAGCTGGGATGGATTGGCGTGGCTCGGCTGGCCGAGTTGGATTTTCAGTCGCTCCAAAATCCACCGAGCAAACGCAGGTAGCCGAGGGTCTGGTAGACTGTCCCCACCACGACTAAAGTGTGATAACCCGTGCAACGAAAAGTGGACACTAATTTGCAGAAACTTTTGTCTTAAATATCTCAGCTTTCCGACTTCACATCAAAATGAAACTTGCCTTATTTTACTCGCGGGACTACGGACTGTACATTAAGTGAAACCCAGTCAAAATCTGACAAATATTTTTTTTCTTTAATCCTGTTCATAATTTTCAGCCAAACACAAATTAAAAAAATACAGCTCATTTCTTTCCTGTAGCGCGTTAATAGTACCCAAACTAATTTTTTAAAGAATATCTCATATGTGCAGACTTTTATTATATCTACAGGTTAACCCCAACAGTTAGTTTATAATGGCTAATAAATTCATAGAATTTCATCTGTTCGTTTTCACCCTAGCCCTTTCATTTTTGTACACAAAGATTTTTTTAATTAGTGCAACGCCAAAAACAATTCTGAAAGATCGAAAATATGAGCTTTGGCCGCGGCTTCAAATAAATATTATGAATTTTTTATCTCACAGAGATAGGTTCAATTTGGAAGGGTTTAAGTCACAATGGTGTAAGTCAGTCACATTTTCAATAATAATAAAAAAAGACACCGAAACCATATGTAGATAAACCAATCTCTCAGTTAGTAAAAAATATGAAGCAAGTCAGATTTTAATTCAGCTTCCTACAGGAGGAACTGGAAATTCAACTGATGAACGAAATACCTGCTTTGTTTATCAGCAAAGTGGTATAAGTCAGACTTATATCATTGGGTTCGTAAACGCATCCTGCGTGCTCACTGTGTAAACGTATCCTGCATGTTGACTTATAGCGCCCTTCCGAATATGATTTCTAAAGACATAATTGATTCTAAAGAAACAATTCAAGATCTTTTTTCTTACAATTCAAGATACATTACGCAATCTTACTATATATTAGCTTTGGTTATAAATACACGGGTGTAAGTCATACACCATAGTGTGTTCGTTCTCTTTTTTTAATAAACACTAGTTTCAGTCATTTTTGTCAGCAGTAAAATGTAACCATTATATAGACTTTATTCAATTATAACCTCAGTGTTAAATTTCATTCCAGGTAACATCACTAAAATGAATATATTACAACATTTATGTTCCAGAATTTATTACAGTATCTTTTGCATTATGTTAATTTCTATAAAGTAAGGAAATTGACTTACACCACCGTATTTTATATTTTATATGTTCTTAGTAATTTTCATCGTTTGATAAGAATTCATTTAAGAAGCATGTAAAAAAAATTAAAAGCGATAAAAATTGTTTTAAATGACTGCCGTTTAATTTTAAAACTTTCCATAAGCAATATACATCCTAAAAAATTTAGAAAAAAATGGCCTCGGTACTGTGCGACCATTTAGCCAACTCCAATTTATATTATACTAAGAATTGTAACAGGCTTCTTCTGTCATGTAATTTTGGGACACAATTTTGAGGACAACACAACACTAAAATAAAACCAGCCGGGACCTTGTGCGGACTCAAACTGGCGACCTTTCAAATGCCAGACCAGCGTGCTAGTCCCTGCACTGCCAGTGATGGACTAGCGAAGGCACGAATTGGCCTGGCTCAGAGTGGCTCTGTCTCTGTCGTGTGAGATCCCCTAGTCTGGACTGAATCTAAGTGGAATGTTGCCAAATGGCCTGGTGCCAGATGGATTGCCCGTGAGTGGCCACCTTAACACATTTTTGTGTCATGAGGGATTTATCTCCCTTGATATCTAACCGATATAGATAAATGAGGTATCATATTAAAGAATAAGGTCTCTGCCATGGTAACATTATATTTTAAGAAAGGAATTTTTCGTAGTTCAACCCTTAAAGGGCAAAAGAGTCAATATTTCTAAAATACGTTTTTTGTGTTTCGAGCCATTTATCCTGGATTTCTAACCAAAATCGATAAATGAAGTAGGAGTATGAAGAGTAATGACTCAGCTTTGGTGACAACATATTCAACCTCACTATTCATCGCATTTTATTCATGAAATTGTCGCACGGGTCGTCTAGTCATATTTGTTAATTCGATAATAAACAATTATTAACTTTTTTTACTTTTGTAAACGTAAACAGTAGGATAGCCTACTGTTCCAAATATTTAATAGTAAAATTGTTTCTTCAATCTCTAAAAATATTTTTTTAAGTGGAAATGGACCAGTCTACATTAACGTATGTAATTGGGCAGTATTTGAATTTGGGTGCTATGTTAGCAGTCATTGTTTCTGGAAAAAATTTCGCAAGTCCCATTAATAAAACTATAAATTTGACACAAAGGTTCAAAACCTGGATTACTGTTCAAAATATTTTCAAATTTCACTTTAAGTTTATACAGGAATACCTCTGGCAAAGTGGGGTTCATTTGGCGGAATTTATTCATTAACTGGATATATTTAGTTTACGCCAATCCTAGAGTTTCAAGCTAACTAATTATGTGTGAAAGATGAATGCTAATCACAGCTTGGCTTTAATAATAGAATTGTTAAATGCTTCCTTGTATTAACAAACTGTCATAGTCTCTGCACTATCAAAGTCGTTTACTACACCCTTAATGGCCTTGAAATGTTCGTTGTAAAACAGTATAGTTTCAACACACGTTACCCATTGAGTTACCACTGGTTCTGGCGGTAAAGGCACATTTGACAATTTTTATATAGGTATTATTGCGAGAAAGTTCCCTAAGAAACAGTTTATTTACATTCCCAAAAGTGGATCGTACTTCTTCAGCAAGTCGCCCTACACCGTGAGCAAAGCACATTACATCAGTAAAATTCGGATAACATATTTAGAAGGCATTAAATGCCTCAATCACAAAGGGAGCAGCAGCTGAGTGAAATATAACACTTATCTGCAGGAGATTCAGAAAATATTTTTTTTAAACCCCCATTCACAAATCTGGCGATCATAGAATGATCTGCCTTTGCAAGCCACCAAAAAGGAAAAAGAAGGTTGGAGTTTTAATTCACGAGTTCATTGGGTAATTCTTCAAGAACATGTAGGTTAATTATTGGTATGTAATTTTTTATGAAATTTGGGTTTCTGTGTTTTATTTTGATTCAAGCAATATTTTTGCAGAAAATCTTTGAATGTAGGAATTGTAAATCTGTTGAGAGGAATATTACTTCCAAACAATGTTTCACGTAGATACATGCTTAAGTGATCTTTTGGTTTGCTTTAGTTGCTACTGCTAATGGCCACTGTTAAAAGTTGTTGTCATGGGCATTTCTTACGCTAGACTTGTCTTGACATGCTGGTCTATTTGAAAGTTTTTTGTGTACAAAATATTTTTCTCGCAAACTCGACAATGTAAAACATACCAGCCTTAAATTTAATGTTCCAGGATAGTCACTACCCATCAAAAGACCACTTTCTTCAGGAAGCATGTTATATGTTAAAGTTTGAACAAATAAATAAAAATTAAACATAAAATGATCTCACCAAAAATATCATGCGTAATTTATTTAGTAGGCAAGCATGACGCAGAACAGTATCATCCGTCTTTATCTCCCATGAGTCTGTTTTACATGGTGTGGTGGACTGGCGTACCTTTTTTTCTCACTCTGCCATTCCCAAGGGGAACATATAAATTGTGGCTAAGATTCCTCTGTCATGTGAGCAGTAGTACTTACAATTGAAAGTCTCAGTAAGGATATATATACATATGTACACTTTATTCACATCAAGTTTATGTACAGCAATAACATCTTAACTCCATTCAACTTTTCCATAAGTATGACACCCATTGCTTCGTTGTACTAACTGATTTTGTTGTATAAACATGCTCGTGAGGATTCAAACAATTTCTACCGAACTTGATCGTGTTGCTTGGTACCTTTAAAGGATGCTTGCATAAGTTCTTTATATGGCTGCCAATTCCTCATAATTACCCCCAAGAGATAAAGGTTTATGGAGTGAAACAGTTCTTGCTTAGACAAAGTTGATGTTCGTGAATTCTGTGTAAGTGCTGGTACCAGAAAGAAAAAGCATCGAAACTATTGTCTCCTTGAATTCAGATTGCAGTTTGACGTCACTCACACACACTGATTGGCAATCTTTCAGCAAATTCTCCCAAAATTTGAAAGATCATGGCATACAGGAATAGCATCAGAGTCCACTGTCTTGATCGTTAATATAAAGATTATAACAACTTGAAGTTTACTAAGTTCCCCATTTCACCACTACTAAAAATCTTGAAAGCCCCCTCCCCCTTTCATATTTCGCTGCCCATCACAGACCTCTTCTCACCTCAACTGCCCGCTTGAACAACTGTTTTTCAAGGGAGCTCTGGTTGGCTTTTTATTGCATTGGCCAATCTATTGCTGAATCATCACGCAACAATGGTATATACCCGCAGGGAAACACTATTCTTTAGTGAGTTATGAAAGTTTCTCATTCCTGTAGAACACTAATTTTACTCAGATTTTCCCGAAATTTTAATATGTTACTGTTTGATTTATTCCGAATCTTTTTGGTCATGACAACTTTTCTCGTAATTATTCTTGTTTAAGAGCTATTAATTTCTAAAAGTCGCACTTGGTGATGCCATCACATGTCAGCACTAAAACTTCATTTCTCTTATTTTAAATTTGAAGTTACCTCTTAACTGTTATGATTTTGTTATGAACTGAATTTTTTTTCTCTCAATTGAGCCTACTTTTATCGTCTTAGCTTTTTTATCTAGAAAGTTCCAATTTTTTATTTTTCCAATATCTTCTCAGATAAATTTTAAAAGCATACAAAATACACCTTAACATGATCTTCATTCTCTGCTTTCTTAGTGGAAATGAATGCAACAAAATTCATTATGACTGCAAAACAATCTTATCTGAATCTTATGTCTTTTACAAAAATTGTTTAGAATCAATTTAAAAAGTGCTTTCTTGTTAAGAAAATGGTTAAAAAGTTCTTCACTATACCACTATATGACATTTACCCCCTTCTAAAAGGTTTCAGCCAGATAATTCACATATAACATGGTTATGTTCTAATGTCAAAATTGCTTTACTCTTGAAAAAGATTATAAAAGTTATTTGGTATATTCATTGTATGTAATGGGCCACCTGCTGAATAGTTTAGGTGATATAATAGGTATATAACAACTTCCCCATTACCTTGCCTCTGAGGCCTTCTCCCACCTGTTATAGTGTCTGCTGTAGATGCAGACTGCTGGCTGCCCTTATTGTAGACTGTGGCTCTCCTCAAAATCCATCCTCGCCTAGTTCCATCACTCCATAGCGCTCTAAGACAATCCTCCTGTAAGAGAGCAACTGACCCATCGACCAAGTATGACTAGGTTATACAGGCTCAGCCAAATTGACCCTTCTCTACTCGCTCAATCGGTTTTTGATCGCTGCTCCCCTCGCTGGCCCCAACAGTGGGCAGGACCTTCAGCCAATAGTGGTGGTTCCTTCCCTACCATCTTCCTCTCAGTTCTGTAATGCTCCAACTCAATTCTGCTGACTCTGTGACCTGCTTTACTGTCGTATCTATCTGTGTAGTCACATTCCATTACCTGAAACTGATTCTGTCACTGTATGCAATCAAAGCTTGCCCAGCTTTAGTAATTAACGGCAGCTTTTAGCCAAAAATTCCTCGAGAGCCATGACACGTCCCCACTGATACTAACACCTGTTCCACTCAGGCGTACACCTATCTTCTTCTACTTTCTGTCCTGTTTGCCCTTATAAGTGATTTGACTTATAAGTACATAGTTTCATTTTTTTACACAAAATATTAAGTGAAGCTACATGTAATTGTATACAATAGTTATTGTGTTTGTGTGATTTCAGTTGCTGTCTTCTTCTCCTATCCTTTGATGCTAGGCCATCCCATTCCTTTGTTGACGTTCACCCAGAGCGCACGTGGTTCGCTCGGCTGCGCACGGGTGTTTGTGTTCTGCCGTTATCAGCATTTGTCGCTGCCCAGTCGTGACATGAGTGTGTATCGTCTGTCCGCGCCACTCTGCGTCACTCCAAGGTCGCTCTGCCATGCTGATTGCGTGGCGATCCTGCTCACTCGCTGTCATGATGAAACTTCTCGCATACTCCTTCTTGCATCTGCCTCATTCCTTTCTGTCATCACACTAAAAACCTACAATAGACTTTCTCACTGTTACATACTGTATCTTCGCTTCTTGCTTTGCCCGCGAAGTATTTCTGCTTCCTCACAGGTCTTGGAAAATTTGTAATATGTCTATCACACAAGTTTTTTCACAATAAATCTTTCTCTCTGTTCTCCCTTAACCCTTTGACTGCTGTAGACGCGTTAACGCACGTGGCTACTACTGCGCCCAGGTGCTCTAGTCGCATTTACGCACACCATTATTCCTTCCATCAGGTGCTCTGGACGTGTAAACATGCGCCACCTTGCCGCCCTGTCTGTGCTCTGGACACGTTAAGTTGTCCTGCCGCTCGGGACCCTGTATTCTCTGCACGTGTTAACGTGCAAGCCACTTAGCGCTCAGTTCAGTTAGCCGTATTTCCACCCCGGCTGGTTAATTTCTTTCCATCATTCGGCCCGTGAGCATTTGCCGCTGTGATCTTGTTTTGCTATTTTCTTTTTAGTTTTCACTGAAAACATTGGTCGCCTTCGTATTTGCCAGAGGAAGAAATCATGAAGATTCTTACTAGAAGCGACTGTGAGAATTACCTCTTTGATATGGATGATACTGATAACCCTTCGATAGCATCTCGAAGTAATAGTTCTAAGCCATGTATGTCAGCTAGTGGAAACCAACCACCTGTCTCCACAAAAGGTGAAAATTCTTAAGAAACTGAAGCTTCAGATAGCGAGAGTTAAATATGTGGAAAAAAAGGACAATTTAGTGACAGGTTTGATTGGAAGAAAAACGATTCTCATCCATTTGTGCATACGTTTGATGTTTCAACTGCATGACACAAATATGGATTAGGTCAAAATTCCAGCATTATTTCATTTTCCTGATGTTATTAAGAGAAGATCTTAAGAAATCTTTTGTTGAAGAAACAAATAGATTTTATTTATATACGAAGTCAAATACGCTAGAATCAGTTCACTAGATTTTCAAAGTGGAAGGATTAACAAGGAGATATTTTCGAAATATTATTCGTAATGAAAATTCAAAAATTAACACGCCAATGCATAGATGCGCTTGATGTACGAAACAGAAAGTGTGTCCAGTAACCAGATACAAATACAGAACACGCTATGTACAGTACCACTGTGTGTTGTGCCATATTTCGTGGCTTATCACACGAAAAAATTATTAATCATTGGTAACTATACTGTAATAATTACATTACATTTATACGCCTCTAAAACTAAGTGAAATAAAATATATATATAGTAGCTGACCCGCCAATGCTTCACTATTGCTGGACTTGAGTAGGCACATAGATTAAATGAAAAAATATTTACAATTAAATTTTAAACTGCTGTTTCATTCGTTTTCAGTTGGAAAGGGTGAGAGGGGATGCGCTTTGGAAAACATATGCAGGCAGTATTTTTCTGTTTGTTTCAAAGTATAAGTGTGCAAATTCCCATTGAAATCATATGAAATATGTGCTTTTGTCTAAATTATGGGTAGGAGGGCTGGGTTTTTTAATTTTTTTGACAGGAACCATTTTCGACATCCCCTCGATGATTCACCATAGCTTCGCCGTAATCGGACGAACGGTTTGCGGGTTTGTTTAAATTATGGGGTATTATGGGGAAGAGCGGGTAATTAAGGTGGTGCAAAGAGATGAGAGGGATTGGGTTTTTGTGAAATTAATGTGTACAGTATTTCTCTCTCTTTTTTAAACTATAAGTATACAAATTCTTATCTAAATCGGATAAAAAATGTGGTTTGCCTAATTCATGGGGTGAAAATGTAATGGGGTTGGAAGGGGGAGATGGGATGAATATTCGGAAACCATACGTAAGCAGTATTTTTCTGTTTGTTTTAAAGTATAAGTGTACAAATTCTTATCTAAATCGGATAAAAAATGTGGTTTGCCTAAATTATGGGGTAAAAACGTAATGGGGTTGGTAAGGGGGGAATGGGATGAATATTCGGAAACCATATGTAGGCAGTATTTTTCTGTTTGTTTCAAAAAGTAAGTATACAAATTCTTATCTAAATCGGATAAAAAATGTAGTTTGCCTAAATTATGGGGTAAAAATGTAATGGGGTTAGAAAGGGGGAGAGGGGATGAATATTCGGAAACCATACGTAGGCAGTATTTTTCTATTTGTTTTAAAGTGTAAGTGTACACATTTTTATCTAAATCGGATAAAAAATGTGGTATTGCGTAAATTATGGGGTAAAAACGTAATGGCGTTGGAAATGGGGAGAGGGGATGAATATTCGGAAACCAAACTTAGGCACTATTTTTCTGTTTGTTTTAAAGTATAAGTGTACAAATTCTTATCTAAATCGGATAAAAAATGTGGTGTTGCCTAAATTATGGGGTAAAAACGTAATGGGGGTGGAAAGGGGGAGAGGGGATGAATATTCGGAAACCAAACATAGGCAGTATTTTTCTGTTTGTTTTAAAGTATAAGTGTACAAATTCTTATCTAAATCGGATAAAAAATGTGGTTTGCCTAAATTATGGGGTAAAAACGTAATGGGGGGGAAAGGGGGAGAGGGGATGAATATTCAGAAACCATATGTTGGCAGTATTTTTCTGTTTGTTTCAAAGTATAAGTGTACAAATTCTTATCTAAATCGGATAAAAAATGTGGTTTGCGTAAATTATGGGGTAAAAACTTAATAGGGGTGGAAGGGGGGAGAGGGGATGAATATTCGGATACCATAAGTAGGCAGTATTTTTCTGTTTGTTTTAAAGTACAAGTGTACAAATTCTTATCTAAATCGGATAAAACATGTGGTTTGTCTAAATTATGGGGTAAAAACGCAATGGGGGTGGAAAGGGGGAGAGGGGATGAATAATCGGAAACCATATGCTAGCAGTATTTTTCTGTTTGTTTTAAAGTATAAGTGTACAAATTCTTATCTAAATCGGAACAAAAATGTGATATTGCCTAAATTATGGAGTGATAAATTATGGGGGTGGAAGAGGGAGAGGGGATTAATATTCGTAAACCGTATGTAGGCAGTATTTTTATGTTTGTTTTATAGTATGAGTGTACAAATTCCTATCTAAATCGGATAAAAAATGTGGTTTTGCCTAAATTATGGGGTGTTATGGGGAATAGGGGGTGATATTTTGGAATTTTTTTTTTCACAGGAACCTTCGCAGACGCACACTCTAAAACTCTCTAAAGTTTCATTGCAATCTGATAAATAGTATAGGAATGCATAGAAGACGAACAAACAAACATTGATTTTTATATATAAGAAGAAATAGCTGACCCGGCAATGCTTCACTATTGCTGGACTTGAGTAGGCACATAGATTAAATGAAAAAATATTTACATACAAATTTTAAACTGCTGTTGCATTCATATTCAATTGGAAAGGGTGAGAGGGGATGCGCTTTGAAAAACATATGGAGGCAGTATTTTTCTGTTTGTTTCAAAGTATAAGTGTATAAATTCTTATCCAAATCGGATAAAAAATGTAGTTTGCCTAAATTATAAGGTAAAATTGTAACAGGGTTGAAAGGGGGAGAGGGGATAAATATTCAGAAACCATACGTAGGCAGTATTTTTCTGTTTGTTTTAAAGTATATGTGTAAAAATTCTTATCTAAATCGGATAAAAAATCTGCTTTGCCTAAATTATGGGGTAAAAATGTAATGGGGGTGGAAAGGGGGAGAAGGGATGAATATTCAGAAACCATACGTAGGCAGTATTTTTCTGTTTGTTTTAAAGTATAAGTGTACAAATTCTTATCTCAATCGGATAAAAAATGTGGTTTGCCTAAATTATGGGGTAAAAACGTAATGGGGTTGGAAAGGGGGAGAGGGAATGAATATTCGAAAACCATACGTAGGCAGGATTTTTTTGTTAGTTTTAAAGTATAAGTGTACAAATTCTTATCTAAATTGGATAAAAAATGTGGTTTGCCCAAATTAAGGGTAAACACGTAATGGGGTTGGAAAGGGAGAGAGGTGATGAATATTCAAAAACCATACGTAGGCAGTATTTTTCTGTTTGTTTTAAAGTATAAGTGTATAAATTCCTATCTAAATCGGATAAAAAATGTGGAATTGCCTAAATTATGGGGTGATAAAATTATGGGGGTGGAAAGGGGTGAGGGGATTAATATTCGGAAACCACATGCAGGCAGTATTTATATGTTTGTTTTAAAGTATAAGTGTACAAATTCCTATCTAAATCGGATAAACAATGTGGTATCGCCTAAATTATGGGGGTGGGAAGGGGGCGAGGGGATTAATATTCGTAAACCGTATGTAGGCAGTATTTTTATGTTTGTTTTAAAGGACAAGTGTACCAATTCTTATCTAAATCGGATAAAGAATGTGATTTGCCTAAATTATGGGGTAAATACGTAATGGGGTTGGAAAGGAGGAGAGGAGATGAATATTTGGAAACCATACGTAGGCAGTATTTTTCTGTTTGTTTTAAAGTATAAGTGTACAAATTCTTACCTAAATCGGATAAAAAATGTGGTTTGCCTAAATTATAGGGTAAAAACGTAATGGGGTTGGAAAGGGGAAGAGGGGACGAATATTCGGAAACCATACGTAGGCAGTATTTTTCTGTTTGTTTTAAAGTGTACCATTTCTTATCTAAATCCGATGAAAAATGTGATTTGCCTAAATTATGGGGTAAAAACGTAATGGGGTTTGAAATTGGGAGAGGGGATGAATATTCGGAAACCATACATCGGCAGTATTTTTCTGTTTGTTTTTAAGTATAAGTGTACTAACTAATTCATGTCTAAATCGGATAATAATGTGGTATTGCTTAAATTATGGGGTGAAAAAAATTATGGGGTTGGAAATGGTTCGAGGGGATTAATATTCGGAAACCGTTTGCAGGCAGTATTTTTATGTTTGTTTTAAAGTAGAAGTGTACAAATTCCTATCTAAATCGGATAAAAAATGTGGTACTGCCTAAATTATGGGTTTGGAAAGGGGGCGAGGGGATTAATATTCGGAAACCGCATGTAGGCAGTATTTTTTTGTTTGTTTTAAAGTATAAGTGTACAAATTCCTATCTAAATCGGATAAAAAATGTGGTTTTGCCTAAATTATGGGGTGTTATGGTGAATAGGGGGTGACTTGTTGGAAATTTTTTTTCGCAGCAACCTTCGCAGACGAACACTGGAAAACTCTCCAAAGTTTCATTGCAATCTGATAATGACCCGGCAATCCTTCACTATTGCTGGACTTGAGTAGGCACATAGATTAAATGAAAAAATATTTACATATAAATTTTATACTGATGTTTCACTCATTTTCAGTTGGAAAGGGTGAGAGGGGATGCGCTTTGGAAAACATGTGTAGGCAGTATTTTTCTGTTTGTTTCAAACTATAAGTGTGCATTGAAATCTGATGAAATATGTGGTTTTGTCTAAATTATTGGGAGAAGGGGTTGGTTTTTTAATTTTTTTGACAGGTACCTTCTCCGTCATCCCGTCAACAACTCACCAAAGGTTCACCGTAAACGGACGTACGGTTTGCGGGTTTGTTTAAATTATGAGGTGTTATGGGGAAGAGGGGGTAATTAAGGTGGTGGAAAGAGAGGAGTGGGATTGAGTTTTTGTGAAATTAATGTGTACAGTATTTCTCTCTCTTTTTTAAAGTATAAGTGTTCAAATTCTTATCTAAATTGGATAAAAAATGTGGTTTGCCTAAATTATGGGGTGAAAACGTAAAGGGTTGGGAAGGGGCGGAGGGGATGAATATTCGGAAACCATATGTAGGCAGTATTTTTCTGTTTGTTTTAAAGTATAAGTATACAAATTCTTACCTAAATCGGATAAAAAATGTGGTTTGCCTAAATTATGGGGTAAAAACGTAATGGGGGTGGAAAGGGGGAGAGGGGATGAATATTCGGAAACAATATGTTGGCAGTATTTTTCTGTTTGTTTTAAAGTATAAGTGTACAAATTCCTATCTAAATCGGATAAAAAATGTGGTATTACTTAAATTATAGGTTAATGGGGGTGGAAAGGGGGAGAGGGGATGAATATTCGGAAACCATATGTAGGCTGTATTTTATATATTTATTTTGAAGTATAAGTGTACAAATTCCTATCTAAATCGGATAAAATATGTGGTTTGCCTAAATTATGGGGTAAAAACGTAATGGGGGTGGAAAGGGGGAGAGAGGATGAATATTCGGAAACCATACGTAGGCAGTATTTTTCTGTTTGTTTTAAAGTATAAGTGTACAAATTCTTATCTAAATCGGATAAAAAAATCTGCTTTGCCTAAATTATGGGGTGAAAACGTAATGGGGTTGAAAAGGGAGAGAGGGGATGAATATTTGGAAACAATATGTTGGCAGTATTTTTTCTGTTTGTTTTAAAGTATAAGTGTACAAATTCCTATCTAAATCAGATAAAAAATGTGGTATTACCTAAATTATAGGTTAATGTTGGTGGAAAGGGGGAGAGGGGATGAATATTCGGAAACCGTATGTAGGCTGTATTTTTATATTTATTTTGAAGTATAAGTGTACAAATTCCTATCTAAATTGGATAAAAAAATGTGGTTTGCCTAAATTATGGGGTGAAAACATAATGGGGTTGAAAAGTGAGAGAGGGGATGAATATTCGGAAACCATACGTAGGCAGTATTTTTCTGTTTTTTTTAAAGTATAAGTGTACAAATTCTTATCTAAATCGGATATAAAATGTGGTTTGCCTAAATTATGGGGTGAAAACGAAATGGGGTTGAAAAGTGAGAGAGGGGATGAATATTCGGAAACCATATGTAGGCAGTATTTTTCTGTTTGTTTTAAAGTATAAGTGTACAAATTCTTATCTAAATAGGATATAAAATGTGGTTTGCCTAAATTATAGGGTAAAAACGTAATGGGGTTGGAAAGGGGGAGAGGGGATGAATATTCAGATACCATACGTACACAGCATTTTTCTGTTTGTTTTAAAGTATAAGTGTAAAAATTCTTATCTAAATCGGATAAAAAATGTGGTTTGCCTAAATTATGGGGTAAAAACGTAATGGGGGTGGAAAGGGGGAGAGGGGATGAATATTCAGATACCATACGTACACAGCATTTTTCTGTTTGTTTTAAAGTATAAGTGTAAAAATTCTTATCTAAATCGGATAAAAAATGTGGTTTGCCTAAATTATGGGGTAAAAACGTAATGGGGGTGGAAAGGGGGAGAGGGGATGAATATTCGGAAACCATACGTAGGCAGTATTTTTCTGTTGGTTTTAAAGTGTACCATTTCTTATCTAAATCAAATAAAAAATGTGATTTGCCTTAATTATGGGGTAAAAACGTAACGGGGTTTGAAATGGGGAGATGGGCTGAATATTCGGAAACGATACTTAGGCAGTATTTTTCTGTTTGTTTTAAAGTATAAGTGTACAAATTCCTGTGTAAATCGGATAATAATGTGGTATTGCCTAAATTATGTGGTGAAAAAATTATGGGGAATGAAAGGGGGCGAGGGGATTAATATTCGGAAACCGTTTGCAGGCAGTATTTTTATGTTTGTTTTAAAGTATAAGTGTACAAATTCCTATCTAAATCGGATAAAAAATGTGGTATTGCCTAAATTATGGGGGTGGAAAGGGGGCGAGGGGATTAATATTCGGAAACCGTATGTAGGCAGTATTTTTATGTTTGTTTTAAAGTATAAGTGTACAAATTTGAAAACTCTGCAAAGTTTCATTGCAATCTGATAAATGGTATAGGAATGCATAGAAGACGAACAAACAAACATTGATTTTCATATATAAGATATATATATATATATATATATATATATATATATATATAACTTCGCCAGTCCAAAGCCCTGATCCAAAAGTATCATGGAAAATATACGCATAATTTGTGAAAGGTAACTTCGAAATTTACTCCAGATAAATTACTGCGCTAACAAACAATAAACACTAAACAAATTTTAGTTGCTGTAATATCTATTTAATATATGAAATTCATGTGTCTTTATCTACGCGGACATTCACTTAACATTAAATCAAAAAACTTTAGATGTTTCAAAACGCAGAACGACAGCCGAAGGCCATCACACATAAAGCTCAAGAAATATTCAGCACACAGCATGTCGGGCCGCATGCTGAACTCAACAGTGCAGGTATTGGCCGATCGCAGCCTATCAGCACAGGTAAACAGCTTAGGCGACAACAAAGGAGCACCTAGCAAGAGCTCTGTGGGACGATCCGTAGCAGTTAAAGGGTTAATATAGCCTTTAGTATCCACTTTACGCTAACAGTCCCATTTATAATTCTTAAATTACCTTTTATAATAACTCTTCACATTCTGTCTTTATTCTTTGTTGCACATTGCTCCTTAGTATGAACACTATTTATTAATTATTTATACATTATTTATACCCACTACTTATAATGCATATATGCACGGGCCTTGCTTCCTCATTTGGCTTAACTTTGTTCTGTTACTGTGTCATCATGTTTACGTGTGCTCTCTTCCCATTCCTTTACTTCGTCGTACTTTCTTGTCGATTCGCGTTCTGACCTTGCTCCGTTCTTGTTTTCAATCAGCGAATTTTTTTCTTGAATATGTTGCTGTCTGGCTGATCCAACTTTCCGCGCCTTGAAGCTATGCTGACCCTCCATAGTTCCTACTGCTGCTGCTCTACCGATACATTCTCATCCATACTTCGCTAGCGGAATTGCGTCATACAATGTTTCCTTTCTCTCCATTTGCATATTATTTGTTCCATTTTCCCGCGGAAATTCCTTAGTCTCCACGTTTTGCTCCTGGGTTGTCCGACAACTGCGCGCTAATACATCCGTTTTCCTCAACAGGAATGCTTCATTATTTATACGCTTCGGCCATGTATTATCACTTTCTTCTCTTCCTTAATAAAATAACAAATGAGGTGAACACTTCATCCCTGTATGCGATGTATTATTGGTTACAATTGTTACGTATTGTAACAAGGCTTTCCTCTACATCTGTGTTTTGCAGCTTTTTTTTCTGCATTTTTTTCTCCTTTTTCTTCGTATCTTCTTATTTTTTTTGCATAGTAATTTCCCATTTTCTTCCTGTAATTCACGTGCTAACAACGATGATTTTTTTCCATTTCCTTGCACCTACTTACAGATGCTCCCTCTTCTGCCTCTTACTTTATGGCGTACTAAATCCTCGTGCCTTGGCTGCGAGTTTTCCCTTAGTTTCTTTTTTCCAGTTTTCGTCGGCCGTTTCCACTGGGCGCCACTATAACTTATTATTTCGCTTTTCAGTGCAACTTTAATTTCTTCCTTCAACTTCTTTCGCATCTGTGTTGAACTCAATTTGTTCCCGTTGCATCGCATTTTTCCACTTTCATGCGTATTTTCATTTTTTACTACTGGTGAACACCGCTTAGTACCCGTTAATTATTGCTTTACTTTCGGCTGATTGAAACCTCTAGTGTCACATTGCATTTGCATCATTATTTCCTGTGATGTATTTTCCCCCTTCTTTCATTTATTTCTGCTTTTGACGCTTCCTCGACGTTAACTTGCTAATTACTTATTATTGATGTTGTATCCGGCGTGCCACAAATTGTACATTCTATTACCTCTGCCTGCAATGTCTCCCTTGTGCCTACTTGCAAGTTTATTATTTTCTTCGATGTATGTACCTTGTTGCCTACTTTACAGTTTACTTTCTCTGAATGTGGCATTTCTACTACCCTCATATATAAACTTCTTCCTACCGATGACATAACACCCGTGTCTCGGATTTGCCTTTCTAATGACGCTGTCTGCGATGGCGTTGCAGATTATTTACTTGCGTTTGGGGTATGCCTTCCCACTGCAATTCTTCCTCCTTCTTTTCACCTCCAGTCTTCCCTGGAATTTCCTGTTCCACTGCTTTTTGCGGCAACATATCTACTTTCAAAGGAAAGTTGTTTTGATATGTTGCAACCAAGCCATTCTCCTCTTCCCTCTCCTGTAACTTCAAGAGCTCTTCTTCTTCACCTGGATGCTTGTTAATCTTCTTCGCTGTTTCTGACTTCTGCCGTATTTCCGTTGGTATTGTGCCTGTGTGTGGTAATGTACCTTTCTCCGAATGGAAAACTTCTGGTTGCACTGCTCACAGCACGATTTCTGTCTGTTCTGCCAAACTCTCTAAGCATGAACCTTCTTCACTTATTATACTTCGCTCTTGCGGTTGCATATTTTGTTCTGATGCAGCAGACATTTCTTGCTGCTTCTCATATTTCTCTGCTTTAACCCATGGATTAGTCAACACGACTTCTTCCTCTGAGACATTTAACACTGTCAGAATACATTTTCCTTCTTGCACCCCTACAAGTGCTTCTGAAATCAGTAAGCCTACTGCTAATTCATGCTTCGATACAACAGCTTCTGAATCGTCCTGTACTCTTTCGACTGCGAATTTGATTATTTTCTCATTCCGTGTGCCAACACGAATACATAATGTCCTCTCATGGGCCACTGTTTTTTCCTGTAATTTGTCTTCCTGACGCTGCTTAGCAACCTCTTCGATTTCGCTCTGCATCTTGAAGGTATATCCCTGAATTCTCAAACACCGATTTTCCATAGTCTATGATGGCCTTATACTTCTTCAACCAATCACGACCTAAAATTCCACCGTAGAGTGTGTCTACTCCTGCCAGAATTACCTGCATCTTATGACACATTTTCAGCTCCCAACCTTCTTTCATAGTGACCATTATTTCTCCTTCGGTGAACATAGGATTGCCTGTGATTCCTAGAATGCGTATGCCCTTCATCATTTTCTTCTTACGGTCCGCTCTTATACACACCGATCTGACAAGAGACATCGTACTTCCAGTATCGAGCAAAAATTTAATTTTTCTGTAGCATTCCAACACTATGTAGTCGTTTTGGGTTTGATGATTGCAGTCCCTTTCTTTCGACCTCCATCTCCAAATGATACTCGACTGTCGAGTGCCGTTCGCCTTCAGTTTTCCGAATTTCTTTAATTCTTCTGTGCTCCACGCACTTGTCCCATCCATGGACAAGCATTATAATCATGACCCTGATGATAACATTTATTGCACTCCACGGGCCTGGTGTTGCAACACTCTCCTTTGTGACTTGACAACTTGCATCATTCACAGGGCTTTGGTGTCCCTAAATTTACATCTCTTCTGCAGTGGCCTTAATTTCTTGTTCTTTCACAGCTCCTAACTTCCCTGGCCCATTTTTCCATCATAGCACTTCCGTTCTCGGGTTGTTTACAAACTCGTGACATAAAGTGTCTCCTGCTTGCGTCATGCTCGCAGTGCCTTGCCTTATGACCGAATTCCTTGCACAATTAGCACCGCAGGCTTGCTGTGCATCCCACTTCTTGTATTCTTGAAGTTGTTACACATTGTCTCGTGTTGTGGCCTCTTCCATCGCAAATTTGGCAAACATCATTCATGGGATTCCAACCTCCCATTTCTCTCTTTCTGATTCTGTATATGGCTTGCATTCCGATCCTCAGCACTGTCATTTTTCTCTGATCAGAAAAATTACAGTTTCTTCCAATGATGCAATCTCAATGATATCTGCTAATATTAAATCCATTCCTCGTGCTCTCAGAACTGCTTCAATCTTCTCGTCTATTAGCCCGTTTGTGGCTCAGATTATGAATTAATGTCAAAGCTCCATTTAATTCACTGCCTTTTAAACCCTTTTTCATTGCTTCTCGCAATTCATACACAATTACATCCAATCAACTCGCCCAATCTGCGACCATCTCGAGTGTACTGTTGACGACTTTCAAACATACTAATCGAGTATTGATCAACTGTATGTTTAGGCCGAAAATTCTCCACTGTTATTGCTCTCACATCCTTCCAATCTTTCAACTTCTCTCACGTAAGAATTCGCTATCTAGCTGCACCTCCGATACGTGACTTCACAAATTTTAATAGTATCTCCTGTTCTTCCTCTGTAATTATATTGAACACTGTATCGCAGTTATGCAAAAACTCATCAGTTATCCCTTTTTCGCCACAAAAGGTATTAGGAATTAATTTTAACACTTCCGCTAAACTCATTCGTGGTTTCTCTTTTTTTTTTACTGAAATCTTGCCTCCAGTGGCATCACTAATTCTCGTACTGTTTGGCATTTTTGCTAAGCTTTTGTACTCACTGTTTTCATTGCGTCAATGCGGCTCTGCTCAGCTCAGCAACCACCATGACCTTTAACTCTTTTTTGCTCTGTTGTGCTGTGCTGATTCCTGCACTCCAATGCTGAATGGTGGAAGAAGGCCACTGCACCGATTTTGTAACACTGTTATATTCGAGCGGTAACTTCCGTCTCACAATCTTCTTATTTTTACTTTCTCTTACTTATCACTTACTGGGGTAGTACTACCCTCACCCTCGATGCTTCGTTGCTTGGCTGACGCCACACCATGACACCAAATAAGATCCTGTATTGTGGGAACTGGCAAATCTTTTTTCTCACTCTGCCACTCCCAAGGAGAACATATAAATTGTGTGTAAGACTCTTCTGTCATGTGAGCAGTAGTACTTACAATTGCAACTCTCAGTAAGGATATATATACATATGTACACTTTATTCACATCAAGTTTATGTACAGCAATAACATCTTAACTCCCTTCAACTTCTCCATAAGCAATGACTCCCATTACTTGGTTCCACCAGATGACTTCCCCATTACATTGCTTCAATGGCTTTCTCCCATCTATTTTAGTGCCTGCTGCCTGCCCCTATTGTAGACTGTGGCTCGCCTCTAAGTCCATCCTCACCTAGCTCCATCACTCCATAGCTGTCTAAGATGATCCTCCTGCAAAAGAGCGACCGACCCATCAATCAAGTTTGACCAGGTATGACTGGCTGGACCAAATCGACCCTTCTCTACTTGCATCCTCAGTTTTGATCACTGCTTCCCTCCCAGGCACCAACAGTGGGTAGGACCTTCAGCCAATAGTGGTGATTCCTACCCTACCATCTTCCTTTCAGTACCGTCATGCTCCAACTCAATTCTGCAGACTCTGACATTCTTTACTTTAGTTGATATTTGTGTAGTCACATTCCATTACCTGAAACAGATTTGTTTTCTGTTGCAACTGCCCTGGATCCAGCTGACACTGTGTGCAATCAGCGCTTGCCCAGCTTTAGTAATTATCAGCTATTATGTATCGAGTCCAGGAACACTGTTAAACAGATAAAGAAAAGCTGGGTTTATAGAAGAAATATTAGTGAAAATAATATAAAACACTTCGTAGATACCATAAACAATGAAAACTGGTTAGAAGTATATAATGCGCAGGGTGTTAATGCGAAATTTGATTCCTTTCTGAATATATTTCTAACACTTTTTGAAGGTAGTTTCAAAAAAAGGAAAATTCTCATCACTCCAAACAATGAACTGGGCATGGGATGGATAACAAAGGGTATTAGAATCTCTAGTAAAACAAAGAGGGACCTTTATTTAAAAATGAGAGAACCAGATAACTATGCGCTGAAAGTTCACTATAAACTTTATTCTAAAATACTAAGAAATGTAATAAGGAAGGCCAAGAACAGGTACATATCAGCGAGAATTGAAAATTCAGACTATAAAATGAGAACAATATGGAATATAATAAAGACTGAAACAGGAAAAACTGTAAATCACTCTAAAGGCATAAAAATAGAACAAAATGGATATGTGTATTGCGAAGTAGGGGAAGTTTGTGAAATATTTAACAAACACTTTACGTCAGTAGTAGATAAATTAGGCATAGAAAAGCAATCCCCACATAGTGCTCTAAGGCTTCTTGAGACTGCTTTCCCAAATAGCTTTGTGGAGATGAAATTGCCACCAGTAACAGTCTCAGAAATAAATAAACTCATTAAACAATTAAAACCTAAAAATTCTTCCAGCTATGACAATATTTCAAGTAAATTACTGAAAAGATGTTCAGACTGTATCAGTCATGTACTTGCTCACATTTGTAATGAATCCTTAATACAAGGTGTTTTTCCCGATAGACTAAAATATGCTGTTGTAAAACCATTATTTAAAAAAGGAGAAGAAACATGTGTAGACAACTATCGTCCCATTTCATTACTTTCAACATTCTCAAAGGTTTTTGAAAAAGTCATGTATAGTAGAGTAATAAAACATGTTACACACTATAATATCCTCACTAATTCACAATTTGGGTTCAAAAAAGGATCATCCATAGAAATGGCTATATATTCATTTTTAAATAACACATTTGAGGAACTGAATAATAAAATGAATCCTGTAGGATTATTTTGTGATCTTTCAAAGGCATTTGACTGTGTAAATCATGAATTACTTTTGAAAAAAATGGAATACTATGGTATTTTTGGGACCGCAGGTAAATGGTTTAAATCACACATTGAAAGCCGAATGCAAAAAGTTTCAATTTTTGATTCTAAAATAAGTAAAGATGCTTCATCAGACTGGGAGAAAATAAAACATGGAATTCCACAAGGCTCTGTCTTGGGTCCCCTCCTCTTTCTGTTATACATCAATGACCTTCCTGGAAATTTATCCGACAAAGTTAAGAGTGTTTTATTTGCAGATGACACTAACCTGACTGTGCGTAAAACACCAAACAGTACTATAGAATTTAATGTAAATGAAGTACTTAGAGTAGTAGCCAATTGGTTTAAGGCAAATTCATTAAAATTAAATTTTGAAAAAACACATTATATTAGGTTTAAAACAAAAAACTATGCACAGCCAGATATATGTATAAACTATAAAAACAACACAATCTTAGAAAGAGAGAGTATAAAATTTCTTGGTATTAAAATAGATCAGAAACTCTGTTGGCATGATCATATCACTACACTACTGACAAAGTTAAGTAGTGCCACCTTCGCAATACGAACACTTTCTCTAACAGCAGATCTAGAATTAATGAAACAGGTGTACTCCTCATATTTTCATTCAGTAATGTCATATGGCATAATTTTTTGGGGAAACTCTTCACAAAGTAAAAAAGTTTTCATAGCACAGAAAAGAGCTATTAGGTTTCTGTGTAGGGTAAAAACAAAAACTTCTTGCAGACAACTCTTTAAGAAACTCAATATTCTTACAATGTATTCTCAGTATATATAT
The DNA here is from genome assembly GCA_031002005.1 of Vandiemenella viatica. Classification (NCBI taxonomy): domain Eukaryota; kingdom Metazoa; phylum Arthropoda; class Insecta; order Orthoptera; family Morabidae; genus Vandiemenella; species Vandiemenella viatica. Next base: position 183,491,007 of record JARYHS010008074.1, read on the forward strand.
TCTCTCATGAGCTTTGTCATAGAAAATTTTAACTTGTTTACACCTAATTCACAGGTACACAGTTTCAATACAAGAAACAGAAATAACTTGCATAAAACACAAACATCTCTGTCATTAGTACAAAGAGGAGTTAATTATTCTGGGATACATCTGTTTAATAAACTACCTAATCGTATAAAACAGCTTTCAGATAATAAAGATGTATTTAAACAAAAACTTAGAGATTATCTTATTGGCAACTCCTTCTACTCCATTCAAGAATTTGAAGAAAATAATTAATTGTACTCATTATGACGTTTGCAAAACTCAGTTGCAAAAATGTATGTTTATTATTATTTCTTGTATTTGTAAAATATGTATATATATATATATATTTACTTTGATATGACTCATATTATGTGTATATGTATCAACAATGACATGTTTCACATCCCAGAGGTACTCCCCCAGCAGGGATCCATGGAACAAGATTGATAAATAAATAAATAAATAAATCCAGCTTTTAGCCTAAAAATCCCTAGAGAGCCACCACAATGGCCACATAACAATATTATCTTTCAAAACAATAGACACATGACTGAAAAGAGCAATGCTGTTAGTAAGTGTAGCCGGCTACAACGTAAGTTTGATTTATTAACTGGGTACACTACTGAAAAATACTGTAAAAATAGCGAAAATATGTAACTAGGTTTTAGGTAGATTATGCAATAACTAGTGGAAAAGCACTTAAAATTAAAATGCATATGCAAACATGAAAATACATATAATCCGGTTTCTATTAATGAAACTCACAAAATAACACAAGTTTTTAGTAACCCTTTAACTGCTAGGTATTGGTAGGCAGAGCCCTCGCTGGGTGCTCCTTTATTTTCGCCTAAGCAGACTACCTCCGCTGAATGGCCGCGGTCGGTCGATACCTGCACTGCTGAGTTGGGCACGCAGCCTGGACTGCTCTGTGCTGAATATTTCTGAGGCATTGAGTGCGACGGCCTTCGGCTATCGCTTTGCGTTTTGAAACCCCAGATACAAAATAAATGCAGTTACTCTGACATCTAAGGTTTTTAAATTTAAAATTCTAAAAGTGAATGTCTGCGTAGACAAACATACAGGTCCTTCATTTGCTAAATAGATATTGCAGCAACTGAAATGTGTTTGGGTTTTTTGTTTGTTAGCACCGTAATTCATCAGGGGAAAATTTTGAAGTTAAGTGTTCGAATACCTTTTACAAATTCTGCATATATTTTCCATCCTTCTTTTGGTTCTGGGCTTTGGACCATCACTGGCGAAGTTAAAAATATTTTTTTTTCAATTTTTTTATTTCACTTAGTTTTAGAGGCGTATAAATGTAATGTAATTATTACCGTGCAGTTACCCATGGTTAATAAATGTTTTTCGTGTAACAAGCCTTGAAACATGGCACAACACACAGTGGTAGTTTACATTGCATGTTCTGTATTTGTACCTGGTTTCTGGATGCACTTTTTGTTTTGAACATTCTACACGTTGGCATGCTCTTCATTGAATTTTTAATATGAATAATATTTTGAAAATGTCTCCCAGTAAATCCTTCCACCATGAAAATCTAGAGTGAACTGATTCTGGCGTATTTGTGTTGGTATATAAATAAAATCTATTGGTTTCTTCAGCAATAGATTTCATAAGATCTTCTGCTAAAAAATATACCAAAAAAAAGACAGAATGCTGGAATTTTGACCTAATCCATATTTTAGTCCTGAAGCTGAATCGTCTAACGCATGCACAAAAGGACGAGAATAGTTTTTCTTCCTGTCAAACCTGTCACTAAAGTGTCCTCTTTTTCCACACATTTAGCTCTCACTATATAAAGCTTCAGATACTGAAAATGTTCACCTCTTGTAGAGACAGATGGCGTTTTCCACTGGCTGATATACAAGGCTAAGGACTATTATTTCAAGATCCTTTCGATGGGTCACCGCTATCAACCATGTCAAAGAGATCATTCTCACTGTCGTTTCTAGTAAGAATCTCCATGATTTCTTCCTTTGTACAAACACGACGGTGAGCCATTTTCTCAGTGAAAACTAAAATGAAAATAGCAACACAAATAAGATCACACCTGCAAACACTCACGGGCCAAATGTTGGAGAACAATTAAACACCGGAGGTGGAAATACAGCTCCCTGACCTAGCCGCTAAGTGGCTCACATGTTAACATGTGCAGAGCACACAGAGACCTGAGCGGTTGGAGGTCTAAATAATTCCAGAGCACAGACAGGTGGCAAGGCGGCACAAAATACACGTCCAGAGCACCTGACGGAAAAATCAAGGGTGCGCGTAAATGCATCTAGAGCACCTGGGCACTAGTGAAGCCATGCGCATTTATGCATCTACAGCAGTGGTTCCCAACGTGGGCCGTACCGCCCCCCGGTGGGCATTAGAGGGCTCGAAGGGGGCGTTTGTGAACAAAGCAAGGACGTGCCGATAAGATTAATAAATAACAAAAAACATTGAACAAATGTTTCAGCAAGTAATTTCAAATGTCCTTTAAGCAAGATCAGTGGGGATTAAAAGTTAGTATTAGTACATTATATCTTTGTTCCTAACACCTGCTTCAATAGTTCGTGAATGAGTCGCAGCAAGCACTGTCCACTACAGGGATCACCGTTGTTAGTATGTTTATATTCCGGCTCGATCAACAATGCTTATACGTTTACACTGGTCAGTGTTCGATTGTTCGGTAGTGCCTTCAGACAGAGCAACTGTGAAACTGTGCGGTATCTACAGCTTACTGAAGCTTATTTATTTTGGAATATCTATCTGCCACAGAAGTTAGTACATATTCATTGTTATTATTTGCTTATCATTCTATTTACTGATCGATATTAGAGGAGGAATGTGCTTTGAAATTTCAACTAGGTTTTAATCTTTTATTTAATTTTTGTATCATGTGCTAACTAACTGCACTCGATTCTGTACTGATCACTGCTACTATTCCTATTATTATTATCAACATCATTTATCACATATGGTAAGGAAGGTTAAGAATCATATCATTTTTAACATTTCAAGATTTTTACAACGGGTAAGAGTACCTGTGGTTGACGGTGTACCTATGGTTGATATGAAGTTGTATGAAATACAAATTTAAGAAAATACTGTGATCCAGAAAACCAGAAACACTGTCAGGTTAACTGAACGGGTCCAAGGGTCTCTTAGTCGATGATGAACAGTTTCTGTAGTGCATGTGTTTACCAAAATCTGAAGCACGTATCTTGTTAGCGAAATAGCAGCTTCGGGAAGTACTTTAACTCTCAGTTAATGTAAGTTTACTTTACTTTGTACTGAACGTGAATATGGAAATGTTATCTCAATGAAATAAAGAAGTGTAGTTTAAACGGGAATAATATTTCTATTATGGTTAGCCACTCTGTCTAAGTTAGGTGTTCCTTAAATCGAGAGGGGAGTCGAATTTATTCATCAATAATAAATAGGCTTTAATTGAAAACTGAACAAACCATCATGCCGTTTACAACATATACTACGGGAGGCGCTAAGGCACCTAAAATTGATATGTGGCATCTGTTTCTGGTACAATATTTGGGAGCCTACATCTCTTATATTGCATCGTTGGTAGATATTGAAATCCCTCACTTGCTAAGTACTTCGTGTAAGGCCAGAATATATTGAAACGGGATATTGTTAGGCCGTTTTCACATCGGCCTCGCCGGCGCTGGATAAAACGTAATGAAATGAGAGCTTTCACATGTAGTCCGGTTCGGCAGATCGTCAGCCCTTTGATTTAATTGTTTCTTATGCACACTTTTCCACACTGGTGCCGGTGGCGGAGAGGATCTAATCTCAGTCCCGACAATTTTCTGTAGTTTTGTAATAATAAGTAATTACTCGCACGATACTATGACATTAACTGAATTAGTTGATATTAAACCGTGTTGGATCAAAGGGCATCGGTTAGTTATGAGCTCTGTGTGCAGCTAGTTATATTTTATCATGAAAAATGGAAGATTTCAGTCACGGCCTCTTACGCTAGATTTAAGGCAATGGTTATAAAATAGGATGAGACATTTTCTACCACATTACAAAATTCAGTTAAACGTCGATTCTCAAATCATAGTAAAATATATTCCTGTATGTTGAAACACTAAAAATAATGATACAGTAAAATTTATGGGAAAAATTATTTATATGGGAAACCGGAGATTATTTATGTCAATAGTATTTATATAGTAATATTATATTATTTAATTTATATTCCTCTCTTTAGCCAATATTTTAATTATTTTTTTCTGATCCCTCTTCATCCTTTTATAAACAACCGAATCACAAAGTACCATCAAGTTGGGTCACATGAATCTACGGTTTCTTTACACTTTCTTTTGATAATTTCCAATTATTACGCAATATCTGAATTATTATTTTGAAAAACCTCAAGTCTGCATTCGGGTTATGAAATGTATTGATTCGCCTCATTATCTTAATTGTTATTCAGTATACTGCGCCTTTTAATTTTAATTGAGATGAAAATCTGTGATATATTTTTATAAAATAGCTTAGAAGGTCCGGTCTGTCACTGGCTCACACATAGATGTCATCTGAAGACAGTCAGTTATCCCGCCAGTGTATGGGTTGCTAAAATAACCATGAATTTTATATTAACTCAAATTAACTGTTCTCCGTCCATCTTTATGCCTGCCTGTGTATCAGATTGAGCAAATTCTCTCAAACAGTTTGTTATGAAATTACATTCAAGTTTCGGACCTGTATATCTCAATTCTATCCACTTTTGTTGGATGAGACATTTTTTACCACATTACAAAATTCAGTTAAACGTCGATTCTCAAAGCATAGTACAATATATTCCTGTATGTTGAAACACTAATGATAATGATACAGTAAAATTGTGTCGATAGTATTTATATAGTAATATTATATTATTTAATTTATATTCCTCTCTTTCTTCGATACAAACTGTTAATGATAGAGATCTGCCAACCGGAAGTGGCAGATTATTAATGCCACTTTTATCTAAGTTATTTTATTAAGATTTTTCAACTGCGAAATTTGAAGGAAAAGTTATTTACCAAAGTTAAATAAACGAGTTATAATTAACAATTTTTATTTCTAAATTTTTTCGATAAAGTTTAATAATTTTTATTATTCTTATTTCATTACTACTATTTTGTACATCGTTTCCGTGGCTGGGCGGTAACGTAATTTAAAATACTTTTAAAATTTGTATTTATACATTTTAATTAAATTTAAATAAATAATAAATGTTTTTACAGTTTATTTGTTGGTCGCAAAATATTCATGAAATAATGAACACAGATTACAATTTATATAATTAAATTGTAATATTAAATCTATTTAATGGAATAACGTGACGGTGGTCATATCAAAATTTATTTTTATTTTCACAGATGTCACATTCAAAGAAAAAATGTAGACAGCACAATGTCGAATACTTGAAATTTGGTTTTATTGAGGCATCCTGAAACAAGACATTACCAATGTGCCTGATTTGCCTGAGCGTTTTCTCAAATGTAGCTACGAAACCTTCACGTTTAGAAGAACATATAACCAAAATACACCCTGACAGAAAAGATAAGTTTATCTTTCAAATGCTCAAAGAACAATATTCAAGAGGTCCATCTTTAGCTGGTATGTTTTCAGCGGCATACAAATAAGACGCAGATGGCCTTCGTGCCTCTTACATTTCCTTGCTTATTGCTAATTCGGGAAAACCACACACGATTGGGGAAGAATTGATAATGCCATTTGTGAGTGAAGTTCTGCGTACTGTACTGCACAAGCCAGCATCTGATATTATTAAGAGAATCCCACTTAGCAATAACACAGTACAAAGGTGAATCGACGAAATGTCCGAGGACATGAAGAGTTCTCCAACTGATTTTTAGAAGACTGCTGAATTTACTTTACCAAACAATGATTAATTATTTCTTGCGTATGTTCGCTTCATTAAATGTGAAAAAATTTGTCAAGAATTACTGTTCACAAAAAAATTAGAAACTGATACTAAAAGAAAATCTATATATCAAGTTTTGAAACACTATTTTGAAGATAAAACTATTCCTCTGAATAATATCGTGTCCATTGCTACTGATGGTGCTCCGGCAATGGTTGGATGAAACCTGATCTCATATTTGAAAAAGGCAGTACTAAATGTAGCCGCCGTGCACTGTGTAATTCACAGACAACATTTGGTTGCAAAAAACCTAAGTGGTCACCTTCACTGCTCACTACAGTATGTAATTACCGCAGTTAACAAGAGCAGAAGCAATGCTCTCCATAGTAAATTATTGGGAAAACTTTGTGATGAAAATAACGAGGATTTCAATCTTTGCTATTGCAGACAGAAGTTCGTTGGCTGACAAAGAGTACCTGTCTAAAGAACTTTTATGACGTTTTGACTCCATTATAACATTTTTTGAAAACAAAGATGATTCATTAAGAGATAATTTATTGAAATATAAGACAGATATAGCTTATTTAACTGATCTATATCGTAAATTTAACGAAACAAACCTACAGCTGCAGGGATATAATTTGAATTTGATTAAAGCAAAGTCAGTTATTTGTGCGTTCATGTCAAAACTTGCCTTGTACAAACAGAATGTGTGTCGAAGACAGTTCTATCAGTTTCCAAATCTTTCCTCTGTGGAAACAAATGACGAAGATATTTTAGTATTTTGTCAACATTTGGAAGCACTTAAAGAAGATTTTAAAAAACAGATTTCACAATTCCAGATTGGGTATTAGAACCTTTCTCAAACCTACAAACAGCAGATTTATTGCTACAGGAAGAGTTGATAGAACTGTCAACAAATGAAGAATTAAAATCGAAATTAAAAAATGGATATCAAGAATTATAGCTACAGTGGCAAATTCCAGATTTATATCTGGCTTTGTGGGCTGCAACAAAAAAGTTTTTTTATTACTTTCCCGTTTTCAGATTTAGCTGAAAGGGGATTTAGTGTAGTAAGCAATTTACCAACAAAGAAAAGAAACAGATTGTCAGTTGTGGAACGCGGCGATTTAAGACTCCTTCTGACCAATATAGTACCAAATGTAGAAAAGTTAGTATCATTACATCAAGCTCAGACCTCTCACTGACAATTTTACAATAATTTTCAGTATATGTTTTTAATCAAATTTTGTACAAGGTACCAATATTCTTTAATAAAGTAAATTTAAAAAATCTGTCCTTGTTTTTCGGTATATAATAGAGCCCAAGTCACCTAAGAGGGGTGCCATCAAATCACTGTTTGAAGAAGTGGGCAACAAGCCAATTAAATTGAAGTGCTATGGATTACACAACGTTGATTACAACAACAAAAGACGTCGGTGCTGTTTTTTTTTTTTTTTTTTGTTTTTTTTTTAAACAGGGGGGCGGATAGCATTTCTTTTTTTTCGAAAAGGGGGCGGTAGGTCAAAAAAGGTTGGGAACCTATGATCTACAGCATTCAAAGGGTTAAATTTTAATTTTCAGCATTTTATAAAATAATATGTCACTGTAAACAAATACTTGCTTAAGGAACATAAAATGTAACTCAAAATGTCACAGTTGTTTCTTAAGGCCTCATGCCTCATCCACATTGATGTCAAGGTCATTAGAGGTAGTAAAGGAATGTGGGTAAGGAATGGGAAGGAATTCAGCCATGAATTTTTTAAAGGAACCATCCCGGCATTTGCCTGGAGTGTTTTGGGGAAACCATGGAAAACTCAAATCTGGATGGCCCGGATGGGGATATAAAAACATGTCCTCCAGAATGTGAGGCCAGAGCTTTACCCCTCACTCACTATACTTGGTAAAATGTCACAGTAATAATTTTTGTAAAAATAAATAACTCTGCATTATCCTTGGTACTTGTTTAATTTTCTTTGTATTGTTGAGTTCCAGCAATCGTCGAGTCAAGTGCCGCCTTTTATGAGTATTTTGTTCTAAAGTGTTGTAGGTAGATTTTATCTTTGAATATCTTCTGTCGTTGCAGAGGAGGGGATAGTTGAGTTCCAGCAACCGTCGAGTCAAGTGCCGCCTTTTCTGAGTATTTTGTTTTGAAGTGTTGTAGGTAGATTTTATCTTTGAATATCTTCTGTCGTCGCAGAGGAGGGGCTAGTTGAGTTCCAGCAACCGTCGAGTCAAGTGCTGCCTTTTCTGAGTATTTTGTTTTAAAGTGTTGTATGTAGATTTTATCTTTGAATATCTTCTGTCGTTGCAGAGGAGGGGATAGTTGAGTTCCAGCAACCGTCGAGTCAAGTGCCGCCTTTTCTGAGTATTTTGTTTTAAAGTGTTGTAGGTAGATTTTATCTGTGAATATCTTCTGTCGTCGCAGAGGAGGGGATAGTTGAGTTCCAGCAACCGTCGAGTCAAGTGCCGCATTTTCTGTGTATTTTATTTTAAAGTGTTGTAGGTAGATTTTATCTTTGAATATCCTCCGTCGTCGCTGAGCAGTAGCTAGTTGGTCCCCAGCAACCGTCGTGACGAGTGTCGCCATCTGTTTACATAATTTAAAAAGTGTTGTGGTAGCGTTTGATTTATTTGCATTAATTAAATTATAACAGCGTGCTCCAATCGTGATTGCATTTATTTGCTTTTTCTATAGGGAAGTATCTAGAGCTTATTTGTTTTTTATTTAGTACATTGGTTGGCTAACACCGTTCATCAGTACGTCCTATTAACTACTAAGTGCAGTCGTCTGGTCTAAATTCAATTCTTCAGGAGGTTCTCTTTAGGTCGTGTAGCGGTTGGTAGTAAAGTGTGAACAGTTAATTTGGATTACTCAGTTACTTCAACTTTTATCCTCTCCGTAGTTTTTGCTTTATAAGTAATATGTGCAGGGACTGTGACTGCTGTGTGCATACGCGGGTTGAGGTGGCTGATCTTCGCGCTCAGCTTGCAGCTTTGCTAACTAAAGTTACGAGGCTGGAAGCTGCCGTAGGTGACTGCAGCAGATGTGGAAGGGGTGACCCTGATGAAGCAGGTGTTGTCACAGGTTCTCCCCTGCCAAATATCGTACCTGCAGTCCAGGCTGAGACTTCGGGGCCTGTGCGGCAGTCACCTGATGGAGTCTGGCGCGTGGTTTCCGGACGTCGACGCCACATGCGGGGGCAGGAGTATAGGTCTGAATCCCAGGAGGGCAATCCTGTACCACTGTCCAATAGGTTTGATGTGTTGTCTGGATCTGATTCAGATCCACAATCGTCAATCAGCGAGTTGCCAGCCCCCCCCGCCCGCTAGGTCTGGGCAATCAAAGAAGGGGATTCTGGTGATAGCTTGCTCCAACGTTAGGCGTTTCATTGAGCCCCTTAGGGATATGGCGAACAGGTCTGGGATGGAGTCCAATGTCCATTCTTTGTGCATTCCGGGCGGTCTGATCCATGATGTGGAACAGGCCACCCCGGATGCCATTGATCGGACGAGGTGTAGCCAGCTGCGGATTGTAGCTCATGTCGGCACCAATGATGCTTGCCGCCTTGGGTTGGAGGGTATCCTCTCTTCCTTCTGGCGGGTTGCTCATACGGTGAGCTCTGTGGTTGATGACCGCAAGATTTCGGCTGAGCTAACCATCTGCAGTATTGTCGATAGAACTGACTGTGGACCTCTGGTTCAGAGCCGAGTCGAGGGTCTAAACCAGAGACTGCGTCGTTTCTACGATAATCATGGCTGCAGATTCCTTGATCTTCGCCCTGGGGTCGAATCGTGTAGGGTTCCCTAGGATAGATCAGGTGTGCACTACACACGTGAATTGGCTACACTGGTGGCAGGGGCCATGTGGAGTGCATTGGGGGATTTTTTAGGCTGAGGGAGGAAGACCCGAAACTGAGATTACAGTCACGGGCAGCCCAATTAAATTCGGCACCAGATGTTAGGAGTAGCGAAAATCAATCTCGACCGTTAAAAGTACTCGTTATAAACTGTAGAAGTGTTTGTAATAAGCAGCCTGAGCTTGAAAGCGTTATTAGTAGCACAGAAGCTGATATAGTATTAGGTACTGAAAGCTGGTTAAAACCGGATATAAGTTCAGCAGAAATTTTTAACCATAGCATGAATGGTTTCCGTAAAGATAGGTTACATTCTAATGGAGGTGGTGTATTTATAGCTGTTCGTAAACACCTGTCGTGTAACGAAATAAATATTGATACGGTCTGTGAAATCCTATGGATTAGACTAATAGTAGCTAGGACAAAACTTGTAATAGGGTCTTTCTATCGTCCACCATATGCAGATGTAGGTGTTGCTGAGGCCTTAAGAAATAACGTAAGTAATATAGCTCGTCAATTTCTGGATCATGGAATAATACTAGGAGGCGACTTCAACTTGCCATATATTGACTGGAGTAATTACACCTACGTTACTGGTGGCAGGGGATAGAATATCCTGTGAGATTATTCTTGACCTTTTCTCAGATCTTAATCTTGAGCAGCTCGTGACTGAACCAACGCGGTGCGACAACGAAAACGAAAACATTTTAGATATTCTCGTTACAAATAGGCCTGAATTATTTACGGACATTTCTACCACCACGGGAATAAGTGATCATAAAGCTGTAATTGCTACAGTAAAATTAATAGTCGAGCACAAAAAGAAAAAAAGAAAGGGTCGTTTACAGGTTCCAAAAGGCCCCAAAGGAGAGTTTAAGAACGTTTTTGAGGGATAAATACATTACCTTTGTAGAAGGAAGAGGCTCGGTTGAAGAGATGTGGCTTCAATTCATAAATATAGTCAGGGAAGGTATGGACTTACATATACCGAAAAGGACAATCAGGGACGGGAACGATCCCCCGTGGTATACGCGTGAAGTCAAAAGGTTACTTGAAAAGCAAAGGAAGATTCATGCACACTCACGAAGGACGATGTATGGGAGTGATTTAGAAAAACTAGCTGAGACAAGAGGACAGGTCAAGAATGCGATGCGCGAAGCCTTCAATGACTTTCGATGCAACTCACTTTCCAAGAGCCTCATTGAAAATCCAAAGAAATTTTGGTCGTATGTAAAAAAAATAGTTGGTTGTGGCAACAATATGCCAGTTCTACTAAAAGACGGTCGGGAAGTTGATGACAGGCGCAACAAGGCTACCGTATTTAACGCCGAATTTAAAAATTCCTTCACTGACGAAAACGTGGAAAACATTCCCGTTTTTCCATGGCATGTTGAATTTGAAATGGATCCTGTACAAATTGATAGTGTAGGTACCATAAAGCAATTAAAGCTCCTGAAGTGGGGGAAAGCGCCGGGTCCCGATGGTGTACCAGTAAGAGTATTTTCAGAATACGCGGAAGAAATAGTACCATTTCTGTCAGATATATTTTGTAAATCTTTAGAGGAAAGAAAAGTACCTTCTGACTGGAAAATTGCGCAGGTAATTCCCGTTTTCAAGAAAGGAGATCGGAGAGATCCTAGGAATTATCGTCCGATATCGCTAACATCTGTTTGCAGTAGAATTCTGGAGCATGTCATATGCTCTAACGTTATGAACTTTCTAGATGAAAACGAGCTACTTACAGCATACCAACATGGATTTCGGAAGAACCGATCATGTGAAACGCAACTGGCTCTATTTTCGCATGATGTAATGAAAGTTATTGATGCGGGATTACAAGTTGATGCTGTTTTCTTGGATTTTCAGAAAGCTTTTGACTCTGTACCACACAACCGACTCTTAGTGAAGATCTGAGCATACGGTATATCTGATCAGATTTGTGAATGGATACGCGATTTTCTAACTGGTCGGTCACAGTATGTCGTTGTAGACAGGGAAGCCTCTTCTAAACTAGATGTTACTTCGGGCGTTCCTCAAGGAAGTGTAATAGGACCACTTCTTTTCTTAATTTTTATAAACGATCTCGGTGACAACGTTAATTGCAGGATGCGATTTTTTGCTGATGATGCACTTATTTATAGGGAATTGAGGTGCTCCGACGATTGCTTAGAAATTCAGCGCGATCTGGATGTTATTTCGGAATGGTGCCTTGAATGGCAGCTTACACTTAACTTTAAAAAGTACAAGGCAATGCACATAAGTAATAAAAAGACCCCGCTTGCTCTGGAGTACAAAGTTAACAATTCAGTTATTGACACTGTAGATTCCCTGAAGTATCTAGGCGTAATAGTACAAAGCAACATGAAATGGGACTTGCACATAACTTCCGTTGTAGGAAAAGATAATTCCAAACTACGATTCATAGGACGTATTTTGAGAAGTTGTAATGCTCATACAAAGGAAATAGCGTACAAAACACTAGTGCGTCCGCATTTGGAATACTGTTGTGGAATTTGGGATCCGTATCGCAAGGGATTGATTGACACATTAGAGAAAGTACAGAGAAGAGCCGCTCGATTCGTGACTGCTAGTTACAGTCCTTACGTAAGTGTCACAGAGCTAATTCGTGGGTTGGGCTGGGATTGTTTGGCGGACACACGACGTCATTTTCATTTGAATTTGCTGGAGAATATGCGAAAATCTTTAAGTTACGAGTGCAACGAAATACTTCTTCCGCCAACCTATTTAGGTCGCAATGACAGGAGGGATAAGATTAGAGAAATAAGATGCCGTACTGATTCATTTATGTATTCCTTCTTTCCTCGATCTGTTCGGGATTGGAATGCGCAGAATTAGGATTGGTGCTTAGCACCCTCTGCCACCCACAGTATTTGTGATTTGCAGAGTATAGATGTAGATGTAGATGTATTAATAATTTCACTATCCATTTATATCAGATAATGATTAAAGATAAAGAAACAATAATAAAAAAGATTGTTTTATTTTTTTTAACATTGCCTCATTATTAATTAACGTCCAGAAGATATAGTTATAATCTGTTTGCAATCTGGCTGCATCAGCTAATGTTCAGAACACATTGTGGCTTGTCTTGATAATCATAATGCATGGTGGTCAAATATCATCAGAGCCTCAATGCAAATTTGATGTTATGATCATTTCCGTTCTGGCTATTTTTGTAACTGCCACAATGTAAATTTTAGAGATACCTAAACTCGTGGACATATTTGCTCAGTGAGCGTTTTTGTTCTATATATATATATATATATATATAAACCAATGTTTACTTAAGATGTTCGCATGATAACATTAATGCACAACAAAAAATAGTGCAACATTGGGTCTTAGTCCTTCATCAGCAGTAAAAAGTTATGGAGAGAGGGTGCCATTGCAAGGAAACAGGATGCAATGGATAGCAAAATTGGGAAGGAAAATATACCAATACTTATCTCAGATAATTGCAGGATGGTATTGGCTAGGGGTGTCCACTTAGAAAGTACATCGATGATTTTATTCGATGTAAAACATCGGAACCCTGCATCGATATTTTTCGATGAATCGCTTAAAAACATCAATGTTTTTTCAACATCGAATACTTTTATGTTTTTCTTAGTTCAACAAATACAAACCAACAATGTTCATGGGCAAATGTCTTATCATTTATCTTTTACCTTTTCCTTTAAAATCGCCAAGAGAAAATTCCATTTCCAGTTGAACGCAGATAGTTAATTGCCTCTCGTTTGTTCCGTGTGAACACAGGGTAACACTATACCAACAGTGTAATGATGCAGCTGTAATGATGTATTTAATTTTAGGCTTTTTTTGTTTATGGCTTTACGCCTCATCGATGTCAAGGTCATTATTGGCGGGAAAGGACAGGGGGCAAGGAACGGGAAGGAATTCGGCCCATGGCCCTTTTAAAGCATTCACCTGGAGTGGTTTGCGGAAACCATGGAAAACCCAAATCTGGATGCCCAGACGAGGAATCGAAACCGCGTCCTCCCGTATGCGAAGCCAGAGCTTTATCTTAATTTTATCTTCTTGTATGTTGGTTAAGTAGTGTTGTATTAGTGAGGTATAGCTTTGTGAGTGAAACAGAAACTACAAATTAACTGAAATATTTTGTTACGATACCAGATCATTACAATAAAAAACCAGACATTGAATACTAAAGTCTAAATCTTCATAGAAATATTAATTTTAAGACATTTATCCTCTTAACACCAATGGTGTTTCGTCAAACTTTGCAGAAGCAAAAGTTTACTCAATTATTTTCCTTCCATTCTGTTCCTTTGCTGACTGACTATTTGAACAGCATTCTAAAATAAATGTTTGGATGCAACAGAAGTCGCAAAAATATTCAATCAGTTGTTGTCCCAACCCAGCTTATATTTAAATATTGAATAGTATCATGTAACACTTAGAGTAATCATATATATTATTTCTATAAGGTATTTTTTTGTCACAAGCCTGCACTTGCCTTCAGACTTAACCGAAATCAATGAATGAGGTGTCATTTTAAAGCATATGGTCTTCACTTGGGTAAAATTATATTTTAGGGAATGAAGTTTTCGGAAATCGACCCTTAAAGGGCGAAAATGTCAATATTTCTAAAATTCTGTTTTCTGTGTTACGAGTCATATATCTCCGTGGATACCTATCTGAAATCGTTTAATGAAGTATCATTTTAAAGATTAAGATCTCCGCTTTAGTGATGTCATATATTAAGACAGAAATTTTTCAGAATTCGACCATTAAAGGGCAAAAGTATCAATATTTTTGAAATTCGTTTTTGAGTCACGAGTGATTTATCTCCCTTAATATCAAGCCGATATAGATAAATAAGGTAACATATGAAAGAATAAGGTCTCCGCCGTGGTAACATTATATTTTAAGAAAGGATTTTTTCCTAATTTGACCCTTAAAGGGCAAAAATGATAATTTTTCTAAAACACATTTTTTGTATATCGAGCCAGTTATCTCACTGGATATCTAACGAAAATCGATAAATGGAGTAGGATTATAAGGAGTAATGTCTCGGCTTTGTGAAATCATATTCTAAGAAGGAATATTTTTGGAATTCAACCCTTAAAAGGAAAAAATATAAATTTTTCTATAACCGATTTTTGTGTCACGAGCGATTTATCTCCCTTGACATTTAACCGAAATAGATAAATGAGGTATCATATTAAAGAATAAGGTCTCCGCCGTGGTAACATTATATTTTAAGAAAGGATTTTTTTCTAATTTGACCCTTAAAGGACAAAAATGTTAATTTTTCTAAAACACATTTTTTGTATATCGAGCCAGTTATCTCACTGGATATCTAACGAAAATCGATAAATGGAGTAGGATTATAAGGAGTAATGTCTCGGCTTTGTGAAATCATATTCTAAGAAGGAATGTTTTTGGAATTCAACCCTTAAAGGGAAAAAATATAAATTTTTCTATAACCCATTTTTGTGTCATGAGCGATTTATCTCCCTTGATATCTAACCGAAATAGATAAATGAGGTATCATATTAAAGAATAAGGTCTCCGCCGTGGTAACATTATATTTTAAGAAAGGATTTTTTCCTAATTTGACCCTTAAAGGGTAAAAATGTTAATTTTTCTAAAACACATTTTTTGTATATCGAGCCAGTTATCTCACTGGATATCTAACCAAATCGATAAAGGGAGTAGGATTATAAGCAGAAATGTCTCAGCTTTGTGAAATCATATTCTAAGAAGGAATGTTTTTGGAATTCAACCCTTAAAGGGAAAAAATATAAATTTTTCTATAGCGCATTTTTGTGTCACGAGCGATTTATCTCCCGTGATATCTAACCGAAATAGATAATTGAGGTATCATATTAAAGAATAAGGTCTCCGCCGTTGTAACATTATATTTTAAGAAAGGAATTTTTCGTAATTCGACCCTTAAAGGTAAAAAATGCCAATTTTTCTAAAATGCGTTTATTGTGTCTCGAGCCACTTATTTCCTTGGAAATCTATCAAAAATCGATAAACCAAATAAGATTTTGAGGAATAATGTCTCAGCTTTGGTGACATCATATTTTAAAAAGAAGTTTTTGGAATTCAACCCTTAAAGGGAAAAAGTATAAATGATTCTACAACGCATTTTTGTGTCACGAGCTATTTATCTCCCTCGATATCTGACCAATATAGGTAAATGAGATATCATATTAAAGACTAAGGTTTCTGCCGTGGTAACATTATATTCTAAGAAAGGAATTTTTTGTAATTCGACCCTTAAAGGCCAAAATGTCAATATTTCTAAAATATGTTTTTTGGGTTTCAAGCCATTTACCTCCCTGGATTTCTAACCAAAATCAATAAATGAAGTAGGAGTATGAAGAGTAATTACTCAGCTTTTGTGACATCATATTCAACCTCGCTATTCACCGCATTTTATTCGCGAAATTTTCGCACGGGTCGTCTAGTAATATCTTATTTCAATTCACAGCAAACACCGGCAAACAGTAGGAGTGAAACTAAGACATTGATTTTATTCATTCTCTCATATGGACAGAATATCCAACCGCAAGAAAAATTCATCCTCACTGTTGTTATGTTCTGCTAATTGGTCACAGGTGTCACCACCTGTTAATGACAATTACTTTAAATTGAAATAATTTATTTAATCTTGAATAAATTTAGTAATCTTAATATTTATTTCTATTATTTTTGTCATTATTAGCCAGAGTTAGGTTTTTTTATTATTAATTCGATGTTTTTATTAAAAACATCAATGCATCGAATAGAAAAATTCTTTGTCAAAACATCGAATAGATCCGATGTATTGTATGGTAAACATCGAATGGATATGATGCATCAATGTTCAGTGAATATCTGTAGTGTTGGCACATGAAACAGATGGTCCAGGGCACCCTCTTGCTCTTATGGTTGGAAACGGCCCCTATAGGCGGATGAATCAGAAATGATCAACGGCTTGGGGATGCAGAAGGCAACGGGAAACCACTGCATTAAAAACCCAAAGGGTATCCAGAGGACATGTAATCCTCTCAAATTACATATATTATGATTGCTTCTTCCTGGGTAAAATATTCCGGAGGTAAAATAGTCCCCCAAACGGATCTCCGGGTGGGGACTGCTCAGGGAGGAGTCATCAGAATGGACAGAAACATTCTACGAGTTGGAGCGTGGTATGTTAGAAGTCTGAATAATGCAGGTTGATTAGAAAACCTAAAAAGGGAGATGGAACGAAAGTTAGATGTTGTGGGGATTATTGAGATTAAATGGAAGGATGCACAGGATTTCTGGTCTGGGGAACACAAGATAATTAGCACACAAGCTGTCAATGGAGTCACTAGTGTAGGATTTGTAATGAATAAGAGAGTAGGGAAACGGGTGAGTTATTATGAACAGTTTAGTGACAGGATTATTTTGATGAGGTTAAAAACTAAGCCCGCCCAAACCACATTAGTACAAGTGTACATGCCAACGTCACAGGAAGATGATGAAGAAATACAGAAAATATAAACCAAAATTGAAGAATTAATCCAATATGTGAAGGGGGAGGAAAATCTAATAATCATGGGTGATTGGAATGCGATAGTGGGAGAAGGAAAAGAGGGGAATACTGTAGGAAGTTTTGGTGTAGGAGAAAGAAATGAGCAAGGAAACAGGTTGTTAGAATTTTGTGAAAGATATAAGCTAGTACTGGCACACTGTTTAAGAACCATGCAAGATGGATATACACCTGGAAACGACCTGGGGATACTGGCAGATACCAGCTAGATTGTATCATGGTCAAACAGTGATTCAGGAATCAAGTACTAGACTGTAAGGCGTATCCAGGAGCAGACATAGACTCTCACCATAATTTGATAGTGATGAAGTGAAGGCTGAAATTCAAGCGAATAAGGAAGCAGCATAAGCAGAACAGAGTGGAAGTGAATATACTGAAACAATCTAGTATGAGAGAAAAATTTGCAGAAATGGTAGACTTAGGTCTAAGAAGTAACTCTGAAAGGAGCTCATCCGATGATGAATAGAATGTATTAAAGACTGAAATAATGAAAGCTGGTAAAGAAACATTAGGTTTTAAGGAACAAGCTGCCCGAAAACCTTGGATCACAAAAGAAATTTTTGAACTGATGGATCAGAAGAGAAGGTACAAAAATGCTCAGTATGAAGCAGGAAGAGAGCAATACAGGCAATTTAGAAATCAAATAAACACGAAATGCAAAATAGCAAAAGAAAAATGGCTACAAGAAAAGTGTGAAGAAGTGGAAAAGGAAATGGTCATAAGTAAAGTAGATGTTGTATATGGGAAGATCAAACAGAATGAAGAAAAGATGTGTGAACATTGAAGCTGCCGATGGGAAACCTCTTTTAAGCTCAGACGATAGAGCTCACTGATGGAAGGAACACATTGAGAAACTGTATGATGGGGACAACTTGAACAATAGCGTAATGGAAAAGGAAGGTGATGTCAACATTGATGACTTAGGAGATCCTATTTTGGGGACAGAATTTAATAGAGCTCTGAATGACTTGAAAGCAAACAAGGCAGTTGGAATTGATGAGGTCCCTTGCAGAACTTCTTAAATCCCTTGAAGAAGAAGGAATCAAAATATTATTCAAGCTGATATCAAAAAGTTATGAATCAGGAGAAATTCCAACTTATGTTAATAAAAATATCATATTCACACTTCCGAAGAAAGCACAAGCCGACAAATGTGAGAATTATCGCACCATTAGTCTAACTTCACATGCTTCAAAATTACTGACCAGAATAATATAGAGAAGAATAGAAAGGATAGTAGAAGACATAGCAGGTGAAGATCAGTTTGTGTTTAGGAAAAATCGTGGTACAAGGAAAGAAATTCTGGCTTTAAGATTAATACGTGAAGGGTGGATCAAGAAAAACAAAGATTCTTTTATGGAATTTGTTGATTTAGAAAAAGATTTTGATAATGTTAGGTGGGACAAGATGTTCAAAATTTTAAAGAAGTCAGGTCTAAAGTATTGAGATAGAAGAATACTCTATTAACTACTAGCTGACCCGGCAATGCTTCACTATTGCTGGACTTGAGTAGGCAAATATTTACAATTAAATTTTAAGCTGCTGTTTCATTCATCTTCAGTTGGAAAGGGTGAGAGGGGATGCGCTTTGGAAAACATATGCAGGCAGTATTTTTCTGTTTGTTTCAAAGTATAAGTGTGCAAATTCCCATTGAAATCATATGAAATATGTGGTTTTGTCTAAATTATGGGTAGGAGGGGTGGGTTTTTAAATTTTTTTGACAGGAACTATTTTCGACATCCCCTCGACAATTCACCATAACTTCGCCGTAATCGGACGAACGGTTTGCGGGTTTGTTTAAATTATGGGGAAGAGGGGGTAATTAAGGTTGTGGAAAGAGATGAGATGGATTGGGTTTTTGTGAAATTAATGTGTACAGTATTTCTCTCTCCTTTTTACACTATAAGTGTACAAATTCTTGTCTAAATCGGATAAAAAATGTGGTTTGCCTAATTCATGGGGTGAAAACGTAATGGGGTTGGAAGGGGGAGAGGGGATGAATATTCAGAAACCATACCTAAGCAGTTTTTTTCTGTTTGTTTTAAACAGTAAGTATACAAATTCTTATCTAAATCGGATAAAAAATGTGGTTTGCCTAAATTATGGGGTAAAAACATAATGGGGTTGGAAAGGGGGAGAGGGGATGAATATTCAGAAACCATACATAGGCAGTATTTTTCTATTTGTTTTAAAGTATAAGTGTACAAATTCTTATCTAAATCGGATAAAAAATGTGGTTTGCCTGAATTATGGGGTAAAAACGTAATGGGGGTGGAAAGGGGGAGAGGGGATGAATATTCGGAAACCAAACATAGGAAGTATTTTTCTGCTTGTTTTTAAATATAAGTGTACAAATTCTTATCTAAATCGGATAAAAAATTTGGTTTGCATAAATTATGGGGTAAAAACGTAATGGGGTTGGAAAGGGAGAGAGGGGATGAATATTCGGAAACCATATGTAGGCAGAATTTTTCTATTTGTTTTAAAGTATAAGTGTACAAATTCTTACCTAAATCGGATAAAAAATGTGGTTTGCCTAAATTATGGGGTAAAAACGTAATGGTGGTGGAAAGGGGGAGAGGGGATGAATGTTCGGAAACCAAACGTAGGCAGTATTTTTCTGTTTGTTTTAAAATATAAGTGTACAAATTCTTATGTAAATCAAATAAAAAATGTGGTTTGCCTAAATTATGGGGTAAAAACGTAATGGGAGTGGAAGAGGGGAGAGGGGATGAATATTCGGAAACCATATGTTGGCAGTATTTTTTTTTCTGTTTGTTTTAAAGTATAAGTGTACAAATTCTTATCTAAATCGGATAAAAAATGTGGTGTTGCCTAAATTTTGGAGTGAAAAAATTATGGGGGTGGAAGGGGTAGAGGGGGATTAATATTCGTAAACTGTATGTAGGCAGTATTTTTATGTTTGTTTTTTAGTATGAGTGTACAAATTCCTTTCTAAATCGGATAAAAAATGTGGTTTTGCCTAAATTATGGGGTGTTATGGGGAATAGGGGGTGACATTTTGGAAATTTTTTTTCACAGGAACCTTCGCAGACGCACACTCGAAAACTCTCCAAAGTTTCATTGCATCTGATAAATGGTATAGGAATGCATAGAAGATGAACAAACAAACATTGATTTTTATACATATGATATAAGAATCAAGTGGCTGTAATAAAAGTAGAGAGACAAGCATCAGTTAAAAATGGTGTGAGACAAGGTTGTATTCTATCCCCATTATTTTCAACTTGTATGTAGAGGAAGCAATAAAGAAAGTAAAAGAAAAATTTCCATGTGGCATAAGTGTTCAGGAAGAAAAAAATCAGTATGCTACGATTTGCTGATGACATTGTCTTGTTAGCAGAAAGGGCTGAGGACATTGAGAAATTACTGAATGGCATGAACAAAATACTGAAAGAAGATTTTGGCATGAATATAAATCAAACAAAGACTAAAGTGATGAAATGTAGCAGAAATTATACCAATACTAGTAGATTAAATATAAAAATAGGATTGGATGCAATTGGAGGAGTAAGTGAATTCAGTTACTTAGGAAGTAAAATTACAACCGATGGCCGATCAAGAATGATGTTAAAAGTAGAAGAGCTTTCATGAAAAAGAGAAATCGTTTAGTTTCAAATATTGATCTAGGAATTAGAAAAAACTTTTTAAAACTCTATGTGTGGAGCACAGCCCTTTATGGTAGCGAAACTTGGACTTTAGGAATACCAGAAAGAAAGAAGAATCAAGCATTTGAAATGAGGTGCTGCAGAAGAATGTTGAAAATTAAGTGGAAAGACAAAGTAAGAAATGAACGAGTTTCGGAAATGATGGGTGAGGAAAGAATTTTGTGGAAGAAGCTTACATAAAGACATTTTGAGACATGCTGGATTAGTTAATTTGCTGATGGATGGAACAGTTGAAGTTAAGAACTGTAGAGGAAGACAGATTAGAATATATGAAGCAGATAATTGAGGACGTGGGTTGTAGGGGATATGTAGGGATGAAGAGGTTAGCACAAGATAGGAAGGGTTGGAGGATTGCATCAAACCAGTCGAAAGACTGATGACAGAAAAAAAAAGATATTATTTAATTAAATTGCAATGATGTGCACACTCTGGTGGCAATTTTCTCCCTTTCCTATAACCACCTACATTTACCTCTACAAATTTTAACTATAAATTCTTTCATCGTTTTTGGTAAATTATTCATCATTTCTCTTGCTAACTTATTCCAATCCCTTACACCCTTACCTAAAAAAAACTACTTCCTTGTGCCTGAAATCGAGTTCATGGTCATCTTTTCCCTTCCATGCATCACCTCTCATTCTTTCTTTCCATGCCTCATCACCAATATATGCCTTGACCCTATTCAACTTCCTCCTGTCTTCCAATGAATCCCATTCCAATTCGTTTACTGATTGCATTCTGGAATAATTTTCAGAAACAAATCTAGCAGTCCTTTTTTGCACCCTCTCCAACTTGTTTTTCATACTCAAAATGTTGGTCCCATACTACACTACCACATTCAAGCAATGGTCTAACAAAAGTTTTTTTTTTTTTTAACGCAATTCCTTTACTTCTTTTGTACATCCCCTCATCATTCTCTCCAACAAGTGCAGAATTTTTTAACCTTTTCCTACTACCTGTCCAATGTGTCCTGCCCAGTTAAGCTTGTTATCAAATGTAATGTCAAGATATTTACATTTCAAGTCTTCAACAAGCAGTTCTCTCCCCTCCTTATAATCATAATCAACCTTTAGTTTTTTTGTTTGTGTATCTAATATGCTGACTCTTCTTTGCATTTATCTTCATCCCATGTTTACCAACCCAACTAGATATCCTGTCCAGGTCACCCTGCAACTGTTTACATTCCTCTACCAGTTTGATCTTTTTATATATGACATTACGTCATCTGCAAACAGTCTAATTTCTGATAGTAAGCAATCAACACAATTATTCATTAGAATAATTAAAGCTATGGTCCCAATACACTACCCTATGGCTCTCCCATTTTTACTTCCATTCTTTTGATACTGCATTTCCTACCCTAACTTTCTGGTTTCTGTCTTTTAAAAATTCTTCTACCCAGCATATCACTTTATCATCCACTCCAATAATTTTTACCTTATTTACTCCCATTTTATGGCTCACTCTGTCAAAAGCCTTTTTAACGATCTAGTGTTACATTATCAATTTGGCCTGCCTTGTACATTTCATCGGCAATACGTTCCATATATCCCACCAACCAGGGCCGCATTTATGCATAGGGTACATAGGCTGTAGCCTAGGGGCCTGCACCACAAAGGGGGGCCTGCACCACAAAGAGGGGGGCCCATGTCACAATTAGGGGGCCCACACAACTCTGGATCCACAAACTGAGCCAGCAGTAGACCTATATATATAATGTCGGCCATAAGCCACTTATGTTCCTCACATCTGTTCCTAATGTGGTTTCATATCAACATCTCCATTAGTTTATCTACCACTGATGTCAAACTGATTGTCCTATAATTTTCGACTCTATTTCCCACCCCTCCTTTATGTTTCAGCACTACTATCACAAGTTTCCATTCCTCTATTAAGCAGCAAGTATTCATACTCAATTAAAATCATATATCAAGATAGGTATAATGCCACAGCCCTCCCTTCCCCTCAGTTTTCTAACATAGCCATATATATTTCTAGATGGATCAGTGAATGATCCCCCTGCACCGACAATACTCTTCATAAACCCATCTGTAGTCACGCTCTTAGCTATTATTAATTCCTTGTTTAGTTGTTTTAAATATTCCCTACTACCCTGTGTCTCTTAACTCTGTTATGTTCTCTTCTTACCAACCTCTTTTAACCTCCTCGCCTCCCTATTATAGTACACAGATTCTCTACTTTTCTTTATTTTCTGTTTTGGGATCAATTTTCTTCACCTTTCTTATTATCTCCTTGAACTCTTCCCACCGTGACTCTACTGTACTTTTGATTTGCTTCCATTTTCTGAAACATTCTCTGAAATATCTCTTCCAATTTGAAATTTGTGACTTTTTATGATTGTATCTATTTCCCACTTCAATATTGGCTGCTGGTTCACTGAATCCTCTAATATTCATGAGAACTGGTTCAAGAACACTTATTCCTTCAGTTACCAGACAATCCACAAAGTTATAATCAGGTTTAATTAGGAATATGTCCAAAAAAATTTGTACCATAGTGTTCAGCTCTACCACTGGTGTAAATCCTCCTTCCCTTATTAACGTATATGCAAATGTATGTTGGCTTGTGTTATTAATCTGGTTTCCTACCCAGTTTGCACCTGGTAAATTTAAATCGCCACCAATAATGACCATTCTATTCTCACCCCTCAAATCTGTGTATGAATTTAATGTCTCCCCAAGAGCCTCATCTTCATCTGTCATTCTGCCACTGTGGTAACGGCCAACCCCCTGATTTTTTTCTTTTTTAAAACCCCAGAAATCTTCCCCAACGAACTCACAGTCATGATCTATGAACACCAATGAACTTTGGTAGTTTTTATTAACTAGTATGAAAACTCCTCCACCAATTGCTCCTCTATCTGTGTGGTACACTCTGTAACCATCGGTAAACACTGCACTGTCTAGTACTTCTTCTTTTAACCAACTGTCAACCCCAAAAATTATATATGGTTCGTGTGTCTCAATTAAATTTGCAAGTTTGATTACTATGTTCATTCTACTTCTACAGTTCATCAGTAATACCCTTATTACTGGCTTTATATTTTCAGCATTAATCTCTTACTTCCCAGTCAGTTATTATTTCAGCAACTTCATCTATTTCTTTAGCATCTGTGATTTTTCCCAGTGTGGATCTACAATCAGTATCACATTGATCATCTATTTCCATCCCTTCACCAGCAGCCCTTAAATTTAAAAAAGGGCACTGTCCTGACCCCATCATCACTGGAAAAGGGCTCCCTTACTGTTTTAGCTAACAACCCAGAAAGTACCCCCTTGCCCCTAGTATTTAGGTGTTTCTATCAATACTATTCCCCGCACCTCCCACTATCACTGTTCTATCATTCTTAGTGAAACTCCTACAAAGTGAATCTCTATTCTTTATTACCTGACCTAATGTTGCACTAGATTTGAAAACACTGATGACTCCTCTCCCATGGCTGCTATAGAACCCTTTCTTTCCTATTCTTGCCTTTCACTCCCTTATTTAGTACAGGCATTTTAGACAGATTTTAGGGGTAACCTCGAAAAAAATAATGTAGAGCTGAAATTTGGCACAGACGTTCCTTAGTACCTAATAAACAAGTACTAAAAAGTCCCCACCTCTAGGGTGTCCGCGTCATAGTTTTTTTTAGGTCAAAAGAGCTTAAATAGGGATTGAGTGCCAAATCTGTATAAACTCGTTGTGACATTTAAAATGTCAGACTCAGTAAAGTTTTATTGCACTCTAGGTAATTATGAAAGGCTAACCACTGCATAAAACTGTAATATCGGCAATATTATTATTTAAAAGTAAAAGTATAGTCACATTTCATCATGAAGACAGTACGAAACATAACCTATTTTATGAATTACTCTGCATTGCGGAAAAATTGTCAAAGTTACCTGGTGGGGACATATGATCAAAGTGGTAGTACACACTTTCAACATTAAAATGGTATATCGTTAATCTCTCTGCGACATACGGTTGTCGAGAAACGCGTTGAAACAAGCACACGAGTTAACGCTAGGCCGAGAGTTCCGCGCACCACTCCCCGGCCATTATGGGTATTAACCTGAAAAAAATATAATGTAGACCTGAAAATTGGTACAGATGTTACCTACTACCTAAGAATCATGTCTTGAAAAGTCCCCATCTCTGAGGTATCCTCTTCATAGTTTTATCAGGGCAAAAGATTTTAATTAGGGCATAAATGTCATAATCAGTATAAACGTCTTGTTGCTCTTAAAATATCAGCTTTTGTATTATTTAATTGCATTGTAAGTAATTGGAAAGGCTAATTATTGAAAGACGGCATAGTTTTGGACGTAATTATTGTACAGAAGTAAAAAAATCTCACTTTTGATAGTGAAACAGGTACGAAATATGACTTGTCTTGTAACAAAGTCAAATTTGCTAAAAACTTTTGAAGACCTATTATCAAAGTTGCAGGACGCAGTGACAAACGGTTGGTGAGATGATATCGAAACATTCGAAACAACGCTAAGCGCCGTTCCGCTTACCCTTCCTCTTCTGTCTCCATCATTCTAATCTCTTCAAACAGTGCGCTGAGATTTTGTGCTCTGACAGAAAGAAACTTTTAAAATGATGAAACATTTTGCAAAATTATAAATTATACAAATTTTTATTAAAATCTTTGAATGAAATTTAAAGTTCAACTTCATCATTGTACTCATCATCTGAATTATTATAGGTGACTTTATCACATGCAGATCTTTGGCAATGTCCACACATTAGTGAACACTCCAGGCCACAACGCACACATTCAAATCTATCTCGCAGATGTTCGTACAATTGCAGGGCACCAAATTGAGGAGATGATCCGGAGCAGGTGGAAATCGGTTAGTCAGTGGCACAAGTGCTCCATTCTGAATTTTCCAGACCCAATCTTCAATACCTAAAGAATTTCCTAGCCATTCTTGAATCTGTAAGTCCATTCGTAGAGAATATCGCTCACATGCTGCATATGTTGGTAGAAGGGATGCAGCTGGAAGGATGCAGTGACTGGTTGGGTTGCGAACTTACGACTGTGTTTTATTACCAGAGGTTCATGGATATTTTGACACTGAGATTTAAAATTGTCATAGTGTACAAGGGCAAACGATGTATCTGAACACATGACAGCAAAAAGAGAGGAGCATTGTCGATGTGCCGGGGGCAAAACTTCTGCCAATGTTTTCGCTCACCACATCACGGTTGTCACTTCACTCCAAGCTGAGCTTTTGAAAAACTATCATAACATAAATCAGCTAGTCGAATTACTTGTAAACAAATTCAAGACTGCGGGTCATGTAAGCACCTTAGAATTTTGGCAAATTCTAGTTTTGCTTAGGCGGGACTTAGAAATTTTGAGAAGTGCAGTTTTCAACTTTAAGGAATTTCCCCGTAATCTTCCCCACAGTAACAATCCACCATAAAAATCATTTTAAAGTGTATTTATCATATCGGGAAACGTTTGGTTTAGGAGATATTCCCGTTTGTTAATGTTTTGAAACACGCGATCGTAAAAGTTGAAATTCTAAGATTTGTAATATCTTTAAATCACGTAAAGCTACAACTGAACTTTTATCACCAGCTGTAGTCAGCACTATCCCCGATATTTTGGCAATAAAATTAAGTAATTTGGTAAAGATTAATTAGTGATTTTAATTAAGAGAAAAAAATAAGCTTTTTTATCTAAAAGAGATATTAATTTAAAAATTACATCAGTAGATAGCGCTAATTAAGATGATTTCATACATATAATGGTTTCCATAAAAAGTTTAAGCATTTGTCCGGAAATTAAGTTTTTGTAAAATAGATTGTCGCGGATTGTTGTGCACGCACGTAAAATTCTAGAACACTTAGGGATTTTACCCAAATTTGAAAGTATCACTACGCGGATTCTTAAACAGCTAAAACTTTAAAAATAATTACTCTAAATTTCTCAAGAGACTGCCGTCGGACTTCTAGTAGATAAGTCCAGATACTGTCAAAGTTTGAACATTTTTGATAGTCGGAATCGTAAAATAAATTACACATACTTTGAGCTACGCGGAAGCAAAAAGATGTGATACAGTTGCTGACATCACTGGTTCTTATGGTTTCTATAAGAAGACCCCGCCGCCATTATGGTTTGTCTGTTCCTGCCTGTGGTCTGTTTCGGTCTGTCTTTCGTCAAGCTGGTTGGCTAGTTCAACCATGTTGGATTGTGTCGGGTTATGTAGTAATTTTAATGACTGTTAAGAACTTGTAAATTCATTAAAGGGGTTCGGTTGGTTCAAATTTCTCTCCACAACCTGCAAACTTTTGGTGAAGAGTGTTCGATTTGCCAACTCAACTGTAAAAATGCATATTTAACATTGTGACTTTGAAAATAAAATTTTGGATTTTCGAGAAGTGAACTTGTGTGCTTCAGTAGTTAGCTGACAACCTTTTCTCTATTTGTGGGTTGACAAATATTGTGGCGACCTCATGCATTTAAGTTGAGTTATCCGGCTACATCGTCAAAACAAATCAAAATTATTTCGTAAATTTTCTATAGAACTTTGAGCCAACATCAAGAGTAAGTTGAGGCACTAAGGCTATACTTCAGCCCCGGTATCAGCCTTGGGTCTTACAGTCATCGTGCCATTCAGTGTAAAGGAGATGCGGATTCCAGCATTGCATCGTTTGCACTTGATTATTGCAGGGGTCAAGAGGTAGCAGTCATTTTCAACGATACAGATGTCCTAGTTGGTAGCAAGACTTAGTGAAAGCAGTTGTATAAATGTAGTTCATCCTGTCACAAGCAAAACTGCTAGTTCAACATGGCAGAACTCTGCAAATCCATCACAAACATGAAAAACTCTGCACTCTATTGTCATGCATTCACCGGGTGCGATACTGCCAGCGCTCTTTTCAGCAAAGAAAAAAAAAACAAGGCTGGAAGTTATTGAAGGGTTCTGCAGTAGTGCGTGACAAAGTGGAAACATTCGAACATCCCAACGCACAGAAAGAAGACATAATATCCACAGGAAAGACGTTTGCCGTTGCCCTCTATGACAATTTTATATCTCAGTGTCAAAATCTGAACGAATATCAGATATAAAATACAGTCGTAAGTTCGCAGCCCAACGAGTCACTGCATCCTTATTTTTTTATATTATTTACTACTAACAAGTTGTTATATTACTGTTCCAGAACTAATTAAATAACAAATCATATTTTAATCTGAACAGAGTCTAAATATAGGCTGATACAACAACTGTAGCAATTGAAGTACTAACTACTGATTTGAATGAGTTGTGGTATATAAGAAATTATAACTGTTAAATAACTTATACCACAAAGTTTACCTATGCTATAGTATTCTAATTAAACTAACTACCAATCTTATATTATAAATAATTCAAAGAAAAGAGACTCTAACAACAATGATGTGAACTTAAAACTGTAATTTATGGAGGAAATATTAAATCATTTTTTTCGCTAACAATAATTCTAAGAATTTAGGTTATAATTAAAAGATTTTAAAGTAATTTAGACTACAAAAACTTAGATGATGATAAAAAATCACAGTTTTGTGATCAGCTCTCAACACACACAGCCAACGATCATGCTACCAGAGATGAATGTTGTCTATACCACAGTTACACACTGTTGCCTTGTTGGTAGATGTAGTCATAGACTGACTATAATATTTTTTGTGTTTGTCTCTGGCTACTATTTTTATTTATTCCATACCATTTGTACTTTTTAATATATGTAAGAAACCAATAAATAAAATACCATGGCATGTATATTAATTGAACTTACATTAAAATTTGACCAGTAGTTTTTCATGAACCTTGTTCAAAGAGAAATTATCATAAATTAATTAACTTTTTGAATTCACATAAAAATGAGCCATATCCTGTTTTATCTGGGAAACCATGGTGTATGCATTAATCGAAATTGGAAGATTGTCGAGTGCTAGTCACTGGTTGGGTAGCAACCACCTGCAGTCTAAGTTAATGATCTGATAGTTTCAATGCCTTATTTGGTTTACTGGTATCAGACATTATAAGATGAGATAGCTTTCCCTATCCTTCCTTATTTTCATTGTCTAACAATATTTTACTGTGTCACTATATGTATAATGATAACAATGAAAAGAAAAAGTTTCTCATCATCAATGGTTTTCTGTTATTTAGCAGGTCCATTCACAGTGACAGCCTTCTGTGTCTACCTTTGTTCCACCAGTCTCTTTGTCTCTATATATTTCCAATTTATCATGATGTCATCAAGCATTCTCTTTCATTGTTGATTTTTCTTTTCCTGTTATTTACAATTCCCCCCCCCCCCCAGGGCAGTTTAAATGGGCCCTCATTCCTCAACACATGACCAATCTAGTTCCTTTTTCTGTCCCTTACAGGTTTTTTTAAGGGACCTTTGCTTTCCTACTTGTTCCAGCACATCATCTTTCCTCACTTTATCTTTCCCATTTATTTTCTCCATCTTCTTTGTGTAGTGTCCAAGTTGCCACCCCCTATAGTCCTACATTCCATACAAAACATTGCCAGTTTTTTCCTCAGCTTTTTCTCCAGCCTTTCATCACATAATAAATTTTATTTTCTATTGAAAAGTTCCTTTGCCATTGCAATTCTAATTTTCACGTCCTTCTTGCAACTCATATCACTACACACAATACTCCCGAGATATCTGAAGGACTCCACTTGTTCAATTATTTCTCTTTGTTCCTTTATCATCATTTCTTTCTTATTCCTTCCCGTCATCATACAATTAGTTTTCTTCCTATTGATTCTCATTCTGAATTCCTTACACCCTTTGTCGAAAGCCTCTAACATTCTTCTGATTATCTTGACACTTTCCGCCAGCAAAACCATGTCATCAGCAAACCTTATGCAGCTAATCCTACATCCACCCAAGCATACACCTCCTTTACCTCTGGTGGATATTCTTCTATTTAGCACTCTTAGTAATATCTTAGCTGTGTGGCAAAGAGGCTAATCTTCACACTTCACTGCATCCTTTTTCTATTCAGTTGATATCAACACTGTTATTAAAAAGCCTTTGGAACATTCTTCTCTATCATATATCTCATTACACAAATATAGTATTTCTCTTCTTCCCTCAGCTTTCAAACTTTTCAGAAGTAACACATCAATCCCACAGGATTTCTTGTTCTTCATCTCTAACAAAGCCTTCTCCACTTCCACCTCCCAGATATTCTCCTCCTTGCAGACTCGCTTGTTTTTCTAATTCTAAATCATTCGATCGATGTTGCAGATCATATAGCTCTATTATATATTCTTTCCATCTTTGCTGTATTTCATGAGCATTCCTGACTAATGTTCCATTCTTGTTTTCATCTTCCAGCCCCACTGTCCTCTTTTTCCTTGAAAGCATACCTGCATGGCCTCGTTGTACATCAGAGCAAATTTACCCTCTCTTTCTAATTGCTCTATCTCTTCACACTTACTTCTCATTCAGTTCCCTCTTGCTTTCTCAACTTCTCTTTTCAATTCATTATTTAATTTTATTTATTTCCTTCTTCCCTCCTCATTTCCTGTGTTTTTCCACTTCCTTCTCTCTTTCATCTTCTGTAGCACTGCTTCAGTCACCCATTATTTCTTTTTTTTAAGCTTCTAGGAATTCAAATTAAGAAATGATAGGAAAAGTAGTTCTGTGACTCTCAAAAGTTGATGCAAGTACAGCAGCAACAAACCAAAAAAAGAGATAAATACCTTTTTACAATATTTCAATTTAAAATAATATACGTGCAAAGAGAGACTAGTCATTTGTCAAAGGAAGCATGCACATTCTGGGAGTCAGCACATGACTGGTTTCACCGAGGAGAATTGGATGAATGGTAAATCGTATGAAGTAAACTATCAATTAATATGTAAAAGTAATAACACACAAACAGGTATACATACAAGGCATACCAAAAATATCCAAGATTTTCATTGTACTGGTCAAACCAGTAGCAGTACGACATTCCGCTGCTAGATGTCTGAAGGCAAACGTCTTTGCTACTGCAGTAAAAAGTTGTATAATCTTTGGCACATCCTGTTGGGAGTTGTAGTGCTGCATGTCAGGGCATGTTTCAGTGCTTCTGAGAATTGTCAATTGGATAACGTGAAGGAGCAACGGATTTGTAACACGTCCTGTTTCAAGTTGAAGAAAATTACAACTGAACCCCACAGCATGCTGACAGAGGTGTTTGGTGAGAGTGCACTGAGTCAAGCAAGAGCATTTGAGTAGTTCAAGCACTTTAAGGAAGGCAGAGAATCTGTAGAAGATGACAAACATCCCGGTCGACCGTCAACATACACATCACTGGAAATGATTAAGAAAGTGCGTAATGTAATTCAGGAAGGCAGAAGGAAAACACTTCACAGTGTTAGTTACAGACTTGGGCTGTCTTACCATACATGTCAATGAATTATAGCTGTTGACCTGAACATGAGACGAATTGCAGGGACGTGTGTCCTTCACCTTCTAGGCATCGGCCAACAAAACCTCAGAATTCAGACGTGCACTGAGCTACAAGAAATAGTTCGAGAGTGTTCGATCTCCTTATCCAGAGTCATAAAAGGTGATGATTCTTTGGTTTGTGGTTATGATCCTGAAACAAAGCAACAATCATCACAATGGAAGAAGCCATCTTCTCCAAGGCCAAAAAAGTCTCGACACGTTTGCAACAAGTCAATGCTGATCTTTTTTTCTTTTTTTTTACATTTCGGGAATTGTACATAAGGAGTTTTTTCCACCTGGTAAGGCTGTCAACAGGCAGTTTTACTGCAAGGTTTTGAGACGACTGAGGGAAAATGTTCAGTGTAAAAGGCCAGAGTTGTGGAAAAAGAAAGACTGGTCATTGCACCAAGACAACACACCCCCGCACACCTTGCTCATTGTAAGGGAATTCCTGACCCTAAACAACATGACAACAGTCCTCAATCTTCCCTACTTGCCAGACCTAGCCTTGTGTGACTTTTACCTGTTTCTTAAGATGAAAATTGTGTTCAAGGGTCACCATTTTGACTACACTGCAAACATCCAAGAGGATTTTCAACAGTTCCAAAACACCCTTCAACCTGCGGACTTCCAGGAGTGCTTCACAAATGGAAACGACACTGGGATCGTTGTGCACATGCCTGAACTGACAACTTTAATGGTGACAGAAGACATTAGAACGAAGTTTATATTTCTGATTTTTACAATGAAATTCTCAGATATTTTGGGTAGCACCTCGAACATAGAATTAAATTATAATAATGAATAAATAAACCTTCTTTAGTTTTTTCTCTCCTCAACTGTTAGGTTGATGGGTACTTTTTTGGGAAATTCTAAAGCTGAGGTTGTTTTCCTTCGTCTTCACAAGTTATGGAAGAAAAGGATCTATATTTGAGACAATCGAAAGGCGAATATTTGTTGACCAAGATGTTCTGAAGATTGGGTAGTTTCCTGAAATATGTGCAGATAGGGAAGGGTGGGGAGAAGGTAGGTTAATGTAGCTTGAGGAATCTTGCAAATGTGAGCAACTTTACGTGGTTTGTTCCTATTACTGACACTAATATTTCATTTAATAATCATCTTAGACTAATTCACATGAATAAAGTAACATTTACTGTGTGAAAATTTATTTTAAAAAGTATGAATGCTTAATAAATTTAGGTCATTTGCTGTGCACCAACATTGCAATAGGAAGTGTCCATAAACTACGTGGCTCCATTCTGGCCCCACTTGAACCCCCCTGCCCCTCCCATGTAGCCTGATGTGGCTTTTGCCTCGACCCTCCCACATGTAGCACATAGCTTTTTCCATATTAATTCCAGAAGATATTTCATACTGTTTTCTATTAACAGGTTATCATTAAAATCACTGCATGTATAGTGGACCAAACGATACATGTGTTATGTATTTTTCGATAATTATAAATATTCTGAATGAAGTGTTGAAATTAGCCAATCCTGAAAATTATCAGCTATTTGGAAAATCCTTTCTTGGGTACAGTCAAGGATCCTTTTCTTTTAGATGTGTTACTATAAACCTCCTTATCTCAATGACCATTGTTCTTCTTCTCTTCGATATCGGGCATCTAAGGACCACGAAAAGTAATCCCGTGCATTCATTTCGATCCTTCTTTTCTTGACCTCCAATAGTTCTTGATCCCTTCACTTTGCTGTTTCCTCCTTTCTTCCATCCATATGTTACTACATATTCTATTCTCCTGGAAACCCTTGAAATTTTTGTTCAATCTCCTAAAATTTGCTCTATCTTATATTAAATCTTCTGTTAATCCGATCTAAATCATATCTTTCTTTACTCCTTGGATCCACTGGTTGCCCTGCTTACTCTTGTAAACATGGTTGAAAATTCTTTTTGTAAGTCTGTTGTTATCCACCCTCATTATGTGACCAAAAAAAAAATTGATTCTCGTCTTTCTGATCGTCTCTGACATCATATAGGAACGAAGTCTCTGACATCCTTTCAATTTCTTCTTCTTTGTATAGATCTTTCTTCCTCCAGTGTCTAAATTCACTATTTTCAATTTTTAGTGGTCCCCAAATTTTTTGCAAGATTATCCTTTCCATTTTCTTTATCTCTTCTATTTCTCCAGTTTTCATAGAGAACAAACATTCTGATGTGTACAGACCTTCTGGTTTGATTACTGTGTTGTGGTGTTTGATTTTAGTTTAACTTTAAAGATTCTTCTTATTGTGTGTATCTTTAGTCAGTTGGAATCCTAGTTCTAGATTTCTTGCTCTTGATATGTTTGCTTCCTTATCAAGCCTATTAATCGGAATTACTTTACCTAGATATTTAAATTTATTGACCTAGTTAATTTTTCCATACTTTTTGTTTAGTACTGTGGGTGAATTCCTAATATTGGTCATGAATTTAGTCTTCTCAAAAGAGATCTGAAGTCCAACTTTTCAATTGTTCATTAATTGATAAAATAGATCAAATTATACCTGCCACATAAAAAGACTAAGAAGAGACGCTCTTTTTATTTTCCTTTGCTGCAGTTCCATGATCTTTCTTCCTACATCACCAAGGAATGATTCTTTGATTCCATAACTCACTCGATAATGAAAACTTCTTGGGAAAACATTTTTGATAATCCTTGTGAAGTTTATTATATAGTGCCACTTCACACCACACTTTGAACTTGAAATAACACTTCAGTGAGCATTATACTTTAGGTTGCACTGAAATTAATAGAACAAAATTATAATTATTATATCAATGAGCTGTGTCATCACACATGGGTGATCCTAATCAAAACAGTTTTATTCTAAATCATCAAAATAATACACACTGTTACTGCCTTGGAAAATCCTGGGGTGTCATCTGCAAGCAAATTTGAAACTAATGTTTTTCAAATTGTAATGCGTTGTCGCGTGTCAGTTAGATCAAATGTGTCAGCTGCATGGAACCCAGTGCTATGAATTCAAGCCACATGCATGTGCATAGTATATCTAAATTAAATATGGAGATAATTAAATGACAGAAATAAATATCCACATTATGTTGTGTATGCTATAGCTTATTTTAACTGTGAGAATAATATGAATGAAAAGCTAAGGCTTGTCTATAATACATCCCACATAACCCAGTACAGCTTTCTAACCAATGCCCTCCCCCCCTCCCCCACCCCCCAGACTGAGCCACATAGTTTATTGATGCTGCCCTATTAATATATTTATGAAAGTTCATGCTTTAAATTGGAGGTTAGCAAATTAATTCTTTCACAACATATATAACATGATAGTAATACATCTATTATAATGCTCATTATACCCAGTATTGATGCCACCATATAGGAATTACACCAGTTGCCTGTCAATAATCCTATCTGATGGATGGAATTGTTATTAACAGTGTCTTATGTTCTCACTTAATACACACTGCAGAGATGTTTAGTATTTAACCCAGGACTTTGGTGAACAATCTGGTGATCAGGAATTGTGCATCATCACTCCTTCTACCCTGCCAACCAAGTCCTGATGATGAAAATTTCTTCTACCAAGTAGCTAACACCATGTCAGGCACTGGACACCATCACAGTGTCACAACCACCTGAGCTGAAAGAGTGGGCTAGTAAATTTATAAGTTTTCATTCATTAATATATTTATTTGTTCATTATTAGAGTAATGATTAATCTATACATTAATGCATTTCATATTTAAAATTATCTTAAATTAAAGATTTTTATGGTATATTTAATTTTAACTATTAAAAAATATTTAATAAATTTTCCTACCATCATTTTTCAGGATAAGGAAGGATAGGGAAAATAACACATCACCTACTACAGATGAGGGCAGAAGAGCCAAACTAATGTGAAAAAACAAACACAGTTTACAATATTTTGGTTTAAAATCTTATTCGTGCATATAGGCCTGGACCGTTTGGCAAAGATATGTTGAAACATACTTTGGCTTACAACATGCATGTCATCGTGTGTGCACACTCCTCCTTGCCAAATGCCCAGTCCTACAGACTTGAATAAGGTTTTAAACCAAAATATTGTAAATTGTGTTCATGGTTTTGTGTTTTCATCCCTCCTGCCTTTATCGATGGTAAGTGATGTGTTATTTTCAGTATTCTGTTATATTTTCATTTCCTAACGGCACTTTCATTGTCACCAATTTCCAATTATTATTGCTTTCAGAGATGCAAAAGTAAAACGTTTGGAAAAGAAAGTCATCGAAGAACTTTCTGTATATGAAGGAATATGTAAGCATGCAAAAGAAGAAGTGAAAAATACACTTGCTATGAGGGATCGAGAATTAGCAAGACGAAAGCAGTTAGATCGTGTTCGAGAAAGGAACCCTCATAATAGGCAACAAATTGTATCCTTTTGACTTACAATGTGTTGGAAGTCTAATTCACATCTCCCAAGTTCAAATAGAGCCTACCAATATATTCTGCATACCAGACACCGCCTAGGCCTCAGTTTTAGGTAATTCTCATCTTCCCCACTGTGGTACACCAATTGCTTGATTGAATAGTTAATTCACATGTAACAATATTTTTATTTATTTATCTTTTAAGCTTTTAACTATGTTTCAGCTCATTTATGTTATCTCTTTTTATTTTATTTTGATTAATTTCCTTCTTGCAAATAATAACATTTCCAGTTATATTGTTTTTGCTCCACAACCATCTCCACTATGTTTGTAACAGTCAAAACACCATTCATGTGGCTGTGTTGACTTTGTGAGCCAGCAAGAGCTCAGTAATATGTTCCAAATTTCATTAAAAAAATCTAGCCCAAAAAATTTTGTTTGAGGATTGTTTTTTGTCACTGCTGACCTAACTCTTGTAACTTGGTGGTGAGAGATGGATGATTTTATTTTTCTTTCCATATGGTTAAAAAATATGTTATGAATGAATGAATGAATACTAATCTCCACAGACTAAATCTATCTCCTACTAGCTGGTGCCCATGACTTTGTAAAGAATTTTGATTGATAGCTACTGATTTGTGTGAGTTATATTATGTCTATAAATGTTAAAATAGGGACACACATGTCTTTGGTTGAAATATGAAAATGCCTTCCATAGAACAAATTTCAACCACCATCTCTCCCGCATGCCCATAGCTACCGACCTGCAATCACCACGGTGCACGGTGGAGACATGCAACTTTCACACACAAACACCAGTAGTAGACTGTGCTAGGTAGTTTTGGCTGCAGAGTGAAATATAGGAACTCACATGTCTATTTTTATATCAGGTCGACCACTTTCAACCACCATATATACCACACCCCACAGCTACTGACATGCAGGACAATGGAAGACTCCAGGCTACTACAACACACCAACACCAGTGGCCTGTGCTAGGTACTATTGGTTGGAAGATGAAATATAGGGACACACGTATAGGTAGGAAAATGGCCTAGGTCAACCATTTTCAACCACCGTATCTCCCATACCACCCAATCTAACTACCATAACATACAATGGGAGACTTGAGGCTACTACCACATACAAACACCAGTGATCTGCACTATGTAGTTGTGGCAGCAAAGTGAAATATAGAGACATATATGTCTTTGGTCAAAATACAAAAATGTCTCTGATCAACCACTTTCAACCTCCATATCTCCAACACCTACACAGCGACCAACATTCAGTCAACTTTGAGCAAGTTCATTTACTCCATGCTACTACCACACACAAATGACAGTAGTGTGCGCTAGGTAGTTTTAGCTGAAAAGTGATAGGAACACACACGTCTTTAGTTGAAATATGAAAGTTCCCCAGGGTGACCACTGTCAACCACCATATCTCCTGCACCCCCACAGCTACCGACATTCGACAACATTGTGCACAATATGTAACTCCATGCTACTACCACATACAAACATCATTGGGGTGTTGTAGGGTGAAATATATGGACACACAATCTACCTTTGTATAGATGATGGTTTCGTGGGGTAAACACATAAAAAAAAACACAAGAACGGAAAAAACTATGAATATTTTGGGACTTGGCCGTTCGTCAACAGGAGAGCATTTCTTGAGTGTTAGATCCAATTCACTGTCCCCCCCTCTCTGTCCTCTGTTTGAATTTACTCCCACCATGTTCCTGACGAATGGTCATTCTGTGAGACTGTATCCTGCACCACCCTCCCTTCGTGATGTTCACCGTTGAGGAAGGGACAAGCTCCGAAATATTTATTGTTTTTCCTGTTCTTGTGGTTTTTTATGTGTTCACCCCATGAAACCATCATCTAAGGTAATTGGTGGTTCATTTCGCTATCCTTTTTTCGTAAATCCATATGCTACTTAACTCCTATTATTTCTTGGTTATATATGTATAAAACAACAATAAGCAGGAAAATGCTTTAAGGCAATAAAAATAAGGAAGGATAGGAAATATGACCCAACACTTACCACAGATGAAGGCTGCTGGGAACAACGAACACAAAACTGAATAAACATAAGAAAAACACGCAATATTTTGGCGTATAGACTTATTCTTGCAAAAAGTGGGACACCAGGCGGAGCCAGACGTGTACTCGATGATTGCCGTCTTTGCTGGCCATGCCATTCACCAGACAGCCGTCGTCGTATTCATGTGTGCCTGTGCCTGGGTTCTCCCTTATTTCCTTAGAAGTGTACTCTCTTCAGTAGATGTAGTGTCAAGAAACCTATACCCTACTGAACTTTAATTACAACTGAGATTAAAATGAAATTATGTCTATGACATTCTATGGTTTACAGAAGCAATCCTTCCTCCTCAATATAAATATACAATATCTTTATTTCTCTACCTCCTTCACACTACAAAAATATACAAAACTTGTATTTACCTAATTCGGTGCTGACGTGCTGACTTCTTATCATCTATTGCCATTAGTATTCTAGTGTCCTTAGTTATTACTACCTAAGTTTACTGGCATTACACCATATTTTTAAATTCCATTGAAACAGTGTTTTTCATTTTATTGTCATTGGTCACAGAATATAACAATACTGTTAGATTAAACAGAAAAACTTTAGTAGGAGGTTGCAAGAACTCTTTAAAAGAATCATCTTTCTTTTGTACCTTATAGATTTAGTTTATTGATTTTTAATTAAATTTAATTTAATTGCATATGTTCCAGTATCAATATCCCTACACATCCATCTTCCCCCCTTTTCTGCATCCTCTTACATTTGCCCTCTACAAATTTCAACTGTAAGTTCTTTCAACGTTTTTAGTAAATTATTCATCATTTCTCTTGGTAACTTATTCTAATTCCTGACACCCTTACCTAAAAAATAGAGTCTTCCTACACCCTTGTGCCTGAAATTGAATGCCAGCGTATGGTCATGGTTATCTTTTCCATCCCATGCATTACTTTTCATTCTTACACCAATATCATTCCATGTATCATCACCAATATACACCTTGTACACTCCCATGACCCTCCTTCTGTCTACCAATGAATCCCATTACAGCTCTTTTAACATATCTGTTAGTGATTGAATTCTGCGGTAATTTCCAGAAAAAAATCTAGCAGCACTTTTTTGCACCTTCTCCACCTCCTGTATTTGATACTCAAAATGTGGGACCCATAGTACACCACCATATGCAAGCAATGGTCTGGCCAAAGTTTATTAACCCAATTCCTTTACTTCTTTCATATGTCCCCTCACCACTCTCTCCAACAAGTGCAGATATTTGAAAGTTTTCCTACTACCTATCCAATGTGTCCTACCCAGTTAAGCTTGTTATCAAATGTAATGCCATTATATTTACATTTCAAGTATTCAACAAGCCATTCTTTCCCCACTTTCTAATCATAATCAATCTTTAGTTTTTTATTTGTGTATCTAATAAGCTGAATCTTCTTTGCATTTATTGTCATCCCATGTTTACCAACCCAACTAAATATCCTGTACAGATCACCCTATAAATGTAGGTATTATCTTGGTAGTCTGGGTGGAGCCACGTCGATATATTTAAACCTAACGTTTCTACCATCTTACTGTGGCTTTCATCAGAGGACCCTACAGATGTTTACAGTCCTCTATCGGTTTGATCCTTTTATGCAGCATTATATCATCTGAAAACAATCTAATTTCTGATATTAAATGATCAACACAATTATTCATTAGAATAATGAATAGCAATCACCCCCCCCCCCCCCTGTGGCACTTTTACTTTCATGTATTTTGATACTGCATTTCCTACCCTAACTTTTTTTCCGACCTTTTAAAAATTCTCATACCCAGCAATTCACTTTCACATCAACTCCAATAGTTTTTACTTTATTTACTACCATTTTATGGCTCACTATGTCAAAAGCCTTTGAAAGACCTAATGCTATACTATCAATTTCGCCTGCCATGTACATTTCATCTGAAATATCTTGCATATGTCCCACTAACTGAGATTCAAATTAATTTTCCAAAGTCATGCTGCCTACTTGAAAACCACTGATTCCATATATTTCTGATGTGGTTGCATATCAATCTCTCCATTAATTTACCTATCACTGATGTCAAACTGATTGGTCTATAATTTTCCCACCCCTCCTTTATGTTCCAGCACTACTATCACACGTTTCCAATCCTTAGGTTAGCAGCAAATATCCAGACTCAGTTTAAATAATAATTCAAGATAAGGTACAATGTCACATCCTGCTATATTTAAGACATCTTTAGTATTATTATCTACATCAGCCCCTTTATATTTTTCCTGCTTTCTTATTTTCTCAGCATGAATTTCAATTTTTTTGGTCTGCACATTTCTAAATGTGTTGTTAAGCTCGTTATCCAGTTTAGACCCTCCCAGTTCTTATTCAGTGTCCCTAATGCTGTCCATAAAACAGTTACTCAAAATCTCTGCCTTCTTCTCCACCTTTTCCGTAAGGTTCCCCCCCCCCTCCTCCGTTCCCCTCTGTTTTCTAACATAGCCATAGAAATTTCTAAATGCATCAATGAATGGTCCCCCTGCACTGTCAATACTCTTCATAAATCCATAGTTAGCCACCTTCTAAACTGTTATTAATTCCTTGCTAGTTGTTTTAAATATTCCCTACTACCCTGTGTCTCTTAACTCTGTAATGTTCTCTTCTTCCCAACCTCTTTAAACTCCACACCCCCCTATTATAGTACACAGGTTCTCTTCTTCTCCTTATTTTCAGTTTTGAAATAAATTTTTCTACCCCCCTTCTTATTATCTCCTTGAACTCTTCCTAACTTAACTCTACTGTACTTGTGCCTTCCTTCCATTTGCTGAAATGCTCTATGAAATAACTTGTCAAATTTGAAATCTGTACCTTTTTATGATTGTACCTATTTCCCCCTTCAATTTAGGCTGCTGCTTCACTGAATCCTCTAATATCCATTAGAACTGCTTCATGATCACTTATTACTTCATTTTATTGACACACCACAAGGTTATCATTAGGAATATATCCAAAATATTTTATCCCCTAGTATTCTGTACTACCACTTGTGTAAGTCCTCCTTCCCTTATTAAGATATTTGCAAATCTCTGTTTCCTCATGTTATTAATCTTATTTCCTACTCAGTTTTCAGCTGGTAAATTTAAAGCCCAACCAATAATGACCACTCTATTCTCACTTCTGAAATCTGACATGTTCTCAGCAAATTCTGGTGCACAACAGTTCTATGAAGGTCGCATTTGACATATTCCTCTGCAACTTTTCCACAGAATTGTTGTTACTTTTATTATTATATTCCATTACAGCGTAGCACCTATTGTCTTATGCTGATCGTTTGTTTCCAATTAATAAGAAAGTTTTTCATACAGTTAAAATGTTGTTTGAAAAAATGTTAATAAATCTGTACATGATATAAATGCTAATTTATACTTGGAATTAATCACCATGAAATGAATAGTAACTGTTACAGTTACTACCAGATAATCAGCCAATTTTATTGTATGTATATATTCAAACTGTATTTGAAACTTATATGTATCTACTTTTGTTGTTGCATATGAAACTAATTTTCCAACTTTATCTTATTAATTCGTATCTACAGGGCTACTGCCATTGATTATAATATTTGGAAAATGAATGAGAATACAAGCTCTGGTCTTGCTGCATGTATTCTAGTTACTTTCTTTTGTCACATATTACTTACCTCCTTAGAATGGGTGAAAACCCAAGTCCTGTCATGGTTGCCATGTAAGAGACCAAGCTACTATACTGGGGCGGAATATAGGCTTAGTACCTTAGCTGACAGTTCACTTTGAAAGAAAAACGTTTCTGACTTTACATTAATAATTTTAAATGATGAGGTAGTCTGCCTGGAATTCTCAACTGAAATGCTTGACGGCTGCCACCAAATTTGTTTAATCCACAAACTTAGAAAGTCTACTACGAAATCACAAAACAGTTCACTTGAATAAAAAATTTTGCATTCTATAGTAGGCAATCGAACAAACATTTCCAGAAATTGCTGATTATGGAGAGAATAGAACCAACCGACCCCTTTGGAAAATTTATAAGTTCTTAGTAGTTGTTAACACCGTTTTCTCGTAAAGAAAATCATCATGGCCGACATACGTTCCTAGCCTGGCTCAACTAGATCCGGCTCCTACCCAACACACACCAAAACTACTTGCACAGATTCATCATACACAGCGTTCCCGGAGTAAAGACCACCCCCTCTATGAGGCACCCGCTTATATACCCCATCTGCATGACATCAAATATTCAACTACTTACCCAAAATAGTATAAAATGATTGTGATTATAGAAAGTGTTCAAACTTTAACTGCATGTACCCTTGTCTTAAAGATGTATAAAATTTATTTAGTGAGAATTCTCAAATGATTAGTTTGCTTATAAACGAATTTAGTTTAACCGGCACATTGATAAAGAACCCGAAAGTTCCGTAGTGGTTCCCCTAAATTTATGTTGAATTTAAGTACTTTATAGGTCACCCTATTGAATTGCAAATAATGTAAATAAAATTAGTGCCAAAGTGTTCTATATTAATTCCTGATTCTAGTGATGTAAATTTTGTTATAATCGTTGGTGAAATGGCAAAGCTATGAGATTAACAAGATCATGTCTGAAACGTATCAGAAGTCAACTCGGTTTTTGCTAATAACTATTCTTGTGTTGTTTATATCGAAAAAGTCAAGTTATCGAAATTTTCTTTGAATTTAATTACATGTTTTGACAGTAGTTTTATTTATGAAAGTGGTTTGGTTTAATCTGAAATTTTAATATGTTATACTAGATTTTTAGTTCTTTCAGGTAATCTACTTTTTAGCTTTGGAAATTACCGAAAACATTTATTAAAAATGTTGTAAGTGAAAGTGTGTTCCACGAGGTGTTTCAAAATTTATTTACGTTCTTTACATGGTCTGAAACTATGGAATTTTAGTGAATTTAGTTTTCTTTTGAATTATTATTATTTTAAAATTACTTTACTTCCTTTAAAAGTGTTAGGAATTAGTGGAATTATCACTTAGCCAATATCTATTGTTTGCAATTTGGATAATAATGGATTACCCTATTCCAGGTTAGTTGAAAGGTTCTTTACTATTAAAAATGTTGATTTAGAGTTTGTATTAAGTGTTGTGTATCTTTACCGTTCTTAAATCTGTTTTTTTTTTTTTTTTTTTTAATGAATTGATAGCAGTATCAGCTTCTACATGAAATGTTTCTCCCATAACCTATACTTGTAATGAAAACTAATTTTTAAAAAGAAAGCTTACTCCCTCCCTTATTCTTGAATCTAAGAAAACAAGAATTTATCCAAATTCTAAGGTGCTTACAATACAGTATGTCAAAAATATATCTGCCTCAAAGGCTGTAAGGTATAGATTTGTGCAGGGCCGGCGCTAGGAATCTCGGGCCCCGAGTAAGCGATCTTAGGCCCCCCCTACCCCCCCCTCCCGAAAATATATTTACTTTACACTTTGGTTTTATTTTTGTTTTTTGGGTAAATTCAGAACATTTTAATATACAAATGTTCGAAATTATTGGTGCACATCTTAAAATTTGTGTTTGATTTCTGTTTAGTTAGGCACCCAGGCTGGCGGGCCCCCCTTTGGTGGCCCGGGCCCCGGGTACTTTTGCCCCGCTTAACCCTCCCTAACGCCGGCCCTGGATTTGTGTCTTTGCATAG
Organism: Vandiemenella viatica; assembly: GCA_031002005.1. Lineage (NCBI taxonomy): Eukaryota > Metazoa > Arthropoda > Insecta > Orthoptera > Morabidae > Vandiemenella > Vandiemenella viatica. Next base: position 183,534,657 of record JARYHS010008074.1, read on the forward strand.
AACTAACTTTGTAACACCATGACCACTGTTTAATATGTTTAGCAGACTAAAAAGTTAATAAAAAATCATAGGGTAGGCAAAATAACTCATCCTTACAACAGATGAAAGCAGAAAAGTCAGGTGAACACAAAATAACTCGGACATACTTTAAACAAGTCATGTCACTATGTTCAATCAATAATCCTTTTACTACTTTTATTTGAATAGGTTGCAAAAAAAAAAAAAAAGAAAAATAAAAAAAAAAGAAGGTGATAGTTTGAGGAGGGCAGGGTAAGACCATATAACAATAAATACAGGAGGAGAATTTATGATGCTGTTAAACAAATTCCAAATAGTTAATTGTTGTGACCTCTGTTTACTTTTTATTCACTGGTCTTTCCACAGTGAATCCACACTAAAATCTTTTTGAATTCATATACTTATTTCTCCTCTGCATTGTCTCCTATAGCCAACCCTCTTATTCTTCGGGTCTTCATTTGTTTCCATACCAATCTTGTCATACAATTTTTGGCATCCATCCTTTTCATTTCTTCTATCATGTTTTCACCTTGAAATACATGTGTCTTCTCTTTCATTTTATTACTTGTCATCATCATTTTCTCTTTTTATCAAAGAAAATGGTTTCACATTAACCTTATCCTTCATTCCTGCATGTCCATGGTTTCTGTTCTCTTCATTCATTTCGTTTTCTCTTTCTCCAGTTTCTATCTCTAGTATTTGCTTTTCTTCGACTGGTAGTGGGGGATCAGTAATGCTCTGCCATTGCATTTGGGGCCTTATTAAAGACAAAACTCACCTTTCCTTCCTTTCTTTTAGTTATCTATGGAATCATACACCTTTTAATTTTCCTTTCCACCTATGCCTCACTTCTTCCTCCATTTGTTTTGATTTCTTCTCCTCCATTTTCTCCTCGTATTACTTCTTCAAATTCCCCACTAGTCCATTTTTCTGTAAGATCTCTTTTACTATGCATCCATTTGTGTATTCCTTTTCATTGGTTCCTTCTTTACCACTTAATTCTTCTGCTTCATTATTTCTAGAGATGTAATGAGAACATAATTATGCTTCCCTTCTGTTAAACCATCGTTCTTGGTTGATTCTTCTCATTCCTCTGCTTGCTTCATCTGAATATGAATCTCCTCCCATTCTGTCTGTAAGGGACAAAGCTGCTATACCGGGGTAAGTATAGGGCTTCAGTACCTTAACTGAATGTCTACTTGAAATACTTCTATACTTTTAAATTGACCATGTTGCCACCTAGATATCAAGTGTAAAGCTTAACGGCCACCACAAAGTGTATTTGAACCAAAATCTGAAGAAAGATTTCAGTCTACCATGAAAAAACATAAAAATTTACTTGAAGAAAAATCTGAAGTTTATTTTCAAAGTCAAGTTTTAAAATTTTGCATTTACAGTTGAATCGGCAAATCGCACTAAACTTTTCCAAAAGATTGCAAATTATGAAGAGGAAGAAATTTACCAACCGAACCCCATTTGAAAATTTAAAAGTTCATAGTCATTACTATCGCCGATCACTCGTCAACTATAGTCAGTATGGCAGTGCATCGACCAACCGGTACTTGTCCCACCTAACTGGCAATCACTTCAGCACACGCCCGACACATACTCGGGCAGGTCAAATATACGCCACATTCCCAGGATAAAGACAAAAGATGAAATTGAAAGGCAAAAGACAGCCTGCCGGCCTGAGCATCTATCTTTATACCCTCAGCCGCCTGCTTGATGTATTCTATTGCTTATTAAAAAATAGAGTAAAAAGTTTTAATTATAGAATGTGTAAGCTACCTTACTCTCTATTTTCACTATTCAGTTAAAATCCGACAAAGTTTGAGGTTAACATTCAATACATGATACCATAGTTTAAAATCAAGATAACAACACTTTAGGTTCAGAAAAGTAAATAAACAGCACATAACAACCTTAAATAAGAAGTTTCTAATAAAATATAAACCATAAACTTACCAAGATGAGCGTAATCCATAATAATTCTGAAGTAAAGTAAACAGGTTGGGTTAAACAACCACATCACTGATATTCCACTAAATTGACCACTGTAAAGCACTGGTATAATAATAATTTCACCATTTGATATTAAATTCACTAATAACTCGCAGTTCTAGACTGATTTAAAGCAGTAAATATGATTTTTAAAACATCACCACATGTGGTAATTTCAATAATAAATTCCAGCACATCTAAGTATTTTCTGAGTTTTAAAAGTAGATTTAAACAAGCTAAATAACTGGCCAGTCAATATTCTTTAAGTTTCCAATAGCCGTCAACTAATAATCAGAAGATATAAATAAATGAAAATCCGTTATCGGGTGACGTCGTAAAAACCAATTTGCAATTTGGATTTCTCTCTGGTAAACATATTTCATGATCTAAAAACTTTTCTAAAGCACTTAAATTTAATAAAGGTACGTTTTAAAAATAGTTTCAGGCCACAACCGACTTTAAATCAATGTGAACTTTTATTTTCATTTCGGGGTGGAGCGGTCTGTTCTGTTTCATGACTTGTGATTTTCGGCTTGATGATTAACTCCGATTGCCATTGCTAACTGTGACTTTTTGTAAAATCAGTGAAAATTTTAAGAACATATACTTTAGTGATTCTGACTTCGACTTTCATTTCCACTTTAGTACCTTTCTTACAGGAGGTTAATTCTGTGAGTGGCGACCGACTTCATCATACAGTTAGCATTCTCCAAGGTTTTTCACAGTTATAGTACTTTTCCTGAACTATTGGTAACATTTTGGAAGACTTCAAGTTTAGGTGTACAAGCCGATACCAACCCCAGCGTCGGCTCGACCCTAACAAATGTGTTCAAAATTTAATCCTGTGTAGCCTGACCTTCAAGGATTATGAAAAGTGTTTAGTGAAAATTCTCAAATAATTATCTTGCTTGTAAATGAATTTAGTTTCCAGGCGCATTAGTAAAAAGTTTCTAAACATTAATTAGTAATTCCCCGGTTTATTTCTTAATTTAAGCAATTTTTAGGCGACCCTCCTGGATTGCAAATTATCGTGTTCAAATTGGTGTCATCATGTTCTACGTTAATTCCTGATTAAAATGGTGTAAATATTATTATTATCGGTGGTGTAATAGGAAAATTATGAGTCTAACAAAGATCGGGTTTAAATCTGTTTAGCAGATACTTGGATCCTAGTTCATAATTATTAAAGTGTTGTTTATATCGAAAAAGTTAAGTTATCTGAATTTTCTTTGAATTTAGTTACGTGTTTTAACAGTTGTTTTATTTACAGAAGTGGCTTGGTTTATTTGCAAATAAATCTCGAAAACTACTACTTGTGGATTACGAAGAAATAATCTTAAAAATTGGTTTAATATCTGTTCTACTGCAAGGAATGTTTTGAAATTTTAATATGTTATACTAGATTTTTAGTTCTTTTAGAAAATCTACTTTTTAGTCTGAGAAATTACTGAAAACAAATGGTAAAAAATGTTGAAAGTGAAAGTGTATTTAACAAAGTGTTTCAAATTTTATTTTCTTTATTTACACGGTCTGAAACTATGGAATTTTAGGGAATTTATCTTTCTTTTGAATTATTATTATTATATTACATTACTGCATCAAAAAGTGTTAAGAATTAATGAAATTATCACCTAACTAAAATCTATTGTTCACAAGTTGGATAATAATGGATTACCCTATTCCAGGTTAGTTTAAAAGTTCTTTACTATTATAAAATGTTTATTTAGAGCTTATATTATGTGTTGAGTGACTTTATTGCTCTTAAATCGGTTTATTTATTGAGTTAGGTTTGCAGTATCAGCTTCTACCTTAAACGTTTTCTCATATCCTATGATTTCAAACTGAAAAATTTTATATTAACTGTGAAGCTTACTCTCTCCTTTATGCTCTGTAACTGTGAAAACCAGAATTTATCCTAATCCTAATGTGCTTACATGTCCAGTTTGATCATTCCTGTCATTTCTGCAACTTGTAAGCATCTTAGAATTTTGGTAAATTCTAGCCTCACACCTTTAGGCATTAGGGGGAAAGCTTACTCTGTAGTAAAAGATAGTTTTCATTTCAGGTATAGGTTATGGGAGTGAAGCTTTATATAGCATGAAGATACTGTAACCAAACACACTAAATAAACCCCTTTAGGAATAATAAAAGTATTCAAAATTAAATAAACTAGACAAATAAACCTCCTATATTAGAAAGAAAACATTAGTTTGGGAGGAAATAGGTTAAATCACTCAAATTCAGATAATAAGTTTTGCCATAAGTTTACATCACAGTTTCTAAACCAATTTGAGTGCAGTAAAGACTTTCAGTAGTTGCTAAATACCGGATATAAACTTTGGATAATAATAAATAAACTGTAAATCAACCGAAAATTTAATAATCATTAATAATACAACTTTGGAATTATGAGCTTCTACTTTGGAAGTATTTTGTCATTTTTAAACCAATTTACGAGCAAGAAAGTAACTCAATATTTAATAAACCAACTAAATTAATTTTCTGTAATAATATTAACACCTTTTACTAACCTTAAATATGATAATCCAAAATAATCCAGTTCAGCACATAAGAGATTTCTAATATTTGGCATTTCACTGTTTTTATACACTTTCGAACAGAATAAAGTAATTTTAATGAAGTAATAATGAAATTAAAATATAAATTCACTAAAATTTCGTAGTTTCTGAACGTTTAAATAACTTAAATCAATTTTTAATACCTCGTCAGATGCACTTCACTTTTAACATTTTTTTATCTCAAAATCCTAGAGAACTTTCGAAATAAAAAGTAGATTTCCGGGAAGACCTAAAATTCTAATATCACATATAATAATTTCAAGTAATTCCACGTAATAGAACCGATTCTAGGGAGATCTTAAAATTTAGTTTTCATTCCGACCATGAGGTTAACTTAGAAATTATTTACAGCTGTTTGCGAGAACATACAGAGATGAGATAACTTTCAGAACACGTTATTTAATTCAGAGAATCTCTCTGTAATTTTATATTTCGGATAAAAGTAATAGAAATAAAGTTATAAAATTAAAACTGAAATCGCACTTTGGTTACGTCGTAGTTAAACTTTCCCTGCACCAATCTTAATAAAAATTACACCAATAAACTCAGGAATTTTGGTAGAACACGGTGATAATAATATTATTTGTGTAAATTGTGGCGTTAATAAAATGACGAAATATAGAAGTTTCTCGAACAATAGTAATTCCCCAGGGTAGGAAAGTAGTTCACTCCTACACTAAGATCTTTTAAACCAGATGCTTAAAGTTAATCATTAAATATCCATTATTTCACAATTAAATAAGTATAAACACTGTCACACCTAAAGTTTCGCATAATTGGTTAGTTAAGGAGATATTTCCAACCTAAATAGTATAGGTGTTAGTAGAAAGTTGTATTTTGGCTCTGACGTCAGCGAGGTTATAAATCAGAGGACGGGGAGGTGACGCCACGCTTTTCCGGGTTTGAACGTAGTACTGACAAGATGTTATAAGCGTGTGCGCTGGTGAGGTTGGCAGCTCAAGTTTTAGGTTGGTACCACCGGGTCGGCCATCATGGAATTTTGGCTTTTGGGGCGTGGTATTTGTTTATCAACATGAACTTGTGATTTTCATCAGGGGTCGGTCGGTTTTTACTTCTCTCCACAATCTGCAAACTTTTGGAACGAGAGTTCGATTTGCCTACAACTTTAAGAATGCTGTTTGAACTTTGAATTTCATTTTAAATAAACTTGAAGAATTTTTGGGAAAGTGAACTGTTTTATTTCTGTAGTTGTTGTAATACCTTTTCAATATTTGGGGTCTTCAAATATTGTGGCGACCTGTAGCATTCTAGTTGTGTATCCTGGCAACATGGTCAAAGCAAATTAAAGATTCAGTAAATTTTCATCGAACAGTGAGGTGCTATCAAGAGTTTAAGTTAAGGCACTTAGGCGATACTCAACCCCGGTATCGGCCTTTGTCCTTACAAACTCTTCCTACATCACATTGGTAATGACAATTTTTTTTTTCTATCTTCTCCTTTTTTCACTCTGAAACAACTTCACTAAGATAATGGACCATTTTCTTTATTCAACTTGCTCACTGTAGTGTCTTTTATACTACGTCTGTTTGATGACTGTTGCCTTAGGATTTTTCTCTTTTACAAGTTTCTTTTGTTTAACTCTCATACATTGTCAAAGATTTCCATTCCCCTCTTGTATTGACTGTCAGTGCTGTCAACCATAAATAATATTTTATGCCAAATCTACTTTTAAAATATGCCAAAAATATGCTAAATGTTTCCAGAAAATGCTGAAAGAAAGTCAACAAAGTTACATGGCAGATCAACATGCCTACCACAAAAATCTCTACTCAAAATAAACTCTGCCATTAACAGGACTACCAAGAACACTTCTGTCAAAATTAAATCCTATTGAAAATAATTATACCAATAAATGTACAAAATTTTATTTCTGCCTAGCAACATATCTACGATTGACAACTCCTACCGCATGTAAACTACCACATTTACTCTCTACCAATCACAAGCCTGCCATTAAAATGTCAATCAAATTGTAAACCTACCAAAATAAAACTTTACTATAATAATTTCATATCCAAAAACATCTTTACCAAAAAACCCTACCATTTTCTAACACTAACGAAAATTTTTAACCCTACCAGAAAAACCAAAGTTGTCTATGTACCAAGCAATGAAAAGAGCGGAAAATATTATTTAGGTTGCATCAATTAGACATATATAGTTGCATTTAAATTTTATCTTGAAAATTATCAGAAACAAAACTTAAGTATATATTTTAGTTAAAAATAAGAATAAACAATATATGTATGTTGCTTTATAGCAACTGAATTGTTTAAATTTATTAAAAGTTATCTTTGTTAAATCGTTTTATCGAGGTGCTTGCTTTATGGAAAATGTATAAACCAATAATTAATAACAATTTGTTGTGACAGATTATTTTGATAATAAATGAATAGTACTAAAATTTTAACACTAAAAAATTTGTTGACTTACCAGAAAAAAAAATGCTAAAAATATGCTATATGCTAAATTGAAATTTTTTTATGATAAATAATTTAAAAATATGCTGAGTTGGCAACACTGTTGACCGTTGGGTGGAACCCCCTCCAATCAGTCCACTTGTGTCCTGGCTATAAAGTTTCACTCTCTTTCACTTCTGATCTACTTCTCATTCTTTGTCTTGCACCTTTTTTGATGACCTGCATTAATATGTCATTGTTTCTGTTAGCGCTTTACTGACCTCTTAAGTCCTCACTTAATTGCTACCTCTAAGTATTCTCAGGTTCCAGATGTAATCACATCTTTGTATATCTCCAAATCTCATTCAGCATTACTATGGCATTTGTCTATGCATTCTACACCATCTAAAAACTCATACATGTAGTTTCATTGTCACTTTTTACTGCATATATTTCTTGGTAGTTTTTGTTCAAGAATTTTAATTATTACTTCCTTAGCCAGACAGATCAACATCTGGCTGCATAGATGTATACTCTAAATGACCTGAAATAATTCTTTTTCCCTATCTGTTTGTTTTGACTAGTATTTGTTTAGAAAACATTCTTCAAAATCCACAAACCTTTCACACCTCTGTATAATTTATTATCCTCCGGCATACATGTCACCCAGCAATGGATTTAAGTTAATGTGTAATTAATTGTGACGTGCTGGCACTTTCTCTGCACACCCATTTTCCCCTGTCCTTTTCCCACCTAATTTTTCCCTCTATTAACTTCAACTTTAAATTCATTCAGGGTGTTTTTAGTAAATTATTCATCATTTCTCTTAGTAATTTTTCCAATACCTGATCCCCTTACCTACGAAAGAAAGTCTTCCCACATTCTTATGCCTGAAATTAAGTGCCAGCTTATGATCATTGTCATCTTTTCCCTTCCATGCCCCTTCACAAACTGGATTATATCACAACCAGTCCAGGATAGTGGCAAATTTCCTCTCCTGGTTTAAATTTAATATCTGGTAATGTAAAATTACTTTCATAGTGTGGTTATAAGTATTCCTTCCCATTAACCCTTCCTTTGCTGTTTTACATCCATAATCTATTGCTCTTTTGTGTTTACTTTCAATTTCCTGCCACATAACCAGCTTTTTTTCCCCACAACTAAATACTTTCATTTTCTATTCTTCTTTATTTTGTGTAATTTCATCCCATAAACTATTACATTTATTGTTTTGTCTTGTTAACCCATTCCGTAATAGTTACCTGGTGTTAAATTTAAAATTATTCACTTATGCCTTTCCTCCATGATGGTACTTATAAGTACCATTATGTTTTCCACCATATAATTTGACAATACCAGTGTCCACTGCATTGTTAAGGCTGTAGATCTATTGTTGTATGATTAGGTCAGACAATGACAACATTTGTTTTTAAATTCTGTACGTAATTGCCGAGAAATTAATTTTCTAAGTTGGGGCTTGACAGCATATTGACCAGAGTAACAAGTGCTACGTTACAATGCATTTTTAGATGATAATTTACTTGGTAAGTGTCGATTTCTGTTATTACTTTTTTAGTTTGAACATTTAACCATATATATTTTATCTATAAAATATGTTTTTCTAGTTTCTTTACAAAATATTCAAGAAAAACCAACGAGGACTTATAAGTACCGTCAGGGACTGCTGGGTAGTTTTATACAAATTATTGGTCAATAGATTTAGCAAGTATGCAATTGGTGTTATCATTGTTTTAAATATTTTCAACCGGATATTTTTTAAAAATAAGCTCTGATAGAAGCTCTTCTCTTAGAAGTTTATAATTTATCAAGGCAAAAATGAAGAAATTACTGTAAAGTTCTTGGATTATTCATTAGGTCAAAGAACGGTCTTAGAATTGACTGAACAAAAATGGAGCAATGAGGATGATAATTTTTTTTCGTCTGTTTCGTTATTATAAAAACTGAAAGTACTTTTGGTTGTGTGACAATCGGGCCCAACCACAAAGCTTTTGTGACAACTTATTTGCCGACAGCAAACTAAAAAGAGGAGGTTGAGTCCACAAATTTTCAAACCTAGACATTGGCTACTGGAAATGGTAGGATAAAAAGGTCGTACATTTAGTAACAAATTTTCATGGCAAGAAGGAAACTACTGTTACACACAGTGGTGTAACAATTAACTACAATGGTTGGGGTTCATTGCAGTTTCAATACATGGGCCCTTTCTCAGGCTTGACTGGCGACCTGGGTGGATCTTAGGCTAGAGGGCTTCTCCGTCTGGTCATCGGGGGGTCCCTCCAGCAGTGGATCCCATGGCGTTTTGCCCACCCTGCCACCCTGTTGTTACACCACTGGTTATATACAAAGAAAAAGGTGGTTTGAAATCGAAAATTTCATGATCAGAGTCGTCAAGGACATTCATGTGTGAGGTTGATACTGCTGATCAGCTGTTGGTGTTGTGCAATGCTGACATAAAATTACTGAATTCATGCCGCAGATTGTTTTTGGGAATTCTTGATGTTGTATTTGTCAATGCCTATATCATAAATGGTCTGATATTTGAAACAAGTCTGTAAAAAATTTCAGAAGATCCGTTGTACAGGGTATGATGATTATAAAGGATATCGGTAAGAAGAAAAGTCATCTACAAATATTTCACCAAGCCCTCATCCATTCAAACAACACAAGTCATACTATTCCACAATGAGAGATGTAATATTGGGAAACAGAGGTATGCACTGTTCCTAATTAGTAAAAATCAGATGAAGATGTGAAGTATGTAGTATCAAGAAGATACAGTCAAAACATCATTCCAAATGTTCCACTGCAATGTCTTTTTGTGTCTGAATGAGGAAATAGAATTGGTTTGTTGAATATCATGAATTGAACATTTCATACCAATATGAACATAATTGATTTCAGTTGCTATTTCTGTACATTCTGTGATACACAAAGTCCCTGACGGTACTTATAAGTACCGGCTTAGTAATTAGCACATAGAGCTAAAAAAAAAATTGGAAAAATATGTGTGTTTAATTTCAAGTACCTTTATACAAATATATAATTAAAATTATATATTTCCATTTTTTTCCAATAGCCGGTAGGAAAGGGTTATATTAAAGGCAGAGATATACAACACATCTACTGCAAGAGTATCTTTCCTCCTTTCATCACAATGATATTGTGATAAATAATCAAAAAGCTCACACACATGAATTCTTTACTATAAATGATAAGGAACGTTTGCACAAATTTTGGCTGCTATTCAAACCACTGTATAAACTATTCTTTCTATTAAATAAGTCTCATAACCCTGATTTAGCAAAGTTTATTGCCAAACTTGTTATTGAGTTAGTGACGATACCAACATTGAACCAATGAAATTGCATCCTAAAACCTTATGCTATACAACGTAAAGAATAATAAAACTAAATGCATTATGCCTTATGCTCTAACAAAGCGAGTGAATTGTCATTCTGATCCAGGCTGCATTTCAACCTAACCACAAATTTGGCTAATGATTCCTTCCGTAAATCATAGCTTCTCTTACATTCACATTAATAAATTCTCTGTATCGATATTGATTCTTGAAACATTTGAATTTCTTGGAATTACTTACATGCGGGTGAAATAACGTCATAAGTAATTTGGTGTCACTGAAAACAAAGTAATTTAAAAATAATACTTAATGTGTAATACCATGTAAGATTAGTTTTAACACACGTAAATTTCTGTTTTAAATCAGAAATAATTGATCGAATCAACATACCGTCAAAATAAAACTTATCAGAAAACTAATCAGAAACGAAAGATGCTGTTATGTGTTATGCACTAACAAAGCGAGTGAATTTTCATTCCGGTCCAGGCTGAATTTTAACCTAACCACAAATTTGGCTAATGATTCTTTTCGTAATTCATAGCTTCTGTCACATCCACATTAATAGATTCACTGTTTCTGAAGCGATTCTTGAAACTTTAGAATTATTTGCATGCGGGTGAAATAATGACATTAGTATTTTGTGGTGTCTGAAAACGAAGGAAATTAGAAGTAATTCTTAACGCATAAGATTAGTTTAAGTATGCGCTATTTTAAAGCAGAAATAATTGATTGAATCAGCATATCGTCAAAATAAAACCAATAGCCAATCAGAAAAAAACATGCTGTTATTATTATTAATAAAGAAAACTGCTACATATATCTCTAAATAAATTTACGGCACCACGGTTGTTGTGAAATTCTCCGTATCCAAATTTAAAAATAAGATATATTTTTTTAGCTAAGTTAAATATTACGGAAATAATATGTTTGGTTATGTCCATAGCTACATTCTCAACAAAGCTTATGCTTAGATATGTAATCCCAGTCAATCTTTACTCATAAAATCCCAGCAAAGGTTTACACTTAGTGCTTATAATTTCAGCTGTGTTAACTATTACATATCGATATAAATTTGCAGCATCACGGTTATCGTGGAGTCCTCCAATTTTTAGCTAAGTTAAATTAATATAAATCTTATATATATATAAAAATAGACGTGTTTTTTCCTATATTTCACTTTTCAGCCACCACTACCTAGCACAGATCACTGATGTTTGTGGGTGGAAGTAGCATGAAGTTTCCTGTCGTGCACAACATTGGCCAAATGCCGATAGCTGTGGGGATGTGGGAGATATAATGATTAAAGTTGGTCAGTGCAGGGCGTTTTCATATTTCGACCAAAAATTCATATCTCCGTATACTTCTCTTTCCTGCCACAACTACATAACATAGACCTTTGGTGTTTGTGTGTGGTAGTAGAATCATCTTTCCTGTCGTGCACTATGGTTGTTAGATGTCGGTATCTATGCGGGTGTGGGAGATATGGGGGTTGAAAGTGGTCGACCTGTGGCAATTTCATACTTCTGCCAAAGACAAAAGTGTCATGGTGTATCACTTTTCAGCGAAAACTATAGATCACAGATAACTGGCGTTTGTGTGTAGTAGTAGCACAGAGTCACCTTTCGATCACAACAGCGGCCGAATTTCAGAAACTGTGGTACTGTGGTAGATATGGTGGTTGTAAATGGCCGACCAAGGATATTTTCATATTTCCACTGTCTCCGCATATGTCACTTTTCTGCCACAACTACATACTATAGAGCATTGGTGTTTGTGTTTGGTAGTAGAATCGTATCTCATGTAGTGCACTATGGTTGTTAGATGTCGGTAGCTATGGGGGTGTGGGAGATATGGGGGTTGAAAGTGGTCGTCCTGTGGCAATTTCATATTTCTGCCAAAGACAAAAGTGTCATGGTGTATCACTTTTCAGCTAAAACTATCGATCACAGATCTCTGGCGTTTGTGTGTGGTAGTAACACATAGTTACCTTTCGATCACAACAGCAGCCGAATTTCAGAAACAGTGGTTGTGTGGGAGATATGGTGGTTGTAAGTGGCCGACCAAGGATATTTTCGTATTTCGACGAAAGGCATGTGTCTCCGCATATGTCACTTTTCTGCCACGACTACATAGCATAGAGCATTGGTGCTTATGTGTGGTAGTAGAATCGTGTCTGTTGTCGTGCACTACGGTTGTTAGATGTCTGTAGCTATGGGGGTGTGGAAGATATGGGGGATGAAAATGGTCGACCTGTGGCAATTTCATATTTCTGTCAAAGACGCATGTGTCACGGTGTATCACTTTTAAGTGAAAACTATCAATCGCAGACCACTGGCATTTGTGTGTGGTAGTAACACAAAGTCTCCCATCGATCACAACATTGGCCGAAATTCGGTAACTGTGGGAGTGTGTGAGATATGGTGTTTGAAATTGGTCGATTATGAATATTTTCGTATTTCATCCAAAGACTTGTGTGTATCCGTAAATTTTACTTTGCTGCCGGAACTACATAGCGCAGAAGAGTGGTATTTGTGTGTGGTAATAGTATCGAGTCTCCCATCGTGCACTATGGTGGTTAGATGTCTATAGCTGTCCATATGAATTCTTTACAATCATGAACGAAGTCGTGGGTACCAGCTAGTAGGTTAATATTTTTCATTACCACCAGAGATACATCATTACTAAAGTTTATACTTATCTACATTTCATTCTAACTACCTCAGTTCTGAAATACCATGAAGGAAACTGGCTCAAAATGTGGGTAGTTGTACAAAAGCCATTAAGAAAAAAATTCATGTTATTACTCATGGATTAGGAATGTATTTATTTGGTATTAGAAAAGGGGATGCTACGATTACCATGGCGCCCAATTTGATGATGTATTTTTTATGTAACTCGACGAAAAAAATTGAAAGTATTTTTTGATATCTCACTTAGTTCTTAAATGTGAGGAGGTTAGGGTGAAATACGGCATGGACCAGAAAAAAAATCACCGAAACCACTATATCTACACAGTGGAAATGCTCTATAGGTGATTTATTTTCTTCCTAGTGGTTGTTGTTAGGTTGAAATACAGCCTGGACCAGAAGAAATGCCACCAAAAGCACATGGAACTATACCTATAACTGATTTTTTACATACTATATCTTAAAAACCAAGTGAGATACCAAAAAAAAAAAATTAAATTTGTTTTGCTGAGTTCTATCAGAATCCATCGGGATTACTGGAGATCGCGATTGCGCCAGGAGTTGGAATCATAATACTGAAGTGGTCAAATGCAAGACTCCAATATAAATTCTTTCCTAAGTACATATAACGGTTTCATGCTGGTCCAGGCTGTATTACAACCTAATTTTTGCTTGAAAACAGTGGTCCAGGCTGTATTACAACAGAATTACTACTTGAAAATAATACGTCTTGCGACTGAATAAAGCAGTATTCCAACGATATTACTGCATGTTATTGCAGCGGAATCGCGATCTCCAGTAGACCCGAATCCATCATCAGATTGTGGCACCACGGTAATGATAGAACTGCCTTAAAAAATCTTTCAAGTAATCTTAGTACATTCCTTGCTGCATTTCTATCATTGGCGGCATACATAGTTTAGAATTAATGGCCATTACTATAGCAGACAGTAACTTTCGTTTTGCGTTATATCTAAGGTACATTTCTTTTTGCACTTTATATGGAATGGTATGTCCTCAGGAAATTTCTGACCTGAAGGTTTATTGATTCTCGGTACGCCCTTACTGGAATGTTAGTGATAGTGTTTCACATAGCTTTAGTTTCTTATATTTCATATATGTGATACTGTGTTAAAATATAAGTCCTACAAAAAAAAAAACCTTTTGAACATCAGTATCTAACCGAATCTAAGGTAGTAACTAAAAGAAAGGAAACTTTTTTAAAATGAAATCTATGTATTTTGCTTCTCTGCATTAATATTTTACACTAAATTAAAAAGGATAAAACTTTTTTTTGAGGGGGTGGGGGGACTACTGGTACTAACAATTTGAAATTTGGATTAACTGCTTTGTTATAATATCCTCTTCACGTTTTGCACTCTTCTTTTTCGGAAAAGTTACCACAAATTAAATTAAAAATTCCAAAATATGAGAGAGATGCCCAGCGATTAGATGGTACTGCAAAATTAATGAAAATCTATTGAAAGGTTGATTAAATCCTTTATTGAAATGTTTCCTTGCCATTTATGCTTCTCTCCATTGTAAAAAGTTGCACGAAATTAACAAATAAAAAATAATTGTCTGAGATATAGTAGGCCCTACAAAAATGATTGCCATCTTAGAATCGATACAAGCGATCGGAGACAATGCATTGCTTCTGTAGTAAACAAATACCCAATTTTTGTAGATGGATGTCACAGAACGATTTTCCCAAACATTATTTTTCTTGGTCTAGGCCGAATTTCAACCTAACCTCTACGACAAAAGGAGACTGTTTAGGTTGATACGATCCCTGTGCCAATAATTTTTGCATCATTTTTAATGTGCTGGCAACATTACGGAGATGTGCAAAATCTCATATTTTGGCATTTTTAACATAACATGTGACAATTTTTCCAAAGAAGGAGAGTGTAAAACATGAAGAGGACATTTTGTGGAGGCAGATACTTCAAATTTCAAAAGGTTAGTACCAGTTTTGGATAAATGCTAGTACAGGAATAAACTTTGTATGTCTTGAAATATAATTCTTTTTATTCTTCTTCTCACAACTGTTCCCCTGATTACCAACAACAAATTCTGACAATATTAAAATATATTTGGAGAACGTTCCTATCTGAAAGATTGCAAGGTCCACTTTCCACCCAGGATTGATCAGTTCACTTTCATCTCAGCAGCTATTATTACAATCATCTAAATCCCATCTTTGAATTATATCAGTTTCACTCTCTACTTTTATCTCCTTTAGACTTAAATTTAATTGTAACTTTATTCCAAACAAAATTGCCTTTTTTCTTTAACACCATTAATAACATTACTACGCCATCGATAAACTTTCTCCAAAGATACTATATTTCTGAATATATGAATCTACGCAAATTATCACTGTCTCCTCTGCTACTCTTTTCCCTGTTAATTCTATGAACATTTATTTTCTTCATTGTACTTACAATCACCTCTATTATTTACAACCTTACTATTACAGCAATTAAATATAAAATTATATTTCTGTATAAATGTGTAGAGCTCTTTCAACAATCTCTCACTAATTCTGTTTTAAGTGCTTCCTACGTTACACACTTCTTTAAAAAGTTTTGTAGTTCGGCAATATTATATTTCAATCATATGTGTGTTCACATTAATTTTTGTGGCTTCTGACTGTCTCGCTGACAAATTACAAAAGTATGGTTAGAACTATTGCTTGAATATGGTATTGCAGTGTGGGACCCACATTTTGAGTATCAGATACAGGAGTTGAAGATATTGCAAAAAAAGTGCTGCTAGAAATTACCATAGTACACAATTAGTAACATAAATGATAAAAAAAAAGCTGGAACGGGATTCATTGAAAGACACGAGAGGGATGAAGAGGATCATGGGAGTGTAGAAGGCAATATATTGGTGATAAGGCATGGAAAGATATTGGTGTAAGAATAAAAAGTAATGGAAGGGGAAAGATGACCATGACACTGGCACTTAATTTCAGGCACAAGGGTGTAGGAAGATTCTCTTTTTGAGGTAAGGGGATCATGGGTTGGAATAAGTTACCAAGAGAAATTATGAATTATTTACCAAAAATGTTGAAAGACTTTAAAGTTGAAATTTGTAGATGGCAAATATAGGTGGGTACAGGAAAGGGGCAAAATGGCTGTGTAGGGAAATTGCCACTGGAGCATGCACTCCACTGCAATTAAAATTAAATTAGAAGTCTTTATTCAACCTGTCGGTTTCTTAGGGGCATAGAAGCTAACATACATATACTAACCACGAGATTTCCATATCTCAGATGTTCTTCCTCTATAGGGATCTATGCAACATAAGTAATAAATAAATATGTTTCACCAGAATGTAGGATATATATTTGTATGTGTGAACAATTTAGTTTTTAATACTATGACTATAAGTTTGATACATAGTATCAGACAAAAAGTTACTAAACAAGTCATTTCAGTTGTATTATCATTTATTCCTTTGCTATTATTATTTAAATTGTTTGCAAATGATTGAGAGTCTATATTACTACTTCTGAAAATTGCAACACCTAGGAGGAGAAATGAAATTTATTTGACAAATTAGGTATAGGACAATGCACAAATTATTAGAATTGCAGAATGAAACACTCTCCTGCACCATGAACAGACAGTTGCACTATAAACCAGAAGTCAAATTCAGAGGACAACTCTTGCCATATTGCTTGAAGATCTCTCAGGCATGTGACCGGATCAATTGATTCTAGTCCAATGAATTTTAGACGGTGTTACGTGCCATCATCTTCAGGTTGCGTTTGCTGGCTGGCTTGAGGAGCGCAGTCCATGACACGACTGCTAGGCCAGATCTGCCAGGCCTGTATTTATACCCTTTGTCCCATCCCCTCCACTCCCGCTGCAGTGCTCCGATAGCAGTGGTGGTGGTACGTTCCGATGCATGGAGCAGTGACTTTCAGTCTGTATGCCACCTCCGTCGTGCACTGTGCCGTGGATCAGGTGTTTGCGGAGCCGCTTCAGTGCTGGGTTCTAAGCTTGGCTTAGTTGTAACCTGTTATCTTTGTATATGAGGTTACTCCATAGCCAGATCTAAATGCCCCCCTTGTATAAGCAGTTCCTCAGAACTTTGATGTCCTCATATTTAATAATATCCCATGTCTCTAGACAATGTTCAGCAATTGTTGAGTTTGATAGCTGCTCTACCTCGGTGTGCCATTTATGTTCTCTGCACCGTTCTTTGATCGTGTGAATGGTCTGTCTGACGTATGCTTTTCCACACTCGCATGGTATGTGATATATGCCAGGTTTCCTAAGTCCCAGATCATCTTTAACTTAGTCAGTAATAATTTAATCAATGTGTTCTCGCCAACTGAATAGATCTTAATATGAAATTTCAAGTTAAAATACTTATTTAAATGAAACATATTACTGATTGAAAATATATTAATTTGTAATGAAAAAGTTGAAAAAAGTAATATTTTGGCTAAGAAGAAAGAGAATTTAATATAAAACAACAATATGATAAATAAAGAATAGTAGGTTACATAGTGTAAAAGCATATTTTTGGTGTTGTGCCATAAGGATCGAGACGAATATTTCTGAGTGATTTTAAATTAGAGATATTTTGAAAAGGGAATGCTGATCAAAATAAAGAGCATAAAATTTCAATAGGGAAAACCCCCATTTAAATATTTGGATAAATAAGAAAGATATCTGTTTTTGAAAGATTATACTTACACGTAACTGTGGCCTAATCTACAATACAGATATTCATTTAATATTATAATGCATAAAGAAAAATGAACACAGCTTCAGATAGAACTTTCACAAAACTAAATAATTTTCTGATACTAAAAAATGCCAAGGGATTGAATATTTTTGGTATAAAGGAAAGCAATCCTCCAACTTTAATAATTTATAACAGCCAAACTAGAAGTAATCTGAGATTGTTGGCCAGAACTAAAAATAATAGAAATAATTCAATATACAAGACAACAAATTTTGGAAAAGATACATTTGATCTTAGATACTGTGAAAACAAGGGGGTTTCACTTTTTCTCAGGAAAAGAGTGAATATCTGCAGGAATTCTAACCCCAATAAATAGATTATCATTACATGTGAAGTCACTGCTAACTGCATTCAGAGCCTGTAGACATTGTAGAATGCTATCAAAGAGACCATGGATATACTGTTGACAAACACACTACCACACTGTTTATAGGTGTGTCTACAAAGTATTAACAGTGGTTGCAGGAGGACCAGAATGAGCAAGTTGTCGACTAACCGTATCCGAGATCATTTTAGGGCCGACATGTCAGATGAACTTCCAGACTATGGTACTAATTGTACCTGTCATTCTTCGAAGAAACCTTGCTCATTCCTTGCATTGTACTGCTCAAATATGGTATGTGGAGCTGCCTGCAGGGAGGGCCAGAGCTCAGGCTCTATAAACTCCCCTCAATATGTAGGAGGTGAGAGCACATGTTATAGTAAATGGTGAGCCAAACCATTATACATCATTTTTCTGCTATGCTGCTCAACAATGCAGTAGTGTCTAACAAATATGTGGCCAACACTGCAGTACAAGTTGAAGTGGGACTCTGTTGAAAACAATATGTTTTGCCACTTAGCATGCCAGTGAAGTGTTCATGTGCCCATTGCAGTGACAAGCATTGTTAGTCACTGGCCAATGGAAGCTGAGGCAATGGCATATGTGCCACTAGTCCAGCCATCAGCAGATGGAGTCAAACAATTGACACAGACATGTCCACACCTGTTGCAGTGCTTCAGGATGAATCTGTTCTAACAATTACAGCCAAGGAGACAAGATGGAAGCTATTGTGTTATCTGATTGTCACTGTGTACAACCCTCTTCAATCCACTGGTTCTGCCACACCACTGCCACAGCAGCATGCCCTGTACAAGCCACAATATCATGACATGATAATTCCATTTCCTGAAGACAATCATTCTGCCTTATTCAAACTCACTCAGATGCTGATATTGCAGTCTTTAACATTGACAAGGCATACTGGCCCCACTTGCCCATTTCCACTTCGTTTGGCAGCTGTGCACTGATAAACAATGGCATAACATTGAACTGTCTAGTCACACAAATGATGTCACTGTTCGGTCTACATGCGTAGCATCTTTTTGCTCTCGTAACCACTTATTATGGTTCGACTGTTCTACACACCATGCAATTTGGGTTTGATTCAGACCATTCCTTCTTGGTTTTGCAATTTTCACAAATAGTAATCTATTTAGAGTTCAGTATCGATAAACAACATACACCAACTGAAAACAGCAGCTATTGATACCACAGTACCTCTTCTTTAGTTTTCCTTGACCATGACATACTTTTGATGTCAATGTCAAACATTTATAACACAAAAGAAGAATGATGCTTTACCTTTATGAAGTTCTTTGGTTTATGAAAATATATTTTTGTGTTCCAATTTTGCCAGGAACAATTGGGAATAACTCTTACCCTACACAGATTATTCTTCTCAGTTTCCTGAAATTAAACACCTTCTTCTGCGATCAATAAAACATTACTCTGCATGAATCATTGCCAATCTTTTTTAACAAATTCCACAACTCATGTGTTCTCAACCAGAACATTATTTCTACTTTTTTTACGCATATGGAAACTATCACAAACATGAAAATGTTTGTTTACACACTCAACATTTATTCAGTGACATCTATGGTTGATAATGAGGGCTGAAATAAACACCTTTGAAAAGTCCCAAAACTGTGACATTTTACATGGCTGGAAGCCTGAGTAGAGTTTATTTATATACAACGCCATGAAAACGTTTGATCTGACAGTTTTGTATTTTCATCCTTTCACAGATTTACTTTCAATATTTTTTTAGTAGGGTGCTTGTGACAATATAATATGAATATCCATACAGTCCTGCTCATGGTAAGACATGTGACAATACAATGTACATTGTGGCTTAAATTAGTTATTAAGTTTGTTATGGTTGTAGCAGTCCCATCTATTACACATTTAATAGATTCAGTTAACCCCGGTCGCCAGTCAGGTGGTTTATGCTGAAAGAAAGTTTAGATACATCAAGTAAAAGTACTTCCACATGCTACTGAGGAAAGATATTACACACATTACAAAAGTTTTATTGACCACAACACGTTCGCCAGCACTAGCCGCCAGACAAATTTAGATTACAGACTCTTCTCTGAAGATACAAGTTTGGTAAGAGAAGTGAATAAAGTGAGTCACAGCTTCAGTACAAATGTAAAGATCTATTCCAAACTTGTGCAGATATGACAACGTAACAGTTCAACAGTTATGTTCACTCACACTTAATTCCTAGTTTTGTTTCCGATCACACACAGCATACCTTCACTCTCCACACTTTATCCATTGAAATGTCTTGGTAGTTGTGCCATGGTAGTAGCGGATTATGATTTATTTAAACTTGTTAACTGCCAGTGCTTTTGGATGCATCCCGACTCGTACATCTATTCACGCCACATTTCCCACGATACAATAACAACTCCAACCCCTCTGCAATATTGATCGTTGCACCTGTGATATTGCACATTCTGAAACTTAGAGATTACAGATTACAAATTAATACAGACATTTACTTGCAGATATTTATATAATTCCCACTGTGGCATTACATCGCCAAAAGACAGGATTGACAAAGCCCAGTCTTTCATTACAAAATGAAACTCTTTCTGGTCATCCTAACAACTAACCAAAACACATCAAACATCTATTACAATACACACACAAAAATTAGTATCTGGTGGCCGTTTGACTACATTTTATAATACTAGAAACCTATCCTAGATAGAAAATGAAATTTCAGCAAAAAGATGATCGTGAAATTAAAATCAGAAAAAAATGAAAAATCAGTTAATAAAACTAGTTTGTAAGACTGGAGATTTTCTCGGCTTTGTAAATGAATAAAATTTTCTCGGGTAACTAGCCGAGTTAGTCCATCGTTTGACCACGACGTTTCGGCGGTCACAATATCTGCCGCCATTGTCAAGTGACTGCTGCCGTCGGTTATTGAGGTGCTTATATATCACGCGAAGTCCGCACTACGTCATCCTTTTTCCGGTCGGCCAATGGCTAGTGACGGGAAACGTTGGCCACTAGCGGGAAGCGTTCTATTGGCGGAAGCCATTAGCTGCTGGTGGGTTCCGCTGATTGCTGGCGCGCAAGAGAGGTGCGTGTTTCCCAGTTGTCCTGCTGCACTCTCATTTTCTGGATTGCTGGGCTCCAGGCTTTACTTAACTGAAATCCAGTATCTCTGTTAACGAGGTCCTTCGAGATACGAATTTCGATAGCTTCCGAAAAACACTGTCCCAATAACCTCTCGTACGCGCAAGAATTCTTGTTGCTTTGAAATTAAAGCCATGTCCCGTGTCAATACTGTGTTCAGCAACCGCTGACTTGTCGATCTGGCCCAGGCGGACGTTGCGCGCATGTTCGGCGCACCTTTGGTCAATACATCGTGTTGTTTGTCCGATGTAAGCCTTTCCACATTCGCAAGGAATGCGATATACGCCAGGTGTTCGTAAGGCTATATCGTCCTTGGGTGACCGCAGTATATTCCTAATTTTGGCCGTTGGTCGGAAAATGGTTTTAATGCCACATTTACTTAAAATTCTGCCAATCTTAGCGGTAGTCGTTCCGACATAAGGAAGGAAGGCGAAGCGGCTCGGGTCTTCCTGCTGTCGTATTTTCCTCCTTCCTGCTCGTGTGCAAACCGAGTTTATTAACGCCTCGTTGAAACCGTTCTTGCGGAAAGTTTCCCGTAAATGACACATTTCCGCCTGCAAACTATCCTTGTCACATAGAGTTCGCGCCCTGTGCACCAAGGTTTCCAGTACTGATCTGCGTTGGGCCGGGTGGTGGTGGCTGCGCGCGTTGAGATATAGATCAGTATGTGTTGGTTTCCTGTACACAGAATGACTTACAGTGCCATCAGCTCTCTTTTCGATCAAAATATCCAAAAATGGAAGGCGGCCATTCCTCTCCATCTCCATTGTAAATTTAATGTTTCCGTTGATCCCATTAAGATGTTGTAAAAATTCTTGTAGACTATTGATACCATGCGGCCATACTATAAACGTGTCGTCAACATAACGAAAGAAACAGGTTGGCTGTTTTGGGGCACTTGCTAGAGCATGTTCTTCGAAATGTTCCATATAAAAATCGGCAATTGCTGGACAACGGCGAGCCCATAGCAACCCCATCAACCTGCTCGTAATATTCCTCATCGAATTGAAAGTAGGTTGACTGGAGCACATGACGGAACAGTTCCACTTCCTTGGGAGAAAAGTGTTTCGCCAGCAACGCTAATGTGTCCGCTAGTGGCACATTCGTAAAAAGTGACACGACATCGAAGCTGACCATGATGTCGTCTGCCCCCAGTCGAAGATCTTTCAACACGTTTATGAACTCAGCAGAGTTCCTCACATGGTGGGGACTTTTTCCCACGAGTGGTGATAGTCTACTTGTTAGATATTTTGCCAGTTGGTAAGTAGGTGAGCTTATAGCACTCACTATCGGGCGTAAAGGAGTACCATCCTTATGTATCTTTGGCAGCCCATACAATCTAGGTGGAACCGGTGCTCGTGGCTGGAGGCGCTTGCTTGTTTCGGCGTCTATTCCTGATTCTTTCAATAGCATTACAGTTTTCCTCGCCAATACCGCGGTAGGATCCTTAGTAAGTCTCCTATAGGCGTCGTCATTTAACATCTGCGACAACTTCTGCCTGTATTCATCCGAGTTAAGGATGACGGTCGAATTTCCTTTGTCTGCAGGGAGGATAATGATGTCCATATCCTCTCGTAGCGTTCGAAGAGCCTTGCGTTCAGATGTTGAAATATTTGCCTTCGGAGGTTTAGCCCTGCATAATATCCTACAAGCTTCCCTCCTAATTTCCTCAGCAGCGTCGGATGGAAGACCCCTGATGGCTTGCTCAACGCCGCTAATGATTTCCCTTGTGGGAATCTCTCTTGGAACCGGTGCGAAGTTTAGTCCTTTGGATAACACGGATATCGTTGCGTCGTCAAGATTTTTTCCAGAGAGATTCACTATAGTTCTGAGTTCAGGCGAAGACTGAGGACGTTGGCTCCCTGGAAGTTTTTCATATTTAGCGCATTGGCGCGCCGTCGCTCGTCGTTGGTGTATCAGGCTGCTGGCTGTTGTAACACCGTCAACCCATTCCCAAGCGTCACGGGACAGTATTCCAGAAAGACAGATGGCACTGAAGAAGAACCTTGGAGGTTTTGTCCAGCTCGGATCTCGTGAAGTGAACCCTCTCCCTAACGATGGCGGAGCTTGCTCGTCGAAGAATCCTCTTGACTGCGGCTGATGATATTGGGTGACGTATCTCTGCGAAATGTGGCATGACATCGTTGTCCCGGCAGCGCTGAAGAAAGGCCAGCGTGGAAAGCAGCTTTGCCTTCTTCTTTCGAAGTTTTTCCAACAGCCGGACGCTGCGGAAGATATCCTCCCCGTAGAGGTTAACTATGTAAGACTGGAGATTTTCTCGGCGTTGTAAATGAATAAAATTTTCTCGTGTAGCTAGCCGAGTTAGTCCATCGTTTGACCACGACGTTTCGGCGGTCACAATCTCTGCCGCCATTGTCAAGTGACTGCTGCCGGTCGGTTATTGAGGTGCTTATATATCACGCGAAGTCCGCGCTACGTCATCCTTTTTCCGGTCGGCCAATGGCTAGTGACGGGAAACGTTGGCCACTAGCGGAAGAAGTTCCTATTGGCGGAAGCCATTAGCTGCTGGTGGGTTCCGCTGATCCAATAGGAACGCTTCCCGCTAGTGGCCAACGTTTCCCGTCACTAGCCATTGGCCGACCGAAAAAGGATGACGTCGCGGACTTCGCGTGATATATAAGCACCTCAATAACCAACCGGCAGCAGTCACTTGACAATGGTGGCAGAGTTTGTGACCGCCGAAACGTCGTGGTCAAACGATGGACTAACTCGGCTAGTTACCCGAGAAAATTTTATTCAATAAAACTAGTTGTTTTCAACTTGTCCTCCTCAAAGTCATTGAACCTGTAATTCAAAAAATGACCAATACAAACTTTACAACAACTTGATTATGGAAGTGCAGTGTAAACACATTGTCAACTGGTTCACATGGTATCTAACTTGACGTGTACACCAACAAACGCACTCGGCGCATGCCAGTCATTATCTCAACCACTGTTTAGATACAAAAACTTTGCACTGCATATGAAATGCTACACGCAAACTGACATGGCATGGCATGCAATTCATAGCTGGTGCCTATCTTTGGAGTCATAACAAAAATGAAAATAGAAATAGGCAGGTCACTAACCTGTGCAAAAACCGAAGAGAATATTGAAGTTGTCTGTGACACAGTAAAAACCCAGTAAAGAAATGGATCCTTCACCATGGTGAAGTACAGGTTGTTGCCAAGAAAAGTGATACTTAAATCATGTGACCATGTGAATGTGGGGTTGGCATAGGAATAACTCATAGAGTGGTAGGGTGTGCCTGCCCCTTAACAACCAAATATATTTATTCCTCCCCACCTGAAGACTTCCGATTAAACTTCTGCATATTCCTTCCTTCATCAAATAATGTTAACCCCTTTTTCATCTTCCTCATCTTCCATTCATCCTTCTTCCTTTCTGCTTTCTTTCTATGTATACTCCTTCTTTCTTCAAATAGAATTACTCTCCTTTTTCTCTGAAACTTCCACCTTGTTTACTTCTCAATAATTTCCAGAGCCTCTTCCTTTTCTTCTTCATCAAAAATATCACTTCATATATTCTCTTCGGTTCCTACCCGATGGTGTTTTGCCAAGACTCTCAAATAGGTATGTAAAAAAATACTGATCGCCTAGCAGTACACACTTAAAGTAGGCAGCACCATAGCCGGCTTCTGATTGTTGATGGCTGGGATGTTGGCAACCCCTGTGACAGCTGACAACTGTTTAATACTTTCAGACTCGAAGCTGCATTTGTAACTTTCTAGCTGCAACTCTTCCTCAAGATTTTCCTAAGTTGTTTTATCATCTCCCCACATTTTCATTTCTTCTCTTAGTAATGCCTTAGTTTCTTTGCTACCATACTCTTGAAAATCTTCTTTCCCTTCAGTAATTATTTGTGTTAATGTTTCATACTCTTCTTCCATCATATTCTCAAAAATTCCTTTCTCTATTATTACTTTGGTTTCTTCTACATTTATTTCCTGTAAGATTTCAGTTTCAACATATTCTCATCTGCTTGGTTTTCTTCAACCCTTGGTCTTTCATATTCTTTCTGCACTGACTCTGCTAATGTAATCTGGGCTAGCACTACTACTTCTCTTAACTGGCTAAACTTCGATTTAAAAGGGGATACCAGTGACTCCCACAATTTATTCCTCCTTACCATAAATTCATCTTCAAGGGGTACATTACTTTCATTATTTTCAGTTAATTTGGATTGGAAAGCATTACTCATTTCATCTATTTGTGATAGGAAGGAACTTCTTTCCTTTAATTGTGATTGGAGAGAACTATTAATTCCATTTAATTGTGACTGAAGCGAACTATTATTCTCAGTTAATTTAAATTCAAAGGATTTCAATTTGAATGG
Source organism: Vandiemenella viatica (assembly GCA_031002005.1). Classification (NCBI taxonomy): domain Eukaryota; kingdom Metazoa; phylum Arthropoda; class Insecta; order Orthoptera; family Morabidae; genus Vandiemenella; species Vandiemenella viatica. The sequence goes on from JARYHS010008074.1 coordinate 183,560,347, forward strand.
AAGGAACTATTATTCTCTGTTAATTTATATTCAATAGAAATCTTAGTTTCATCAAATTTTGACTGAAGTGACATAATAACTTGTTTCTGAAAAGCACGGAGCATGTCCACAACTGATGCACGATTATGTTTAAGGACCTCCTTTTGCGACATACTAAATCTTTCTGAGTTACCACCCATTTTTTTAATTCCCCCCCCCCCAACACAGTGCAATTAGGCAGATGGTTTTAATGTGCTTTTCCAAGCCCTGGCTTGAACTACGCTTAAAAAACAGCAAAAGTAAATCTACATGTCATGCAAAACTACTCCCTTACCACAAAAGCATTTTTCCTTAAGCAATCCAAAGAAAAATCAGGCTACTGTTCAAAAATATATTTGCTTGTCAATTTTATCTTTTGACAATGCTAACCTGTCATCACTGATGACAATAAAATAAAATGTAAGGTTAAAGAACACTTTATGGAAAAATTTTCCAAAAGAAAATATATAAAGCCGCTACTGGTCAGTTTGCGTGAGCAAAAAAAAAAAAAAAAAAAATGATCTTTCGTTCATTTCGATTAGTCGTTACAGCTATTAGGAAATGCTTGGACTGGTAAATCCCATTCGCCTTGGCCTGCACCCTCACTGCCCAAGTCTTTCTGCATTGTCAGAGCCATGATATTTACACCACCAGGTTATGCATTGATTGAGTAGTTCTCTCAGCCCTCACCATGAGCTGCTACTGACAACTATAGCGTGTAGTCTCTGCATATCATCTTTGCTTTCACTGATTTCTTAGAATTGGTTTATCTTTTGCTGACCTTCAGCTCATTGTAACTAGTCATGAATATTTCTGTTGTCGCCCATTGTTGATTATAATAATATAACTCACTTTCCTTTCACCACTTATCTTCCAGCATGTTTTCATGTTAATTACTCTGTAATTGCCACTGTTAATCACACTGTCCTGTAATGGATAAGACATGTGACAATAAAATATGAACATCCATACAGTCCTGATCACGGTGTACATTGTGGCTTAAATTAGTTAAGTTTGTTATGGTTGTAGCAGTCCCAGCTACTACACATTTAACAGATTCAGTTGACCCCGGTCACCAGTCAGGTAGTTTATGCTGAAAGAAAGTTAAGATAGGTCACGTAAAAGTACTTTCACAGACTACTGAAGAAAGTTATTACACATGTAACAAAAATTTTATCAACGACAACAACACCTTTGCCAGCATTAAGCACTAGACAAAATTAGATTACATACTCTTCTGCGAAGATACAAGTTCAGAAACACAAGTGATTAAAGTGAGTCACTGCTTTAATACAAATTTATAGTTCTGTTCAAAACTCGTGCAGATATGACAACGTAACAGTTCAACAGTTATGTTCACTCACACTTCAGTCCTAGTTTGCACACACTGCATGCCTTCATTCTCCACTCTGTATCTATTGAAATGTCTCAGTAGTTGCGCCATGGTAGTAGCGGATTACTTTATTTTAACTTGTTCATTACCGGTGAATTTTGGACACATTGTAAGCACCTAAGAATTTTGTTAAATTCTAGCTCCTCACTCTTAGGTATAAGGGAGGAAGTAAACTCACAGTAAACATAAAGATCGAATGTAAAGTCACCGAGGCTGGACTTAGAAATTTCGAGTAAGAGTAGTTTTCAACTTTAAGGGATTTTCCTGTAATCTTCCCCATAGTTACAATCCACCATAAAAATCATTTTAAAGTGTATTTATCATATCACGAAAAGTTTATTTTAGGAGATATTCCACTTTGTTCAGGTTTTGAAACACGCGATCATAAAAGTAGAAATTCTAAGATTCGAAATATCTTTAAATCGAGTAAAGCGATAACAGATCTTTTATCACCAGCTGTAGTCAGCACTGTCCCCGATATTTTGGTATTAAAATTAAGTAATTTGGTAAAGATTAATTAGCGATTTTAATTAAGAGAAAATAATAAGCTTTTTTTTTATTAAAAGAGAGATTAAATTAAAAATTACATCAGTAGATAGTCCTAATTGAGATGATTTCGTACATATATTGGTTTCCATAAAAAGTTTAGCATTTGTCTAGTAATTAAGTTTTTGAAAAATAGGTTGTCACAGATTGTTGTTGAGGCGCGTATTTTTTTTTTTTTTTTTTTTTGCTGTCGTCAGTCTTTAGACTGGTTTGATGCAATCCTCCATCCCTTCTTATCCTGTGCTAACCTTTTCGTTTCCGTTTCTACATACCCCTTACAACCCACGTCCTCATATATCTGCTTCATATATTCTAATCTCTGTCTAGCTCTACAGTTCTTACCTTCGACTGTTCCCTCACTAAACAATTAACCAATCCAGCATGTCTCAAAATATGACCTAAAAGCCTGTCTCTTCTTCCTGTAAGCTTCTTCCATATACTTCTTTTCTCACCCATCATTTCCAAAACTCGTTCATTTCTTACTTTGTCTGTCCACCTAATTTTTAGCATTCTTCTGTAGCACCACATTTCAAATGCTTCAAGTTTCTTTCTTTCCGGTATTCCTAAAGTCCATGTTTCGCTACCGTAAAGTGCTGTGCTCCACACATAGAGTTTTAAAAAGTTCTTTCTAATTCCTAGATCAATATTTGAAACTAAAAGGTTTCTCTTTTTCATGAAGGCTCTTTTAGCTAGTGCTATTCTGCTTTTAACATCCTTCCTGCTTCGGCCATCGGTTGTAATTTTGCTTCCCAAGTAACAGAACTCACTCACTTCTCCTATAGCATCCGATCCTATTTTTATATTTAATCTGCTACTATTGGTATAATTTCTGCTACATTTCATCACTTTTGTCTTACTTTGATTTATATTTCAGTCCAAAATCTTCCTTCAGTATTTTGTTCATGCCATTCAATAACTTCTCAATATCCTCAGCCCTCTCTGCTAACAAGACAATGTCATCAGCAAATCGTAGCATACTGATTTTTTCTCCCTGAAAACTTATGCCGCATGGAAATTTTTCTTTGACTTTTCTTCATTGCTTCTTCTACATACAAGTTGAATATTAACGGGGATAGACTACAACCTTGTCTCACACCCTTTTTAACCGATGCATGTCTCTCGTGATTCTCTAGTTTTATTACAGCCACTTGATTCTTATATAGTTTATAGAGTATTATTCTATCTCGATACTTTAGACCTGAATTCTTTAAAATTTTGAACATCTTGTCCCACCTAACATTATCAAAAGCTTTTTCTAAATCAACAAATGCCATAAAAGTATTTTGTTTTTCTTGATCCGCCCTTCAAGTATTAATCTTAAAGACAGAATTGCTTCCCTTGTACCGCGATTTTTCCTAAACCCAAACTGATCTTCACCTACTATCTCTTCTACTACCCTTTCCATCCTTCTGTATATTATTCTTGTTAGTAATTTTGAAGCATGTGATGTTAGACTAAAGGTGCGATAATTCTCACATTTGTTGGCTTGTGCTTTTTTTGGAAGTGTGAAGATGATATTTTTGTTAAAATCAGGTGGAATTTCTCCTGTTTCATAACTTTTTGATATCAGCTTGAATAATCTTTCAATTCCTTCCTATCCTAGAGATTTAAGAAGTTCTGCAGGAATGTCATCAATACCAACTGCCTTATTTGCTTTCAAGTCATTCAGAGCTTTATTAAATTATGTTCTCAAAACAGGATCTCCTAAGTCATCAATGTCATCAACGACACGCGTAAAATTCTAGAACATTTAGGGATTTTCCCCGATAGCATTAGAATGTGTCACTACGCGGAGTTTGAACAGCTAAAGAATTAATTAATCACTCTAAATTTCTCACGAGACTGCCGTTGGACATCTAGTAGATAAATCCAGATACTATCAAAGTTTGAACATTTTTAATAATCTGGATAGCCAAATAAATTACACACAATTTTGATCTCGTGGAAGCAAAAAGATGTGATACAGTTGCTTACGTCACTGATTCTAGTGGTTCCTATAAAAGGACCCCGCCGCCATTATAGTCTGTCTGTTCCGGTCTGTCTTTCGTCTATCTTTTATTCCTTTTGAAAGCTGAGCAGTATGTTCGTATAGTCTGCGCAAGTGTCGTGTCGGGCGGGAGAAAGTCGGTTAAAGGGAAGCTACTGAGTCGGCCATCTTGGGACTTTGGTGTATGGCACGCGAGGTTAACTTGTAACATGAACTTTTAAGTTTTCATAAGGGGTTCGGTCGGTTTAAATTTCTCTCCACAACTTGCAAACTTTTGGTAAAGTGTGTTCGATTTGCCAACTCAACTGTTAAGTGCATATTTGAAATTTTGTGACTTTGAAAATAAAACTTGAAATATCCGGAAAGTGAACTTTTGTCATTTTGTAGTTAACTTGCAATCTTTTCTTTATTTGTGGTTTAATAAATATTGTGGCGACCTGAAGCATTTACGTTGAGTTTATCCGGCTACATGGTCAAATCTAAGTTATTTCATAAATTGTCTGCAGAACTTCGAGTCAACATAAACTGTTAGTTTAGGCACTACAGCCCCGGTATCAGCCTTGGTCCTTACAACACCCTAACACATACATCTATTTGCGCTCAGTTCTTGTGTTCCAATAACCGTCCCCCCCCCCCCCAATATTGTTCATCACCCCTGCGGTATCAAACATTCTGAAACTTACAGATAAGTCTGCATCTCTGTTTACTTTTGTATCCAGAACAGCAGCCATTTGTTTATGTATTAAAAGTGTAATGTAGCTCGGCAACGATGTAGTAAGAAGAAATAGCATGAGGCAATATGTATATGGGGATTGTAAGATAAACTATACCCGTCACTCAGCAAAGTTAAAGAGCAGACAACAATAACTAAAAGCATTCCATAAACAAACAAATAAACAAAAACACAATATCTTGGGCTATACTTTTTTTACGAGAAATTCTTGTTAATGTGTATATATATATTTGGTATTTCGGATACAGCTCTAATGCCATGTTGTGAATGTTTCAGGTACCAGAAAGCCAACTGATAATTAGTTTCTCTTTGGTTACAACAAGGAACTTTTATATCTTTAAACATACAGTTCTTGTATACTAACTGACTCATTTGAATATTTCACACAGTATCATGGTCATTCACCGAATGGTAATATAATAGTATTGAAATAAGTAAATGAAAGTGTATTTATTAATGAATGGTATTTTATTCTGAGGAGTAGTAATAAATATCAGACTTATTGTAAAAAGTCATTATCATTAAATACTACACGTTCAATCATAAAACATTTAAAAAGCAGATATTTTAAAAATAGATATTGACTTTGGCAGATGCGATATTTTTCAAACTCCTTTACTTTGCACAACTTCTTTGAAAACAATATTAGAAATTATAATTTTTCATTTACCTTTTGACCATATGTTTCTCTATCACAAACAAATATTAATTGAATCTATGAATGTGTGAAAAGCATGAACAGGCATCCATACAAAAAATAGGTTCTGGTGAATACAATCCTATGCATCTGACCTTGTGCTTTAACCATTTGGAGAGGCACAGTTGGATCAGAAGGTGTGATGTTAATGTGAGGTACGTGCATAGTTTTATCGGAGTGAATGAATTTAGCGCTAATGATGTACTTGACTAAATGTATTACTACTATATTGCACTATTAATTCTATCGTGGTAAGTACAAGGAGTATAAGTCATTATCATTGTATAACTTGACTTGTACTCCTTTTACAGACCGGATAAAAAGCAAATTGATTTATACTAATATGTTCAATGTAGAATTATTAGGAAAAAATACTCAGCACTGACTTGTTCTGTTAATACATATATTAAGATGATAGACATGAATTTATAGTAAAAACAAACTGATAGCAAGAAATTGTGAAAATTGTGACTTATTTTCCTTGTACTTATCACGCTAGAATTAATCCACGACAAATCTTAAGATTTCTATTTAACATAACAATAAGTTTTTCTTTTAAAGCAATTAATGAGATGGTAAACAGGATGATCGTGGTAATGACTCTAATGATTTGTATGAAATTTCAGATGTAATTAACATTTTGATTTTAAAGTTTGTGGCACGATATTATCAAACAAGAGAGCAATTCTTGTATTTCATGTTTGTAAATGGCTTTCAACTTATTCAGGTACCATTAAGCCTACTGATGTGTGTTAAGCTTCTCTTTGGTCAGAACAAGGAATTGTATCATTTAAAATGCCTATGAAGCCTTCAATAAAAATGTTTAACTTTAATTAAACCTCATGCAAAATCTTACATGTTGAACAGAAATCAAAAGATGCTGAGCAAAGATCGGCCACCCAGGTACTACACATGTAAATGAGCTCACGCAAGTACCGCAGGTCAACACAGCCACGTGAATGGTGCATATAGTTTCCCCTTACTTTCGTATAAAGATGTAATCTGTTAATGATTTTGTCCCCCACTGCATGCATGTACATTTATGTATAGCTAAAGCTGTTAATAATTTTAAAAGCATTAAATGTTGTAAATATTATGAGGTATTACCCATTGGAATTCAGTGTTGTTGCTCCATTTGTTCCCCACACATTGCTAGTAACTATTTTCCCAGTTCTTGCATTAAAATCTCCTATCATTGAGACACTATTATTTTTATAAATTCTGTTCACATAACAGAAGAGGCTGGCAAACTCTTTTTGGGAAAGGCTTTTGTATATATAGGATCTTCAAAAATATTAAAGTCCATCATTTTGGGAGGAGTAAACCTTGCATTATCTACTCAGAACAGGGGATTCCTACAGAACCTTCACTTATTGTGGCTATAACTTAGTAGTGATTGATATTATGAAATATGTTTATTCTAAACAATCCTTCCAATCAGAGCATTGCTGAGTCAGAACTCCTCAAAGCAACAGCAGATCTATCTCGGACAGTTAAATCCCTTGAAGACCAAATTGACATGTTTGAGAAGAAAAAACTACACGATATTAAATCAGTTCTTTTGAACTATGCTGCATTAGAACTTAGCTTCCATGCTAAAGCTGTAGAACTGTTCACAAAAGCTTATCAAGAAATATCAGAAGTGGATGAAGAGGAAGACATGGAGGTAAATTGATGTTCTCACTGCAGTTATATAATACATTGATCTCCTGAAGTAAAAAACATGAGATTTGTCACTACAGTGACCATTAAATAAAATAATGATAGAACACATAAATCCAAAATTACCTTCATAAATTTGATGTATATGTAATGCTAACTTTCTTGTAAATTTTCAGTAAATGTTTAAAAAGAACTGATATTTTGAATACTTTTTTCAGAATTTCCAACAGTTGAGAGGAAGCTGGGATATGGTAAAACCAGATAGTTTTAGTATGAATGCACATTAGTAAAAATGAGATTCACAGCTGCTTTAAGAAATTCTTCCTGCTGCTTTATGTTTGGCTTCAAATGCTTTCTACAGTCCCTTTTTTTATTATTATTATTAATTCCTTACTAAAATTAAATACATTTTCACTTGTTCCCTTTGGAAAGTATACATCAACATTAATCTTGTAGCATGAACAAAAAATAATAATAATAAAGCAATAGTTTGGAACCATATGTGTTTTAAGACAGAATAGGAGAGATTATCATTACTGTGGAAACACATACAATCAACATATTTTTTCTGTTTTTTTTTTATTTATTTTATTTTATTTTTTTTAGCTTTTGCAGCAGTCTTTGTTAATGATACCTGGTTTTACAGGGTAATCAATGTTGTTTATTTTACAATCTGTGCTTTCGGTTACCATACTACAGACGTTGTCAGAGGTACAATGTTTGTTTATTTATATAGTAAAGAGTGCAAGCATCACAGAGTAATGGGCAACTATCCTTGTTAAAGTTATTAGTTTTATTTAAAATATCCGCTGCCTCCATCACTCATCAAGGCCACCACTGATCATCTCTCCAGAGCAGCCTCGTTTTGTTTAATGCCCGGTATTGACATCATGACAAACCACAGTGGATTTGTCACTGTTGTTATGTTTATAATTGTGGATATGCTCTTTAAGTCTCTCATACACAGTGTGAGCCATCTCACCAGTGTAAACACAACCACAGCTGCAGGGGATATCGTAAACACTCGCCACTTGGTGTGGGTTTAGTCAGTATTTCACCCTGGTTAATGAGGGATCAAGTTTGGAATGAGCCTTGTAAAAGGTTCATACCTCCACCTGCTTTAACAGTTATCCAATGTGGTCTGTGATGCCTTGTTTTTATGGATGACAGGTGAATTTCCTTGATACATTAGTGTCATGGGCTAAGTTGTCTTCTGTGAATCTGTTAGTTCTTAAAACCATTCTAATATCAGATTCGTGGTAAGGATTGGCCCGGAATGTCCTTTTAAGAGTCTACATTTCTTTACATGCCACATACTATGCTCACTCTTAGGTTCAATGATGTTAGTACACACCTCTTTGTTGCTGGATGCTGGTGCAACATAGCATGCAGATATCCACACATCTTGCAGTACACAGTATTACCCAAATGTCCATTAACACAGTTATGAAACAGGACATTAAGAAATGGTAATTGTCCATTTTCTTCCTCTTCCATGGTGAATTGGAATTTTGGGTGGGCACTATTCAGATGGTGTAAGAACTCCCTCAGATTCTCCATGCTGTAATGCCAGATAACAGAGGTGTTGTCAATGTACCATATCCATTTTGAAGGATATAGGTGCTCGTTTTAAGCACCTCCATTTCAAATGCTTCCATTAATAGGTTCATGGCTATGGATGAAAGTGGTGAGCCCATAGCCACACCCTCAACTTGAGGATATAGTTGTCCATCTTACTGGAAAACAGTAGATTTTAGGGACAACTCTGTAAGATCAGCCCATTCAGTTGTAAGTCCATGTGCAAGAAGTTTGTCACATATTACTGAAATGACTCCGTCTATCAGCACCTTAGTAAACAGAGATACTACATCAAAACTCACCACGACATCCATCTTGTCTAGCTACAAGTCATAAATAATTTGTATAAATTGCGGCAATTACTCATCAAGATGTGAATATATCAATACATTGTGCACAACTAAATAAGAGTCAGTGAAATTGAATCTAAGTTGGTGACTTTCAAGTGTGGTCCAAACATCTACGGTACAACAGCTGAGGACATTATAGCCGAAGCAAATGTATGAAAAAAAATGTGACTGTCTTTAATGTTCCAGAGTTCAATAAACAGGTTGACTTATGTAACAATCACGAGCTACTGGCTAAAGTATTGTAGCCTGAATTAGTTAAAAAAAAATTCCAACAGCAAATTATGTAGGAAATAAAAAGTAACCATCCATTAAATATGCCATCAGTAACTAAAGCAAGGTGTTCACTTAAAGCTAAAACTGCTGGCACAAGCAACAACAAAATTCTTTTTAAACCTGACTTGAACCGGGAGCTCTGAAACCACCTGAAAAATCTTCAAGCTGAATTAGATGATTTGAATAAGACAGGCGATACTACCAAAACTATCATGTATATCAATGGAATTCCTAACATAGTTAAAGGGTCTGATTTTCATCTTCCCAAGGAAAAGCACAATTTTTAGATGAGACCTCCTAGTGTTTTATCAGAACACCAGGAGGCTTAGAACTAAGCTAAAGAACTTTCTAGTTTAATCTGCATGCTGTCACTATGATGTGTTGTGTATTACAGAATAATAGCTCCACTGATCAATTTTGGACAGTGAAACAGTTGGTGACAACTATAGTTTATTTACGAAGGTAGAGATCCAAGCACTAGCAATTATAAGTGTGGCGGAGATGATTTCATCACAATTAAACATAATATAACTCTTGAACCAATTGATGTCATTGATGGAGGTTTGGAACAAATTTTTGCCAAAATCAAGGGATTTGGTAGTCACATTATTATAGGAAGTGTATATATACTTGTCTGCTGTTACTTATATTAAAAATAAATACCCTAATAATAAACTATTGATCTTTGGTAACTACAATATTTTTAGCAGTCTGCTGCACCTAGAGTATTTTATTCTCACTGGCTGTCTCCAACAATGACAGTGGTCGAATTCTGGACTTTTGCTTCAGTGAACTAAACATCATTAATGACAAAATGCCTTCAGTTGTTAACGAAGACAAATATCACCCAACACTGTTTGCTCATTTTAAATTCTGTTTAAAAGAGAATGATACTTCTTTGTATGCATTCAAAAGTGCTTGTCTTGAATAATTATTTCATTAGGGTAAACTGGATTGATCTGTACAAAATATATAATACTGATGATAAGAAGAATTGGTTCTATGATATTGTACATAAAGGAATAGCTGGGTTTGTCCCATTAAATAAAAAAGAATAGAGATTAGTCGTGCTGGTTCTCCAATGAACTCATATTTGCTGTTAAGCAAAAGAAAATAGCACACAGGAACTTTAAAGTGAAGAAAACACACAGTAATTATTTAATTTTTAGTAAACTGAGGTCTCAGTGTAAAAAGCTAAGTGCATCTTTTTATCAAAACTATTTAGATATGGCTGAAAATGGCTTGAGAAGTGTTACAAGCAAATTCTGGAATAAAGAATAAATGCCAAATGCCATTGTCATTTTGATATTCCATCAACAATGTCTTGGGGTAATACATCTGCAAATAATGGCAATGAAGTCACCTGTCCATAAATATGGAGATAAATCAAATGTGGTTAACTATATGTCAATATGTATCCAGTCATCACTTTCAAAACTTCTGGAAAAAATAGTCTATTGACGTTTGCTTTCAAAAATATTACAGTTACTCAACAACATGGTTTCTTTGGTGTATGGATATGTTAACTATACAGTAAATTCACTGAGCAGAGCTAAGGAGGTACATGCGCTTTACACAGACATCAGCAAGGCCAGCATGGTATACCATGAAGTCCTACTAAAAAAAAAACTGCGTGATTACAGTGTCAGTTCTAAAGCACTGGAATGGTTATGCTCATAGTTCACAGGTCATGTATCAAATTAATTCAATGTCACTTCTGGTGTCCCATGGGGTTTGCATCTAGGTCCAATGCTGTTCTGTATCTTTTTTAATGATATTGGTGATAACATCAGGTCTGAATATCAACTGTACACAGATGACATGAAGATTTAAAGAGTTATTAGTAGTGAACAAGATCTACAAATCCTCCAGCAAGACATTTATGAGCAAGAGAAATGGGGTACAAAGGTCAAGTTGACACTAAACATAAAAAAATGTGCAGTGATCTTTTTCTCGTGATCCTACAACCAACTGCCTGCAATTTACCTGGTTGAAGATCAAATTATCCAAACATTTAGAACAATAAAATACCTTGGTGTGATTATTGATTATAAATTAACCTTCTCAGAACATATCAATTATATAACACTTCGTGCCTCTAGAAGCTTAGGCTTTATTTGTAGAGCAAGCAAGGAGTTCAGAAATACCAAAACATTGATACTTCTTTTCTCAGCATTCATCAAAACCATACTGGAGTATGGGTTGTAAAGACCTAAGCACTTACCGGGGTTGGAGTAAACACTTGCTGTCAACTTCCATCTCTTGTAGATAATGAATAACTGCTATACCGGGTAATATACTTGCCACTGGATAATCAACTGCAAAAAACTTAAAACAGGCCTTGCCTTGATATAAACCTCAGGCAAGAAAAGGTTAGGTAGGAGTCATGAATTAAAATCAATGCTATTGTTTCAAAGTAAAAACTCACTATATTATTTTAAATAGTTTACACATTTATTACAGTTGATAGCAATCAGACACTTCTTTACCAAAAGTAATTTCAGATTATGAAGTGCAACTGTACAGAACGAAACCCCTTGCTACAATTTCAAAGTCACATATTAGATACTGATGTAGAACCAAAGCACCAAAAACCCAAGATGGCCACCACCAAGCATTGCTATCCTGCTGCCAGCTGCCCCACATCCGCCTAAGCGCCTCTCGCACTGTACAATGTGCCTTAGCCTTCACGTTCTAAGAGATCACCAGCGACTGTCTGATGGAAACCTGCGCCAATCATATATATAAGTTCGGCATCCCTCCATAAGAGTAAGCTTCTGCTATGCAAAATAGTTCTCCAATCTTGGCCAATACAATCCTTAGAGTTCTGAAAGTTTGGCAGTAGGTAGAATTTTGTGCAACTAGCAATTTAAGTCCTTATAAAATTTGCTGTAACATCAGCAGATTCGCTATAAAAAAAATGTTCTTAGGCTCTCATCCCAAGTACAATGCAAAAGCTAATAACTCTGTTAATTTAGGTGACAGCAGGTTCAAACAAAATTTGTAGAGCTTCTAAGTAAATTATCTTTTATTTAACACTAAATATGACTAGCTTATTAATCGGGAGTTAAAAACATTTAAAACCATGCTTCGGTGACGTCACACTGAACTTCCGTTTGTGAAAATATTATTCCTTGAGCTTTAAAACCTATTTTTCATGATTTTACGGCATTTCAACTACCCATAAGGCTTTCAATCTCATCTCTAGCTGGCGTAGCTACCCTTAATTAATTTTTGAAAATATTCACTTCCTGGTTTAATGTTGCCATGAGCAAAAAACACTATTTTTCCTGATTATTATTAAAGTACTACCTATTACTCAAAAGGCTTATGGAATTAGCTTCAGAGGTGATTATTACGTATTCTGAATGTATTTTCTTTTACTGACTTTACTTGGCAGGTTCGTAATTTAAAACTGTGTATAAAAGCATGGAGACTTCTATGCATTTCATTTAAGAACAATCTTTGACTCGTATGACTGTATAAAACATTCTAAAATTTTAATATGTTGTACTGGGAGAAATTAGGTTTATCTCACATTATCAGCTGATTCAAATACTGCTTTAAACATATGGTTTCTTGAAGTTTAGAGTGTAAGTTTACGTGATAAATTATCTTACCGGTGTATTATGCTTTAAGTGGCTTTAAACTCTTTATTACTGTTTCTTCATGAAAAATATATTTAGTAATGGCTTATTATTATTATGAAGAACTTTTAAAGTGGCGAAAACTGTCGTGTTATGGTGAAATTACTGCATTAAAAGTTGTTGCATATAGTGTAATGGATTATGCTCTACTACCATGGGAATGCGGCACTCCATATATAGGGCAAACCTTAAGGATGGTTGATCAAAGATGCAAAGAACACGTCAGACGTTTTAAAACTTGGACAAATAGAAAACTATGCCTCAGCCGAAAATGTTACTGACAATGGACACAACCCATGCTTTGACAAAACGACACGCCTATGTTATGCAAATAACATTTGGGACAGTGTTGTGAAAGAGGTGATTGAGAGTAGGCTTAGTAATAATGTTATTAATCGTGATCAAAGCCTCAATTTAAGCCAAGCTTGGAAGCCATCAATTGGATTATTACAAACCAGATGGAATCGAGTAATATTAGGGCATAGACGTGACCCGATCATGACATCACCACGCGATTAGGGCCCAACTAGACTGCCCTTCCACGTGCTTTTCCCTCCACTCCTGGCTGCTGGCACTATATAATAGACTACTGTGTGGCAGACTTCAGTGTTGTTAAGCGGGGCTTAACAATGGAAGCAGTGCAAGCTTCCAAAACGTCACCAGACGGTTAAATTTTGACGTGGCTTGAAACCCGATAAGTTTTTATATAGCATTGCCACCGCAAGAACGTACATAAATATCTAGAAATAGCTTAGTTATAAGGTAAATTTTTTAAATTATATCTATGTCAGTGACCCATCTTGAAGCTTCAGATCAGATACTTTGGACGCAGAATTGTCGGATTACACGCTGCGAGTACTGTATATTACTAGAGAGACACAGTTTTGTAAATTTAAAAAATTCAAGGCAGGAAACATCAACTAACACGTATTCCATGACTAGCAAATACAGTGGTGAATTTCATGGACAAGGTACTAGATAAAGCAAGAATATATTTGCTATTAAAAGGTTTTATTTTTTTTTTTTTTTTTTTTTTTGTAACAGTTTAACGTCCCTTTTTAACAACGTGGTCTTTAGAGACGGGAAAGGATGGGGGCAAGGAATGGGAAGGAATTCGGCCATGGCCTTTTGAAGGAAGCATCCCGGCATTCACCTGGAGTGATTTGGGGAAACCATGGAAAACCCAAATCTGGATGCCCGGGCGGGGATTCGAACCGCCGTCCTCCCGAATGCGGGCCAGAACGCTATCCGTTACACCACCACGCTCGGTAAAAGGTTTTAAATGGTCCCGGTACCAACAAATTTGCCAACTTCAGATATAATAGTGGGCATTGAAATTGCTGTTGTGGGCTTAGAAAATGATTAGGCATATAACATCTAGCAAGAGACAACTCGCATTTTATCCCATGCAAAACTTCTATGTAGCAATCTATCAAGGGAAGAAAGATCGGCTATGGGCGAATTATGATTCCACAAGATGGTACAGGCAGTGCAATCGTAGTGATGAAAGTAAAGGACTACCACACTAAAATTATTAACTTACTGGCAGAGAATATTTATGCACCATTAAGCAGGAAACCAATGCAGAAGATTATAACAGAGGTGGCCACTTTGAGTTAATGCATTGAAAGTAATTGGGTAGGAGACCAAGAAAAAACAGAAAAGAAACAATTCCCCCATGCCTAGATTCTGTGGATTACCCAATATGAATAGAAGAAGTTCCCTTACTTCCAATTGTGAGTGTGGTCAAATCACCTTCATATCCACTAGTGGGGTATGTTGCCAGCAAGCTGAAACGTCTTACGGAAAAAATCAGATCAGCTGTGAAGCTCACTTTATACAAATTATTTATGACTTGTAGGTAGAGAAGATGGATTTCATGGTGAGTTTTGATGTGGTATTGCTGTTTACTAATGTGCTGATAGATGTGGCCATTTCGGTAATATGCGACAAACTTCTTGCACATGGACTTTCAACTGAATGGGCTGATCTCACAGAGTTGTCCCTAAAATCAACTGCTTTCCAGAAAGGCGGTCAACTATATCCTCAAGTCAAAGGTGCAGCTATGGGCTCAGCACTTCCACCTGTAGCTACAAACTTATTAATGGAAGCATTTGAAATGGAGATGCTCAACAACGAACACCTAAATCCTTCAAAGTGGATATGGTACATTGACAACACCTCTGTTATCTGGCATTACAGCATGGAGAATCTGAGGGAGTTCTTACACCATCTGAATAGTGCCCACCCGAAATTCCAATTCACCATGGAAGAGGAAGAAAATGGACAATTACCATTTCTTAATTTCCTGTTTCATAACTGCGTTAATGGACATTTGGGTAATACTGTGTACTGCAAGATGATCCACGCTAACAATATCTGCATGCTATGTTGCACCAGCATCCAGCAACAAAGAGGTGTTGTAAGCTACCTTACTCTTTGTATTTTCAATAGTTAGTGTAAAAACTGACGGAATTTGGGGGTTAACATTGACACAAGATACTGCAGCCTAAAATCGAATCAACAACACCTTAAAGCAAGAAAAGTAAATAAATAGGACACAATAATAATAAATAAACAGGTTTTAGTAAAACAGCACTTGTAAACTTACCTAAATGAGCGTAATCCATAAGTATACAAAATTGCAGGTAAACAGATTTGGTTAAGCAACCATATCATTAATATTCCACACATTTTCCCACTGTAAAGCACTTTTATAATAATAATTCTACCACTAAAAGTAAAATCCACTAGTAACTTGTAGTTTCAGATAGATTTAAAACAGTAAATATGATTTTTAAAACATCGACCCATGTTCCCAACTTCAATAATAGATTTAATCCAGTTAAGTAATTTCCGGCCTTAAAAGTAGATTTGATACCACCAAATAACAGTCACATTAATATTATCTAATTTTCAAATAGCTGTCAACCGTTCAATAAAAGATATAAATAAGTTGAAAATTGTAAATCTACGATGCAATTACAGCCAACTTTTAAATAGAATCTTGAACCGGCAAACATATTTCAGGAGCTAAAAACATTTGGAAAAAACTTTAATAAACTAAAGGAAGACTTTAAAAATAGTATCCGGGCCATACAAGCTGTAAATAAAAAATTAGCAAAATTGTGTAAAGTTGAAAAAGCACCGGTTTTAGAGAAATTAATAACTTTTGAACCACTCAACCGATTTGAAAGATTTTGACGTTTTTGGAATCAGCAGGCTCGTAAGAACAATTTAACTATAGTTTAAACCCGATATTCGGAAAATCAGCACAGTCCCTTCTCCGGAAGTTTCCCAGAGTCGGTTAGCTGTCCTATTCCACCAACTTAATAATTGTTTAACCCTTTGACTGCTAATGACGGTTATAGCCGCAGCCGTCGCATTTCCCCTGAGTGCTGATGACGAGATAAGCCGCACCCGCCTGCCGCTACCTGTGTGCTGATGACGAGATAAGCCGCACCCGCCTGCCGCCACCTGTGTGCTGATGACGAATATAGACGCGCCGCTACCTGAGTCGTAAAGCAGACTTCTCGCCACATTTCTCAAAAGCCTTTTGCAGTTTTGGTCGCTAGCTTATCGTACGAATGTTTGTCTGCTGGGAGCCTAGGCTTCGCTCTACAGTTCACTGTTCAACGAAAATTACATCAGTGTTCTTTGTGTCCTGTATTTTATAAAGAAAATTGAAAGACGTCGTGTGTGCATTGAGGAATAAATCATGGAGATTCTTACGATGAGCGACACTGAGGATGAACTACTTCATTTTGATGGAAGTGATAGCTTTTCCACAAAATCGGAAAGCTGTAATCCTAAAACATACTCGTCAGGAGGGGTGACAATGCAGTCTCATGTTTCAACAAGTTAGTTGTTCTGAAGAATCAGAAAGTGATAGTGAAACGGCTACGAAGAAATTACGTCTTGGCGATAAATCTAGCTAGAAAATCATTTTCGTCCAGTTAGTCACGCATTTGATGTTACACTATTGGGACATGCGTGTCAAATAGGGAATCATTTTAAGGTCTCTTTCTATATTCGTGAATAGCGCGAGGAAAAATCGGATGGCTTTAACTCTCTGTATGAGTTCGAATATCTCTAATTTTACAGTGGTGATCTGAACGCGGTATGTAAGTGTGGAATACAATATTTCTAGCATTTTTTTCGAATCAACAATAACACTCTAATACAGTAAGGGACCTACAGAAACTGCCAAGAAAGAACTGTAAACTATTGACGTAAATTTAAGAATCACCACGCTTTCGACAAAAGCTGCAAAAATAGAGAGAAAAATGTAAGCAAGAAATAATTATTAGTTATGAAAAATAGGGTTAATGATTCAGTTTTATTCTGTAGTAATTTATTTACAGAGAAACTATGTAGTGAGAGCATTTATTCTGTATCAGTCGTGAGAGGTCACAGTGCTTCGCCAGAAACATTCAGCACAGGGCATGTGGAGCCGCTCGGACGGCTCCGTCCCCAGGGATAATCACTTAGCGCAGGTAACAGGCCACAGCGCGGCAGGTACACGATCCGCCGGCAGCAGTCAAAGGGTTAACACTGATTTGAAGGCACTGAGAGAGAAAACACACATAACACAAAACACTTTTTGAAACACGCTCTACACATTGTGATTTTCTGAAAGCGCTCCGTGAACACAAAAATTTTGAACACCTTTGATTTGCGCAGTTTTTAGGCATTTTTGATAAAAGGAAATCCGCGACCGGCCATGTTAGACAGTATTTGGAAGACCACGGTGGGAGTAGTTTGTATTACTCGGCAGGCGAATCTCGCGCTTAGTCGCGCCAGTGCTCATGGGAGAGTTTGCTCACTGGAAACAGTGATGGCACTGGTCAGGTAGGCCATCTGTGGTAAACTGAACTTTTGTTAGACATGTGATGCTTCAGTATAAGAACTTTTATTTTCCGATCGGGGTTAGGCGGTTCTGTTCTGCTTCATTACTTGTGATCTTTCGTGTGACGTTTAGTCTGATGCCTTAGCTAACTGACATTTACTGTACTTTGTAAAATTTTCAGAATATATATTTTTCATGACGTTGACTTCAGCAATTTTCATTATTTTCTAAATTAGTACCCTCCTTACATGGGGTTAATTATGTAAGTGGCGGCCATCTTTATAGTACAGTTAGCAATTTTCCGAAGGTAATTCACGGTTTCAGAACATTTCTTTGACTTTTATCAGTGTTTGAAGGTACTCAAGTTTAGGTGGATAAGCCGATATGCACCCCGGTATCCAGCTTCAACCCTAACAGTGTGTACTAACATCATTGAACCTAAGAGCGAGCATACTATGTGACATGTAAAGAAATGTAGACTCTTACAAGGACATTCCGGGCCAATCCCTACCATGAATCTGGAATCAGAAAGATTTTAAGAACTAACAATTTCACAGAAGACAACTAAGCCCATGATACTAATATACTAAGGAAATTCGCCTGTCTCCCATAACACCAGAGTGTAATGGAAAATTGTTAAAGTGGGTGGAGGTATGAAACTTTTACAAGGCTCACTCCAAGCTTAACCCCCTCATTAACCATGGTAAAAGACCAACGAAACCCACATTGGCTGGTGTTTACCAAATCCCCTGCAGTTGTGATGGTGTTAACATTTGTGAGATGGGTTGCACTGTGGAGGAGAGACTTAAAGAGCATATCCGCTACTATAAACATACAACAGTGATAAATCCATCATGGTTTATCATGGCCTCAACACTAGGCATGAAATAAAATTTGAAGATATGTGTCTGTAGAGAGAAGATCAGTGGTGGCCTTGATGAGTGAACTAGGGACTGGAAATTTTAATGAGGATAGTGGCCTGTTACTCTGTGAAACTTGGCACTCCTTGCTATATAGATAAACAATTATCGTATCTCTGACAAAGGATATAGTACAGTAGCTGAAAACTCTGATTGTAAAATAAACAATGCAGCCTTCCCTGAAACCATTAATCATGAATAATTTTTACTGTTTCCCCAAAGAAATTTCAGTTTGCTTTCTTTTAATTGTTTTGTTACCCTCCCCTATCTTAAAATTTGTCCCTTGTTGCACCTATTTCTTACACGTGTAGTATGAACATGTATTTAGAGCAGAATATATTATGTAAGTGGTGGAAGCAACCAAAAGAAATGACAAGTTTAATCAAACTGAAGAGAGAATCAATCTAGATCTTTTGATCCTAAAGTTGCTATTCACAATAAATTTCTTCTGTGATTAAGTAAAGCCTTTCCAAATTATTAGCTTGTGACAGAGAAACATCTTCATGGCATACTGTGGGAGAAAATTTCAGACATTTTCAGTGTTTCTGGAAAGTATCAATAGTTCAGAATAATATACAAAATATTTTAAATCATTTCAATACATTCACAGAAATCGCCCTGAAAATAATGTAAACTTCAAATTGGATTTTCATCTAGAAATTATCAAGAAATACATTAATTATGTCCATAATCTTTGACAGGTTTGAACCAGAACCCAGAAGTACTTCATTCAGTTCATTTCTCTTCGCTAAACACTTGGCTACTTCCAATGATTTATCTCTAACTCTTCTTCTGGGCTTTTTCCACTATGGTTCACATTCAGCATTTCATCAATGTCATTAGAGTTATGTAAGAACTTGGGTGGAAAACACAGGAAGGAATTCGACCATGTCCTTCTGAAGAAAGGGTCCCAACATTTGCCTGGAGGGATTTTGGAAAATCCCAAAAACCAAAATCTGGATGGCCACACTTATAGATTTGAAACTGTGTCCTGCCAAATAAGAGTCCTACAATGCTCCGTATCTTGTACTGATCCTCATTTACCATCTTACCTAAAATCTTATTTAGTAGTAGTATGTAGGTTCTGTACTGCTCTTTATTTTCTCCTTTGGAATAAACATTTCGTCAACCTTTTTTACTGTATCCTTAAACTTTTTCCATTTTGCCTCCACTGTACTTGTACCATCCTTTCCCTGAAATATCTCTTCAGTTCCAAAATCTGTACCTTTTTATAACTATACCTATTTTGTCAGGCTTTATTAGAAATATATCAACATGTTTGGTCCCCTCGTATTTTGCTCTGCCACTTGTGTAAATCCTCCTTACTAAGGTATTTGCAAATCTCTGTTCCCTTGTGTTATTAATATTATATCCTACCCAGTTGACACCAGGTAAATTTAAATCCACTCCAATAATAACCATTTTTCTCACCTCTGAACTGTGAATGTGAATTTAGTTTCTCTCCAAGAATCTTATCTCTGTCATTCATTCTTCCACCATGGTAAGCAGCCATCTAGACGATAATAATTTGCTTACAACAATTCAACACGGATTTCAGAAGAAAAGATCATGTGAAACACAGCTGGCCCTATTTACACACGACGTAATGAAAGTTATCGATGAGGGTTCACAAATAGATGCAATTTTTTTAGATTTTCAGAATGCCTTTGACTCTGTGCCACACAACCGCCTTTTAGCGAAGCTACGTGCCTACGGTATATCGGATCAGCTTTGTGAATGGATAAAGGATTTTCTAACTGGTCGGTCGCAGTATGTCGTCGTTGAAGGAGAAAGTTCTTCTAGTCTAGATGTTACATCGGGGGTACCTCAAGGAAGTGTAATAGGACCACTTCTTTTTTTAATTTTTATAAACGATCTCGGAGACAAAGTGAAAAGCCTTTTTAAATTTTTTGCTGATGATGCGGTTATTTATAGGGAAGTAAGGAATTTGGCCGATTGCTTAGAAATTCAGCGTGATCTGGATATTATTTTGGCATGGTGCGCTGAGTGGCAACTTACGCTAAATTGTAAAAAGTGCAAGACAATGAGCATAACTAACAAAAAGAATCCAATTGTTCAGAAATACGAGTTAAACAATTCAGTTATTGATATGGTCGATTCTATGAAATATTTGGGAGTAACAGTACAAAGGAACATGAAATGGGACTTACACATTAATTCGTTGGTAGGTAGAGCTAATTCTAGGCTGCGATTCATAGGTCAAATATTGAAAAATTGTAATGAACAAACAAAGGAGATAGCGTACAAATCTCTTGTGCGTCCACATTTGGACTATTGTTGTGCCATTTGTGATCCGTTTCGTAAGGGGTTGATCGAAAGTATAGAGAAAGTACAGAGAAGAGCCGCTCGATTCATGACCGCTTGCTACAGTCCTTATGAAGGCGTCACAGAACTGATTAGTAGACTAGGCTGGGAGTCTCTGGTAGATAGACGACGCACGTTTCGTTTAAACTTATTGGTAAACATGCATACTCCCACTTTCACTCACGAGTGTAGTGAAATACTTCGTCCACCAACCTATTTGAGCCGGAATGACAGGATAGATAAGATTAGAGAAATAAGGTGCCGCAATGATTCTTATATGAATTCTTTTTTCCCTCGTACCATTAGGGATTGGAATGCACAACAAAGAGATTAGCTTTGGTGCTGAGCACCCTCTGCCACCCACAATTTTGTGAATTGCAGAGTATATATGTAGATGTAGATACCTTGGTTTTTAATTATTTTTTTTCGTCCCAAAAATCTAGCCCTAGTATAACTCATTGTCATGATTTATGAACACTGTGAACTACAGTAATCTTTGCTGACCAGTATGAAAACCCCTCCACCAATTGCTCCTCTGTCTCTGTGGTACATTCTGTAACCTTCAGGGAAAACCTCATCATCTAGTGCTCCTTCTTTTAACCAACGCTCTACCCCTATAATAACTTGTGGTTCAAGTATCTCTATTAAGTTTGCAAATTCTATCACTTTGTTCATTATACTTCTACAGATCACCAATCACACTCGTATTTTTGGTTTTGTGTTATTTTCAGCTTTAACCTTTGTATTTACAGTTGTACCCAAATCCATTATTATTTTAATAGCTTCATCTGTTTCTTTAGCATTTATGTTGTTTTTTTTTCCCCCATAGTACATCTACAATCAGTATCCCTTTGGCCACTTTATCCCATCACAAGCAGTCCCTAACCTAAAACAGGCAGTCCTGACTCCACCATAACTGAAAGTAGGCTCCCTTACAGCTTTAGCTAACAATTCGGAAAATATTCCCTTCCATTTAAGTGTAGGCCATGTCTAGTAAAATCCCACCTACCAATGGTGTTCACATGCACAACCCCCAAAACAGAACTAATGCTTCTACCAAGTAGCATCTTTGTTTCCACGTTTACCTGCCTTACAGCATGATTCAACTGTGGCCGATCATGGCAACTTAGAACTTGCATGAGTTCCTTCCTGTATGCTGCATCTCCTTCACCACCTTCCTTAGGTCACTCTCTATACTATAACTTGTATTCCTATCAATATTATAGCTCACCCCTCCCACTATTACTACTTTATCATCCTTACTTTTAGTGACTTGCCCCAGTATTGCACTTGTTTTGAATAAGCTTACGACATGGTAGCTTGTGCCTAATTGATCCTGCAGAAGGAGACTTACACCTCTCCCATGGCTACTACCTAGTAGCAGAACTTTTCTCTTCCTAATTTTTCCTTCTATGTCTACATTCCTATAGGCCTGCTGCATCTTACTTAATCCTACATCTACATGAGGCTCTTCCTTATCTGACTCTATAACAGGTTAAACCTATTTCTCCCTACAATTTCTGGAGTTTCTAGCTTCATCATTTTAACCATATCTTCCCTACAACCTGTTATCAGTTCCCATCCATCCTTCTCACTCTCCTCACCATCTATACTTTCTACCAACAAAGGCACAGCCTCCTCAGGAACAGCCCCCACAGGTACAGCCCCGACAGGCAGATCCTCCACGGGTCAAGTGTCTTCATGCTAAGCCCCCACATGAAAAAGAAAAAATTAATCTGTACTTAACTGAATTTTTTGATTGAAGTTTTACTTTTCAATTCCTTTGTTGTAAATAATAACTAGGCGAAAAGTACTTAAAAGCCAATAAAATAAAATTTATGGTTGTAAACTTCACAATTAACCTGAAGATTGAATTTCATGCGTTGATACTATTAGTATTAATGTGAGAATAATAACTAAACAGTTATTTATGAGAAAATATTTTTTAAATATTAGGTAATTATTGTTTTAATATATTAGAAAATAATTAAATAACAATTATATTTCTTACAGAACAGACTAATGATTTTAATTTATGCTTGTAGATTTCTAAACTCAACTGACTGTTAATAAGCTTTATAATTAAGTAACAGTTACACATGATTTCATCTTCTTGAAAGTGTGTTATGGTATAAAAGTTATTGTTACTATTGAAAGTATGACCAGCAGAAAGATTTCTGCTTTGGGGTTGAAAATATTGTCAACTGCTTCGTTGGCTTTTAATCTTCAATGAAAAGTGTACCTCAAAGCCAGAGTGATACAATTTAAGTACAACATGATACATGTCACTAAATTGGCGCTCTTGAAAGCAGCTTAAATTACTAATAAATTTTCAGTTGTCACTCTGTTTCAGGCTGTATTTTAACCAAGCCACAAACTCTGCTAATATTGTAACTAGAAAATCAAAGGTCCTATCACCCACACATTAATACATTCATTACATTGCATGTTAGTGACACAATGAACCATGGATAAACTTGATCCACAACTGCAGATCATGATATCAAAGCAACCACTAAAAAGTGGCTAAAAATTACCTTTGTAATATAGCCATCATAAAAGCGAAGTAAATAATTAATACATGTGGAACTACCTTCAGCCACATAAAATATGACATCAGCGTCATGACAATTATTAATGTAATGTAATTTAAAAATATATACTAAAATGCTTGTTACTTAAGTTATAACACAGGAGATACTGAATTCATTACAACTCGTAACACAACTTACATTGATATTGTGGGACAAGTTCACAGTGTGATTCTGTGATGGTGGTAGTGCGTGTGCTTTAATCCTTCATACTGCAGGTGTATAATAAAATTAATTGTTATAATTTATGGTAAGCTAATTAGGAATCAAGAAATAGAATATGTTACTACTACTTGAAATGTTTAATGTATTAAGGTGTTTCCGTATTCTGCTAGGGCCTGAATGTTCTTGTTATAGCAAAAAGCAGGAGGACTTAAGTTATTATTAGTCATAAATAAACTGCTTTCATGAGCACTATTACTATTACACTGCGATTCACTAAAAGTGTGTGGCAGAGGGTCCATTGCACCTATCCGAAAGGGTAATAATTTGGAAGGGATATATGGGATATGGTAGGAGGTACCCATGGGCTATTGTGAGGAACCATCCCAGCATTCGCGTGGAATGATCTGGGAAAACCATGGAAAACCTAGATCAGGATGGCCGGAGAGCTTTATCGAAAGCTACTCCTGTCGGAAATTAAGTTTTCTCGCCCAGTAAATCCTTTCTATTCCATTCCCTAATGGCTCACGGAAAAAATGAATACAGAAAAGAATCGGTTCGGGCCCTGATTTCTCTTATCTTATTTTCACGGTCATTCCGAGATACGAATGTTGCTGGTAGCAATATTTCTTTGCTGAAATATGTCAGTCGTGAATTTTTCAATTAGCTTCCGCCGAGAGCAACGCCTTCGGTGTTCCTGGTCTTCCCAACCTAACTCCTTCAGCATCGCACTTACGCTTTCCCTCCAACTATATATTCCTGTCACGAATCAGATCCTCTCTAATGCCTCCATTAACCCCTTTTGATGGGGACCCCATACAGAACAACAATATTCCAAGTGAGGACGCACTAGTGACTTATATGCAATCGATTTAACTTCAGGAGTGCATTGTTTTAAATTACAACCTAGAAATCGGAGAATACGATTTGCTTTCCCAATTACATTCTCGATATGTTCATTCCACGACAAATTATTACGAATTGTTACCCTTAGGTATTTAGCGGAATCCACAGTTCTAAGGACAGTACCATTAATTGTATATTCAGAGCTAAATCGTGTCACCTTTTTACTTACACGCATGACTTGGCACTTTTTAGCGTTTAACTCCAACTGCCAGTCTTTACACCACGCAATTATTTTCAAAATATCGTCTTGTAACAAAGCGCAGTCTTCCTGGGTTTTGATTTCACGATAAATAATAGCATCATCGGCAAATAATCTATAATACGGCACAAGTTGTGAATTAAAAGTGCAAGTTGTGTTTCGCAGCATCGGCCTTTTCTGAATCCATGTTGATTTGGGTTTAAAAGCTCTCTTCATTCAAAAACCGCATGACATTTGAATAGATGATGTGCTCTAAAATCCTACAAAATACTGATGTTAACGAGATTGGTCTATAATTTTGAGGATCATTAAATTTCCCATTTTTAATCTCTGGACTTAAGAAGGCGGTCTTCCATTCGGCTGGTATTTTTCCTTGATCCAAGGAGACGGTATATAATTTCATCAAATACGGTGCAATTTGCTTTGCGTACCTGGAGTAGAATCTTGTAGGAATACTGTCTGGTCCGGGAGCCTTATTGGTTTTTACATTCATAAGCAATTTAGTTATTCCCTCGACATCAAGAACAAGATCATTCATAATTTTGTTGGTACGATTGGCAAATGTCGGAATCTCCTCTGAGTTTTCTGTCGTGAAAGCTTTTTTAAATAATTATTCAAGATTTCTGCTTTCTGTGCGCTAGTTTCGGATAATTCCCCATTTTCCTTAATCAGTGAAGGCATAACCTTACGAGAGCCTCTTAGTAATTTGACATACGACCAGAACTTTTTTGGATCAGTAATCAGATCTTCAGACAAAGTCCTGGCTTGGAATTCTTTAAACGCATCATGCATTGCCTTACGCACTTCTGTTAATAACTGGACTAATTTAACATGATTAGACGAGTCCCCTGATTTCTTTACCATGGCATGTAAATGCCTTTGCTTCCTGAGCAATCGATTCACTTCCCTATTGAACCACGGAAGGTTCTTACTTACCTTAATAAGCTTCTGCTACTGCACTGTTCTAGTGACGACATATATCATGATGTAAACTATTCCTTATATGGCTTCTTGAAACCAGAAGTTTATACCTTAGGCCATTGAATACATTCGTTTTAAGTGAATGATTTAAAATTTATTAGCTGAATATTGAACAGTAAGTAAAAACCACTGTTTTGTTTATAATAAGCTACTACTAATTTCCACAAAAATTTTGAACAAAAAACAAAACAAAAAAAGCTTCGTTATCTTTGGTTAAGTTTTAAATGTTGGTAAAAATAATTTGTAATGTTACATGGAGTATAAAGTAGGAAGAATAAGACACACAGGCAATAAATTGAACCCAGATGGAAACGTAACCGTTACATATTTGTCATGAACACACGAAAATGAAAAAAAAAGCTTTAATCTTTCATATACATTATGACACATATATTATGAACAGAATTATGGTGTGATACCTGAGGTATCATACTAATTCACATACACAACTGAACTATGATTTAAAAGAATTTAAGGATAAGATCAGATTTATATTTCCTGCTTACAAACTATTATTTGTCAAATGCATCAGTTTTAGCGCTTTTAAACTAAACACACACATGCATATCTCAGAAGATTTTTCATTTTATTTCTGAAAAACATTCTTTGTGGTGTATGTAAAAAACAAAAGAGGAAAGGCAGAATTGCATCTATGAAGCAGGAAACTCTTTGGTGTTGGCAAATTTATGTTAAAACAGAAGATACTATTTATTTTTGCGGGATGAAACTGTCTTGTGTCACTATGCACACAATTTACTAATTCCGTGCCGAATTTCATTTAAATCTGTTGAGCAATAAGGCATTATTGAGGCAGATGGTACATCTTAATATACATCTAAACTTTCTGATTTATGTCGATATACAGGTCTATACCAAAAGTAGTAGGACTGATTTAAAAAAAAAAATATATTGAAGATATCTTTACAATTCCTTAATCCTCTTCGAAATAGCACCCTTAGGCAGCTACACACAAAACATTAAGCTGCTGCCATTGGCCATACGCCTTCTGGAAGTCAGTTTCGGGGACGCTGTTGAGAGCCCTCGTCGATGCTGCTTCAACGTCCTGGATTGAGTCAAACCGCTGTTCCTTCAGCTGCCTTTTCATCAATGGGAATAAAAAAAAAAAGTCAGTTGGAGCCAGATTAGGACTGTAGGCGGGGTGCAGCAATGTGGCAACGCTGAATCGGGCCAACAGTTGCCTTCTTCACCCTCCCGTCCAATGAAGGCTCGCATGAGCAAATCAAAGATCAAGACAATGCTGATCGTATTTTTTGACCGTCGCAGGGTGATTCATAAGGAGTTCGTTTCCCCTGGGGAAACTGTCAATTCGAACTTTTACGTGCAAGTGCCAGCCCGCCTGCGAGACCGAGTGAATCGCGTCCGACCAGTCATCTCCGACAACTGGACTCTGCATCAGACAATGCGCCGTGCCAAGGCGCGCCGTCATGACCCAACTGTTAGTCCGAATCGACATTGCCTCGTTGCTGCACCCCACCTACAGGCCTGATTTGGCTCCATCTGACTTTTCTTACTCACATGGATGAAAAAGCAGCTGAAGGAATAGTGGTTTAACTAAATCCAGGACGTTGAAGCAGCATCGACGAGTGCTCTCAACAGCGTCCCCGAAACTGACTTCCAGAAGGCTTATGGCCAATGGCAGCAGTGTAATTTTTGGTTTGTAGCTGCCTAAGGGTGCTATTTCAAAGAGGATTAAGGAATTGTAAAGATATCTTCAATAAAAAAATTTAAAAAAAAATCACTCCTACTACTTTTGGTATATACCATGTAGAAAATAACTAAGTAACAAAAGTACTTAAGAGTCAATGAATAAAACTTACACTAATGAATTTCAAAATAAACTTAAGACTGAAGGTTGATACTATTTAGTGCTAGTATAGATAAGAACTAATTAGTTACTTACAAAATATTTTTTAAAAAGCTAGGAAATTTTTTTTAATGTATTAGAAAGCAATTAAACACAATTATATTTCAGACAGAACAGTTTAATTACTTTAACATACACTTTTGTTTTTGTAAACTTGACTGTGAAATTTAAATATCAATAGTGGAATTAAAAATAACAATACTTTATTAATCTACTGTGAACAACAGGAAGCTATTTATGAATAGTTATTTTTATTATTCATTATTAACAAGTTGTTATATTAGTGTTACAGAATTAATTACATAAAAACTTATATTTTAAACTGAAAAGAGCCTTAAATATGGGATGATACAATAACCTTAACAATCAACTGTTAGTTATGGAATGAATTTTAAATAAATCTTCTTACTAACAATAATCTTCAGAATTTAGGTGATAATTTAAAGATTTTGAAGTAATTTAGGTTTCAAAACTTAGCTGATGATGAAACATCACTGTTCTGTAAGCAGCTCTCAACACACACAACCAACGATCATCCAGCCAGAGAGGCAATATACTACTCATGCAAACGTTTATATCTCCACACTTACTTCATCTTTAACTTCATTTTACCTTCTTCATAACTCCTCCACTTCTGTATATATCTAATGGTCTCCTATGACATTGTAAATTGATTTCAGGGTTTAAATTATTCTCATACAGGTTGATATATAACGTTACTCAAATAAAATATGCTGGGATTTAATAACCTTCATAATTC
Organism: Vandiemenella viatica; assembly: GCA_031002005.1. Taxonomy (NCBI): domain Eukaryota; kingdom Metazoa; phylum Arthropoda; class Insecta; order Orthoptera; family Morabidae; genus Vandiemenella; species Vandiemenella viatica. The sequence goes on from JARYHS010008074.1 coordinate 183,588,809, forward strand.
TAAATGGAACAGTTGACCTTTGAGTATTACTCCCCACCAATGTTATTAATCATCCACTGCTGTGATGACAAGGCAGGTTTAGTGGTACTTGATACTTCTTGGAACTAAATCTGCACCTGCCGAAGTTTATTACTACCTACCTCAAGATCAGGTCCGGCAAGACAGCAGGAAAATACTAGTTGTAGATACAAATTAAAAATTAGTTTTTTTTGTGATTTAAAAACACAAACTTTTGTCTTTATCCGTTTTGTTCTGTTAAGGTCATATTGGACCTTAGGTTTTATCAAGAGAAATTAGCATTTTTCGAAATAGTTGCTGCATTTTGTGAATCTAACTTACAACAGGTCTGGTCGGATAAGACAGAAGCAATTCAGCATAGTTTGTTGATCGATAAAAATGCTTACAGCGAAGCCACCTTCGGCTGGTTCATTCCGGTCAGCTATGATGCAAATACATGTTCACTTCGGAACATAAGTAGCATTATAAAAACTTCTCGGGTTTCAAGCCGCGTCAATATTGACACGGCTTGAAACCCGAGACGTTTTTATAAAGCATTGCCGCCGCGAGAACGTACATAAGTAACATTACTCTATCTCATTCTTCGTGTAGACTTGAAGCAGTCAATATGGGTTAGCTAATCAATCGCGTCGACACTTGTAGCCTCGCCTAGTGCTAATGCCTTCCAACCAAGCTGCCATGTCTTGCGTCATAGTCATTCAATCCATCAGTCAGTAATTTAGCTTCAAGACGCTAGCATTCGGAGTGGTCCTTGCAGGACATATTATCGACTGTAAATACACAGTTTTCAGTGGCCATTAAACAGACTCACTACCTGTTAGTCATCTTATCATTCTCATAGGACAGTTTATATCAGCTAGAGCTGAACCAGTCCTAGCCTTCTCTATCCTCGGTTCTCTATAAGTAAAATGGAGTGGTGTCAGATATCCTGATAAATTACCACAATTAGTAGCCCGAAAGATGAAGAACTTCACAGAAGAGCTGAAGACTTAGAAGAGGCCTGAAAACATGAAGATTAGTTACTCTACTTAAGGTCCACCACTCACAACATCCACAAATAGGCCAAAAAACACTCGCACTCCTGACAGTTCCTATCTTCCCTTTCCCTTGTCTGCCATGTAATTTTCAAGCTTCCATTGTTTTTTTATTATTATTATTATTTCCTGTTTACTTCCTCCTCTTTTTGTCCTGTTTGTCCCTATCTTAATGCTGCTGTTTACCACTATTATAAAAACTGATTATGCAATGACAACTAAAAGGTTTTTCATAACAGAGTTGAGTGATGATGATCATTGGACTTTGAAAAGACCCAATTTTGTAACACATTATCCTAGACGTGATAAACTTCAGCAAGTTCACACCTCCCAAACCATATGACTAGATGTAAATATTCAATGTCATTATATTAGACATTTTTTAAGTCCAATGATCATCATCACTTAACTCTGATAAGATCAAATTTTCATTTTTCATTGCATAGTTAGTTTCTATAATAGTGATAAACAGCAAGAAAATATGGAAAAACTGAAAACAACATGGCAAAAAAAAGGTGGTAAGATAAAGTGACAGAAACACCAAGATAGGGGCAAACAGGAAAAAAAAAAGAAATGGAATCTTGAAAATTACATGACAAAGGAAAGGGAATATATGAACAAAGAGGATAAAAACAGAAGTGTCTTCTGCTTTAAATCACAAAATCTAATTTTTAATTTATATTTACAACTACCCTTTTCCTGCGGCCTCATCCAACCAGATCTTGATGTACAGAATAATCTGTTTGCTTTTATTTTAGTATCGTTTTTTGTTTCAAGAAATAAACGTTTGTACTAAAGCATCTTTTTAACCTTTACCATAAATTAAATTCCACAATTCTCTTACACTTATTCCTATGTTAATCTTTGAAGCAGTGATCTGCTTAAAGTTTTCTGTGTATTTTGATATACTATATTGAAGACAACTGAAGAAATAAATTACCAGACTTACATAGTCAAGTAACAATTTAACTGAGTACAAAGTATGAAATGCTCATCACCACTGCAACACCATTTTTGATGGGTATAGTAAGGAATGTTCATTTGATATGTAGTGTCTAGTGTGATCTGTGGCATGTATCTATTCTTAGTATGAACAAATTATCATTTCTTGCCCCGATCCTTGATAACATCATCATGACATACACCAGATTTTTAGCTAAACTATAAGCATTGAAATAATGGTGCTTGGATATAGAGACAGACAGACCCAGCATGCTTACAGATGTTACCATCAGCTTCAGGGCTTATACTATTTATGATTTTTTCTGCCTTCACACATTTTGTTATGTCCACTTCTTCTTAGATCGGCTTGTCTTCCCTATTCTCCATTTTGCCTTGTAATATAGCAGCACTTTTGGTGGCAATCCATCCATTTCTTCTTGTTTCTAATTACAGTGAAGTGCAAATAGTCATGTGATAGGAAGCTGCAAATATCCAGTACTGCTAAAGAAAGAGATCAGAGTGCCATGTATTGTTGGGGCTTTCATCAGTCATTTGAAAGTTTTTCTGATGTAATTGTGGCAGCATGACAAATTAACAGACTTTGAATACAGAATGATAGTTGGAATTAGATGTATGAGGCATTTCATAAATGTTTCATGAATTCAACATTACTCCATACACAGTGTAAAGAATATGCCATGAATTTTTAATATATATCATTATCTTTTGACCAGATTTGCTTAATGACCGAGTTGTGCGACATTCAGGCAGTGCAGAATTTGGTGTGGATGGCATACAGTAGCAAAATCGAGACAAATCACTCTGCTAGCAAAAAGCCATCACCTCTCTTGTGCTCTTGAACATATAGGTTGGTCCTTAGGTGACTGTAAAAAGGTTGTGTAGTCAGTTGAGTCACTATTATAGTTGGTAAGAGTTAATGGTAGGAGTTAGAGTATGCCACAGACCTCAAGAGGCCATGGACCCAGGTTGTCAGGGAGGCACCGTGCAAGTTGGTGGTTGCTACATCCTGTGTGGCTTTGTTTATGTGGCAAGGACTGTGACCTCTTGTCAAACAGAACAGACCATTGACTGGAAATGGTTATGTTCAGCTACTTGGAAACCATTTGCTGCTATTTATAGCCTTCAGGGATAGAAGTATGGAAGAAGAAAAAAAAACTAGGAAGAAACAAGTTCTGATGCTAGGTAGTAGTCATGAGAGAAGTGGAAACCCTCTGCTGCAGGATCAGTTAGGCACAGGCTTCCAGATCACAAGCTTTTCAAGACCTAGTGCAATATTAGCATAGGTAATATAGGATCACTTAGTAGAGATTTCACTAAAGAGGGTAGGGTGGTAATAATAGGAGGTATAACAGTATTATTAGGAACAAAAGTTGTTCTTTAGCAACTGACTTGAGGAAGGTAGTGATGGAGGTACAGCATACCAAGGTGGAACTCCTGCAGGCCTTGAGTTGCCATGGTGAGCCACAGTTGAACCATGCTGTGGTGTACGTATTCATGAATATTAAGGTGCTGTTTGGCAAAGGCATTAGTTCTATCTTGGGGAGGAGGGGGGGAGGGGGTTTATGCTGTGGGCAATTGGCGAGTCACGTTTCACTAGGCATGGCCTACACCTAAATAGAAGAGTATATTTTCTGAGTTGTTAGCTAAAACTGTAAGGAAGCTCATTTCCAGTAATTGTGGGGTCAGGCCTGTTCCTTTTTTGGGTTAGGGGCTGCTGTTGTGGGAATAGATACAAATGATGAAAGGGATACTGAACATAGATGCATCACTAATGTTAAAAAGTTAGACAAAGCTCTTAAAATAATAACAGACACAGCTACAGCCAGAAAGATGATGGTTAGTGCTAAAAATATCACAAATATGATAATGAATGTGTTACTTGTGAACTGTGCAAGTTTCAAACTCAATAGAGATCCAGAAACCACAAGTAATTATGGAGGTAGAGTGTTGGTGAAAAGAAGGAGTTCTAGGCAATGAGGTTTTCTCCATGTTTACAGAACGTACCATACAGGTAGGGGAGCAATAGTGGAGGGGTATTCATATTGGTTAGCAAAGATTACTACAGTTCTCTGATGTTTATAGATCATGAGCTTGAGTTATGATGGGTAGATTTCTGGGGTGATAAAAAAGAAAAAATCAGGGTGTTGGCTGCTTATCATAGTCGAAGAATAAATGAATAAATAAAGGAGAAATTAAATTCATATTTACATTTCAGAGGTGAGCTTAGAATGATCATTATTGGTGGGGATTTAAATCTACCAAGTATCAGATGGGTAAGGAATAAGATTAATAACACAAGGGAACAGAAATTTATAACTACGATAGTAAGGAAGAAGACTTTACACAGATGGTACAGGAAAACACAAGGGGACCAAACATATTGGATATCTTCTTAATAAAGTTTGATGAAACCCTTGTGGGGTCTCAAGTAACTGAAGGAATAAGTGTCAATAATGCAGTTCCTGTAAATATTAGGGGTTCCAGGAAACTTGTGGCCAAAACTAAAGGGGAAATCACGTACAATTATTAAAAGGCACAAACTTCAGAACTGAAAAAGACAATTCAGGGGAAAGTTATTATTATTAATTGCCACTTGAGCGTGTGAATCATTGCAATTGCCTCAGTTACTTAATTACCACTTTCTTATTATTTTTTAATTATCTTATATACTTTGAGTGTTAAATTCCTCCATCTACTTTTGTGATTTATAAATTTTAAATTTTAAAGTACTTCTCTGTGTTTGGTAAATTATTCATCACTTCACTTGGTAATTTGTTCCAATCATGCCTGAAACCCTTACTCACAAAAGAAAATTTTCTCACTGCCTTATTCATGAAATCAAGTGCCAGCTTGTGGTCATGGTCATCTTTTCCCTTCCATACACTATTTTTAATTCTTCAGCCAATAGCCTTCCAATCCCCATCACCAACATATGCCTTGTACACACCAGAACTCTCTTCGCCCTCATCCTGTCTTCCAGTGACTCCCAAACCAGCTTCTTTATCGTATCAGTTACGGACTGGGTCCTGAGATAATTTATACAAACAAATCTAGCTGTTCTTCTTTGCACACCCAAATTGTGGGACCCAAACTACAACACCATATTCAACCAATTATCTTACCAGAGTTTTGTAATCCAATACTTTCTAATGCAACATCCTTTCCCCACCCTCTGGAGTAAATGAAGGATTTTGTAACCTTTTCATGACCCCCTGCCTAATATGCACTGCCTAGTTGAGTTTACTGTTAAATGTTATGTAAAGATATTTACACTTCAACAATGTGTTATTGCATTTCAACTTTTACCACCCCACATGAGATAATCATACATCAAAATTCAATATCTCTTTTATTTATTCATGTATTTAAATGCTATTTCATTTATCTTACTGAGATTTTTTTATTTTTTCTGTTATTAGCTACGCCATCTTCAAAATGTTTTATTGTGCTATATCCGAAATCTCTATGCAGCTCATCATAATTTTTCATCTGTTATCAGTTTTGTTTTGTATCAAATGCCCTTTATTCTGAGCCAAAATTTGGGTCACAAAATCCTATATTTTTTACTATTACCATAGTATATGTTGTTTAAAATTGGTATATGAACTTGAAATTTCATTATAAAGTCTGTTTAGTTGCTGAAAAAACATTGCCATAGTTAAGATTTCTTTTACTTATTCATTTAAAGGCCATTTATACTAGAATTCTATTGTTTAACTTTGTCTTGTATGTTCTGATGACATCACTCAACTCCAATGCATCATCTTGTTATGAATTTTTTTTAATCTGACTTGTGACTTTAAATAAATTTTTCTTCCTATATACAATGGTCTTATATCAAAATGATTGTTTGTGTTAATATTTGTGGCTTTCAACTATTCTGCATCTCATGATTTTAGTTTAAAAACTACTTCAATATTGAATTTAAAAGCTTTACTCACTGCATTCCCTCTAATAATTTCACTAAGTGATAAATTCTACATAAGAAGTATATTTTTTCAAAACTGATTAAAATGTTATCCCTTTTCAGGAATTTCGCAGTGCTCTACAGATTCCAGAGTCTGTTACACGCCTGGAAACTGTGAAAAGAACATCTTTCAAAAATTCATCCTTCTCCTTGTCCAACTTGTTTGCTACTCCTCCGACATTTAAGCATTCAACAGAAAGAGCACTTCATTCAGCAGGTGGATCCACAAAAGAATCATCGGTAAGTCAGATGTTAAAGTATTCCCCATTCATGCATATCATGAATCTCCAAACCATTCAAGTTTTTTCTGTTAAAATGTTTCTAATGATAGCTGTTTAAAAATTCACCATCGAAGTACATGCAGTGAGCAGAAAGATAAGGTCTGTTGACATTTAAAATTCATATTCATTATTTGTATATAAGCTAAGCAATGAAGTTAAAGTTTTAAATCTTCCCCTTAATCAGATTAACTAAAGAATTGATGGGATTTTTTAATTTGAGCAGACTAAAGGCAAGAACATGTACAAAAAAAAAAAAAAAATGTTACTAAACTTATAGAAGAACTCAAAAAACTCAACTGGGGTGAGATAAAATATATGAAAGATGTAAACAATGCCTGGGAAATCTTTTGTACAAACTTCAGTAGGTGTCTTGAACTGCCTTGTCCCTAAGTAAAAAGAGTTTTAAAAACTAATAATGGAGTCAAAATTCCTTTAACAGTTTCATGTCTAAAGATGAAGCATGATATGATGGATGCTTTTCTTTTGTACAAGCAGACAGGTCTCAGTTTTTACAAACTTTTTTTTTTTTTTTTTTAACAGTTTAACGTCCCTTTTTAACAACGTGGTCTTTAGAGACGGGAAAGGATGGGGGCAAGGAATGGGAAGGAATTCGGCCATGGCCTTTGTGAAGGAAGCATCCCGGCATTCACCTGGAGTGATTTGGGGAAACCATGGAAAACCCAAATCTGGATGCCCGGACGGGGATTCGAACCGCCGTCCTCCCGAATGCGAGGCCAGAACGCTATCCGTTACACCACCACGCTCGGTTTTTACAAACAGAGGTACAAAAAATACAAATTAGAATATTTCAATAAAATAAAAACTTGTAAGGCAGAATACTATGAAAAAAGAATTTTAGAATCCCGTAATCTACCAAAAGAAGTCTGGAAAATTGCAAAAGATATATCTGGACTTAACAAATGCACTAGTAATGTTCATGATATCTCTTCAATAAGATTAAATAACTGTGTTTTAAATGACCCTGAGAAGGTAGCCAACGCTTTCAATGAGTATTTTTCAGGTTTCCCTCCTCCTAATGCAAGCACAAATAGTATGAAAACAAACAATTATGATGGTTCAATTAACTCTACAACCCCCAGGAAGTTGCCCAAATGTGATAAAACAATTTTCCTTAAACCGGTAACAGAAAATGAAGTTAGTTCCACAATAAGAAAATTAAAAAACAAACGTAGCTGTGGCTACGATGATATTTCACCATGGCTACTTAAACAGTGTTTTGCACCTATTCTTACCATCCTAACTCATTTAATAAATATGTCACTTACTACAGGTGAATTCCCCAATTTCCTAAAAATATCAGTTATGAAGCCACTTTTTAAGAAAGGCGATAGACAATTATTGAGTAATTATAGACCTATTTCTCTCATTTCCACATTTAGTAAAATACTAGAATAAGTGATTTCTGCTCGAATAACAAAGTTTTTGGAAACAAGTAACCTAATTAATAATAGACAATTTGGTTTTAGGAAGGGACTATCAACAGTCAGTGCAATGACAGAATTTATAGAAACCCTTCTTGAAAACCTCGATAATAATAAACATTCAGCAGCAGTTTTTATGGATTTATCAAAAGCATTTGATACAGTGGATCATACCATATTGCTGGAAAAAATCAAGATATATGGGATCAGAGGAATAACCTCTGATTTATTCAAATCATATCTGAGTAATTGGTGGCAGCAGACTGAAATACTTCAAAAAACAGCAGAGGAACACATAAAATTCAAATTGAAAAAATGCTTAGTCAAAAGAGGGGTACCACAAGGATCTATTCTGGGCCCCCTCCTTTTCATCCTTTATGTCAATGATATACCTCAACAGGACAATAGCTGTACTATTTCTTATGCTGACGATACTACAGTCTTAATCCCAGATACGAATAATACGAGTTTACTTAAAAGTATGCAATTTAAAATTGATGACATTTACCATTACTGCATGAACAATATGTTGAGTCCTCAAAAACTGTTTCCATCTTATTTAAGAAACCATACAAACTTGAACTAGGTAAAGACCTTACATGTGGTGCTGAAAATATTCTACAGGTCGTCGGCCATACTCGTTTCCGAGTTTATGTTGCTCTCTTGCGTGTTTATTTGTGTATGCGTTGGTGGCTGGTCAGGCTGATTCTTGCATAGAACAGTCGTCCGCACACACTGCACCCAAATGTGGGTGGCTGGCGCAGAAAGGTTTGTCGGGCTTTCCGCCTTAATCGGGATTCAGCTGCCAGACTTCGCTGCTCCTCTTCGAAACATGCCACTGCTGTGGAGGTAGTTTTGTGCCATAGAACGCGGTCTTTTGTGAGGCTGTCCCAGGTGTTAAGGTCTATATTAGTTTTCTTCAAGGTCTTCTTGAACTGGTCTTTGTAGCGTTTCTTAGGGGCACCACGAGGTCTGCTGCCAGTGCTGAGCTCACCGTATAAAAGTTGGCGAGGGAGTCTACTGTTGCTCATACACTGAACGTGTCCAACCCATCTAAGTTGGTGGCTGATGATGAGGGCTTCAATGCTATACATTTGAGCTCTTTCCAAGACTCTAATGTTGGACACATAGTCATCCCATTTAATGTTCATTATAGAGCGAAGTTTTAGTTGGTGAAATCGCTCCATTTTCTTAATATCTCGTCGATAGAGTGTCCATGTCTCACACCCATACAGCAACGTGGAGACAACTACAGCTTGGTAGACCATCAGCTTGGTGGTTAAATTAAGATCTTTGTTTAGAAACACTTGCCGAGTAAGTCGCCCAAAGGCTATGTGTGCTGTTCGAATTCTGTTTTCTACATCCTTCTCTGCTGTGCACTGTGTAGAGAGAATGCTTCCAAGGTAGGAGAAGCTATCTATTTATTCAAAGGCTGTGCCGGAGATCTGGGAGTCTGGGAGTGTAGCTCCAGGGGCAGGTTGCGCTACCACTTTAGTTTTTCGGGTGTTGATGGTTAGGCCAAAACGGTCATATGCGTCCTTGAAGTAGTTTACGGACTGTTGTATCTGCAGAGGAGTATGTGCTGGAGAGGTGTTGTCATCTGCATACTGCAGTTCTGTTACCTGGTTGAGGAAAGTTAATCTTGATGAGCGGAGTCTTGCTGGATTGAATAGTCCTCCGTCAAACCGGTATCTGATCTCCACGCCTGTGTTGGGGGTAGATGACGTTTCGTAGAGCATTGCTGCCAAATATAGGGCAAAAAGTGTTGGTGCAAGTACACAACCTTGTTTCAGACCATTTGTGATAGGGAACTTTTCAGAGGCGTCGTTCTGATAAAGGACTTGACCGACCATACCATCATGGAGTGCTCTAATCAATCCCAGAAATGTTCAGGGCATCCAAATCGTCTTAATACCATCCACATTGCAGGTCTAGGCACAGTATCAAAAGTTTTCTCTAGCTCATAGAATACCAGAAAGAAAGGCTTTTGTTGTTCTCTGCACTTCTCTTGAAGTTGTCTAGCACAGAAGATCATGTCTATGGTGCCCCTCGAGGCATGGAATCTACATTGAGATTCTGCAAGTACTCTCTCTGACATAATTTTGAGGCGGTTCAGCAGGATCCTAGCAAACATCTTTCCTGCTATAGATAAAAGAGAGATTCCATGATAATTGTTGCAGGTACTTCGATCCCCTTTTTGAAGATGGTGACTATGTTAGCATCCTTCATGTCCTGAGCCACCTCCCGAGTTTCCCACATGAGAAGAATGAGTTGGAAAATCCTGGTTTTCAAGGGTAACCCCCCACTTCGAATCAGTTCTGAAGGTATATTGTCTGGTCCAAGAGCTCTGCCTGGATTCAGGCTATTCAGTGCTTTGCAAAACTCCTGGAAAGTTGGCGGGACTGACATCCAAGGTTGTGGAGGGTGCTGCGGCATATTCCTAAGGAAATCGTCTGCAGCAGTAGAGCTACGGTTCAAGAGAGAGTTATAATGTTCTTTACAGTGCTTCAAGATGTCCTGGCTCTCGGTAAGAATGGTAGTGTTATCAGCTGCTTTTAGTGAGCCGGATGAGCTGCGAGTAGGTCCATATAGCTCTTTAATTCCTGCATAAAATTTTTTAAGATCCCTAGCGTCTGACAGAGTTTGGAGTTCCTTTGCTTTTTGTTGCCACCAGTTATTCTTGATTTCCCTTGTTTCTGTCTGACATTTCCGCTTAAGGGCCTGAAAGCGGGTTTTCTTCATCACAGAAGTTGGATCTTGAGCGAGGAGTTGATAGGCTTCACGTTTCGCACTGATGAGGGTCAAAATTTGTTCATTGTTGTCATCAAACCAATCTGGCCTTTTTTTTCTCGTAGCCAATTACTTTCTCTGCAGATTTCGTGATGATGTTTCAAAGGGTGGTCCATTCTGACTCCACATTCCTTGTATTGATTGGATTGTTGGACAGTTGTTCTTAAATATCGTCTTGATATTTTGAGGTGACAGTATCGGTGCGGAGTTTTAAAGTATTATATTTCCTCTTGGGGGGTTCATGTGGAAGGAGCGTGATTTTTTACTTATTGAGAGTCTCAGGCGGCTCACGAGAAGTCTATGGTCTATTCTACAGGTAACATCCGCTAAATTCTTAGGTATCACAGTAGATTCCAACCTATCTTGAGAGGAACATATTAATAAAACCTGTAAAAAGATAAACAAAAATTCCTTTGTATTAAAAATATTATCTCATTAGCTCAGAAAAGACTCCAAACTAACAGTATATTATGGATTGATACACTCAATCTTAACTTACGGCATCGAAATATGGGGAGCAGCCACACACTACTTCATAGACAGGTTATTTAAGGTACAGAAAAGGGTTCTTAGATTTATATTCAGTATAGGACAGAGAGATTCATGTAGGTCCACTTTCCAGCAGAATAAAATATTAACACTTTATGCCGTGTACATTTTTAAAGTACTGTAATACTCTTGGTAGTAAACAGCCCAGACAAAACAGTAACCAAGCGTAGCATTCATAACCATGGTACAAGAGGTGAAGAGAACTATTTTCAAATGAGAGTAAACAAAAAATTTGCAGAACAAGATCCATTTAAGAAAGGGGTAATATTTTACAACAAACTCCCCAAGGAAATAAAGTTGTTAAAAGGAGCTAAATTTAAAAGTGAACTAAAAACATACTTAGCTAATTAAGTGTTATATTTCATAAAAGAATTCTGATGTAGTATTCAATTTATGTTGTCTTTTATGTGTGTAACTACTATTAGAATGCTATGTATGTAACTAGTTTTAGAATGATATATATGTAAATAATGTGAAATGTAATTTAGAGGTAGTAATGATGTTAATTGGGAAAAAACAACATTTGTATAGTTATATACTTTGACTTGTCCAATTCTGTACAAACTACAGGCACTGGAAATAAACCAATCAATCAATCAACAGTAGTTGATCTACAGTACGCAGATGATAATGCAGTAGTAACACACAGAATTTTAAATGCCATTGCTACTGTGTACAAAAATATAGGTCTTAGACTAAATACTAGTAAAAACCAGATAACTGCTGGGGAATGGCGAAGAAAGAAACATATCACCATCAATGGTTCTAGCCTGCAAACAATAAACACCTACCCCTACTTTGGCAGAACCTTCTTATCAACTGCAAACATTGATTCAGAAATCCAATACAGAATGAACTGGAGCTTCCTTTGTCATGCTGTAAGATCAAGTATTTGATAATCATGTCATCAACACCACAACTAAATTCTATTGTTATTACCGAGCGTGGTGGTGTAATGGCTAACGTTCTGACCTCGCATTCGGGAGGACGGCAGTTTGAATCCCCGTCCAGGCATCCAGATTTGGGTTTTCCATGGTTTCCCAAATCACTCCAGGCAAATGCCGGGATGCTTCCTTCAAAAGGCCATGACCGAATTCCTTCCCATTCCTTGCCCCCCCATCCTTTCCCATCTCTAAAGACCTCGCTGTTGAGAGACATTAAGCAGTTAAAAAAAAAAAAATCTATTGTTAGTTTCACCTTAACTTATGGATCTGAATGCTGGACATGATAAAGGCGATATCTTAAGTCACTGGAATAATACCACCAAAGATGTCTGACAAGAATGCTACAAATAAAATAGCGGAATAGATGTAGCAGTATCAGTATTCATGAACAAACCCAGTCCTCCAGCTTAGAATCCAATATTATGAAATGACAGATGCGGCGAGCTGGCCATGACGTCCAGATGCCCAACTATCACATTCCTAAACAAGTGTTTTACTCGGAGCTAATGGTGGGTAAAAGCTGTTGGTGGTGAGAGGGACCAATTTAAGAATGTTATCAAGGCTAGCATGAATGTGTGCCACACTGACCTTAACAACTGGGAAAGCTCTGCCCTCGACCACTCATGCTGGAAGTCACTTGTTCATCATAGAATGATTATTGATTGTTTTAAGAAAATGGCTGATGATCAGTAATGATAAGAGGCAGGGAAGGAAAGAAAATTGAGGAAAAATGACAGAGCCTTGGCTGTCCCTCCCAGTAATGCCTGTAATTGTTGCGATAACTTATGCACCCTCCTCATTGTACTTTAAAGTCACCTTCAGACATGTCTCTACTCTTTTTTGAGTTTTTGCTATGGATTATGGATCTTTGAACAAATGCACTATAACTGTTACCATTTTAGTGTTACACATTAAGCAAATACTTTCTTGGCTTTGCGGGATGAAACTGCTCAGATGGTGTATGTATTTTAGTCACTCTGAATTTGCTTTACTAAATACAAGAGCTTTATTAGTATTACCATACAATATAGCATAGCTCAGACCAAAAGGTTTGTTGACGAGTGAGGAAGAAGATTGTTAGAATTTTGTGAGACATATAAGGTAGTCGTTGCAAACACACTGTTTTAGAACAATGCAAGAAGTATATACACCTGGAAATGTCCAGGGGATACAGGCAGATATCAGCTAGATTATATCATGGTTAAACAGATCAAGAATCAAGTTCTAGACCGTAAAGCGTATCCAGGAGCAGACATAGGCTCTGACTATAATTTGATAGTAATGAAGTACAGGCTGAAAATCAAAAGAATAAGGAAGCAATGTAAGCAGAAGAGACTGAAAGTGGATAAATGGAAACAATCTAACATAAGAGAAAAGCTTGCAGAAATGGTAGAAGAAGTAACTCTGAAAGGAGCTAAACCGAGGATGAATGGAATACATTGAAGAGAGAAATAGTGAAAGCTGATAAAGAAATATTACACTTTAGGGAACAAGCTGCCCAAAAACCTTGTATCACAGAAGGAATTTTGGAGCTAATGGATCAGAGGAGAAGGCACAAAAATGCTCAGGATGAAGCAGGAAGAGAGCAATACAGGCAATTTAGAAAGCAAATAAGCAGGAAATGCAAAAAAAAGGAAAATGGCTACAACAAAAGTGTGAAGAAGTAGAAAATTAAATGGTCATAGGTAACGTGGATGTTGCATATAAGAATATCAAACAATATTTTGGAGAAATGATGAAAAGAGGTGCAAACATTAAAGCTGCTGATGGGAAACCACTTTTAATCTCAGACGATAGAGCTATCCGATGGAAGGAATACATTGAGAAACTGTATGATTTGGACTACTTGACAATAGCATAATGAAAAAGAAAGGCGATGTTGACATTGATGACTTACGAGATCCTGATTGAAGACAGAATTTGATAGAGGTCTGAATGACTTGAAAGCAAATAAGGCAGTTGGAATTGACAATATCCCAGCAGAAGTTCTTAAATCCCTAGGAGAAGAAGGAATCAAAAGATTATTTAAACTAATATCAAACAGTTACGAAACAGGAGAAATTTCAACTGATCTTAATAAAAATTTGATCTTCACACTTCCAAAGAAAGCACAAGCCGACAAATGTGAGAATTATTGCATCAATGTCACAAGCTTCAAAATTACTGAAGAATGGAAAGGGAAGTAGAAGTGGTAGTTGGTAAAGTTCGGTTTGGTTTTAGGAAAAACCGTAATATAAGGGAAGCAATTCTGGCTTTAAGATTAATACTTGAAGGGTGAATCAGAATAGACAAAGGTACTTTAATGGCAGATCTCTGAAGAAGGCCACAGCATGATGGCAGAAATATTAGGTTTTAATAAATCGATGCAGCTCCACCCAGAAAACCAAGATGAAACATACTTTAATGGCGTTTGTTGATTTCGAAAAAGCTTTGTAGTCTATTGTAGCATAGCCATGTGATAGGGGCTGCTTCCAAAGCCGATGGACCAGGAGATCGAGAATCGGCTGTGCTATTTGTAATACCGCCGTGTGGATGTTAAATTTCCTGCAGGTCCGTGGGAGTACCGTGGAGGACCCCCAGAGCGCATGCTGGCTACCGGAAGACGGTTAAGAACACCTGTGAATCCGACATGTGGCACCAGGAGTATTCCAGGAGTGGCCGTGCTCATCGGGCATGTCATCCATCTGCGAGTTTTTCTCGAATAGCCCTTTTAATGTTGACCTGTTTTCGGTTATAGTTGTGTTATAGTGTGATTTGTAAAGAACTGTTAATATGAACCATTTTAACTAAAAATTCTGCAACCTTCAGGTGTATATAAAGAACTATGATGAACTGTATGATCACGACTCGTCTCGGTGAAGATTTTGAACTTTAATAAAGTTGCAGTGTTAGTACAAAAGTTAATTTCGTTATTCTTCTTTGTGTGATTCTTCTTGACATGGTTAAGTGTGTTGATATGCTGAATCACTGGCGACCACATCAGCAGAATTTGTTGCTTCAAACATTTTCAATAAAATGAACTAAATCCCACCATCTGCGAGCATTAGTGTGTGCTACCAAGAGAGAGAAATACAACATGACTACCTATGTACAGGACTCTCGTGACCTACGAATAAAGTGATTTATTATCTAAACCGACGAGAAAAAAGTTAAAACGGAACATCAACAAACTTTTGAAGTGATAACAGTGCGCCAGAAGATCTAAAACTAAAAAAGACGAGGAGCAGATATATTTTACGCACCCACAACAACAGAGGAAGACCTGGCAGCGAGCAGTGTAGATAAATTTGAACAGTTAAGGGGAAACCCATTTTAGGTGATTTTTTTTTTTCTTTTTTGAAATTTTCGCCATGAATAAGGAAAGAAGTTTTGAAAATACAATCAATTGATTTCCAAAATAAATTTAAAAGTCATGCAGAAGATGTCCATAAAAGATTCAGTAGTGGACTAGCAGATCTGGAGTTAAAGTTAGAGGGTAAAATAAAGTATGGGTTGAAAGGGGTGACAGAGAAACTTGATGGAATCTGCAGCAAGATAGAAAAGTGTAAAAATTCATGCCATGTTGTTAGGCAGGAGACACAAAAACAAATTGAATTTCTTGATATAAAGGTCAGGCAAAGAACTGATAGTGATGAAAACAATATGGGAAATATCAAACAGCAAAATACTCAGTTAGGTAAAAGACTTGAAGGAGTTGCAGGAAGTGTAGATAAAGTTAGTGAAAAGTATATTAAATTGGGAGTGGCTGTAGACATAGTTGCAATAAGCTGTGAAACATTGGATAAGCGAGTGGGGAATTTAATTGAGGAGATGAATAAAATTCCCAACTTCGAGAGTCAAGTAACCAAATTTGGGGAAGAATTACAAGAAGTGAAGTGCCATCTAAAGAATTCACAGGTGCAACATGTAGTTGGTGTAGCAAATCTAATGTCCCACGCTATACCTGAAAAAATAGAAATTGAGAACTTTAGTGACTAGTGAGGTATCCATCCAGTTAATTTTATCAATAGTTTTGAGAAGTACAGAATTTTCAGTGTTTACGATGACAGTGAAAAAATGAACAGTGTATACCAAAATTTAAGGGGTTGTGTTTGAATTTGGGGAGAAAGGCAACTGCAGATTTGTAAAACCTATGCAGAATTCAAAGCAAATTTCCTAAATAATTTCTGGTCAGAGGAAAGGCAACATGAAGTTACGAGGGGTCTCTGGTATGGAAGGAAATATCAACCTGGGAGGGAATCACTCAAAGATTTCCTTTTAAATTAAACTTCCAAATGTTATTATCTGAATAACCCATGACCGAAAAAAAAAAAAAAAATGGTGTTGGATGTTGCTCACAGGATGCCAGGGGAGATCCAAAAGCTTTTGGTCATGCATGATGTAAGAACAATTGAGGCAGCGAGTGAGTTTGTGCACCGATATGAAACCCTTTGCACCAGAGATAGATTCAAGGAGAGCTATCAGAGCAGGAACCAGTTTCAAGACCAACGGGAATACCGTCATGAAAGAGGAAGAAATCAATTACACACCTATAGAAGGGGAAGGAATTCTCCATCCCATAAAAATAGTGAAAACAATGATCGAAGGATTGGAAGAAAGGGAAGTCCTCAAAAATATTTTAGCCCAACACCAGTAGTAAGTAGTAATGATGTCACAAATGATCCCGGTACAAGCCAACAAACTAATGGTAGTAGTACAAAAAACTGAAGACGGCTGAAGTTTCTGGCCCGACAGAGGCAGATGGGTTAATAGGGTTGATACAATCAAAACATAGGAGCCAGCTTAGAAGTGTTTTCCACAACAGCCCGATGAAGACTTAGCAGAGGAAGAGTTCCAGAATGAAGAGCAGTTGGTCCAGGCTCCCTTAATCTTAGTGACATTTAGTGGAAAACAAACTGAAGTATTGTTAGATTCAGGTGCCGAAATTTCATGCATCTCAGAAAATTTGTTTGAGTGTTTACTGGAAATTGCAAACAAAAGAAAATATAAAGTAGTTTCCTTACCAGTAAATGGGATGTCAGTTATCACTGCCACAGGGGGCAAGAGCAAATTAGTAAAATCGCAGATGTTGTTAGAAGTAAAGTTAAAGACTATTTCATAGAGTTTGTTGTTTTTGCGGTGCCAGGGCTTACGATCGATTGTATTTTTGGCATACATTGGCTGTGTGCTTTTAAAACCATCTTGTATTTTGAACAAAGAATTTTTGGAGTTTCAAGTAAATGGGAACAAGGGAATAATTTCTATGAAGAAATGTTGGAAGGAGAAGGAAATGGGGTCAGTTAATGTACTATCATGGGAAACTGCATTAGCCAGTGGGAAAGAACCCCTATTCCTTCAAAAGTTTATACAGTTTTGTGTATTGTCAGTGCAACCAAGCAGAGAGGTGGAGAAGAATCAGTTAAGAATAGTAGACAGCGTTAGCAGTGAACACCGTACAAAACTAAGAAATCTGATAGATGAGTTAAGGAAGTATTTTCTGACCAGCCTGGACTCATAAGATGTTATGAGTGCAATTTTACTGTCAATTCTGCAACACCTTTCTTTGTAAAACCTTACGTCATCACAGTATCAAAGAGGAAGCAAGTCAACAATGAGATAAACAGGATGTTGCAATGGAAAATCATAGAAAGGTCCAAGAGTCCTTATAACAAACCACTGGTTATAATCACAAAAGCAGACCAATCTGTCAGGTTAGTCCTAGATACTCACACTTTAAATAAAGTTCTCGTCACTGAAAGGGACCATCCGCCCCCGGTCGATGAAATATTACAAAGCTTACAAAATAAAAAAATTGTAACTTCTTTGGATTTAACTGCATCTTATTGGCAAATTCCAATTGCAGAAACATCCAGGAAATATACTGTATTCTTGTACCAAGGCCGGAGTTACCATTTCCGAGTTTTGCCATTCAGCCAGAATAATGCAGTCGCGAATTTTATCCGTGATTTGGATCAAGTCCTTGGTAAGGAATTATTGAGCAAAGTACAGGTATACATCAATGATATATTAATTGCAAGCTCAACCATTGAGGAACATTGGTTTACATTAAAAGAAGTATTAACCGGCTTAAAGAGAGGGGGGATGACTATTAAAGTGAAGAAGTGTGTTTTTCTGACAAGCAAAATTGAAGTTTTGGGTCATACTATTACCCCATCAGGAATAACTCCCAATGAGGAAAAGTTTAATGCTATCAAGAATTTACCAGACCACAAAACAAGGGACAACTGTTGAGTTTCCATGGACTTTGTAATTATTATCGTAAATTCATCAGAGGTTAAAAATTGAACAGCCCACATTTTTGGAAACTGAAGAAAAAGAATGCACATTGGGACTGGACTGAGCATTGTGAAGAAGATTTTCAAGAAGTGAAAAGTAGTTTATTAAAGAAAGTACATCTAAGTGCCCCGGATTGAAATGGCCTGGGTGTGGAGATCTTCCAAGAAATAGCCAAGGGAGATGAAATAATAATAAAACCTCTCGCTTTTGCTAGCCAGATTCTAAACCAGTCGGAACACAATTATTGTGTTACTCAGAAGGAAGCTCTGGCTATTGTTTGGACCTTCCAAAAGTTTCGATACCTCCTTCTGGGCAGGAAGGTCATAGCACATACTGACCACAAGGCACTGTCATTTTTGAAGAAGTGTAAATTTGTCCATGGCAGGTTGGCAAGATGGAACTTACTACTCCAGCAATATGACTTTGAGTATATTCCAGGAAAGGAAAATTGTGTAGCAGATGCCTTGTCAAGGTTACCAGTAGGTTTAGAAGAAAGTGAGTCAGCAATGTCAATAGGGAAAGAAGCTCACATATTTTACATTAAGGGAGTGGACGGAGAAAAGGAGGTTAAACATTGCCTGGAGTTCATGAAAAAGGAGTAAGAAAAGGACCCCCATATAAGGGAGTTATTAGACAAGTTAATTGAGAGTGACCCACAGTTTAAGTTACACAAATACACAGTGTAATTTTATTCAGAAGAAACCACGAAGCTAGTTCAGAGTGGAAAGTATGGGTGCCAGAAAACTATGTGGACCATTTTATTAAGCAACATCATCTTAGTTATGGCCATTATGGTATAAAAATGTGTCATATTATTATGAAGGAAACTTTGTATTTCCCTAATATGTCTCAGCAGATACAGCAGGTAGTTTCTCATTGTGTTCTGATAACGTCAGGAGCGCCGGGGAAATGCAGAGTGTGATCCCTTATAAACCACATGAACTAGTCGCTTTAGATATCTTCGCACCACTGCCTACATCCCGTGAGAGAGTAACTCAAATTTGTGCTGTCATGGACATCTTCTCAAAATATATAAAGTTGTACCCACTCAAGAGGGCCACAGCCAAAGTAATCTGTTCAAAGTTTGCT
The DNA here is from genome assembly GCA_031002005.1 of Vandiemenella viatica. NCBI lineage: Eukaryota > Metazoa > Arthropoda > Insecta > Orthoptera > Morabidae > Vandiemenella > Vandiemenella viatica. The sequence goes on from JARYHS010008074.1 coordinate 183,608,162, forward strand.
CATGTAGGAAAACCTGACAAAGTGTTGACAGACAATGGACCCTAGTTCGCAAGTAAAGCCTGGACTGAATGCTTTAAAGAGTTGAGTATTGAAACAGTTAAGATGTCTTTCTACCATCCAAAAGGTAGATTGAGAACTGGCTGTACTATTTGTAATACCACCGTGTGGATGTTAAATTTCCCACTGGTCAGTGGAAATACTGTAGAGGACCCCGGAGCGCATACTGGCTACCGGAAGTCGGTTAAGAATGCCCGCGAACCCGATATGTGGCACCAGGAGTCTTCTAAGAGCGGCCATGCTCATTGGGCATGTAATCCATGTGTGAGTTTTTCTCGAAGAGTCCTTTTAATGTTGAACTGTTTTTGGTTATTGTTTTGTAAATGCGAGTGTGATTTGTAAGAATTGTTAATGTGAACCATTCAAACTAAGAATTCTGCAACCTTTGGGTGTATATATAGAACTCTGATGAACTGTATTGAAGTGTCACGCTAATTGTGACATCAAAAATATACAGTTAATTTCTTTTATTATAAATGTATCAATTAATGTTTTGCATGAGGGATGTGAATTAATCATCAAGGCACCATTTATTAGATCACGTATATGGAATGCATTAATTAGTTTGACGTGTTTAAGAGATGTGATTTGGAAAGCATGAATTGACTTGTTCGTCAGGGTCGTTTGCTGGGCTTGTGGACGCGGTAGGTGAACGCACTCAACACATCAGTCTCACAATACCGTGAAGTTGGCGTCTGCGACGGCAGCTGTAGGCAGGTTCGTGGAGGTGCTTCTTGCTGTGAGACTGCGCGAAGTCAGTCAGCTCCACTTGAGGTCGGCGTTGTGTTCAACGCCCGGTCGATGCTGTCTGGAGTAGCTGCACCAAGTAACTTGGACGAGAGATGGTCGACGCGGTCTGGCAGCAAACCTGGTCCTTGGAAAGCTCTTCCAGCAGGAGCGCGAACTCACACTCCCGTATTTTTGCACGTCCGTCCATGCGTACAACCACGAGGTACCTCTCTCTGTCCTCTCCACGAGTCCCTACGCCACCCCTCCGCCTAGCGGTCCAGCGGATTAGGGGAAATACGACGGGTAGCCACATTCCTTGGATGACAGCTACCTGTCTGCATCTAGCTGCAGCCTCACAAATCTGTTAGGAAACTTACGTGGTGCAACTTACTATATCTGCACACGACTGTAATGTGTGACATCACAGTATGATCAAGACTGGTGAAAGTTTCAAATATTGATCTGGAACTTGGAAATAACTTTTTTTAAAAAACTGTATCTGTGGAACACAGCACTTTATGGTAGTGAAGCATGGACTTTAGGAATACCAAAAAGAAATAACATTGAAGCATTTGATATGTGGTGCTACAGAAGAATGCTGAAAATTAAGACAATGAACAAGTTTTGCAAATGAAGGGAGAAGAAAGAAGTTTGTGGAAGAAGCTTACAGAAAGAAGAGACAGGCTGGTAGGTAATACTTTGAGACATGCTGGATTGATTAATTTGTTAGTGGAGGAACACAGATAATTGAGGACATGGTTGTAAGGGATATGCTTAGATAAAGAGGTTAGCACAAGATAGGAAGGGATGGAGAATTAAATCAAACCAGTTGAAGGACTGATGACAGCCAAAAAAAAAACTAATGCCACATCAAGTAATTAAGTAATTAGATTTTTTAATGACAAGTTTAAACATTCTAATATGTATCTTAAAAGCTGATGAGACCCAAATATAAGTTCCGCAGAAATTGTTAAGTATATTATGAACATTTTTCATAACGACAGACCACATTCTCACTACAATGATAGCTGTCAGTAAACATTTACCATGTAATTAAATACATGTGGATGTGGTCTGCTAAATCATATGAATTAAACTCAATATCGCTACGAAAAAATTTTGTCAGAGGCACCTTCTACCATCCACCTGATGCTGAGAAAACTGTCAGCAATGTGTTAATAAATAATATCATTCATCGTTTTTAGGATCATGCTATAATACTAGGAGGTGATCTCAACCTGCCTTATATCAACTGTAATAATTACGTTCATGTTACTGGTGGCAGGGATAAGGAAGTGTCTGTAGTAATTCTTGAACTGTTCTTATAACATCATCTTTCTGGAACTGGTTACACAACCAAGGCGGTGTCATAATAGTAATGAAAACTTTTAGATCTTATGGTTACCAATAGGCAACAATTATTCACTGGCATTTCAATGATCGAAGGATTAAGCGATCAGAAAGCAATAATTGCAAATGTATAACTGAGTGCAAAAAGGGAAAATAATGTATTATGTACAGATTCGATAAGGCCCCAAAGGAGTATTTTAGAACCTAGCTGAGAAGTAATTATAATATTTTCAAATTAATAAGAAGCACCATTGAAGAGATGTGGCATCATTTTATATGTGTAGTGAGGGAAGATATGGACATACATATACCGAAATGGAAAATAAACAAGGCGAATGATCCACTATAGTATATGAGTGAAGTTGAAAGATTACTCAAAAAGTAAAGGAGGATACTTGCATGCTCAAGAACGATTGGGCATTCTAGTGACTTAGAAATCTTAGCTGAATGTGATACATGAGGGCTCTAATGTTTGTTTGTTTGGTTTTGTTGTTTTTTTTTTTTTTTTTTTTTTTTTTTTTTTTTTTTTTTTTTTTTTTTTTTTTTTTTTTTGCAACTTTCTAAGAGCCTCACAGAAAACCCAAATAAATCTTTATTGTATGTATGAAAAGTCACTTGTAGTGACAGCAATATGCCACTACTAATTCACAATGGATTTGAGGTTAATGAAAGCTGCAACAAAGCTAATGTACTTAACACAGAAGTCAAAAATTCATTTCATGGTTAAAATAAGGGAAACCTACCCATTTTCCCACATCATGTGGAGATGGATTCATTACAAATAGATATTGCAGGAATTGTAGAGCAAATTAGAGCTTCTGAATTGGGGGAAAGTGCAGGGTCTTGATGGAATTCCAGAAATAATATTTTCAGAGTACACAGCGGAAGTCTAACCATTTCCATCTATACTGTAAATTCTTAGAAGAGAAAAAAGTACCTTCAGACTGGAAAATAGCATAGGTACCTCTGATTTTCAAGAAAGGAGATTGTAGAAAGCCTAGGAACTGCCAATGAAGATCTATACCATCTCTTTGCAGTTGAGTTGTGGAGTATTCTATACGCTTGAACATTATGAATTTTCTAGAAGAAAACAAATTGGTTACACCAAACCAACGAGGTTTTCAGGAAAAAAGGTCATTTGAAATACACCTGGTGCTATTTATGCATGATGTAGTGAAAGTTATTGATGCAGCATCACAAATTGATGCAATTGTTTTATTTTTTAGAAAGCGTTGTCTCTGTGCCATTCAACTGCCTTTTAAGAGTCAATCATATGATGTATGGATCACCTTTGTGAATGGATAAGACATTTTCTAACTGATTGGTTGCATCATGTTGTCATTTGCAGAGAAACCTCTTCCAATTTAGATGTTACAGCAGGCGTCCCGCAAGGAAGTGTAACAAAGGCCACTATTTTTCTTAATCTTTATAAATGAAATCGCAGACAATGCAAATAGCAGTTTGATATTGTTTGCTGATGATGCCATAATCTACAGGGGAGTAATGACACTCTTAGAACAGAGACTTTCCCAGTATATAATTACAATGAAGTCTTCATGGATGAACTGCTGGATTGTGTTGTGAAAACACGATATTTTGACAACTAGCTCACTCATCTTCCTCAGGTGCAAAAACATGTGTACTGGTCAGCTGACCAACAGATAGTGAGACAGCTGCACTTCCTTATATACCCAATGGCTCTGTTCACCGCTGGCACCTGGCGGTTGGCTGCCAGTGGGCGTGCCTGTAGATCTTCGACCGCTGGACATAGGTACCACCTTGTCCATCTGCCACCATAGACGACTCGATATTAGGCTTTATGGCCTGCATTGAAGATCTACAACCATGCCCAGTGGTAGCCAGCCACTGGGTGCAGGCCGCAGACAGAGCAGTTGTGTATATAAGGAAGTGCGGCACCTGAGCTGCCTCAATTTATGTCAGTCAGCTGACCAGTACTGATGTTTTCGCACCTGAGGAAGAATGACAGAGCTAATCGTCAAAATATTGTGTTTTCACCACACAATCTGATGGTACACCCATCCAAATAAGGTTTTTAACGAAAGAAAATTTGGAAAAGTTGCCCAGAAAAATGGAAAATTCATGAAAAACTGAAAGTAGTTTTTTGTATGAACCAATTTGACTAAATTTTTTAAAGGTTTGTATTAGTCCAAATAATGTATTCAGAGTAATAAAAAATTGGAAAAGTTACCCAGAAGATTAAAAATTGAGGAAAAACTGAAATTACTTTTTTCTAAGGACCAATTCGCCTAATTTTTTTTTTTTTTTAAATATTCATAATAGTCCGAATAAGGTGTTAAGCAAAAGAAAAATTGGAAAAGTTGCCCAGAAAATTTGGAAAAAATAAAAGTACTTTTTTCTATGGACGTATTTTGTTATTTTTTAGAAATGTTTTTAATATTCAAAATAAGGTCTTTAGAGAATGAATTGGAAAAGTTGCCTAGAAAATTTGAAAATTCAGAATTAACAGAAAGTACCTTTTTCTGTGGATCGATTTGTCTATTTTTTTTTTTTTTTTTTAATTTTCACTGTAGTCCAATTAAGGTTTTTAGAGAAAGAAAAATTGGAAAAGTTGTGTGGAAAATTCAGGAAAAACTGAAAGAACTTTATTGTATATACCAATTTTGTTATTTTTAAAAAAATGTTGTTAATGGTCCGAATCTTGGCATTACATTTGATAACAAGCTTCACAGGGCAGGACTCATTGGACAGGTGGTAGGAATGGTAGGAAAAGGTTTAAAAATTCTGCACTTCTTAGAGAGAGTGATGAGAGGATGTACGAGGGAAGTAAAGGAATTGGGTTACAAAACTTTCGTCAGACCATTGCTCGAATATGGTAGTGTAGTAGGGGACCCACATTTTGAGTATCAAATCCAGAAGTTGAGGAGGTGCAAAAAAGGCCTGCTAGATTTGTTTCTATCAAAATTATTGCAGGATGGAATCAGTAACAGATATGATACAAGACCTGGAATGGGATTCATTGCAAGACAGGAGGCGGGTGAAGAGGGTCATGGGAGTGTACAAGGTGTATACTGGTATGAGGCATGGAAAGATATTGCTGCAGGTATGAAAAGTAGTGCATGGAAGGGAAAAGATGACAATGAACACAAGCTGGCACTGGTTTTCAGGCACAAGGGTGTGGGAAGATTCTCTTTTTTAGGTAAGGGTGTCAGGGATTGTAATAAGTTACCAAGGGAAATGATGAATAATTTACCAAAAAACTTGAAAGAATTCAAAGTTAAAATTTGTAGAGGGAAAATGCAGGTGGTTGCAGGAGAAGGGGAAGATGGGTGTTTAAGGAAATTGTCACTGGAGAGTGTGCTCCATTGCAATTAAAATAAGATTTTAAACAAGGAAAAACTGAGAAAATTTCCCAGAAAATTTGGGAAGAAACTGAAAATATTTTTTTGTATGAACTGATTTGACAAATTTTTTTAAATTATTGTAATGGTCTGAATAAGATTTTTAGGAAAGAAAAGAAACTGATAAAGTTGCCCTAAAAATTTGTGAAAAACTGAAACTGCTTTTTTCCTATGAACCAATTTTGCTAAAAATGTTCATAATAGTCTGAATAAGATTTTTAGGGAAAGATAAATAGTAAAATTTCCTGGTAAAATTGGAATTGAGAGTGCTTTTTTCTATTGGATTTTTGTAGGAACTCAAGACCATAACTCATGAGTCGTACAATGGATATGGCTAATTATTTTATTTTCCTCATGCTCCCAAGATGTAATCAAATATTTTCTATCGAAAAAAAAAAAAGACTGCAAGATTTGGAGAAAACTCTGGAAAAATGCATTCCGTCCTAAATTAAAGTAAATTTACTCTCGCTTTTATTTTTGTGTTGTTTCGCAATCTGTCGAACAAATATAGTTATTTTATTTCTATTCCATTAATATTAATTAAGGACATGTGTTTGGTGATATGAAACAAGATATTACCTCAATTAGTCATGACAGCATGCTATCATCTGATGCATAATAGATTTAATCCAGAGTTGAAAAGCGATGCATTGAGAAAATCAGTTCAAAAGAATGTTCCACCATTGAATCAGCTACAAAAATATGCTCATGTAAGATGTGAATGATGGAATTAGAAGGAATTTCTTCTTGGACGCTTCAATGTGACTGAAAAAAAAACTTTTTTGATCTTGTTAATTTTGGCAAAAATTCACTTGCAGAATGAAATTGCACTTGCTTAATCAAGAATTGCAGCTACAATGTTGAAAAGCAGTCAAACAGATCATTCAGCATTCAAGTTGCCGTTGAAATGCAAATCAATGAAACTCCAACATGCAACCTTTCAAATAACTGTGTGATTGCCAAAGTTCAGCAGCATTGCAAATTGATCGTTTGAGATTAACGTATAATGGCATATAAAAAGTCTTTGGAGGCATTAGACTGAACAAAGCAAGATCTATGAAACAATCAAAACAGGTTAGGTGGTGTGATGATCTAAACTGAATTAAAACGCCTCGAGATTCATTGAGATTTCAAATTTAATGGAAGAAAATAAATCATTTGATTAACATGAAATTCTGACTTAATTTAATTGTGACATAAATTTTGGAACAAAACCACATGGTTCCAAGTCGATCACATTCCAGGCACATCACACATTTCCAGCATTTCAGTGGTGTGCTTCTAATAGAATTCATCTTGCATGTAAAATTTCCCATTGGGATAGTTCTGAATGTACTCCTCCTCAAATTGAATAATCATGGACTCAATCATTAATAAATACAATGAACACTTAGAATTATGTATTTTCCTCATTTTTACTTTGTTTACACATTTTCAACAGTTACTCACAAATTTATCACAAACAATTTAATTGAAATTTGGACAGGACAACGTCTGTCAGGTCAACTATACATATATATTAAACATTAGGTAAGTATAAAAACCACTGCTTACCATAGAAGAGGATTCCTGCGGCATTGTTACACGAAAAAAACAACACGAACACACATAGAATATAATTTTCGAGCCCACGGCTCTTCATCAGTAGGAGTGAGAAGCCTCCACGCTGGCAGCTGGCAGCAAAGACAAAAAGTATAAAATAAAAATTAATTTTTACAACTGAATATTGCAGAAGGTATAATAGATGTAATTAGTTCTTTTTTAGAAATTCTTAATGGAGTAGGAGTTGCCAACAAGGTAATCTCTCAGTTATTCTTTAAATATATCTTTGTTGTCTACTTAGAGAGGGGCCTGTGCAGAGTATCAAATTGGGTAGGTTCAATATGTAGAAGAGACATATTAAATGAGCCAGGCTCTTAAATACTTGCATTTCCCAACAATATCGCCTCCATGGACCTCATACAGTGCAGACATAAAAAAATATTCATAGTTTTGTGAAGTTGTGCCTGCTTAAGACACGATGAATTTAAACACTGGTGTGCAAAATTTAAGGATGAAAGAAACCAATATAGTTGACAACTGGTGAATGGTCATTGATGCATGTAGACGTGCTGCAATAAGTTTCCCCACTGCATCCCACTGGTACTTGACAGGATTTATGTCAGGGAAATGGGCAATATAGTCCATTTGTCTAATATCCTAACATTTGAAGGCAAACTCCACCTATGCTGTTTCATGTGTTGCGGATTGTTATCCTTAAAAATAAAGTCCGGGCCAAATGGGCTCCTGAAAAAACACACATGGGGAGAGAGTACAGTGTTGCAATAACATCAACTAGTGAGTGTATCACATTAAAGGATTTGAAGGTTGGTATGCTCAAGCAACATTATGTTCCCTACACCATAACACTTGAACCACCAAAACTTTCATGTTTGACTATATTGCTATGTGTTCCCAGCTCTCACCAGATGTGGGTACATCCAGAATCACTACTCAGACAGAATCTGCTCTTACATGACTCCTCTTCTCAGCAGTTCAGTCCTGATGCTCTTGGCACCATCACAAATGGTGTCCAATACGCAGATGTCAATGGAACACAATGTAATGGTTGTCGGACAAAAAGACCAACCCCATGCAGTTGCAGTTCCACTATGGAATGGGAGGCAGCGTGACTTGCAGTTCTTTTAAATGTGGTTCCATTAGCAGCCACTGTTTGATGCAGGTCCTTCTTGCCTGTTGCACAATGTAGTGGCCAGATCATTCTACTCCTTTGGAGGCATCAAAATACTGTCTCCCAGACTCGTAATGAAGAACACCACTACAGTGTACCATAACAGTACGCTGATTGAGACACGGTGTCTTATCCCATTCCTAGTGTTGATACTTTAATCGTGCTGACCTCACGCCATATTATGTCCAGCTTTCTATGCACGTGTGGGAAACCTCTGTCAATATGCTACCATTTTATTCCATTCATTTCCATCAAGTAGTTAATATGATATGCAACTTTATCTATCTCGTTCTTAAGTTTAGAACAGTGTATTTTAATTATTTCAATTGCCTTTGAGAGTGCTAACATATCAATGCCATTACATTTACCCACAGGTGAATGTATTTAAATTTCTTTTATGACTTCCAAAGTTATGTAGCCAACAACAACATTAATAGAATCCAAAGAGTAGGGTGCCTAGCTTTGATGTAGAGTGATATTTGGCAACTGTCTGTTCTGTTTACAAGCAGATGATCATTTATTGCTCTATCCACCATTCATGTAAAGTCATTAGATATACCACAATATTTAAATTAGACTCTAATCTTTGAAACTTTAAAAGCCTCATCCAAATTGGTTCAATAGCTTTGTGTGGACAAAGAAAAGCCTTTGAAATAGATACTTGGATTTATAAATATATAATAAAGTGATACTAGTAGGGTGGTAAACAGTGTACGAGTAATTGCTTGCTGAAGGGGTAAAATGTAAATATCTTGGTGTACCATTTTGTCACAAACTCTGTTCATCATGGACTTCATAAGGAGTCCTGAATCTAATGGAGATGAGCGAATGCACCATTAAGCTTAAGGGACCAGGATTCAAATTCTAGGTCACACCATAGTTGAAATACAGTGTGATAGTTATGGAATCCACATTAGGGATAACAAATGCAGAAGTTTGAAATTATCACCTAACAAAATCTATACGTAATACAATAAATTATCTGGACATATCTTTAAAATATGGAATTGAATGCTAGATGTCATGACAGGTGGACCTGCAATTATGAAAGGCAGCAGAGAATATTGTGTTGTTAGTAAAGAAGCAGTAACAGCAGAATGTGTCAGTCAGGAGAGCTATGCGACTTTGAATGTGGACAAGTCACTGGATGTCACTTGAGTCACAAATCCACGAGGGACACTTAAAACTTTCTAAAGCTGCCTATGCTGACTATGTGATTGTGGAGTGGAAATGCGGAGGAATGGCCACAGCTAAATCAAGACCAGGCAGACCTCATTTAATGACAGTTAGGTTTTGGGTTTGGCAAATGCCTGGGGAACATTACCTGCCATCATGTTTAGTACCAACAGTGAAGTACGGATAAGGTAGTGTTACAGTAAATGGGTGTTTTTCATGGTTTGGATGTGGTTGCCTTATTGCACTTGAGAAAACTCTAAATGTTGTAAGAAATGAACACAATTTAAACCAGTGTTTACTGCATATAGCAGAGGACCGGTTTGTAGACGATGATTTTTTGTATCAGCATGACAATGCACCTAAATGTAAAGCTGCATCTGTGATGTAATGGCTTGTGGACAGTAAAATTCCTGACCAGAAACTGGTAGAACACATTTGGGATGAGTTAGAACAGCGACTTTGCTCTAGACTCCAGTATCCAACATCACTACCTTTCACAATTTACATTTTTGAGAAAGAATGGGGTGCCATTGCTCCATAGATATTCAGACATTTTAAAAGTTTCCCTAGCAAAGTTAAAGTTGTCATAAAGGCCAAATGTGGACCTACTCCTTATTAATGTCCAGTAATAGAGAACATGATAAGAATAAAGTCTAAGTGCAGTTTCAAATAAGTTTGATTAAATAGTGTAGTCAGATGGGGATAAAGTAGGCAGATGAATAGAGTGCAACTAGACGAGTATGAGGCACACATTAGCAATAAGACTTAATTGAAACTGGTTAATGAATTAGGAATAGTAATGTGGAAGTGAAGATGACATAGACTTTTAACTATTCCAAATTATTTTATTCACACATTTTCACTGTCATCAACTTCTTGCAAAGTTTTTATGTACTTTTAAATTAATGTGATCGATGAGGGCTTAGCTTCTGTTCCTCACAAGTATTAACTTTGTTTAAAGCTTGTTAAGAATTCTGTTTTCTCACTAGTGCTCAACCTCACAAATCCTGACATCTATATCAAGTCAGCCCATCTATCTTTTTAAGTTCTGTAATATATATGTCTATTTCAAACTTTCCAAACCCCAATTTATATTAACATTTCTAATGACTCCTTGCTCTTTGCTCCATAGCATTTTATACAAGATGAAAGCATCATCAGATTCAGTTTTATACAATCATTTGTTCAGGGTAATACTGAGTTTTAATTTTTGTCTCATTTCAAATACAAATGGCAAATGTTAAGTCAGAAGGAGTGTTGATACATTCATGTCCATAAGTGAAGGGACCTTTGAGATCTACGAGAAATTATTGCATAATGTCAGCTCAGTACAAGCCTGCTTAGCATGCCAGAAACTGTCCATGTGGGCACAGGTCTGGATGCCACAGTTCTGATGGCATGTTCTGTGCATTTGGCACACAGTAAAACAGGAAGGTACAGAGATCATTATGTGTGGTTGTACCAGTGGCAGATTAGAAGCCAGCCACAGGCATCACCAGGTGGACCTGGAGTTGCATGTCACCTTTAGCATCATTTGGTGGCTGTGAAGAAGATTCCAGAAGGGAGGAAACATTCAACAGCAGTACAGGCCAGGTCAATCAAGAGCTAGGATCATTATCTTGCCTTAATTGCCTGAAGATGTCCATGCAACACAGCACCTATACTGGCTAGGGACCTCACAGCAGCCTCTGGGACATGCATCCTTCATTAGGCGTATATTATCAGCTTCAGGAGGTGGCTCTGTATGCTTAATGAACTGCAAAATGCATTTCCCTCACACACAGGCACCGCATTTCTTGTTGTATCTGGTGCCTTGTTCACCATGATTGGACCTTGTTCATGAGTCATGGTTTAACCTAGAGAGCAACTCTTGCCACTATGGTGCACACCTGGATCACATTACAACCGTGCCAATATTGTGGAAAAGGACCAATATTGCAACTCGTGTTCTCGGCATTATGTCAGGAGCATGTAACCCACTGCATGTGTTTCCTAGGTGTATTGTATTGGTAGATATGATGTCTTGCAACAATATGTGTGGCTTTTTAATAATAAATATTAACCAGGGATCCATCCAATAGATGCTTATACCTGTCCATACAGGGTTAGCCACGTGGACAAATACCTGAAACATGAGGACAACACATATCTAGAGTGGCCAGCTCGCTCCCTGGACCCATTGAACTTGCATGGGACACCATAGGCTAAAGGATTGCAGCCCTGACATTATGACCACAGATTGCTGCTCATCTCCAACAGGCACTTGTCCAGAAGGATCTGTTACTGCAATCCATGGTTCATGGCCTTAACCACAGTATGGGGGCCGTTCTGCAACTTGTACTACCATACATAATTATCACACCCCATATTGAAGTTTTTCATGTCAACACACACAATGAGTGCCGCCAGCTGTTTTACCTCTAAACCTTGTATCAGTAGCACTGGGTCATGAGTCAAGTTGTTGCCATGGCCCCCTTCAGTGTCATGTTATTCCATGGATTTCAAAGATTCATTAACTTATGGACACAAGTGTAATTAGCTGAGTGAGACCAGGTGTGGGAAGGAAGAGTGGGAGGAATTCAAGAACACTCTTGTTCAAGAGGCAAAGGAAGTATGTGGTATGACAGGTAATAAGGTTTGGGGTAAAGAAACTGCTTGGTGGAATAATGAAGTCAAGACAACTATTCAACTGAGGAATAAGGAAAGAGATTTTTATACTTTGAAAAGCAGAGGTTGATACCCAGAGAGATGAGGAAAAGATTAGATCACTGGCTCAGGTATATAGAGAACACAAACTTATGGTCAAACGAATAATTGAGAATGAGAAAAACAAGAAGTGGGAGGAATTTTCCCTGAAACTTGAAGAAGATGCTAAAGGAAATAAAAAAGCTCTTAAACTAAACAGTTGAAAATAGGAGAGGACAGCAAGAATTAGTGAAAGCACTAGAGGATAAAAAGAGTGTAGTGATAAGGTGTATAGGAAAGATATGGGAAGAAATGGGACATTATTTTGATAAGCTGTTAAAATGGTGATGCAGTGAATACATATTCCAGTGATTTAAAAGAGCTTACTGAGTCAGAAGCCGTGCAACATGGCCTGAAGTGGAAGCTGTCTTGAAATCCATGAAGAAAGGTAAATCAAGTGGTTACGAGGTTAACTCAGACATGATAAAAGCAGTGGGGATGAATGGGATCAAGTGGTTGTACAGGGTGTTAAATGCCATTTGGAAGGACAATAAGATCCCAGAGGATTGGTCTAAGGAAGTAATGATACCCATATTTAAAAAGGGCAACAGAAAAAAATGTGGTAATTATCGTGGAATCACACTTCTTTCCCATGGATTGAAGATCTTGGAAAAAGTGATTGAGGAATGGTTACAAAGACAGCTGGCAATCTTATTACATGATGAGCAACATGGTTTCAGCCCAGGAAGAAGTACTACAGACTTGATCTTTGCAGCAAGAATGCTCATTGAAAAACATCTATAAAGGGGTAAGGAAATCATCATGGTCTTCCTTGATGTTGAAAAGGCCTATGATAGCATAACAAGAGCAAAAATTTGGGATGGCCTAGAACGAAGAAAGGTACCAGGATCCTTAATCAGCAAGATCAAAATGCTGCATGAAAACACAAAAGCCTGTGTCCAAACAGGTAATGGAGAGAGCAAGTGGTTTGAGACAAGAAGAGGAGCACAACAGGGCAGTGCTCTGTCACCCCTACTCTTCATTGTTGTGATGGATGACTTCTTGAAAAATTTCAAAGAAGTGTATGGGAAATAAACAAAAGCCCTAGTCTTTGCTGATGATGTAATGATTTGGGGTGAAAGTGCAGAAGAGGTGCAAGAGAAGCTGAAGGCTTGGAACAAGTTGTTTGAGGAGTATGGATGGAAAATCAGCTAGAGTAAGATGGTGGTCATGGCAACAGGGACTTCCAGTGAGAAGATTTACCTAAACAACCAACAACTACAAAATGTTGACCAGTTCAAATATCTTGGCAGTATTCTAAGTAAAGATAACACCAGTAAATGTGAAATTACAAACAGATATTATAATCCAGCAGTCTTCTATAACCAGGTGAGAACTCTATTGTGGGACAACAAAGTTCCCAGAAAGTGAAAATATACACTACTCAAAACATATTACATCCCCATACTGCCTTATGCACTGGAAACATGTACCCTGTCCAGAAGAGACAATAGTAGACTTAAGGCCTCTGAAATGAAGTTTTTGCGTACCATGCTTCAGAGAACACTGAAGTACAAAGTGAGAAATGAAATCAATCATGCAGAGGCTGGTTCAAACATTAGTGTGGCAAAATCCTTACAGCATTCTTGCCTAAGGTGGTATGGACATGTCCAAAGGATGGAGGAAGAAAGAAGAGCAAAGGCCTACTTTAATATGAACATCCAAGCTAAAAGATGTGTGAGAAGGCCCAAAAAGAAATGGATAGACCAAATGAAGAAGGATATAGAAGACTTAGGACCTGATTGGAAGACTGTTCATGAAAACAACTATTCATGGACAGGAAGAAGTGGAGAGTGCTCGTGACCAGCACCCGGGATACTGGAGCTGGAGAATGATGATGATGATATTCAAATCTTAATCCTTGTATTTCTTTTTCTTTCTAGTTTTCAGTTCATTGACATGGAGTTTTTTAAAGCCAAGAGAAGATGAGGGCAAGAAATGGGACAGAATTTAGCCATGGCCTTTTGAATTAACTATCTTGACATTCACCTGGAAATCATGGAAAACCAAATTCTGGATGGCTTGAGATTCGAACCTGTATCCTCTCATATGTGAAGCCCAAGTGCTCTCACTCACCCGCCAGGCTTAGCCCAATACATTGTAATGGAGTAATGAATGAAAACCCATTGGCGAAATATAAAAAGAAGATTTATCGGAGAATATCAGGACACATAGAAAAGTCTAACAAAGAACAAAACATAATGAAAAAGATTAAATAATAGAATCATCGTTTCCACAAGTGTAAAAAGAGGTATCGGTACGAGTGTGGTATAGAAAAGAGTGTAAATATGGGATATATTCAGTAAGAAAAGTGAGACATTAGTTTGAGACAAAGGAAGCAATATCATCATATCAACCATGATTTCGGTTAATTGAACACCAAAAGAAGTAAAGTTTTGCAAATCAGAAGTTAAAATTATATGCGAATAACAGGATAAGACTGTATACAAAGATTTTTAAAATACGGAATATGTAAAGAAAATTTTTCTTATATGTATCTTAAGAACATAGAAGGGAGAATAATAGTGATAAAAGAATCATAGACGTCACAGGAGAAATGAATATAATAATTTCTTGAATAAATAATATTCAGAGGGAGAAAAATGACATTTGAGAAGTTATTAAAAGACATTAAGGAAGATACACTAAAATACGAGGGTAATTCAAAAAGTAACCTCCATTTGGCTATAAATAAAAAACTTGGATGGTAAGAAACATTTTATTATATACATCATATAACTACAGCTTTTTACTATTTTTCAACATAGCCACCATTTAAATTTAAGCATTTGTCATAGCATTTCACTAATTTACAAATTCCTTCTTCATAAAATTTAGCTGCCAGGGCTTGTAGCCAATTTTTCACGGCATTTTGAACTTTGTTGTCATCATCGAAGGGCTGTGACGCAAGCCACTTCTTCATGTGAGTGAAGAGATGAAAATCACTAGGTACAAAGTCAGGGCTTTAAGGGAGATAATCGAAAATGCCCCATTTGAATTGCTTAAGAAGCTCTTGAGTCTTACGGGCACTGTGAGGATGAGCGCTGTCATGCAAAAACACAACACCGAATGGCAGCTTACCGCGACGTTTGTTTTGAATAGCTCACTTGAGTTTCATCAAAGTTTCACAGTAGACATCTGAAGTTATTGTGGTGCCACGTTCCATAAATTCAATGAGCAAAACTCCCTCGGCATCCCCAAAAAACTGTAGTCATAACCTTCCTCATTGAAAATGTTTGGCGGGCTTTTTTTGGCTTGCATGAAGAATTGTTATGGCCCTATGCCATTGACTGTTGTTTAATTTCTTCATTTACGTACACCACCCATGCTTCGTCACCAGTCACAATCCTCTTCAAAAAAATCTTCTCCTTCCGTGTTGTAGCGTGAAAGGAAGTTTAAGGCAGAGCCCATTTGTTTGGTTTTGTGGACCTCTGTAAGCAATTTTGGTACCCACCTAGCACAGAACTTCCAGTAGCCTAACTTATCAGTCACAACCTTGTACAAAACCATACGAGAAATTTGCGTGAATTGTTCAGAAAGTTCAGAGATTGTGAATTTTCGATTTTCACGGACTTTTTTGTCAACTTTCTTGACAAGATCATTACTCACAACAGGGCGTCTACCATTCCTCTCTTCATCATGAATGTTTGTTCTACCACTTTTAAAAAATCGGACCCATTGCCACACAACACCATCAGTCATAATGTTCGGACTGTATACAATACACAATTGATGATGAATGTCTGCTGCTGAAACGTTTTGCACCAAAAGAAATCTTATTACAGCATGCATTTCATGGGATTTTCTATTGCAGTGCTCATATTTTAAGGTTATAACAAGACAATGAGCAAAAGAATTAGGTTCGTACTGTCACGGCTGGATGCGGGGAACACACAATGTCAAAATGGCAGCACTCCGCGCACGACTAATATTGTCACGCTAGAACGGAGGTTACTTTCTGAATTACCCTCGTAGAATTATAGAGAACAAGGTAATTTAATTCTAGGATTTATTACAAAATATTTATATAAAAACAAATAGGGATATTTTCTGTTAGTATGGGAGAGTATTAAAGAAGTATCAGGTGTTTCCAAAGATAAAAAATGAAGCACATCATTAAAATGAATTGGTGCTTAAAGTAAAAATAAAGGTCATTAATATATACCAGATCTGGGGCCCTCTCGAGAGATGTGGCCAGAAGCAGTGGAGTAATGTCATATATGACTCCGTTGAAAGCTGTAATATGAAGCATGACATTGGAATCTACTGTATATTAATTGGGCTGCTCTGACTGATTTGGTTATGTTCGTTGAGCTTTAGTTGTGTTTGTAATGTAGGGAATATTTTATGTCAAGATTAGGAAAGATAATTCATTGAAAGTGGTGCGTTTGAGATATTCAATCAGTTATAATTTTTCCTGTAGTTATTTCTATAGGGATTTCAGTCAATAGTACTATTTTGTAGTGGTGGTAGAGGCTGCTTTGGTGATACAAGTGAAATATAAATGGTGATTTTTCGGGTATGACTATTCACAGACTGTATACAGTGGTAACTCAAATGAATTATAAGGTGTAGTTAACGATTAATTTATCATCACACCTTGCAATCTGGAGTGTACTGAAATGAATTCCCACAAAAGTGCTATTGGAACAATATAACAAGTTGGGTTTCACACATTTTCATTTTGGTACATCTTATTAATTTTTATGGTTCATAGTGTTACCCACAAAAAAATAGGCATCAGTAAACTGTTCCATTGTCTTAATGGCTTGTGTAGCCAAGACTAAATAACTTCTTGACCCTACATAATAGATTGTAATGTATGATAATTGTCAGATATTGCACTGATATTATATGTCATAAATAAAAAATAGTAATGAACATATAATTTATTTTATTATGTTGTTTCTGGCAGGAGAGTCTAAAAGACATGGACATAGTAGAAGAATTCACGGCTGGCGATTCATCTTCACTCATATCAGAAGACGAGACAAGAAGTAATATAAAACATACTTTCAAATAAAGGGCAACAAATTGACAGCTTTATAATTATTTCGACATAATATATGTTGAATATGTTACAAAACCAAATCTACTGACTGTATTTTATAATTTTTACTTAATTTATTTATATTTTGTCAGATTTTTTCATTCACTTGGAAACATATTATTGATTGCTGCTATCAGTTCATATGTTTTGTATGTCTATTATATTCATCTAATGTAGACCCAAGTAAGCTAAGACATATCAAGAATCTGAATGTGAAATGGCTGT
The DNA here is from genome assembly GCA_031002005.1 of Vandiemenella viatica. Lineage (NCBI taxonomy): Eukaryota > Metazoa > Arthropoda > Insecta > Orthoptera > Morabidae > Vandiemenella > Vandiemenella viatica. Next base: position 183,625,605 of record JARYHS010008074.1, read on the forward strand.
AGTTTCTAGCTCTCATCTCAGTAAAATGGGGCAGATTACTGCCACCACTTTCACAAACTGTCTTCTGTATTTCATCCAAAAAAAAATAATGTTTTTAGTAACCTCACTGACTTACAAAACAATGCTATAAGGCAATCTGAACAGGAACCAGGGCAGAGAATCTAAACCCAAAACTTACTAAAGTTGAAGAATTGGAATGATTAAAAAAATAGTAATATGGACACAACAAATCATTCCTTGAGTATCCCTTAGTTATCAGGTAACAAAGTGTTTGAGAGACACTGTAACCTAATGAGATCACTGTTCTGCAGTGGCAGATAATGGGTCTATTTTCTCTACCCTTTTTCCAAGTCATACCATATATTTTCATTATAAATGAAAAATACTTTTAATTCGAGTTTCAGGAATGTACATTTTTGTAACATGAGCATGTCTTAGCACTAAATTCCATAAAAACTATATATTAACTCTAAAAGATCACACTGCCTCCTTTAAGATTATAGCTATAACTTAGTGAACAGTATGATTTGTAACAGCAGATTAAAAATAAAATGTGACTTTTTCAAATTATAACTGAAAAATTCAGTCTGTTGATTGCTATATAATTTTGGAGTAGGGAAAAAACTATTTTTGGTTTATAAATGATTTTTAAACATTTACAGCGAAAATGACATGATAACTGGCCAGTTTGGCAAAGATGGAAGGCGTACGAAAGGCTGGCTCACGTAAGGAGCAAAATACTGGACTTTTAAAATTAAACACCATAAAGAAATCTTTATGAAGGAGATAATGTAGTGATCAGATAACATATCCGTTAGATAGGAAACAAAATTTGATGAATATTGAAACTTGTTTCAGCTTGCTAGGAGTAACACTTCTGGAAATATTTAATATTGAAGCTTGGTTACAACTGCACCATACCACGAAAAGGATAGGTTTCACTATTAAATACTATCCAGATCGGACTTACACTAAAAGTTGAGGATTTTTGTAGATTCATTTGATATTAGAATAAGTTTGCAGGCTTACAAATTGTAGGAATAACACTTAAAAAAAACTCACAATACAAAATAACATTTTCACCAGCTTTATAATGTAAAAATTTCAGGGCAATCTGAATGAAAATAGGGTTTCACTTTATCAGTTCAAAGGTCAAATTACATCACGATCCCCAGATCCTATAAAAAAGGGGTGCAGACTACAAGGAAGTAAGCATTATTTGGGTGGATATGGTAGTGTGAGGACATGCATGTTGTACGCCAAGCGATGGAGGAAAACTTTTAGTATTTGTGCAACAATGGTGTTGGTCAACACTTCCTTCCTGATGGACTTATAATTTTCACTACTATCTGGAGGTTAAGAGGAAGTTGCTTACCGAGTGAGAATGACTAACTTGTAATCATTTAAATTTTGGATCGAAGTCTGGTGCCTTTTCTCAAACTCTCTGGTACTGATTAATGTAAAGGAACATTTCATACAATATATCAGTTTTAAAATCTTCAAGAAGTTTACAGTGTATTTATTTGTCAACATACCTTGAACTGTTGGGGTGAGACAATAGTTTGGTGGCCGTGAAGAATCTGTAAGGTCCCAGGCATGGTTATAGATCAGTGAGTGTGCTGGAAAGCATAACCCCCATCAAGCACTTAACCTGACAAGGCTCTGGGAAAATATAATGGGCAACCATGGTATTAACAGCTGCAATACCAACGGATTGCTCCTTCTTGGTTTATTATTATTATTATTATTATTATTGCAGCTATATCGGTCGTTTTTTCAGGATGTAGCCTCTTTAAGCCTGATGAGCTATATATCAGAATTTAATTCTACATAGTTTTGGTGTAGTTCTTTCCAGGCCGATCGATCCTGAGCCACCCTCTTCCAGTTCACGCCTGTAACTTGACGTATATCCTTATCCCAGCGATCTGGGGGTCTTCCTCTTGCTCTTTTCAGGTTTCTCGGTATCCAATCCAGCACTATCGTAGTCCATCTTTCATCTCTTTTGCGAGCAACAAGACCGGCCCATTGCCATTTTTGGGTCATGACTCTTTTTAAGATGTCTGCTACTTTAGTTATTGAACGGATGTGCACGGCCCTTTTCCTGTCTCTTCTTGTTTAGCAGCCCCAGTAGTCAGTCGTTCTTCGGCAGCCATTACGTGAGGCAGTGCTTTCTGTGTTATATAATTTAAAGTGTTTGGTTTTCTTTTGTTTCTTCTTTGAATATTTGTTTAGCAGCCGCAGCAGTTCTGTCGTTCTTCGGCAGCCGTTACGTGAGGCAGTGCTTTATGTGTGATATAATTTAAGTGTTTAGTTTTCTTTTGTTTCATCTTTGAATATTTGTTTAGCAGCCGCAGCAGTTCTGTCATTCTTCGGCAGCCGTTACGTGAGGCAGTGCTTTCTGTGTGATATAATTTAAAGTGTTTAGTTTTCATTTGTTTCATCTTTGAATATTTGTTTAGCAGTCGCAGCAGTTCTGTCGTTCTTTGACAGCCGTTACGTGAGGCAGTGCTTTCTGTGTGATATAATTTAAAGTGTTTAGTTTTCTTTTGTTTCATCTTTGAATATTTGTTTAGCAGCCGCAGCAGTTCTGTCATTCTTCGGCAGCCGTTACGTGAGGCAGTGCTTTCTGTGTGATATAATTTAAAGTGTTTAGTTTTCATTTGTTTCATCTTTGAATATTTGTTTAGCAGTCGCAGCAGTTCTGTCGTTCTTTGGCAGCCGTTACGTGAGGCAGTGCTTTCTGTGTGATATAATTTAAATGTTTAGTTTTCTTTTGTTTCATCTTTGAATATTTGGTTAGCAGCCCCAGTAGTCAGTCGTTCTTCGGCAGCCATTACGTGAGGCAGTGCTTTCTTTGTGATATAATTTAAAGTTTTTAGTTTTCTTTTGTTTCATCTTTGCATATTTGTTTAGCAGCCCCAGTATGAGGCTGCTTCCAAAATTCGGTGGCCCGGGAGATCGAAAACCAGCTGTGCTATTTGGAATACAGCCGAGTTGATGTTAAATTTCCCGCCGGTCCGTGGGAGTACCGTGGAAGACCCCGGAGTGCATGCCGGCTACCGGAAGACAATTAAAAACGCCCGCGAACCCAACTTGTGGCACCGGCTAGTCTTCCTGGGGCAGCCGAGCTCATCGGGCACGCCACCCATGTGCGAGTTTTCCCGAACTCTCTTTTTTAATGTTGAACTCTAGTTGTGAAAATGCGAGTGTAATTTATAAAGTATTGCTAATGTGAACCGTTTTTAACTGAGGATTCTGCAATCTTCGGGTACATATATATATCTAGAAGTCCGATGTAATATATGTTCACGACTGGTGTGGGTTAAGATATGAACGCTATTAAACTTGGAAATTTAATTTTGTTATTTTTTTTTTATGTGATTCTTAATAAGCTGAATCACTGGCGACCGCGTCAGCAGAATTTGCTGTTTCAAACATTTTCGTAAATGTATAAATCCCACCATCCGCGAGCAGAAATGCAACAAGTAGTCAGACGTTCTTCGGCAGCCGTTACGGGGAATAGTGCCTTCTGTGATAGTTTTAATTCAAATTGTGTGGTTAGCTTCATCTCTGTATAGTTGTTAGTCAGTAGCAGCAGCCATCGTCGGAACCATTACGTGACGTAGTACCTCTAGTGATAATTTAATTAAAAGTGTGTAGTTAGTTGTAGCTTCGTCCTTGCATATTAGTTTGTCAGTAGCAGCAGCTGCACTCGTTGGTTGGAATCATTACGTGAAGTAGTACCTCCAGTGCAAATTTAATTTAAAGTGCGTAGTTAGCGCAAGCTTCGTCTTTGTATATTTGGTTATTAACAAAAGGCCTCTTACTGAGAACGCATAGTGAGTCCGTTTTTCTCGTGTAGTCCTTAGTTTTTCTTTCTGCAAGGTAGTATGTGTAAGGACTGTGGTTGTTGTGTGCAGACGCAGGCTGAGGTGACTGACCTGCGCACCCAGCTTGCAGCTTTGGTAACAAGAGTTACATAGCTGGAAGCTGCCGTAAGTGAGTGCAGTAGATGCGGTATTGGTGACCCTGTAGACGCTGATCGGCTCGCAGGTTCTCCCATACCAGTCATCGAACCTGCAGTCCAGGCCGAGATGTCGGAATCTATGTGGCCGTCGCCTAGTGGTGGCTGGCGTGTGGTGTCTGGACGTCGACGGCGCATGCGGGGGCAGTCGTGCAAGCTTGATTCCCAAGAAGGCGAGCTTGTACCTCTGTCCAATCGGTTTGACGCATTTTCTGGATCTGATTCAGTCCTGCAATCGTCGGCCTGTGAGTTGGCAGCCCCACAGCCCGCTAAGTCTGGACAACTGCAGAAGGGGGTTTTAGTGGTCGGTAGCTACAACGTTAGGCGCTTTATCGAACCCCTTAGGGAAATGGCGAAGAGGTCAGGGATGAATTCCGGTATCCATTCATTGTGTATTCCGGGGGGTCTGATCCGAGATGTGGAACACGCCATCCCGGATGCCATTGAACGGACGGGGTGCAGCCAGCTGCGGATTGTAGCTCATGTCGGCACCGATGATGCTTGCCGCCTAGGGTCGGAGGTTATCCTCTCGTCCTTTGGGCGACTTGCACAAAGGGTGAACTCTGTGGCCATTGGCCGCAAGATTTCGGCTGAGCTATCCATCTGCAGCATTGTCGATAGGACTGACTGTGGACCTCTGGTTCAGAGCCGTGTTGAGGGGCTGAACCAGAGATTACGGCGCTTCTGTGATAGTCATGGCTGCAGATTCCTTGATCTTCGTTCCTGGGGTTGAGTCTTGTAGGAATCCCTTGGATAGATCAGGGGTGCACTACACACGGGAATTGGCTACACGGGTGGCAGGGGCCGTGTGGAGTGCATTGGGGGGTTTTTTAGGCTGAGGGAGGATGACCCTGAGGAGGAAATTCAGTTGCGGACAGCCAAGATAAATTCAGCACCGCGTGTAAGGGGTAACTTAAAAGAATCCCGAACATTAAAAGTTCTAGTAGTTAACTGCAGAAGTGTTTGTAATAAACAGCCTGAACTCGAAACCTTTATTCGTAGTACAGATGCTGATATCGTAATAGGCACAGAAAGTTGGTTAAAACCGGATATAAGTTCCGGCGAAATTTTTAATAGTAACATGAACATTTTCCGTAAGGATAGGTTGCATTCCCAAGGAGGTGGTGTATTTATAGATGTTAGTAAGTACCTCCCATGTAGCGAAATAGATGTCCATACTGTCTGCGAAATCATATGGATCAAGCTCAACGTAGCTGGGACAAAACTTGTGATAGGCTCGTTCTATCGTCCACCCGATGCAAGCATAAATATTGCCGAGGCTTTGAGAAATAATGTAAATAATATAGCATGGCAATTTCCGGACCATACAATAATGCTAGGATGTGACTTTAACTTGCCAGATATCGACTGGACTAATTACGTTCACGTTACTGGGGGCAGGGATAAAGCAGCTTGCGAAATCATTCTAGACCTCTTCTCAGATCACCATCTTGAACAGCTCATAACTGAACCAACGCGATGCGTCAACGGTAACGAAAATATTTTAGATATAGTTGTTACAAATAGGCCCGAACTATTCACGGATATTTCTACCACCGCAGGAATAAGTGATCACAAAGCTGTAATTGCTACAGTACAACTAACAACCACGTGCAGAAAGAGAAAAGAGAGGATTGTTTACAGATTCGAAAAGGCTTCAAAAAGAGTGTTTTAGAGAGTATTTGAGGCATAATTACCACACCTTCTCAGTAGCAGGAGGCACCATTGAAGAGAGGTGGCATCGATTCCTACATATACTCGGGGAAGGTATGAACTTGCATATACCGAAACAGACAATCAGGGAAGAGAACGATCCCCCATGGTACACACGGGAGGTTAAAAGGTTACTCAAGAAGCAAAGGAAGATACATGCACGATCAAAACGGACGATAAATCGGACTGATTTAGATAAGTTAGAGGAGATAATGGGACATGTTAAGAATGCGATGCGTGAGGCATTTAATAACTTTCGTGAAAATTCTCTCTCTAAGAGCCCCACTGAAAACCCTAAGAAATTTTGGTCGTATGTAAAAAAAGTTAGTTGTAGTGGGAACAATAAGCCAGTTCTAATAAAAGACGGACGGGAGGTTGAAGACAGCCGCGGCAATGCTACCTTATATAACACCGAATTCAAACATTCTTTCACGCAAGAAAACATGGAGAACATCCCCACTTTCCCACATCATGTGGAATTAGAGATGGATCCGATAGAAATTGATAGCGTAGGAATTGTAAAGCAATTAAAACTCCTGAAGTGGGGTAAAGCGCCGGGTCCTGATGGTATACCGGTAAGAGTATTTTCTGAATACGCGGAGGATATTGAACCATTTCTGTCAGATATATTCCGTAAATCACTAGAAGAGAGAAAAGTACCTTCTAGCTGGAAAATAGCCCAGGTAATTCCCGTTTTTAAGAAAGGAGATCGGAGTGATCCTAGGAATTATCGACCCATATCTCTAACATCGGTCTGCAGCAGAATTCTGGAACATGTCATATGCTCGAACATAATGAAGTTTCTAGATGAGAACGAGTTACTTACACCATGTCAATACGGATTTCGGAAGAAGAGATCGTGTGAAACACAATTGGCCCTATTTTCCCACGACATAATGAAAGTTATCGATGCAGGTTCGCAAGTTGATGCGGTTTTTTTGGATTTTCAGAAAGCTTTTGATTCTGTGCCACACAACCGACTTTTAGCGAAGATTCGAGCTTACGGTATTTCGGCTCAGATTTGCGAGTGGATACGTGATTTTCTAACTGGTCGATCACAATATGTCGTTGTTGATGGGGAAGCCTCTTCTAAGATAAATGTTACTTCGGGCGTTCCTCAAGGAAGTGTAATAGGTCCACTTCTTTTCTTAATATTTATAAACGATCTAGGTGACAACGTCAAATGCTGGTTGCGATTGTTTGCCGACGATGCGGTTATCTATAGGGAAATAAGGTGCTCCGACAATTGCTTAGAAATTCAGCATGATTTGGATGCTATTTTCGATTGGTGCCGTAAATGGCAGCTTACACTTAATTGCAAAAAGTGCAAGGCAATGCGGATAAGTAACATGAAGAATCAGGTTGTTCACGAGTACAAAATAAACAATTCACCTGTTGACACGGTTGATTCCGTGAAGTATCTGGGGGTGATAGTACAAAGCAACATGAAATGCGACATGCACATAACTTCCGTCGTAGGCAAGGCAAATTCTAAATTACGATTCATAGGTCATATTTTGGGGAATTGTAATGCTCAAACAAAGGAGATAGCGTATAAAACACTAGTGCGTCCGCATCTGGATTACTGTTGTGGGGTTTGGGATCCGTATCGCAAGGTTCTGATTGACTCAGTTGAGAGGGTGCAGAGGAGAGCTGCTAGATTCGTGACTTGTTGTTACAGCCCTTATGAAAGCGTCACAGAATTGATACATACATGGGGCTGGGATAGTTTGGAAGACAGACGACGTAGCTTGTGTTCGAATTTATTGGAGAATATGCGAAAAAATTTAAATTTCGAGTGCAATGAAATACTTCTTCCGCCAACCTATAGAGGTCGCAATGACTGGAGGGATAAGATTAGAGAAATAAGATGCCGTACTGATACTTATATGTATTCCTTCTTTCCTCGCACTATTCGGGATTGGAATAGGCGGGTTTAGGATTGGTGCTTAACACCCTCTGCCACCCACAATGTGTGTGATTTGCAGAGTATGGATGTAGATGTAAACCCTAGCATTGCTCTTTCCATACTTCACTGGGCAGTTCTCAGTTTTTGCTTCGTGTGGCTATTTAGGGTCCAAGTCTGGCAGGCATATGTGAGGACCGGTAATACACATTGTTCAGATACCTGTTTCTTAAGATGTACTGGCATGTTCGATTTAAAAACTATGGAATTTCTTCCGTATGCTCTCCAGCCCAGCTTTATCCGTCTGTAGATCTCAGGCTTTGAGTCACCATTCATATTGATCAGTTGGCCAAGATAGATGTACTGATCTACGGACTCAATACCAGAATCATTCATGTCTGCCTTTTCTTTATATTTTTCTGCCCATTTGTTTTGCATGATTTTGCTTTTTGATATATTTATTTTAAGGCCTACTTCACTGCACGCTGCCTCTAGTTCATTTATCAGTTCTTTGAGCTCTTCCAGACTGTTTGAGAGTAAAACTATATCATCAGCGAATCTTAAGTTGTTGAGACTTCTTCCATTTATTCTCAAACCTCGGTTTTGCCATTGGATTTTTGACATTGCCAACTCTAGGACTGATGTGAATAGCTTGGGGGATATAGTGTCTCCTTGTTTTACCCCTCTTTCTACTGGGAACTCTTGGTGACTTCAGCCATGTTGACAAAGGCAGTGGAAGTGGTGTAGATGTTGTACAGTAAGTCGATGTAGCCAGGATTCACTCCTTGTTCTAAAAGGGCTTGCATGATTGCTGAGTGATGGACTGAATCAAAAGCTTTTTCAAAATCGATAAAGGCCAAACAGAGGGGCATCTGGTATTCATTTGCTCGACTTATTACTTCGCGGATGACTTGGATGTGATCTACTGTGCTGAATCCTGACCTAAAGCCAGCCTGTTCAATTGGTTGCGCTGTGTCCAAGGTGGAACTGATGCGGTTATTGATGACCTTTGTAAACACTTTGTATATGATAGGAAGGAGGCTCATGGGGCGGTAGTTTTTAATATTGTAACGACTGCCCTTTTTGTGTAGCAACACAATCATTGCTTTGTTCCAGCTGGATGGGATCTCTCTCTCTTCGAGGCATTGTGAAAACACCTTAGCTAGGTGTCTGTAGGTTTCTTCTTCAGTCAATTGGAGTACGTCAATAGACAGTCCGTCATAACCACTAGCTGATCCTTTTTTCATTTCGTTCACTGCCCTTCTAACTTCATATGGGAGGACTTCAGGAATTGGTGAGTCTGGGCTTGATGTCATTAAAGGATTTTCATCTTGCTTGCTGTATAAGGACTGATAGAAGTTCCTGATATGAACCAATACTGCCGTTTTGTCTGTAATACGCTCATTATCATCATCTAAAGCTATTATTTGTTTCTTTCCTATCATTAATCTTTGTTTTGCTTTCTTATAGCCTTTCTTGTTCTCAATAACTGATCTGACCATGTTTTCGTTATATTTCTTGATGTCAGCTGTTATTTTTTTCTAATGGTCTTGCACAGTTCAGCATATTCAATTAGGTTTTTTTCAGGTTTTACTTTCATATTCCTCCGTTTATTCAGGAGAGTTTTTGTATCATTGCTAATTTTACTTAATTTGGTGGTTTTAACAGTTCCTGCAACTTCTATGGCTAATGTGTTAATAGTTGAAGCTAAATTTCCATTGGCGGTGGTAGCTAGTTTCTCCGATAGTGTGCGTTGGAAAATGTCTTTCTTTTCAGTGAGATTGATTATATTTACTGATGTTTTATTGGTTCCTTTTATTAGCTTTCGCCTTTCCTGTTGTATGCAGATACTAAGTTTCACCCGGACCAGCCTGTGATCACTTCCGGTGTTGAGTTGATTTAGAACAGTGACGTCTATTGGACAGAATGTAGTCTATTTCATTTTTAGTTTTATGATCTGGACTTCTCCATGTCCACTTTAGACTTTGATGTTTTTTAAAAAAAATGTGTTCATGACGTGCATTTTTGTGTGCTCTGCAAACTGCATAAGTCGTTCCCCTCTGTCATTCTTAGTTTGTATTCCGAACTTATCGACCACAGTATCTCCTTGTTTCCTGGTGCCTACAATAGCATTGAAGTCTCCCATGATAATCTGGAAATGGCAGTCTTTGCCTCTGTCATGCAGTGTCGTGATATCTTCGTAGAAAGACTCTACTTCATCATCTGAGTGCGAGGATGTTGGAGCATATACCTGCAGTATTTGTATTTTGTAGCGATTTGATAGTTGTAACACTACTCTTGCTGCTCAATCTGAAATACCTTCTATTAGTTTAACCTTATTTTTCACACTACGGTTTATCAGGAAGCCCACTCCATGTAGCTTTCCCAAGGAGTTTCCGTAATGGTACAAGATGTGGCCTGATTTAAGTTCGATACATTCTTCCTCTGGACGTCTAACCTCACTGAGGCCCACTATACTCCATTTGATTTTTTGGTTTATACACTGAGCAATTACTTTTTATCGCCAATACTACATTTAAAAACCATATAAATGGAACTACTTTCCAAGCACTGTCATGTACCGATCACAAACTATTTCTTTACTGACTACAGATCTCCATCTTCAGAAAGCCTTTCCAAGTGGAAATTTGAAACAATTAAACTTTAGTGTAAGTTAGGGTTTCCAAAGTGGAATCTCTGACCATTTGTCTGATAATGTGATCAGCACAAATGCTGTAGCAGAAAAATGGGGAACAGTGCAAATTATTATCACTGAATCAGTTGAGGAAGCAACATCTGCTGCTAAAAAGATGAAACAGCATTCGATTGAAGAAAACAGAGAAGAAATTCTGAGACACTCACTAATGCCAAACATATTTCTAATATAAAGAGAACTCATACTCATAAGCTCAAATGGAATTTTCAGTCATAAGTAAGGGAAATAAACAATTTGCAACTCCAGAAACTTCACAGACTTTAGACAGATATTGACATCCATGACCTCAGGAGCTTCTGTACTGGAAAACCAGCTCACTATTCACTGTCACTTACTTGTAACGTCATGTGCTGGTTATGCTCCCAAGTGTTGGCACATGTCTAATAAAACAATATTTCTCTATAACACTGTTTTATTCTGGCAAAGCTGTGAGCTTTTGTGACCTGCCTGGAAAATTCCTTTCTATTTTCCCCACGGAGTGATTTTATTACACCAAAGTATGTAAAAACATACAAAACATGTGATAGTCCCTACTTTTCATTAAGGTCACATGGGAATCCCCAACTTTTGTCCATCCACATAAACTGTTACATGTCTGTTATGCCAAAGTTGTGAAATGATTCATCAAAGTACTAAGCACATCGTGTACCAGAATATTATGATTTTGATGCTATTTTATGGCTGTAAAAGATGGATCCTATACTGTTGTGAGGTGCATGACAGAAGTGAGAAATTTCTTTAACCATGGACGCTTTCTGATTGTGTAATGATAAAAAATCTCTTTGTGGTTAAGGATTCTCTATCATTAACTATAACCATGGATGAAATGCATAACCTGATACATACTCAAGTCCCTGTATGGTTCATAATCTGAATTTGGCTGCCAATTTGCTTGCATTATTACACCAATGAAACTAAGGAAAAAGGAAACAGCTTTAGGCAATATTAATGACAAGGAAAGGGAAAAAGACTCATCACTAACCATAGTTGTAGGCTGCGATGTTGAACACTAAAATACACAATATTTCAGTTTTACACCTTATTCATGTTGTAGGAAACAAGTCGCGTGGTTCGGGAGGTGTGCACATGCTAAAGTTTATCACATGACTGAGTGAATTATCAATATGTCGGGAGAGACTGAGATGTTATGTATAAATATATATATCGCAGGTGGTGATAGAATTAATAATATAACAAAAGGGTACAGAATGTCAAAACAAAAATAGACAAATTTTGAAGAAATTTGTTTCAATGATAATGGAATTTTTTTGTTGGTTGAGGTCAGGTGGGTATCTGGTATCCACTCAGTCATGTGATAAACTGCTGTGTGTGCACACCTCCCAAACCACATGACTCATTTCCTACAACATGAATAAGGTCTAAAACCAAAATATTGTGTATTTTAGTGCTCGTCATTTGTGTTTTTCACTCATCCCAGCCTTCAGTGAGTGATGGGTCATTTTACCTTTCCTTGTCATTTATATTACCTAAAACCGTTTCCTTTTTCCTTAGTTTCATTACTGTTCCCTATCGGCTATCTTATGTGTTTGTCCTGTGTGTTCCTATCTCGTGTTCTATTACTTTTTCTTGTTGTGACCAGTGTTTTATATGTTTCACCAACTGTTTTTACAACGCTTTGTTTTTCCCGACATTCCCACCTTTTGGTTGTTTACTCCCAACATCGGATCACAACAATAACTATGTGTCCCATGTTTATTTGTACACAAGTCCCTGTTTCTCTACTGTTTTTATAATATTTCATTATTATCTTACAAATATTTACGTCTCAAAACCCCTTGTCTGTGGCCACTCAAATTTTAAGTAATTTCTTTTCCAGAGTCAGTTTTTCCTTCACATATTTCCGCCCCATGCATCTATTGTCGTTTTTTGCTCACAATCATTGTTTGCTTTTGACTACTGCCAGAACACAATCTGATTATATCCCAATCTCTCGTGTCTTTCATACTCTTTGTTTTTTCCTGATTATTATTTTCTTTCAAAATTAAGCTATAAACATTTTTATTTTATAACACCTTTCCCGTGTTTGATTATGATCTGAAATATTTTGAGCTTTGCATTTTTTATTTGACTTATACTTCCAGCCTAAATAGATTTATTTTTCCTTATATTGGATTCCAGGTAGTTTTTTGTTAATTTTTATTTCACCTCACCATCTATCTGAGTAGTTTGGCAACTTTACGATCCTCATTGGCTTCTCCCAACATATCACTTTCAGATATATACTGTCATGCTACCATATCCATGCCTCACGTCTCACCAGATTAAACTCGCACATACTGTTTCTTCAGTCTTGCCTCTCCTTAAATATATTCCATTGAACGGTTTAACCATAAAACTCCCAGTTTCAGGTTGCCACCCACAAATTCACCCATCCGTTCACACTTTCCATTTCACACAATCCCTTACAGTATATTTTTAGGGATTATCAACATTCCATCCATCTTGTCTGCCGCCACAAAATCCTATGCTTTTCATTCTTTCACCTCATTCATTTTACGAAGCAAATCCTGGCATATTGCAGACAGTCGCAAGCTCAACACACACAAAACCGGCTGTGGAATCTATCAGTGCTTGTCAGGAGCTATTTAGGTCTTTGCTTGTGCCTCACCTATCAACACCCCACTCCCACACACCTACTGCACCCGTAACTGCCAAAACTCTATGTTTGGCTCACCCCTTCAATCTTCTCCCCCCCCCCCCCCCCCCCCACCAGAGCCTTTCCACCTGTCCCAAAAGCCCCAGCCCATCCTTCAGTTAAACCGAACAGTCAGTGATTTATCTTTCCTCCACTCCCCTGACAAAACCCCGATATCAGTTCTATCCAAGGGACTCCAACCCCCAAATTTGACAATGCTGCTTCGGTCCGGGACTCCTTAGCTTTCTGCCGCTCCTTGAATTGGCAAAATCATTTTGTCACCACAGGTGTAAACAACATCCAGAAGAATGAAATTGAGTCCAGTTTAAGAAAATTTATACTTTCATCTCCATTGTATCCACCCCAACTCCCACAAAACCACCCATTTATTCTGTTCCAAGAGTTCCTCACCTCAATTCTGTCTTCACCCTCTTTCCTAAATTCCATTCCACACTTTAAAAATCTCAACAACATAGAAACTCGAGTCATGAAAGAACTGTCCAGAAACCATAACATTATCTTCCTCCCTGCACACAGTAGTGATGGACCGCAATCACTATGAGCCTGAGGTAGCTGACTGACACAAACACATACCTTCCACACCCTACAGAGCCCACCACCTCCATACGTCAGGAAATAAAAAATTTCCTAGACTTGCAGGGCCCCGTACAAGGTCTCTTTCCTCAATCCATCTCCCTCCTAACTCCCCAAAATCCCCATACATCCACCCTGTACCTTCTTCCCAAGATCCACAAGGTTGGCAATTCAGTTGCAGCATATGGGTCACCCACTGAACAGATTTCAGTATCTCCAATCCTTCATACAGTCTTCCCTCCTATCCCAAAGATACCCCACACTTCCTTGAATGTCTATCCACAGTTACACACCTGTACCTCCAGACTCCTTCCTAGTCCCCATTGATGTAACTTCCGTGTATACCAACATTCCTCAAAGTCAGGGCCTCAGAGTACTGGAACACTTCCTAGGTCTGAAATCCCCACACAGCCATCCTAGTACATACTTCCTTTCATCCTTCACCTGATTCTCTCCCAAAACTTCTTCACCTTCAATTTCAGAATATATTACCAGATCCGTGGCACTGTTATGGGCACCCACATGGCCCTGTCCTATGCCAAGCTGTTCCTCAGTCATCTGGAGGAATGCTTCCTGAACCACACCCTCTCTAAAGCCACTCTGTGGTTAAGATACATTGATGATATATTTATGATCTGGGCGCACAGTTAAAGTCAACTCATAGAATTTCTCCATTCCCTTAACAATAGTCATTCCTTTAATTTCACCTGGACCTATTCCTGCACACTCATCATGTTCCTCGTTGTCCACTTTATAACATTAAGCCTTGCGATTTTGTTCACAACGAAGATAGGCAGCATTTGGTCAGCCATAATCACATGAGGTGTGAGGGCACATTACAGCAAAAGGAGCACGTCTTAGTTTTGTATAGCCATTCGGCCTTTGTATCTCGGATGATAGCTCAATGTTACAAATAATGTTTAATAAGAAAACAAAACTCCAAGGCTGTTGCAAATGGTTTGAAATGAGCCAACAAATTCATACTGTATATTTTTACTGGTTATATTTTTGTATTAAGTTTTACTCAAACTATTACACCAAAACGTGCAGTAGTTGCTTTTCAGCAATTCAGAGCAAATCACACCATTAAGATACAGTAACAAAAATACTACTATTTTGTGGCAGTTGTGTCTGAGCCACGATAATGTTCTGCCACCAACTTTCTCCACACTTTTTTTGTCTGCCATGGGGGGCAGTGTTACCAAACACTACACTTAAAATTGTATGCTGCCAGCTTAAAACTAAATTATCTCCAATTCACAAATTACTCACCTGTGGAACCTCGTTACAGAACATTATACATAATATATATAAATTTAAAAAATATAACAATATATCCTTATATATGCTGTCAGGAACTTGTGCTTGCTGGGATTAGTACATAACACTTAGTCTGAACTTTAACCGTGATATGTTGCCTTAGTATGATGAATTGTTTGTTACTGGAAATCGGTCGCTACAAGACTGGATAACCTCTTTCAGGAAAGGTATGTTAAAATCGAAGTCACTGCTGTTTCAAATGAATTTACCATCACTGTATTGTTCTCAAAATTTTACAAACTCACAAACAAACAACTGGCATCGAACTTCATTTCCAAAATTAATTGATTGCAGATACTGAAAAGTGAATTGATGCCAGGTCAACCCACATAAACCCCTAACTGAATTTCAGTCACATGTGTATCACGCAACTACAACACATGCACCCAAAATTCCAAGATGGTTGCCAGAAGTGTGCCTTCACAGTATTGTAGAATGCCTTCTGCTTACTGTACATCTTGCACCAAAATCACCGGGCAGACATACATGTTCACTCCACAAACAACTGTAACCAACTAACCATGATGGGCTCTACTGAAGCTCTATTTATAGAGGCGGTCTGTGAATCCAATTCAGACCAGTTTCTCATGGTTTTTCCTGAAAATCTTGGAGAAAAAATTACTTCCTATCAATCTGCAAATTTTACACTAGGTCCCAATCCTAGTTGAAAATTTCTATCACTAACATAGTTTTCCATAAAAAATTATTTTCCTAAGAATTCCAAAAATATTAATAATGCCTAAGGTTTTAGAGCTACGAAGCTGAAATATGTTTTTAAACGGTTTATTTTCACTCCTCTTTCATATGATACCTAAATCCACTTTGTTACATTTTTAACAGGGTAAAATGAAAATTGTAAAATTTAAATCATTGATGTTTTCCTAAAGTATTGAAGTAACGGCTCTGAATACTGTTAAATGATTTTTCATTAACCTTTTGATAAAGTATTATCACTATCTAACTGTAATTACAGTTCTTTAATAGCAATTCATTGTTTTACAAATTCACTCTCCTTCTCTTTATAATTTGAATTGTTACAAAACTTCTGCCGGAAGTCCTTCTACCTACGACTTTGTAATTACTTACTTTTTTCAAATATCAGCCAAAATAATTCATATATTTAAAAACCAATTGGTGTTTTATCCTCAGAAGAATTCTCCTTTCATTTAAACATACTGCCCTCTTTGAAAGTTTAACCTCATGGTGTACCCAATTTTCAAAATCATTCCAAAAATGATTCTTAAATTTTAGTTATATCTCTCAAAGTTTTATATAAGGTGTAATGAAAAATTACACTTTTTTTAAGCTATAAATTGTTTTCCTATCTATCAAACTATGGCTCTAGGAATTATAAAGTGTTTATTGTGCCATACTGAAATGTGGTATTTCAATTTTTCAAAGTCTCATAACTCATCAGCAAAAATTCCTACCTATAAAGGTACAAATCTCGTTTTGGTAGTTAGGGGTCTGAAGTAGCTCTGAAAATGAATGTGGCGTTTTTCTTTACGAAATAGTCAGAACCCCATATACCAGTTATGTTTACATTACTTTATCACTTTATATAACTGTTTGCTATAATATATCACATAAAATTCTTAAGAAACTGGCTTCCAACATGATCTGAAATGTTATTGGATTGAACTCGATGCTCTATAGACAAATTTGGTCCTGAAATTACAAAACTGAGGCTATCTTACAATGCCATTCATTTCGTCGAAATTAAAATTATTTTACAAAAATGGTTTTGATTGAGAGGAAATGTATTTAACAAACACTAAGGGATTCTTTAAAACTTCTGTCCAAAGCCCATCACCTCCAGTCATATAAATTATCTTCTTAGATATATTGGACAGGTGGTAGGAAAAGGTTTCAAAAATCTGCACTTGTTGGAGAGAGTGATGAGGGGATGCACGAGAGAAGTAAAGGAATTGGGTTACAAAACTTTGGTCAGACCATTGCTCGAATATGGTAGTGTAGTATGGGACCCACATTTTGAGTACCAAATACAGGAGTTGGAGAAGGCGCAAAGAAGGGCTGCTAGATTTGTTTCTGGAAATTATCGCAGAATGCAATCAGTGGCAGATATGATAAAGGAGCTGGAATGGGATTCATTGCAAGACAGGAGAAGGATGAGGAGGGTAATGGGAGTGTACAGGGCGTATACTGGCGATGAGGCATGGGAAGATATTGCAGTAGGTATGAAAAGTAATTCATGGAAGGGAAAAGATGACCACGACCAAAAGCTGGCACTCAATTTCAGGCACAAGGGTGTGGGAAGATTTTCTTTTTTAGTTAAGGGTGTCAGGGATTGGAATGAGTTACCAAGGGGAATGATGAATAACTTACCGAAAACGTTAAAAGAATTTAAAGTTGAAATTTGTAGAGGGCAAATATAGGTGGGTGCAGAATAGGGGGAAGTTGGGTGTGTAGGGATATTGCCACCGGAGCGTGTGCTCCATTGCAATTAAATTAAATTAAAAACTTGACAAAAAATTTCAGTCCTTCTACATTACCACAAAACTAAAGTTCACTTTCATTCAGTTCCCAAGTTACATTAGTCACTTCTTCACATTACACAAAATCAGACACTAAAGTGTCTCTATTCAGTCTTTTACCATGTCATCCATATTATATTCAATCGCTTTATGAATCTGATCATTCTGCACAACACAAGATCGAACATAATATTTTAAACTGATACAGAAATAATTTTCTATTGGGTTAAGGTCATTTATTAATCCGTATTCTTATAGAAATATTAATACCATGTGATCGATAACTACCAAGGTCTCATGCCTTCATAACTAAAATTTAATTTTAACATAAACCCACAGTTTTACCATGGCTGTTTCTTTCGCCTCTTCCAATCTTTCGGGTAATTTCTTTCTTGATTTCCAGTTTTTCACGCCTTCCTTTTCATGAAACCACTCAGCAAAATTTCCATTTTACCACTTTCCAAACAAATTCACATTTATTTCTAAATCCTGAGACTCGTTTACTTTTCTTGTAGATTTCTTTCTCCCGTTTTTCTCCTTGTGCAAATTCTTTACTCACCTCATCATCAATTTGACAAGTCGCAGTTTCAGATTTTATGTTTTGCTCAGTGTTATCACTTTCGTAGCCACTATGCTCTGCTAGTGTTAATTCTGCCCCTTCATCGATTCTCTCTTCTTTCTTTCCAAAAAAACACTTCATTCCTTCAAACTCTTCATACTCTGATTCTTATTTGCTGCTATCTTCTTCATCTTCCTCACTGCTACTCTTTGACCAATCTTCTTTTTCTTCTTATGCATTACAGTTTGCTGTCCACCTTTGACCAGCTTCATTTATCATTTCATCTGATATAATAGCTTTTACTTCCATGTTTTCCTCTGTCAATGGACCTATCTCCTTTTCTTGAAAGTTTTCTGCATCAAACCCATTTTTTGCTTCAATATTTACCAATTCAGATATTTCCTTCTTGCCAATCATAATTACTAGTTGCCTGAATGTCCCCTTCTTCTTTTTCTTCAACATATTTTAAACATTTCCACCAGAAAAGAGAATCTTCTTCACTTAATGACTTCTAGTACATTTCACACCCTGGTTCATTGAATTTCAATTGTCTTATATGGGTTTCTTCAATCTCCTCTACTTTCACACTTTCTTCTTTCATTTGTTACATGTATGCTGCAATACTGTATTAATTTTTTCTTCTTCTCATATACGATGGCTCTACTTTCATTATGCCCACTCCTGTTAGAGCCCTTCCGATAACAGATTTTAGTTTTCCGCCCTTCTCATGTCTTCATTTCTTTTGAAGAATCCTTTAGAATTACTTTACCACTGATTCTTCCCTCGTCCTGTAATGTAGCCACGGTCTGCATAGTTGCTCTGTACAAATTGCTTCGCGTCGTTCCGCTTGCTTTGATACATCAAAGGTTGACTTCGATTACTTCCAAAATGTTCTCTTGACATGGCATAATTCTGCTGGTGTCATTACTTCTATCATCCCATCTCTGAAGCATATTTTTCTGGTGAAAAATTCCATCTGTCTAATTTTTTCACTGCTTCCAGTAATTAGCTGATATTATCCCAATGTTGAATAAGTAGCTTTTCTGGAATTGCTCTCAGTAACGTCTGTTCCAGAACTTCAATTATTTCATCATATGCCAATGGTTCCTCCAAATATTCTAGCTCTTTTATTAGTAATTTAACAGAAATCACGTACTACTCCATCGCACGTACCATAACATCTGGTATTCCAGAAATCGCTTTTGAGTTTCATTTCCTTCGCTTTGCCTTCGAACAATATTTTTACAAAATTAGTTTTAAAAATTCTTCATATTCAGAACATTTTCCCACAATGTCACAGCCACACACAAAAGCACTAACACATAGCGTATTCTTCACATGGATGTAGTCTTCTCAGGAGACTAGCCGAGTAAACAAGGTGCTTCCACACGATATTTCGGCAATCTCAGGCTCCGTCGCCATCTTCACCAGAAGACGGAGCCTGAGATCGACCTCGTTTACTCGGCTAGCCTCCCGCGAAGACTACATCCATTCTCAACGCCGAGAAAGACTTCGTTCCTATGTAATTCTTCACATATCTGATCTTGTCCATTTCTTGACCATTCATTCGGTAAGTCATTTTTGTAAGCTTTGACAAACAACGAGGTAAACACTGCCCCCTGATGCGAATTTGAATTCCAGTAATTTATACTAAGCATACGAAACACTTTGGCAACACGCTGAAGCCCTGTCCTGCTGTTTTATTTCTCTGACATATTTTTTCAGCTGTAGCCACTCTTCATCTATTTTCTTTGCTGCATTCCCTTTTATTTATTCTTGTACTTGGTTAATCTCGATCGCTACTGCTTTTACGTTGCTCTCCAGAACTATTACTTTCTGATTTACTGATTCAAAGCCTACTTTACCGAGCGTGGTGGTGTAACGGATAGCGTTCTGGCCTCGCATTCGGGAGGACGGCGGTTCGAATCCCCGTCCGGGCATCCAGATTTGGGTTTTCCATGGTTTCCCCAAATCACTCCAGGCGAATGCCGGGATGCTTCCTTCAAAAGGCCATGGCCGAATTCCTTCCCATTCCTTGCCCCCATCCTTTCCCGTCTCTAAAGACCACGTTGTTAAAAAAGGGACGTTAAACTGTTACAAAAAAAAAAAAAAAAAAAGCCTACTTTGCACACTACTTCGTTGTTCACAATCTTTTGTCTGAAATACTAATTAATTTTTTCCTGTTCTTGTTTTTTGTTGTTTTTTTTATCTGCTTTATGTCTCTCAACATCGAGGTCTTAAAGACGGGAAAGGATGGAGGCAAGGAATGGGAAAGAATTCGGCGATGGCCTTTTTAAGGAAGTATCCCGGCATTTGCCTGGAGTGATTTGGGAAACCATAGAAAACCCAAATCTGGATGCCCGGACGGGGATTCGAACCGCCGTCCTCCCAAATGCGAGGCCAGAACGTTATCCGTTACATCACCACGCTCGGTCTTGTTTTGTTTCATTTCCACTATCCATTATTTCTTCTTTGAGAGCAGTACATGTTTTATCCATATATGGGTAGAATGCTGAAACCTCTGCCTTCATATAAATCTTTTTGTAGTATTTTTTGTAATTTTTAACCTATTGATCATTCTTTACTTCCATTCGCATAATTCGCTCATCCGTATTTTTCATGATGTCTTGCTTAAGCATTATACCAAGCATTTGGTCCTTTTCCATTTGCCATTCCCAAATATGAACATACAGGGCGTTCGCCGGAAAACGCTACCCTCCCAGTCTGTTGCCGTCGGCAACTTGCTCGGTCTGTCTAGCCAGCAGTTTCCGCCACACGGGACCGTGAATCACCGCACTGTTTAACACCTCCGCTGCCCCAACAGTGCAGTGCAGTGACCCTTACATTGTTAAGAACGGTTTCTTTGCATTGTAGATAGTTTGTGACTTCAGTCTCTTATTAATCAGTGTTGTGAATAAACGTTTCTTTGCGTTTTGGCTGGTTTGGGGATTCATACTCTTATTAATCTGTACCGTGTTTGAGTGTGAGTAAAATTATGGTACGTTACAGTTTGCAACAAAGAATATTTCTCTACGATACATATGTGAAGAAGAAGTCGTTTAAAAAGTGTCGCAGTAAATTTCGTCGCGAATTTCCTGGCGCTTTACTGCCAGCTAAATCAACAATTCTGCGTCTGGTTAAAAAAGTAAGAGAAACGGGTTCATTTTTTAACAAAAAGAGACTGTCGGTCAACCGTATTCTCACAGAGGAGAAAATTGACGATATCGCTTTTCGACTAGAACAGTCACCCAAAAAATCATTAAGTCAGTTAGGGCAGCGTGTGTCTCGAAATATGTTCAGAAGATGTGAAATGTGCATTACACAAGAGGGTCAACACTTCCAGCATCTTTTATAAGGTAGGCTAATGAATTACGTCACATTTAAATGCTTAGCACATACAAGTTTATGAAGCGTAATTATTATGAAATAGTCCGCGGCCGACGGTCGAATAATGCCGGAAACTGAGCGCTCGCTCGCCGGGAGCAGTTTCTTCCTTGTAGCGCTAACAGTGGGTTGCGTTTTCCGGCGAACGCCCTGTATTTGACAGGCACTTGAAAAGACATGTTTTCTGTTATTTTACTCTTGCCTAACTTCACCCACTTCAGAATCACTGCTTTCTGTACCAAAGTTATCCATATTTTCCTCATTTATACTTATAATTTCAGTTTTAATTACCCCCTCACAATTGGCAGCCATTCCTTGAGCTACAAGGATAAATTACACCACCGCGACAAACAAACACTTCAGACGCAACAATAGCTAAGAATGGCTCAACCACTACGCTGTTATTCTCCAACAAAATGTGCAATAAAGCAATACAATATTTCAAAAACATCCATGCTCCACTGAAAATTACACATCATATGGCAATTCTAAATAAAAAAAATTTAACACCATACAGTGAAAGATTTCTCCAGAACAAATAGAAAAATAAATAACATGGTATGCATACATAAATATGAAAACACTTAATTAATTAATTTTGCACTCTTTATTTCTTATTTATGAGGCTCCATGAGTTCTATTATTTATTTCCATCAAAAATACATTTGCTGAATTTAATTTTGTATTGCAAAACATGATATGATATTTTACATAGATCTTGAAAGCATACTTTTGCTCAGTAAATGTCTGTTTTTAAATTTTTTTACAGTCAATTTTACTGTAAAAACATTACTGTTGATTTCTTGTTTCCAAATCTTGAACTGTTGCTCCCAAAATTCAATGATGGTTTGTATTTTACCAAACTGCGCCATTATCCGAAGATTGCTGATTCTGTAAAATAGCTTAGTAGCCATTTTGTAGTCCTGAAGTAGGTCATAACGTAAACCCTTGCGATTTTGTATTTTGTTTGCATCGAAGATAGGCTGCATTTGGTTGGCCATAAGCACACCTCATCACATTACCGCAAAAGGAGCCCTTCTTGTGTTTCGTAAAACCATTCAGCCGTTGAATCTCAGATGATAGCTCAACATTACAAATAATGCTTAATAAGAAAAAGAAACTCCAATGCTGATGCAAACAGTTTGAAATGACTCAACAAATTCAAACTCTGTATTTTTACTGGATATATTTTTGTAGTCAGTTTTACATGAACTATTACACCAAATTTACAATAGTTGCTTTTCAGTAAACCAGTGCAAATCATTCTATTAAAACACAGTAACTAAAAATAATACTCTTTTTGGCAGTCATCTCTGAGGGATGCTATATGCCACGACAATGTTTGGTGGCCATCCTTACTCCACACTTTTTCTGTTTTAACTGCTTTACGTCTCTCAACAGCGAGGTCTTTAGAGACGGGAAAGGATGGGGGCAAGGAATGGGAAGGAATTCGGCCATGGCATTTTTAAGGAAGCATCCCGGCATTTGCCTGGAGTGATTTGGGAAACCATGGAAAACCCAAATCTGGATGCCCGGACGGAGATTCGAACTGCCGTCCTCCCGAATGCGAGGCCCGAACGCTATCTGTTACACCACCACGCTCGGTACTTTTTCTGTCTTAGTCCATCTGCCACAGAGGCAGTGTTACCAAACACAACATTTAAAATTGTGTGCTACAAACTTAAAACTATATAATCTCTAATTCACAAATTACTCATCCATGGAATCTCGTTACAAGACATTACATACATACATTACAAATATATAATGATATATCATTATAACTTCACACTCAGGCAGGGTGCCATTCACACCTCTGTCCACATCAAACCAACTAATCTACAGCAATATCTATTTTTTGAAAGTTGACACCTATTCCATACCAAACACCCCCCCCCCCCCCCCCCCGTTTTAGCCTTGCTATCCATGGCAGACATATCTTATGCTGAAGCCCTCTCCCAGAAGCTATCCCAAACCCTTATTTTCCACTCTTACCCAGCAGATCTTGTACATAAATAAATCTCCCATTCAATCACGAACCCTCCACATAACCACTCCTGCCTGGCACCTCAAAAATCCAACCATAGCCTTGCCTTTGTCACCCAGTTCTCTCCTGGCCTCGAATCTTACAACAGGGCCATGACTTCCTTTGCTCCTTTCCAGAAATACACACTCTTCTACCAAAAATTCTACCAACTGTCCCCTGTACCTAATTTCAAAAACATCTTGGTTTACAAATACCTCTATCAGACTCTCCAAAAACACCATATTGATCTTTTCCTTGTAATAGACTTCACTGCAAAACCTGCAGCATTCATCCTCCCACAACAACATATTGCAACCCTACAACAGGGGAAAAGTTCCCCATCTTTGGACCTGCCACATGCTCCACAGTACATATTATATTCCAGCTAACTTGCCACCACTGCACTAGTTCCTATATAGGCCTGATTACACAACTACTCTTGGTCAGAATTAATGGTCACAGACAAACAGTCCACACCCGCAATTTATATCTACCAATACCAGAACATGCTAACTACCATAATTCTTACAACCTCAATGACTGTTTCACCGTGAGAGCAATCTGAGTTTTCCCCGAAACCACCACTGCTTCAGAACTTCAGAGATGTGAACTTGCATACCAAAATATCCTGGATACCAGCCACCCACTTGGTATCAACCACCGATAAAATTCCAGTTCTGAGCCCATCACTCATTATTATTAGTATTATAATTATTTTCAATTAATTAGTTACCAATTTCTTCAGAATTTACTTGTCTACTTTTCGTTTTAACATTCCATACCCTTCGTTAATCTGTAGGTCCCAGAGGAAAGGAACTGGCCGTCCTACCTCTGACACAATGGCTTAGTATGCCTCCTTCTGGAGGAACCAACCAACCTTCGGGTTGTGGACTAAGTTAAGTTACCCTTTTGTTATATTACTAATTCTATCACCACCTGCAATATATATATTTATATATAACATCTCAGTCTCTCCCACTATATCAATAATTCACTTAGTCATGTGATAAACTTCAGCATATACACACTTCCCAAACCACATGGCTCGTTTCCTACAACATCATTAACGTGTAAAATGAAATATTGTGTATTTTAGTGTTCATCGTATATTCGTCGCAGCCTTCAACTTTGGTGAGTGACGAGTCATTTTCCCTTTCCTTGTATTATTGTACCACAAGAATTGATAGAAATAAAAGTCACTATTGATGACCACTCAATATATTGTTCAAAGTTTTGGAATTTAAAACTATGACATTTCCTAAGATTGCATCGAACTTCAAAATCCTTGGTTGAAGGTTGCAAGCCATTCTTCCAACAAACAGACTGACTTCATTCTTGCAAAATTAAACTAAATTGCAGCCCTATCAGAATGACCTTGAAATAACTGTTCGGCCTATTGAGAATTTCTTAAATTCCATTTAGTCACTAAAAGTTTCTATCACCAGACATCACAACTATACAAAAACATTCTAAGTCTTGAAAAGTTATGTGATGGAAACATTGCTACTTCCCTATTATGAAGCAGTGTGTCATGTACTGGCTTCCTTGATATACTGGCTATTGAGAAACGAAATGGCAGGTTATATACCTTTTTTGAAATACTTCAATTTATGACAACTTTGTTCTGAAATCAATTTGTTTAGCAGTTTCTAATTTTTAAAATTTAAGGGTTGGTCATTTTAGTTATTTGCACATATAGTCAAAGTCGATTTTCACTATCAAATACATTTGAGATCTAAACGTGTTATATGTTAAAAGTTGAGGAAATTTTATAGAATATTTTGATAACAGAATCGTTTCACAGACTGAAGAATTGTAGGAATGATGACGGATTAAAGCTTTTACAACTTAAGCTCGAAATCCACAACACCTAGGAGAAAAACTCTAATAACTAAAATTGACATTTTAAATATACTTCACAACATGTGAAAATTTCAGAATTATCAGAATAAAAATAAGGTTTCCCTTTGTCAAATCATGCGTATGCTGAGTCAGCTGGCCCAATATGAATATAAAGAGGCACCGCTAGCCTAGGCAAGCAGCGGTAATTGAACAGTAAGGGTAGTGTGTTGGTCAGTCGCGGAGCTGTAGAAAATTTTAGTAGTGATGCGGGCTCACTCTTGCTTTGAGATGAACTTTTAACTTTCACATCTAGGGGTTAGGAGGAAGTTGCTTACAGTGAGAGGATGGTTTAACCTGTAATCATTTATTTCGGATAGAAGTCTGATGCTTTTCTATTAGACCTACGCTGGTACAGAGTTTGAATATGAGAACTTTTGAACAATATTAATTTATCAAGAAGTCTAGAGTTTTTGAGAACATACCATTATCTCTTGGGGTAATTAAGAGGGATTGATGACCGTCAAACAGATTCCTATCACAGGTATGACAGCTGCTACAATCCCAAGCAAGCAGAAGTTTTACAAGCTCCTTGAACATCAGAACTTTTCTCGGTTTATTCATATATATTACAACAAAAATATTATGAATTAAATTATGGTGAGATACCCAAGGTGTCATAATATTTCATGTCCGCAACTGAAGACATCTCTTTGTGAGTTTGCCGACAGAACGAATTTAAAAAAATTTAAGGTTAACAACAATTTATATTTCCTTCTGTGTAACTATTATTATAGATCTTCCAATACAACTTCAGTACAAAGCAATGCATGTCACTAAACTGGTGCTTATCAAATTATTAATAAAGTTTCATTTGTCATTCTGGTTCAGACTGCATTCCAACCAAGCCACAAACTCAACTAATATTGTTACAAGAAACGCATTCATATGTTAGTGTTGTCATGAATACCCCACAATTTCAGATTGTGATACTAAAGCAACAGCTAAAAACCATCTGAATAATGATACTTGACAATATGGCTCTCATAAAAGTGAAGTAAATTAAGTACCGAATTCATGTCGAATGACATTTAACTACATGAACTATGGTGTCAGCTTCCTGACAATTATTAAAGCAACAATTTAAAAATATATACTAATATGCTCATAACTTAGGCTGTACAACAGAGTCCAGAATTCATTATAGCTTGTAACACAACTTACATTAAATTTACATCGTGATAAGATGACTGTTATTGAGCATGCTTTAGTCCAGTTGTAGTTCGTTCTGAAGGTGTGTGATAAAATTAACTGTGATACTGCAGGTACTCTAGTTAGGAATACTGATATAGAATATGTTGCTACTTCTCAAATTGTAGTTCTACTGCATTTAATGTATTCAAGGTGTGTCCGTAAAGTTTGATTTTGTAATTGGAATATTAGCGGAGATAGTGGTTAGATTGAAATGCTGCCTGGACTGGAATGTTCTTGTTACAGCATAAGGCAAGGTGAACATAGTTTTTATTAGTAAAGCTGTGTAAAAATGTGCCTCATGATGTAAACTATTCCCGAGATTACTTCTTGAAACAAAAAGTTTCTACCTTAGACCATAGAATGCATTCGTTTTAAGTGAAGGATTTAATAGATAATAAGTAGAATGTTGAACGGTAAGTAAAAAACACTGTTTTGTTAATCATAGGCTACTGTTTGTATTTATTTCTTCAAACATTTGA
The DNA here is from genome assembly GCA_031002005.1 of Vandiemenella viatica. Lineage (NCBI taxonomy): Eukaryota > Metazoa > Arthropoda > Insecta > Orthoptera > Morabidae > Vandiemenella > Vandiemenella viatica. The sequence goes on from JARYHS010008074.1 coordinate 183,652,570, forward strand.
ACAAAAAAATAAAAATGGGTCAGTTATTTTTAAGTTTTAAATTTTGATAAAAATAATTTGTAATTTATCAGTGTGTTTAGTGACAATTTTTGCACTTTTAGTGAACCGACTTTTTTTGTTAGTTTACTCTCAGCATTTTACAATTTTTTTTCTTCAAGCTTTAATTTTTCACATATATTATGATCAATAATTTACAAACAGAATTACGGTATGATAGCCGAGGTGTCGTTCTATTTCATGTGTGCAACTGAAGAACATCTCTTTGTGAACTTACCGACAGTAGGATTAAAAAAAAAAACATTAAGTACAGATTTATATTTCCTGCCCCGAATTATAATTTATCAAGTGCATCAGTTTTAGCACTTTTAAATTGAACACACACATGCATAAATCAGAAGGTTCCAACTTTTATTTCCAAGAAAGTATTATTTGCAACTTGTAGTCCTACATAAAATGTAAAGAGTAAACTTGGCACTACTGTCTACAAAGTAGGAAACACTTTGGTGTTTGTAAATTGATAATGGCAATTTGTACAGGAACTATTCGTTTTGGCAAGATATAAATTATCCTATGTCACTGCACACATGATTTACTAACTCCATGCCAAAAGTCATTTAAATGTGTTTAGCAATTAAGGTGTGATTGAGGTAGAATGTACATCCAAACTTTCTCATTTATAGAGAGTTCATCCCCCTAATTTTCTAGTCATATTTGTATTACTATATGACGCGTGCGAAAATTTCATGAATACAATGAATAGTAAGACTTGGAGGGGTTTGTAATAAAATGAAAGAAGTGTCGCTTCATTTGTTTCAATTGTTTATTTGGTTAGTGTAATAGGTACATAAGTCGACGCCAGTGAAGCAGTTTATTAATATCTCTGTAATATGTGCTACTGCTATCTAGCGGCTAGGCTGTGAACTGTCTCATTCTCGTGGCTTCTTCAGTTATTACTTTCGCATTTTACGGGTCAACTTCTGAAAAATTTCATTCTTAAGAAATTATGTGACCAAAGCAGAGGACCTTAATCTTTAATAAGATAGCTCATTTATCTATTTTGGTTAGATATCAAGGGAGATAAATGGCTCAAGATAAAAATAAAAAAATAAAATGTTATGGAAATAATTATAATTTTGCCCTTAATTGAATTCCAAAAACTTCCTATCTTAAAATATAATTTGATCAAATCGGAAACCTTAACCTCTAAAATAATATCTCAATTCTAGATTTCAGATAGTTATCAAGGGATATAAATAGCTTGTGACAAAAACATATGTTATGGAAATAATGATAATTTTTGCCATTTAAGGGAAGAATGCCGAAAAATTCCTTCCTTAAAATATTATGTGACCATAGCAGAGATCTTAATCTTTAAAATGATACCTCATTTATCTATATCAGTTAGATGTCAATGGAGATTAATGGCTCATGACATAAAAATATACGTTTTAGAAACATTGATACTTTTGCTCTTTAAGGGTCAAATTACGAAAAATTATTTCTTAAAATACGATTTGACCAAAGCAGAGACCTTAATCTCTAAAATAATAACTAATTCTAGACTTTGATTAGATATCAAGGGAGATAAATAACTCGTGACAAAAAAAAAAAAAAAGAATACGTTATGGAAATAATGATAATTTTGCCCATTAAGAGTCGAATTACGAAAAATTCCTTTCTTAAAATATGAAGTGACCACGGTGGAGACCTTAATCTTTAAAATAATACCTCATTTATCTATATCGGTTAGATATCAAGGAAGATAAATGGCTCATGACACAAAAATGTGTTTCAGAAATATTGACTCTTTGGCGCTTTAAGGATTAAAATCTGAAAAATTCCTTTCCTAATATATGATGTCACCAATGCAGAGATCTTAATCTTTAAAATGATACTTCATTTATCAATTTCTGTTAGGAATCCGGGGAGATAAATGGTTAGAAGTACAAATAACCGCATTTTAGATATACTAGACGATCCGTATATAAATTTCGCTAATAAAATACGTGAATAGTGAGGTTGAATGCTTGTAATATAATGAAAAGTAGAATCGCACTTGTGTAGAAAGTATTTATTTGTTGTAGGAATCAAAATACTTACAACATATTATGAAACAGTTAGGAAACTTTAAAACACACTGTATCTACAACTAACTGTCCTTAACACAATGAGAATAAAATTTTTACACTGGAATTCTATAGCAAAACAAAAATGTTTCTGTAACAGAAAATATATCTGAGAAGCTACTTACTGTATAATAAAAGTCTATGACATCTCTGTGATACATGCTGCTGCCATCTAGGGACGCGCGACCTTTCAAGCATCAAACTCCGAAAAAAATCTTTCCTAATTTATGATTTTACCTAATTGGAGACCTTAATCTTTAAAATGATATGTCATTTAACAATTTTGGTTGGGTACCGCAGGAGATAGATGGCTTGAAATTAAAAAGCACGTTGTAGAAATAATGTTGATGCTTTTGCCCTTTAAGGGTCGAATTTTGAAAAAATCCTTCTTTAAATATGGTGTAACAAAACTGAAGACCTTACAAATACCTGTCTTTAAAATGATACCTCGTTTATCAATATTGTTTAATTATCAAGGTAAATAAATAAATTCTTTAAATATGATGTGACCACAGTGGAGGCATTAATGTTTAGGAATAATACCTCATTTATCTATTTTGGTTAGATATAAATGGAGATAAATTGCTCACGACACAAAAATGCATTTAACCATTGATACTTTTTCCCTTTAAGGGTTCAATTCAAAAACAAAAAAAAATCTTTCTTAATATCTGATGACACCAAAGTGGAGACATTACTCTCCTCACAATCCTACTTCATTTGTCGATTTTGGTTAGGTATCCAGGGAGATAAATTGCAAGACACGCAAAAAATTCATTTTTAGAATTACTGATATTTTTTCCCTTTAAGGGTTCCAATCAGAAACACCCCTTTCTTAAAATTTGATGTGACCACAGCGGAGACCTCCATCTTCAGAATGATACCTCACTTATCTATTTTGGTTAGATATTAATGGAGATAAATGGCTCATGACACAAAAATGCGTTGTAGAACCATTGATATTTTTTCCATTTAAGCGTTGAATTCCAAAAAGATTCTTTCTTAGTATATGATGTCACCAAAACTAAGACATTACTCTTTATAATACAGGGCGTTCGCCGGAAAACGCTACCCTCCCAGTCTGTTGCCGTCGGCAACTTGCTCGGTCAGTGGGGCCAGCAGTTTCTGCCACCCGGCACCGTGAATCACCGCACTGTTTAACACCTCCGCTGCCCCAACAGTGCATTGCAGTGACCCTTACATTGTTAAGAACGGTTTCTTTGCATTGTAGATAGTTTGTGACTTCAGTCTCTTATTAATCAGTGTTGTGAATAAACGTTTCTTTGCGGTTTGGCTGGTTTGGGGCTTCATACTCTTACTAATCTGTACCGTGTTTGAGTGTGAGTAAAATTATGGTACGTTACAGTTTGCAACAAAGAATATTTCTCTACGATACATATGTGAAGAAGAAGTCGTTTAAAAAGTGTCGCAGTAAATTTCGTCGCGAATTTCCTGGCGCTTTACTGCCAGCTAAATCAACAATTCTGCGTCTGGTTAAAAAAGTAAGAGAAACGGGTTCATTTTTTAACAAAAAGAGACTGTCGGTCAACCGTATTCTCACAGAGGAGAAAATTGACGATATCGCTTTTCGACTAGAACAGTCACCCAAAAAATCATTAAGTCAGTTAGGGCAGCGTGTGTCTCGAAATATGTTCAGAAGATGTGAAATGTGCATTACACAAGAGGGTCAACACTTCCAGCATCTTTTATAAGGTAAGCTAATGAATTACGTCACATTTAAATGCTTAGCACACAAGTTTATGAAGTTTATGAAGCGTAATTATTATGAAATAGTCCGCGGCCGACGGTCGAACAATGCCGGAAACTGAGCGCTCGCTCGCCGGGAGCAGTTTCTTCCATGGAGCGCTAACAGTGGGTTGCGTTTCCCGGCGAACGCCCTGTACTACTACATTTATTGATATCAGTTACATGTCCATGGAGATAAATGGCTCGATACATAAAAACGCATTTTAAAAATATTGACATTTTTGCCCTATAAGGGTCGAATTACGAAAAATTCCTTTCTAAAAATATAATTTCACCAAGGCAGAGACCTTAATCTTTAATGGCACCTCATTTATCTATATCAAGTATATCTATATCAAGGAAAATAAATCGCTCGTCACACAAAAATGCATTGTAGAAATGCTAATACTTTTGTCCTTTAAGGGCCGAATTAAAAAAAAAATTGATCGAAATATGATTAGACCAAAGCGATGACCTTAATTTCTAAAATAATACCTTTTTTCTCGATTTTGGTTAGATACCAAGGTAGATAAATAGCTTGTGACAAAAAAAAATATTATGTTATGGAAATAATGGCAATTTTGCCCTTTAAGAGTCTAATTACAAGAAATTCCTTTCTTAAAATATAATGTGACCATGGCAGAGACCTTAATCTTTAAGATACCTCATTTCTATATATATATATATATATCGGTTAGATACGAAAGGAGATAAATGGCTCGTAACACAGAAACTGGTTCCAGAAATACTGATACATTTGCCCTTTAAGGGGCGAATTCCAAAAAAACCTGTCGTAATATATGTCACCAAAGCAGAGATCTTAATATTTAAAATGATACTTCGTTAAACGATTTCAGATAGGTACCGAGGGAGATAAATGACTCTTAACACAAAAAACAGCATTTTAGAAATATTGATAATTTTGCCCTTTAAAAGTCGAATTCCTTTCTTAAGATATGATGTGTCATTTTAAAGCAAATGGTCTCCACTTTGGTCACCTCATTCATTGATTTCAGTTAAGTATGAAGGGAGATAACGGCTTGTGAGAAAAAAACACCTTATAGAAATATTATATATAATGATAGCACCTATCAGCCCATTAATAGAAGTGCAGAAATCTGTCTAGTCACGTTATTTTTTTTAAGATTTTAATTCCTTGCAGTCTGACTACATAAAATCACTTCAATCACATGACCAAAAAGATCTTGGACTTATTCTGAAAATATTTTTAATCTGTTGAGACTAGAAACACAAATCACACGTTTGTAACCACAAATTTGTAATCCCCACATATTAATATCTGAATATCTTGCAATCAAATCCCCTCGGGTCTCCTGCCGGATTGTGTTGTATAAACACGACATTTTGACAGCTGGCTCTGCTGCCTTCATCCAGTTTCAGGTGTCTTCTAGCTGTTGCAAGCCGACTGTCAGCACCTAGATTGGCTTAACCTCCTATAAAGCTTCCTTTATACAGTCAGGAATGGGGGCGCAAAATCTTGGGCACACTACGACACCCGCTCCCCGGCCGCCCAGATATGCTGGTGGTCCGCGATGCTGATGGGCTAGCTCTCTCTCCGATTGGTCAGTAGCATTGGCTTAACCCGCAGTCAGCTGCAGCGCCAAACAGGTGTCACTTGTGCCATCTACGCCCTGTTGTGTGGATCTTCTTCACTCTTGTTGGAGATCACTAATGATTGGTGTCCAGGATTCGCTCAGATGGAGCCCGCCGTCCCTATTTATGTTGTCATCATTTAGTCAGAATTCCAATGCCTTGCTTATGATCGAGTCCCAGAAGGAAGCAGCTTTGTCCAGCACTACAGTTTTGTCAAAATCTATCCTGTACTCTTCGTTGAAGGAGTTCTCGGCTATCACAGACTTTTCCAGTTGCGTCAGCCTTAGATGTAATTTGTGTTCGATGAGGTGCTCTTCGATCATTGTGACTGAGCGATATAAACTTTGCCGCATTCACATGGTATGGAATAAATCCCAGGTGTTCTTAAGCTTAAGTAATTGGGTGCCAGCGTACCACGGATTAAGCCAGTGCTCCCAACCAATCACAGAGAGCGAGGCCATCAGCATTGCAGACCGCCAGCAAATCCAGGCGGCTGGGGAGCCCAAGATTTTGCGCGCCATTCCTGACTGTATAAAGGAAGGTTTATAGGAGGCTAAGCCAGTCTAGGCACTGATAGTCAGCTTGTGAAAACTTTAAGACACTTGAAACCTGATGAAAGCAGCAGATCTTTCTGTCAAAACGTCGTGTTTATACAACACCATCCGGCTGGACACCCGAGAGGATTTCATTGAATCATTACACCTGGAAAGTCTCCACTCACACATCTGAATATCTTTACACTCCACAGAAAAATAAAAATATATGCAATAGCATATAAAGAGGGAAAAAATCATCCAACTTATGATATGTAAGATTTTTGAAAAATTATTCAGTTGTACTTGTACAATTTTTATTAGATAAATTAATTACAAAACAACAAATGATGATCACATTGCAACAATTCTACAGTCATACATTTTATAGATACATTTGAACATACACGCTTCAAAAATCATTTCTCAGGGCCTTCTACACCTGCTTGAGTCATCAGTTCTGTGATGTTTTTCTCCAGATCGTCAATGCGGTTTCCCATTTCGTCAAGTAACATTAGTTAAGGAGCTTGCAGTAAGGCAAATTACTATAAAGCTAAGTATTAAAAGGTAGGTTAAACTGGTAAAAATTGTGACAAAAGCAAGATAAAAAATAAATGACAGGCAAATTAAATTGCAATGGAGTATTTCAAGGCAAGATACTACACAAACACTGGGAAAGCAGAAAATAAATACATATACAATTTTATAATTACTTTTGATGATTTATTGTTTGAGTTGATATAATAATGCTATTGAAAATTAACCAAACTGTCAAACAATGGTAATACCTAAGCCACATTTCCACATTACATGCAAGCACCCAAATTAATTCCATTCCGTGTTTTTTTTTTTTTTACTTATGGTTTTATGCCTCGATGTTGAGGTCATTGGAGGTGGGAAAGGACTGGGAACATGGATCAGGAAGAATTTGCCATGGTGTTTTTGAAGGAAGCATCCCCGCGTTCGCCTGGTGTGATTTGCGGAAATCATGGAAAACCCAAAACTGGATGTCCGGACTGGGATTCGAACCTGTGTCCTCCCAAATGCCCATTCAGTGTTTACCACACTAAATAAAGAAAAACTTTGAACTATCTCACAATTAGCTTGATGACACAAAAGAGCAAATAGTGAATCAAAGATGCAAAAACCTAGCATGCTAGAAATACGGGAAATTGATAATGGGAACTAAGATTATAAATGAATGTAATACGATGTACACTGCCTAGAATAATGGGAGACCAACAATGTTTAGTGTTGCAGCCAGATATTTTAAAGAAATTTTATAAATTCTAGTTTTTCATGGTTTCATCAAAATTACTCCAGTTTGCCAAATTTAATGGAGGCTAACATACATAAATACAACTCACCAACTTTTAAAACTACCAGTGCAGGAGTATTCAACCTTTTCTCTGGTTATGACCAAAAGAAAAATTATAACTTTTTATGGCTGCAGACAAAAGAGAATCTAGATTTCTCCACGATTACTATGTTTGGGTTGGGAAGCAATCTAAATAAACAAAGGTAGGAGCTTTTGGACATAGTTATTCCACGGTAACAGGCCACAATGGTAAATTTTCTCAGTATGGTGCAAGTATTTGAAATCCTGCCCCATAAGGGTTTCTTCTTTAAAATATTCTTCAACAGTTTTTTTTATCATTGCACAAAATGTACAAATATTTTTACTTTGAAGATATAAAGCAATTTAAAATAGTCATTTAAGCACTGCACAGCAACTTACCACTTCTCAAGACAAACTAACATTAGTGTCAAATATTGGCAATAACTGTAAACTCAAAACAGATCCATCAATACCTAAGATGCCCAATTGTCTAAGGTGATATTTGCTGCCTAAGCTTTTATGAGCAACCGTGTCGTATATTGCACACAAAAATAATCCTGCAAGTGAATGTGCAGACTGTAGGCACTTGCGCAAGCTCAGAGACATGTATTTTCTTGAAAAGTGTTTTGCCTGAAATATTGTGTTCACTGTTTATTTGGATTATTTTTTGTTATTGCTGCCCTCCTCCCTTCAACTTTGGTAACTGTTGGCATAATTTATCTTTTCTTTTCATATAAACAATAGTAATAGCTTCACACTGGCAGATCTCGCAAAAGGTGCATTGACACTAGAAACCAAAATCAAAGGGTACCAAAAGTGCTCAGGCGGAAGTGCTTAATACTTATAAATCATATACAGAGATCTTCAATAACACAATAAGAGAGGAAAGTGTTGTGTAAAGATTTTTCATTATTGAATGGTTCAAAATGTATTTTGAGTTTGCAGTTTATGCCACCCCCTTATGGTGCTGCCTGTTGCAGCCATCCTCAGTATCACAGCACAGCATAACTATTCACAGTAACTAATGTCTGAAAAGAAAGCAGAATAACAATGAAATCTAGGTGGCTAACAAAGAATCCTCTCACACAAAATTGTTGTAATATCACAAACAAAATAGGACAACAGCAAAATTGCATAAATGGCACTTAAATTGCTTATACCTTCTTTTTACAGTTTTGTTTATAAAAAAGGATATTTCTTGTAATAATTTGATCTGACATTGCCTGAAACTTATCTTGCATTCCTTGAAGCAATGTCTGGACCTAAAACAAAGAATTTGTTTTCAATTATTGGTTTACACATAAAAATGAAAATTTCTAAATCTGAAACAGGATGGTATCACAGCAAAACAATGGTTCATAAAAATTTTCATAACAGTTCAGTACGAGTGTTGCTATTTATATTTCTGGCCTTGGCAAGAATAAGTGTTGACAGGCGCCATCTGACATTTCATTGGAAAAATTGACACTGTTGAACATAGCCTTATTCATAACAATGTGTCATTTGAGTGCGATAAGTTGTTTACAGTAACTTTAAAAATTCATCTCGGGCGAAAAATTGAATTAACTCGTGAACATTTTCTTGCGATTATTTTTTCACAACGTTCAATGTGGATTATCAAGACAGAGAGCGTCAATGAACTTAATTCTTTATACGGCGATAAAGCACTATCAAATAGCACTGTAAAAAACTGGTATAACAAATTCAATCGCGACCGAAGATCGCCTCAGGACGAATTCCGTCAGGGTCGTCCAAAATTGGGTGTTGTGCCAGAAAACAACGATGCTGTGCGTGAACTGATAAAGCAAGATCGTCATGTGACATACCATGAGAGTGAGGCATCTTTGGGCTTTAGTATGACAAGCATCAATAATATTTTGCATGATAATTTGGCTGTAAAAAAGATTTGTTCGCGTTGGATCCCGCATAATCTGACAAAAGCTCAAAAGGAAGCTCGTGTTGATTGGTGCAAGGAAATGTTAAAAAAATACGTTGAAGGTGCATTAAAGGCTGTGTATAACATCTACGTAGGTGACGAATCATTGATCTATGTTTATGAGCCTGAAACAAAACAACAATCGGCTGTATGGGTCTTCCAAGACGAGCCAAATCTGACAAAAGTTGTTCGCGGAAGAAGCACATCGAAGCAAATGGTTGCCTTTTCTTCGGCATTACCGGTCACGTGGCGACAGTGGCGTTAGAGCAACGTAGGACGGTTAACATGGCTATTTGTTTACCAGAAGTCTTTGGAGAAAATCGAAAAAATTCGAAGAAGAGGCGAATAATTCTTCATCACGACAATGCGAGCTGTCGCACATCGGCTCAAACAAAGGAATTTTTAACCAGCCAAAACATCAAATTGATGGGTCATCCGCCGTACAGCCTTGATTCGGCACCCAATGACGTCTTTTTATTCCCACACATCGAAAACAAATTACATGGTCAACGATTTTCGACATTCGAAGAAGCGGTTGATGCATTCAAGAAGCATGTTCTGGAGTTACCTCCATCAGAGTGGAGAAAGTGCTTCTAAAATTGGTTCAAACGCACACAAAAGTTTATTGATCTTCACGGAGAATATTTTGAGAAACAATAAAACCACTTTCGATCATAAATATTTGCTTTTTCCTTATTAAGTCAGAAATATAAATAGCAACCCTTGTATACTGATAATAAATATTCTGTCAACCAGATGCCATGGCTAGATAAGAATTAGAGCTTCGCTACTTTTTTCTGCCTCTTCCCTGAAAATGAAACCATGGTGTTCTGCTTTATTAAAATTTAGTAAATACAACTATGTTTCACCAATATGGTGACTAAGTTACCATTCCCACAAATGCATTCTCAGATCACATTAACAATTTTGCAGTGATTTATTAAATTTACATATAGCAACTGAAACTGACACACAGACTATTATGACTGAGCCATGTTCGGCCCGCATTTTTTGTTTTCCCTGCCCGCGATTGTCTTCTGATGCTGAGCCCGCGTGCTAGTTGCGCCCGTGACAGAGCGCTGTGGCCCTGGGGTGCCCTCTACCGGCTGAATGAGTTGATATAATCGGGGCCACAAGTTCGGGAAAGTGAGTCGGTCGGCAGCAGCGGCTTGGTTCGTTGGGCCTAATGCTTTCCTCAAAGGAGTGCGACGTTGGAGACCCGCCAGTATAGCGAGCTCATGTAATTTGCCCAGGCAGCCCGGAAGTACTACTTGAGGTGGATGTGCGATTCCACCGAGACTGTTCCTCGCTCGCTTTAATCGAAGGAATTCCTCTGCTGCGCCCCATGTTCGTGAGCGGTTTTCCGCAGATGCAGGAGTACGCTGGTGGTGACTTCGAGGCGATAAATTGCCCTTTTCTAGCCCTGTTGGGTATTTGAGATAGAATACCTGATAACTCCAATTGCAAAGTGCGTCGCTTACTGCATTCTTGTTACTTGTGTTACGGGAATGGACAAATTCCCCGATATTTGGTGCTGATCGTTCCCGCCACCTTATCTGTGTGTGTGGGTGGTAACGACTTATGCGCCAGTGTGCACACACTATACTGTGTCAGAACCTTGGTAAGAACTTGATTCTTAAGGTTAAATTGAAGGACGATGAGGTAACTGATTCCTCTTCGTTCGAAATAATTGGTGTATTTGCCTCCTCTGTACAAATTGTGTTTGATACTAGTTATAGATTTGTTACATGATGGTAAATTGGTGAGAGCCTGCCCTGTTATATTACGTTTCCAAACGTGTAAGGATTTTCTGTTTGGATGTTTAATACAAATGGAGATATTGTGATTAGGGATATTCTCATGGCTTAACCTGGTTGTTATTGCTTTGACTTAAGTATTATATTGTATTATATTATTTTTGATTACAGGATTCATTAAGATCATAATCTGCAAGATCGAAGTTTCCTTATATATTGTATTGTATTATATTATTTGTGATATTCTCTATAAGATCAATTGTTGACCATGATTCTTGCAATAAAATGTTTGAACAAGGCTTGCTCTTTATAACCATGCTCCCACTGAGTCCTTAGTGGCTACCACACATAACAATGACACTGAAACATCAATGATGTTTGAAAACATTGCAATATTACGATTATTAGGGTCTCCCCAAAATGGGGAAATGAACAGCTAAAGAGTCAAAAGTGTATAAATTCAGACTATTATCATTGGTATAATTTATCAAATAGTATTTAAGAACATTAGTATTGGTATACTTGGGACAAAAAAAAATCCATCACTCAGAGCAATATACAGTCCAGGGATGGTGAAAATATACTAAAACAAATTTTTTTTAAAAGGCTTAAGAAGAGTGTGTTCAGAATAGTCATTTATCCACTAATTACAGCAGTGATGACTGATTCACTACAGCTACAATGGTAAGCTTTTCGAAGAATCATCTTCACGCCAGACAACCTGCTGGATCTTTAACTCCAATAAGACCCTTCTAGTAGACTTAGCACTTATTTATTCACATTTTACAGACCTTATATTTAATATTTCAGTTTTTATTAATTTCCACTGACGTTAATTAGTTAGGAGATGTTTCCCCATGATAATATTTCTCCAAAGCTACCGATTGAGAATTCGGTACATTTTCCCCCCTCTACACCACCACGAGCTCAGACCATACTCCCTGGGTCTTCCATTCATTAAGCAGGTGTCAGTTTGATCACATTTCACCTTGTTAAGTCTCTCACCTACTTGCAAGGATAAGGACCAAGGCCGAAATATTGCATTACATGTGATCATATTTTTTCTGTTCATCATTCCCAGCCACCATCATTTAACGTAAGTGTTGGGTTCAATTTCCCTGTTCCTTCTTAATTTCAATGCTACTAATTATTATTACTATAGTCTTTAATGATATATTAGAACTGACTTTGTTAAAAACTAGTTTGCTGCCCCACCTAAAAAAAAACAGACTTAGCCTCACCTAATACATCCTCCGCTCACCTTTCTAGTCTTCTGTATATCAACTTAATAATTTTGAAGCGTCTATTACACTTTCCATGTTATAATTTTCACATTTGTCAGCTTGTGCCTTCAGGAGTGAGTAAATGATACTTTTATTAAAATCACGAGCGATCTGGTAGCTTAGTGCTTAAGGCATTTGCTTTAAAAAGTTCGCTGCTCTGTTCCTGGGTTTAAATCCCAGTAGGTGCAGGAATTTTTAAGAGTTGTGTTTGATCATATGAGTTATGCCATGTCATTCCACAGTTCAGATTCCATGTTAAACTGTAGGTCTCAGAAAAAAGGAACAGATCGTTCTAGCTATGATAATGGCTTAGTATGCCTATTTCGGGAGGATCCAACCAACCTTCGGGTAGTGCAATAAGTTAGTTTTATTAAAATCGGTTGAAATTTTGATTATTTCTTAACTTTTTGATATCGGTTTAAATAATCTTTGGATCCCTTCATCTAGAGACTACCTTTTCAAGAGGAATCTTGTAAACTTGTACTCAAGTCTTTCGAAGTGCAATTAAATTCTGATCTGAAAACAGCATCTCCTACATCAATATCAAAGATATCCTCTTTTTCAGCATACTGTTATTCATACCACCTGCACCATTCACTCTACCTCCCAGTAGCACCTTACTAGACATCTTTTCTCCTTTTTTCAATAATTCTGTTTGATCCCTCTGCAGGCAACATTACTTTACATATCAATTTGCTCTCCACTTCTAAGTTTTCTTAGTCATTTTTCTGTTTTTTTTTTTTCCTTTCATTTTCTGATTATCTGATTTCTAAAATATTTGTATTGGTGTCTCCCCATTTCATTTTGAACATTTTTGTTTCTTCTCCTCTGAGCCACCAATTCAAAAACTTCATATGCAATGCAAGGTAATTGAAGGGCTCTAAATGCCTAGTTTTTCTTTCTAGCTATGATCCTGATCTCTGTCGTCAGTGCATTCTTGTTCTACAGGATTTAATTCAGTTCCCATTTTTTGGACTTTTAAAAAAATGTCTGCAATCAGTCCTCTCACTTTGCTTCCTTATTTTCTAGAAAGTCATTCTGCACTTCATACCTATCAAACAATGGTCAGAGTACATATTGGCTCCTGGGTATGCTTTAATGTATGGAACATGATTTCTGAATATTTGTTTGGACATGATATAATCTAGCTGAAATTACTGGTCATCTACAAGTGGAAATTCCTCTTGCCTGAATCTTATTGTGTTTGCTATTAACAGTTTATATTTTTCACAAAATTCCACAAAATACTTTCTCACTCATTCTTTTTTCCTAGATTGAAATTCCCTCAAATATTTCCTTTTCCAACTGTAATATTACTATTGCACATTTTTAGATTTTTCTGCCCCTTTACTTATTGAATTAATTTTTCAATTTAATCATACATTTTATCCACTTAATCTTCTTACATTGGCATATACACTTACACAAATTTTGCGGTCACAGATTTCGTTTCTATTTAGACTAAATTAATCTAACAAAACATTCTGTGTCATTTCTAAGTTCCTAATCTACCTACCCTTTTCAGACAGCTGGTATCTCAGATTAACTCTTAAAATGTTTCTCTTAATTCTGGTAGTGTATGGGTTGGGAGAGACCATACTGTCACAATCAAAAGTCAACCACTACTTCACTTGGTGCACCCCATTTGAATGGAAGATGTACTGATGACAGATTCCCAGTATAAGAAATCAGCCAATGCTTGCCAACGGCCTTCTGAATGGAGGGTGGACGAGCGGAGAGTGATCTGGGGTTATACTCTTGCCCCTGGTGTTGGAAATAACACCTAAAGGTGGATGAATCAGAAATGATCATTGGCATGGGGATCTAGAAGGCAATGGGAATTCACTGTATTAGATCGAAATGTATCTCAAGGTCAAGTAATCCTCAAATTACAAACAGAATGATGGCTTCTTCATGGGGAAAATATTCTTAAGGTAAAATAGTCCATTTATATCTCCACGTGGAGTCTTGTCAAGGGGTTATCAGAATGGACAAACAATCTACGAGTTGGAACTTGGAACGTTAGAAGGTTGGGTAGATTAGAAAAATTAAAAAGGGAGATGGAATGACTTCAGTCAGATGTTGATGGGATTGGAAAGATTAATTGGAAGGCTGCACAGGATTTCTGGTCTGTGCAACACAGAATAATTAGCACACAAGCAGTCAGTGGAATTACTGGTGTGGGATTTGTAATGAACAAAAAAGTAGGGAAACGTGCGAGTTTTAATCAACAATGATTATTGCATGCCATTCATTCTGCAGTTGTAGGATGTTATTTATTATTGGACGTGTTTTGCCTCTCATTGAAATATCTTCAGCGTACATTTTTTTCTGTAATAGGTTTTTAACTTTTGAACAATGATTTTTGCTTACATATCTTATATCTTTAAATGAGCAATTCTTGTATATATATATATATATTTCGGATCTCGGAAACGGCTATGACGATTTGGATGAAATTTGATATTTAGATAATGTTTTGACTTTTAAGATTACCTAAATAGTTGTCTTCCGTACAAAAAAGCGAGTTTGCAAAATACAAACAATTTTTTCACTTGATATCTCGAAAACGGCACTAGTGCCATCTCGTAGACAATTCAGGTATCAGAAAGCCTACAAATAGATTCTCTCTGATTTCAAAGAATATTTAAACGAACAGTTCTTGTATACTGGCTGAGGCGTGGAAATAGTAACATTGCAAGTTTAATTGTAAAACATTTAAAAAGGAAGATAATTAAAAATTTATGATTGGTTTTGTCAGAGGTGATAAACTTCTTTGAAAATAATATTACCGGTACCAGTTATAAACTAATCACCGTTTACTTTTTGACCGTAAAAAGTGGTTGTTAGTCATTAAATACTACCACGCGAGGTATTAGCATAGTTTTAGCGGAGTGGATTGATTTAGCACTGATGATGTTCTATCATTACCGTGACGTCACAATCTGATGATGAATTCTTATAGAACGCGACGAAACATATCGAAAATAAAGAATAAATGTTCTTGATATCTCGCTTGTACGAGATTTAGCATGTCAAAAATCAGTTATAGGTATAGTTCCTTGTGCTTTTGGCGAAGTTTCTTCTGGTCCATGCTGTATTTCAACCTAACAACAACCATTTGGAACAAAATAAAACATTAAAAGTACATTTCCACCGTATCGACATAGTGCTTTTGGTGGATTCTTTTTCTGGTCCAGGTCGGATCTAATCCTAACCTCTTCACTTGAGGTATCAGAAAAATAAATTCTTTATTTTCGATTTTCTCGACGAGTTTCATACGAATTCATCATCAAACTTGGCTGTTACGAAATTTATCTTCTGGTCAAGGTCGCATTTCAACCAACCACGTCAATTTTGCGATATTTCTCGAGAACTAAGCGAGATATATAAATTTAAAAATATTTTGTACTTTAAATTTTTCTCGTCGAGGTACATAAGAATCCATCATCAAGGGTTTTCGTAGAATGCCCTGAATTAACACAAATCTCGCAGCGTTAATCAATCCCTGACTGGCATTAAGATTTCTATTTAACATAATAATAGCATTTTTCTTTGAAAGCAATTTATGAGGCGGTCTCGCAAATGGATCTAACGATTTGGATGAAATTTCATATGTAGATAACGTTTTGCTATTCAAGTTTTTAACACGATTAAAAAAAAAAAAAAAAAAAAAAAAAAAAAAAAAAAAAAAAGGGTTGCAATTTTTGTATTTGGTTTTTCGAAAACGGCTCTAACCTCATTACGTAGAAGGTTCAGGTACCAGTAAGCCTAATGATGTTAGTGAAGTTTCTCTTTGGTTAACTGTGCACCTCAAAACGCCTAGGAAGTCTTCAAGCCTTTTACTTTAATCAAACTTTACTCGAAATCTTGGATATTAAATAGAAATCGAAAGATGCCGAGCGAAGATCGGTCACCCAGGTACTAATAAAACTAATGTAACATACAAAAATCATACTGTGATTTACATGTACATATTATGGGACTGAATTTTGTGCAGGTTTTGTTTACATTCCATGAAACTAGAAAACATACTACACTATCCGAGGTGTGATTGTTGGTGACCTATGTACTCAACCATCATGCTGTTTACAATTTTCTATATTACTATTTGTACCAACACCATCCAGATAGTGCAATTACATACAAAATTGTAATGCACTGACGAAAGAAATAATCAAAGCAGGTAAAAAAACAAACCAAATTATGAAAAGTCACCTGATAACCCTGTATCACAGAAGAAATTTTGGAGTTGATGGATCAGATGAGAAAGCACAAAAATGGACAGGTTGACGCAGAAAAAGAGTATTTCAGAAATCAACAGGAAATGCGAGAAAGCAAAAGAAAATAGGCTGAAAGAAAAATGTAAAGAAGTAAAAAATGAAATGGGCATAGGTAAAGTAGATGTGGCCTATATGAATATCAAACAGAATTTTTGAGAAATGAAGGAAAATGTATCAGCATTAAAGATACTGATTTGAAAACATTTTTTAAGCTCAAAAGATAGAGCTAATCCATGGAAGGAATATGTAGAGAAACTCTATGATGGGGAGGATGGTTATAACACATTACTAGAAAAAGAAGGCAATGTTGGCAGTGGCTTAGGAGATCCTGTTCAGTGACATAATTTGGCAAAGCTTCTAAAGATTTGAAATCGAATATGGTGGTTGGAATTGATGAAATTTCTGCAGAACTTCTGAAATCTCTAGGAGCAGGAGGAATCCAAAGATTATTCAAACTTATATAAAATAGTTACAAAAGAGGAGAGATTCCAACTTATTTTAATAAAGGAATTGTCGTGGAACAAATAAGCCCTGCGCGGCTGTATCGTGGAATGGTATTTTAAGAAATGACAAATATTAAGTTTATAGTTTGGTCGACACTTATTCACAAACCACATAAAAAAAATTTCCCACCAACACCACCACCACCTTAGTTAATTTATTCCACCGTGCCTGGATAAGTATATCAGAGCTTCTTTTCCAAAGTTACTAGTTCCTGCCACACACCGGAGCAGGTGACACCACACAGACACTCCAGCCAAAACTAAACTAATTGTTATACATCTTCCAAAACTTGCTGGAAAACTTCATCCAAAATATCTGAATACTATATTGAAAAGTTCCTTACACCCTGCACTACACCTCAGAAATAATTTTGACTAGCTTTTAGACATTTTTACACCTCTCTGGAGCCTAAAAGTAGTGCAGGCTAGTGACCTCACTGTACTGTGCCGCGATAAAGAGATACTAACCTACTGAGCTCTCAATCTGAAACTGACACTGGAAATACATTCTAAAACTGATACTGGAACTGACAACAACAATCAAAAAGCTACATCTTTTATAGTGCAGTGCAGCACCCTGACAAGGCTCTCGAAATCTCGGATTGCCTAAATAGTTAGTGTTATTTCAAAATAGTTCTTTAAACCCTAAAAACGTTTTATCTCAACTACAAATAATTCCTAAATCTGGGAAATGTAATGCATATATTCCTGCAAAAACATTTTGAGTGACTTTTTTATGAAAAAGGCTACATCAACAAACCACTGTCTCGTCACAATCATCTTCACACTTCCAAAAAAAAGCACAAGCTAACAAATATGAGAATTATTACACTATAAGTCTAACTTTACATGCTTTAAAGTTACTGACAAGGATCCTTATAATATACAGAAGATTAGAGAGGACAGTAGAAGAGATGGCAGGTGAAGATCACATGCAACTGCCACCAGTAACAGTCTTAGAAACAATTAAAACCTAAAAATTCTTCCAGCTATGACAATATTGCAAGTAAATTACTGAAAAGATGTTCAGATTGTATCAATCCAGTACTTGCCCACATATGTAATGAATCCTTAATACAAGGTGTGTTTCCAAATAGACTAAAATATGCAATTGTAAAACTGTTGTTTAAAAAAGGAGAAACACTTGTGTAGATAACCATCATCCCATTTCATTACTTTCAGGATTCTCAAAGATTTTTGAAAAAGTCATGTTACACAAAATAATATCCTCACTAAATCACAATTTGGGTTCCAAAAAGGATCATCAATAGAAAAGGCTAAATATTCATTTTTAAATAACACATTTGAGGAACTGAATAAAAAATGAGCCCTGTAGGAATATTTTGTTATCTTGCAAAAGCATTTGACTGTGTAAATCATGAATTACTTTTGAAGAAAAAGGAATACTGTACTATGATATTTATGGAACCGCAGGTAAATGGTTTAAATCATACATGGAAAGTCGAATGCAAAAAATTTCCATCTTTGATTCTAAAATAAGTAAAGATGCTTCATCAGACTGGGAGAAAATAAACCATGGAATTCCACAAGGTTAAGTCCTGGGTCATTCCATGTGAATTCAACCAAAAAAAAATGACATTTTGACACCCACCGACTCAGATTTTGATGAAACTTGGCGAGTTTAGTCCTCATATAGAAAAGTATCCACATTATTTTTTTTTTTTCTCAATTTGGTTTAGTTTTCATTTTATAGCCAATCAAAAATTTGAATGTTTGGTATTTTCCAAATTCCGGCGAATCTGCTCTTTGAGTGAAAATAATTTATATTTCATTTATTTTTCAATTTTTATGAAAATTTACAGTAATATTAATGAAAGCACGAGGATTCCAGAAAAAAATATGAAAAAATTCCAAGTAACATTTTAAAATAGAAAAAAAAAAACATGGATTTTTTGTGAAAGTGTGCAATACGTTAAAGTCAATATCAACCAAAGGGACTCTAATAACCACAAAAAAAATCTTTTTTTCTAATGATATTAGAGTTGTGTTCTGCTATTAAAAAAATTAATGGCTTTTTCATTTCTTTGTATATACTTTTAAATTAAATATAATTTTTGAAAAATGTTCATTATTCAATTTGTTTACATATTATTTGTTGGAAAAAAGGGTTGCAAACACATTTTTTAATGTGTTATTTCATTAAACATTGAGCGCCTTATCAGATCGACTTGCTATTTCTATTATTTATAAAAGCTTTTTTTTTTTTTTTACTTTTCTCTCTGAAATACTGACTGAACTTTAATTTTTTTCCAACTTCTTTTATGTAATATGATTATGAAAATTTTATTTACCTTTATTGATTTAAATTTATGTGGATTTGACAAATATTAAATGTTTATACATGTGATAAATATTATTTCATAAAAATTTAAATATAAAATACTATAACAGATTTTTTTGCTATTAATTTCCATTGGATGTTTTCCTTGATATAGCACTATTTTAGTTCTTTAAACTGGCTCATCCAGTCTTGGATCATCTGTAGGGAACTCATAGACTTTTACAGTTGATGTTGCTGGAGGATCTACAACAGCAAGCAGATGTGAAACTGGAACAGGGCAGATATCTTCTCACTTTGGATAATAAAATGATGGTGGGGTCCCTGGGAATGCAAAAATTTAATTGTAGCATCCCCTTCTTCATTGATGTCTGTAGCAATCCCAAAAATAATCATACATGCAAGCAACATAGCATGTAATGTGTAGCTCATTTACTGTAACATATGTTACGCATTTGTCTTTCAATTTGTAAGTAAACTGCTTTTGTCGTTAATGCTGATTCTTCTAGTCTCCACATTTCCTGTACTGTCTAATAGCTTAAAGTTGTGTATATTTCTTGTCCCTGGAATTGTTGTAACATCTTTAAAATGATTTTAAAGATTAGGAAAGTAGGTACTAGGGGCAACAAGAAGGAATTCGACTACGGTATTTTAAAAGAACATCCCAACGTTCGGCTCGAGCGATTTCTAAAATGACAATAGACTCAAACCTATGTTGTCTTGACTGCAAGGATAGTCTTACTGCATACCCATCACACTCAGTATAAGAGTTTAGGAATGTTTTCATTTGAAGATGGTTGAATCTATGACAAACCACTTAATGAGGTGATGGTACAGAGTCATTCCACGTCAACTCAACACAACTTTCGGACAAAATTAACCTCACCATCTCAGATTTCCATAAAATTTGGCAGAGATGTGCTATTCATATAGAGTTGGAATACCAAATTTAATTGAGATGTATCGAATCATTTTCAAAATATATCTGTGTAAAGCTTTCAAAAATTTGCAAATGAACATTTTTGAATTGGTCTAGAAGCTCATCAAATTTTGATAAAAAGCTGAGGTGTCATTTTACAGCATTTTTTATGCCCTATCTTGTGATATAACATTTCCTAACACATTTTTTTTTTTAATTTTCCAAAAAGTACGTATTTTAAAATCATGAAATTAATTCCACAAATAGATCACACTGTTGCAAAAACCTGGTGAAATATAAATGTGGGATGGTAATGGCTTCGTAGTTAAAATAATTTAAAACTGAAGCTTGTTTTTCCATTAACGGAATTATAAAAGAATGCCAATGTTTACATTTCTGTGAAAATAAATATAGGCACTAAACTGATAAAAAGAGTTCAATATAATTAAATCATACAGACTTGTAATAAGCTGTCAATACTTAGTTCAAAAATTCAACAAAGAAATCAATGTAATGTTAAAGTGCTCATACTTCAGTGAAACTGGGGGAAAAGAAGCAGCTTCTAGGTGATATAAATAATAAAAGAAAGGGAAACACCAAACTTGAAGGCTGCTGTTTCTGATTACCAAGTGCACAACACAGTTGCTATTTACATCTTTCAAAATTAAAAATCTAATTTCCTTTGTAACATCCAAATTTCAAAAAATTCCAAACAATTTTATTTTTAAGATATATAAATACAAAAATAAGAAATTTTTTGAACCTCTGATTTCTTGAGGAAGATTTTTTAAAGTGAAAGGAGGATTGCAATTTTGGCCACAGCAAATAGAAAAGGACCTTATGACATGCTAGTTCTAGTTTGAATAGATCCTATGTTAATATAGTTAATAGTTATTTTTGATTGTAATAGTAATTCTAAACTCTAAATTGTAATACATTTTACTACTGTGAGCGTTAGTGAGTGTTTTTATTCGTGCAAAAAAATTTATTTGTGATTTAGTGCTTTGGTCTGTTCCGTGTTTACTTTCTGTGTTTGTTTACAGTTTTGAACGCTCGGCTTAAGCTCAGATTTTTGTTATAGATCGAAAATATATTTAGATAAAGCTTACTTGTGAATTAATTTAGCAGATTTTTTATAAGGTTAAGTTCAACAAATTTTGTTTCTCGTATTGTGTACTTTGTTGTTGTTAGTTTCTTGTAATCATGAGTGAAAAGTGTGGACATTGCCGTAGATTTTTGAGGGTTGGAATTTTTTGCGAAGGGTGTGAGAAATGGTTTTATTGGGGTGCGATTTGTAGTGGCGTCGAAGTTGGGGAAATTGAGGAGGCTCTCCCATGGTTTTGTAAAGATTGTTTGAAAAGTAGGAAGATATTGGAGCAGGAGGAAAGGATTAGTGCCCTTCAGGCTGAACTGATAGAGGCTAGAAAGGAGTTGGATAGGCTGCGCAGGGAGGGAAACAGAGATGGTTGGGAACTGGTGACAGGGAAAAGGGCAATTAGAACAAGAAGGGCTTCTGATTCTTTTGTTGTTGGGTTGCAAAACAGGTTTGCCCTGTTGCCAGAGTTAGACAGGGATGAGCCTTCTGTAGTTGTAGGTGTAGGTAAAAAGCAGCAGACTTGCAGGAAAAACTGTGTAGTTAAGTCTGGTAGGCAGGGATTAGGGAAAAAGAAAGTCTTGCTGCTAGGTTGTAGCCATGGACGAGGTGTTGGGCCATTGGTACAGGAAAAATTAGGATCAGGTTTCCAGGTCATGAGTTTCTTCAAACCTAGTGCTATTCTTGGTCAGGTAGTAGAAGATATAGGTTCTTTGTGTAAGGATTTCACAGATGAGGATCATGTAGTGATAGTGGGAGGAGCGGGAAATAGTTTGGGCAGGAATGATAGGTATAGTATCAGAGATGACCTGGAGAAAATAGCAGAAGCAACGTGCCACACTCGGGTCAGTGTGATGTCGGTCTTGAGACACTATGATCGGCCACAGATGAACTCTGCTGTGAGGCGAGTGAATCTGGAACTGGAACGGTATCTTATGTCTGATATTGGCTCTGGCATGGGCTTGGTACCTGTAGATGCTATTGATAGGTGGGATTATACTAGGCATGGCCTACACCTCAATAGTAGAGGGAAGGGGGTTCTTTCAGATCTCATAGCAAAACAATTAATTGGGGCCACAAATTCACATGAAAAGATATCTGTTGTTAATGGTGTTAGGGCAGCTCCTTTTTTAGATTAGGATCATGTATTAGGCAGAGATTTTTAAGAGAAATTAGTTTAAACAATAATGAGTTTTCAGATACCGAAACTAAAAATTGTGTAGGGATTAATTTACTACATCAGAATATCAGAGGGTTAACAAATAAAGTGGATGAATTGCTAGTCCACATAAATGAATTAAATGATATCAGTAGAATTGATGTTTTATGCTTGTCTGAACACAATATAACTGCAGGAATAGGTATGTCAAATGTAACTGATTTTAATTTAGCTTCTCATTATTGTAGAACGAACTTGGAGAAAGGAGGAGTTGTCACTTATGTTAGAAATGGTTATAGTTTTGAGGATATAAGTATTAGCAAATATTGTGTTGACCAACATTTTGAAGCCTGTGCTACACAGCTAAGATTCAATAATGAAATTTTCATAATAGTAACAGTATATAGAGCACCATCGGGAAACTTTTCTCTTTTTATGAACCAGTTTGAACTCTTATTAACATTTTTAAGCAGAAAAGAAGTCAACATAGTAGTATGTGGTGATTTTAATGTAGATTTTCTAAATAACTTACCCTGTAAAGTCATGTTAGAATCATTAGTCAGTTCATTCAATTTAACTCAGGTAGTTAATTTTCCAACTAGAATAATGAATAATAGTCACTCAGCTATAGACAATGTTTTCCTAGATACCTCAAAATTCAGTTATACCATCAAGCCATCCATCAATGGACTTTCAGATCACGATGCCAAGTTATTAACCATGAACACTTCAATAGGAACTAGCACTAAGAGTAATGTCTTTAAACTTCAGCGTGTAATAGATGAGTCGGTTACTAGTTTTAGAAAGTGCCTGAATGCCACAAACTGGGAACAGGTATACAGTGCTCAAGGTATGGATGAAAAATACAACATTTTTAGTAACATTGTATTAAATTTCTTTGAAAGTTGCTTCCCCTTGAAAAAGTGTCATGCTTCTCAAAAAGAACAAAAGCCTTGGATAACTATTGGAACTATTAGAACATCATGCATTAATAAAAGGAAGTTGTATATTGCCTCTAGGAACAGTGAGAATGCTAATGTTAAAACACATTACAAACAGTACTGCAAAATACTGAAAAAGGTTATTAAAGAATCTAAAAGTATGTACTACAAACATAAAATTCATGATTCTGAAAATAAAATTAAAACAATATGGGGCATTGTAAAAAGGAAACAGGAAAGAGTAATCAAACAAGTAATGATATTTTTGTCAAAGAAAATTCAGTAGAATCTAATTTCTCAATTGCTGATAATTTTAATAAACATTTTTTTTTCTGTTGCTGATAAGTTGACTGCTAATAGCTCAGTGACACACAGTATGGATTTTGTCAAAAAAGGCTTCCAAGAATAATTTAACTCTATGTCTATAAAATTAGCTACTCCAGAAGAAATAAGAAAAATTATCAAATCCCTTAAGAGCAAATACTCAAGTGGTTATGATGGGATTTCCAGCAGATTAATTAAATTGTGCTCCACAGAATTAAGTAATATACTAAGTTATCTATTCAATATATCTCTACTTGAGGGGACTTTTCCAGAAAGGCTTAACCCTTTGACTGCTGTAGACGCGTTAACGCGCGTGGCTACTACTGCGCCCAGGTGCTCCAGACGTGTATACACGCGCCGCCTTGCCGCTCTGTCTCTGCTCCAGACGTGTATACACGCGCCGCCTCGCCGCCCTGTCTGTACTCCAGACGTGTTAACACGCTAGCCTCTTAGCGGCCTGGCTATGAAGCCATATTTCCACCCAGGGTGGTTAGTTGTTTTCCTCATTCGGCCCTTGAGCATTGGCAGCTGCGATCTAATTTGTGTTGCTCTTTTCCTTTTAGTTTTCGCTGAGAAAATGGCATACAGTCATTATTTTTTTTAACTGCTTAACGTCTCTTAACAGCGAGGTTTTTAGAGATGTTAAAGAATGGGGGGCAAGGAATGGTAAGGAATTCGGCTATGGCCTTTTGAAGGAAGCATCCCGGCATTCACCTGGAGTGATTTGGGGAAACAATGGAAAACCCAAATCTGGATGCCTAGACGGGGATTTGAACCATCGTCCTCCCGAATACGCAGTCGTGTTTGTACCGCGGAAGAAATCATGGAGATTATTACTAGAAGCGACAGTGAATATAATCACTTTAATATGGATGACAGTGATAACCCTTCGACAGGATCTCGATGTAATTTTCCTAAGCTGTGTACATCAGCTAGTGGAAAATGACCATTTTTCAGAGTTTGAAGCTACAGATTGTTCGAGCGAAATGTGTGGAAAAAGAGAATGCTTTAGTAACGTGTTTGACAGCATGTGCTTGTCGATTAAGCTGCAGGACATAAGTGTGGATTACGTTAACATTCCAGCAGTTTGTCATTTTTCCTGATATTTCTAACGGAATATCATATGATATCTAATGCTGATGAGACCAACAGATACGCGAGAATCAATTCACACTATATTTTCACTATGAAGTGGTTTAAAAACTTTAGATGTTATATTAACTGTATTTATTTTGTATCTGCGGTTTCAAATCGCAGAGCGACAGCAGAAGAACTCCACACACAACGCTCCAGATGTATTCAGCACACAGCGGTCCGGTCTAATGCGGCATTCCAGCGCAGGTAAACAGCTTAGGCGTAAACAAAGCCGCACTCAGCGAGGGCTCGGCCGGCCGAACCGTAGCAGTTAAAGGGTTAAGTATGCTGTAGTTAAACCACTCTATAAAAAGGGAGATAAGGCAGCCGTATCGAATTACCGACCAATTTCATTACTAACAGCCTTCTCCAAAGTTTTTGAGAAAGCAATGTACAATAGAGTTTATGAACATCTAAAAAATAATAATATTCTAACTAAATCACAATTTGGTTTTCAAAAGGGTCATTCAACAGAACAAGCTATATTTGCATTCACTGACTATATTTTAGAAGGAATAAATGATAAATTAATTCCTGTGGGAATTTTTTGTGACTTATCTAAAGCATTTGACTGTGTAGATCATAAAATTCTGATACAGAAACTTAAGTATTATGGTATAGATGGCATTGTTAATAAATGGCTTAGTTCTTACCTTCTAAATAGAAAACAGAAAGTGTCAATGGAGAATTTTAAGGCTGCCTTAAGAGGTCCACTGTTTTCTGAGTGGAAATTAATCAGATGTGGAGTACCTCAGGGTTCTATTGGGGCCACTATTGTTTTTAATATATATAAATGATCTACCCTGTGTTTCATCTAAAAACTCAAAATTTGTCCAATTTGC
The DNA here is from genome assembly GCA_031002005.1 of Vandiemenella viatica. Lineage (NCBI taxonomy): Eukaryota > Metazoa > Arthropoda > Insecta > Orthoptera > Morabidae > Vandiemenella > Vandiemenella viatica. The sequence continues at coordinate 183,678,401 of JARYHS010008074.1, forward strand.
GTATGACACAAACATAGGAATTAAAAACACTCCAGATTTATCTACAGAATATATTTCAAATTATGTCTTTGAACTGATTAATAAATGGTTTACAGCTAATGGCTTGTCTTTAAACTTTGATAAAACTCAGTATATGCAATTCAGTACATCACACAGATTAACACCTGACATAGACATAAAATTTGCAGGCCAGTCCATTCAAGAGGTAGATAGTGTGAAATTTCTAGGTTTGTGTATTGATCATAATTTAAATTGGAAAGTATATGTTTCTGACTTACTAAAGCGATTGGGAGCAGCCACGTTTGCAATTCGTACAATTTCAGCTTTAGCTGATCTCCGTATGAGGCAGCTAGTTTATTTTGCTTATTTTCACTTCTTATTGTCATATGGAATTATATTCTGGGGCAATTCTACCCATAGAGATAAAGTGTTCAGAGCCCAAAAGCGTGTAATAAGAATAATGTGTGGGGTTAGCAATAGAACTTCATGTAGAGAGCTGTTCAAGAAGTTAGGGATTTTAACATTAGCATCTGAATATATATACACATTAATGTCCTTTGTAGTCACAAATTATACTTTGTTTGAAACAAATAGTAAAATACACAATTACGGCACTAGAAGTAAAAATGATCTTCACAAGACTTACAAGTCATTGTCATTTGTTCAAAAAGGGGTCCGATATTCAGGGATACATATCTTCAATATGCTCCCAACACATATTAAATGTCTAGTAGATGATAAGAATAAATTCAGGAAAAAATTGAAAGAATTTTTAATTGACAACTCCTACTCTGTCGAAGAATTTATTTCTAAGGTATCTTAAAAATAACTGCCAGTATCTTGTGTAAATATAGTTCAAATAATTAATTTACCATGTATGCTATGACTGTACATCTCCTGGTGTATGTATTTAGTTTGTTATGTAATTGTTTATAGTACCATATATGTTACGACTGTACATCTTGTGGTGTATGTATTATTTTGTTAATTTTTTTTTTTTTAATGTACCATATATCCTATGACTGTACATCTTCTGGTGTATGTATTATTTTGTAATGGAAGTGTTTAATGTACCATGTATACTATGACTGTACATCTAGTGGTGTACTTATTATTTTGTTATGCAACTGTTTATCTGTAAATTGACAACTTTCCACATCCCACAGAGCCAGTCTCTTATATTGGGATCAATGGAAAATGATTGTATTGTATTGTATGAAAATCAAATTGAAACCCCACAACTTTTTGAGTGAGCAATGCAAAACATTACCAAGGTAGAGTTTGCCTACTCAACCCAAAATGAATCAGATTTATTCTCAAAAACTTTCTTTGACGAAGTGCTGATTATTCACAGAGCACAATATCATGGGTTCATTCCCAAAACTACTTCAACATTATTGATGAAAAACTTTTGGTCTATTGGAGATCACATTTCCACTGCAACATTCAGTAATGTCAGAATACTGTTGGAGTCAATCGCAGGACGTATTATTTGTAAGCAGCCTAGACCGTTATTTTCAAGCAGAAATTAGTTTGGAATACAGCCTGGATAAGCAAGAAACCATTAAATGTACTTCGAAAAGTGTTTCTATCGGTGTCTTGTGTTTGATCACTGCGGTATTATGATGCCTATTCCTAGCTGAATCATGATCTCGAGTAATCCCAAACTTTTTAGCAGATTTGAATGTTTGGGGAAGAAAATATCCAACTCTCAAGTTAAAATAGAAGTCATATCATACTGTCTCAATGGTGTCTATGAAGGAAACTGGTGACTCGGATATGTTTCACAGGAAAATAGAGAACTTTATGAAGTAAAAATAAGATTTCTTCATCCACCCGGGCTGTTCTGTGGATATTAGTAGTGGATGTTCTGTCAAAAATGAATCCTGTGGCTCCCACTAGATGGAGTTATGTTCCACAAGCAAGTGAACTATGCCAAACAAATATGGTTTTATTCAAATGTCAAAATATGAACATATCCTAATAATCAATGAAAAGTTTTACTTTAAACTAATTATTGAACTCTTTATCAGGGTAGCACTCATTTATTTTCACAGAAGTGAAAACATTAGCATTCATATACTATTCAATTGTATAACGGGTATTAGTGAAAAACAATCTTCAGTTTTCAGAATGAAGCCATTATCCCACATTTATATTTTTACAGGTGATTTACAACAGTACTAGGCTATCTATTTCTGGAATTAATTTCAAAATTTTAAAAATGTAGGCCTACTTTTTTTTTAAAAAAAAAAAATAAAAAAAATGTGCTAGCGAAGAGTAGGCTATATATTACATCACAGGAAAGAGCATAAAAATGCTGTAAAATGATACCTCTAGCTAAATTAGGTGAACTTCTATATCAATTAAAAAAATGTTCGTATGCAGTTTTTTTAGCAAATTTTGGAAAACTTTCATAGCTGTAATTCGAAAACAAGTAAATATATCTCAAATTTGTATTATTCAAAGTCTATATGATTAGTAGGCCTACATCTCTGCCAAATTTCATGAAAATCTGAGATGGTGAGGTTTACAGAGTGTCGAGTTGCCATGGAATGACCACAACTTTACATTGGTAGCACATACAGAAGTAACATTTGTTCGCACTACTTTCGGGACGTAGTTGTATTGGTGGGCTACTGATAATATAAACTAAATGTTACAATATTAAATTTTTACCATTTTACCCCCACAATCCCTACATTTGACGTGAAACAAACAATCCTGCGAATCTCTACAAAACACAAAGAATTAAACAATCGTCAAAATTTGATATAATGAAACACGGTGTGTCGGTTTAAAAATTCATCCAGCTGCAAAGTTAATTAAATCCGTTCAATAAATTTCATAATGATCAATAAGGGAAGTTTCGATGAACCTAAAAAAAATGGATAACCTATAAGACAATGGCCCATGACAGACCAATTTAAATGAAATGAGAGATAAAACCAACCATGAACAACACATCTCCAATGATTTTAAAAAATGTACTAAGACTTACGTATTGTGTTAATTCTTGCATATTTTTTGGGTCACTATTATTTCCCATCGTATATCCCTGCTGTTCTTCTTCCGATTTCAATTCCTGTTTTATATTTGACATTATTAAATCACTATTTTCCCACAGAAATCGACGTCTATCATACCACCACTAAGTGCTGCTCACACCTTTAAATCAAGCATAAGCAAACTAAACACAAGTCGGCGCTACCCTCATTGGTAACCATGGATGGTAACAGTCGGTGCCACTGACAGTACTATGCGGAGACAGGCACAGAGGTACACCGTTAAAATAAGACTGACTAGTAGACACGCAACGACTGAAGAAAGCATTCTGTATTATTCTTCTGCGACAAATCCGATGCCTCACAATCTTCAAAACGATCTCAAAAATATTATTATAACTAATAATATCACACTATGTTGTTAATTTATACATTATTTTTTCGTGTTAATGTTTTGGAACTGAGGCTAAAGTTAAGAGACAAACTATATCGGCTCCTAAAGTTTATTGCTGCCATGGAGGAAGAAAATTTCCTGGCTCCATGATTGCTGCTAGCTTCGTAAGAAACAGGGAGTATGTATAAAAATAAGTAATAAACATATTTAACTAATTCATTAATTGATAATGTTGTTGATCAAATGTAACATAAATTATAAAAAGGTGGAAATGTGCCTGCTTTTTCATCTACTAACTCCTAATACACATTTTTACTTTAAATTCTTTCTATCAGGTATGTTATTCAATACCTGCTTCAGAAAATAATTCCACTCTCAAACCTGTAATGAAGTGTTTTTCATTATTTTTATAATTTATTGCGGAAGTACAACAGACCGAAAAGTCAAACCTATTTTCATGTTGAATAATTGTAAACAAAAATCCACACATTAAAATAGAATGATTTAATTTTAACTTAATTTGTATGCGAAGGAGAAAACAACTCGTTAAAAAATAACGTAATTGCGCATTTTTGTATTTTACGAAATTTGATTTTAAATTCTTTCGACCTTAAATAAATTGTTCCTGTCTCTCACTCCCCTACATACAAACGAAAATGGTCCCAATGTCTTATGACTGAAATCAAGTGTGTATGTGTGTCTTGCTACATGTCGTGTGACATGTGACTCACCATCCCGTCTTTTCTTTCTGTAAGACATACCCACAAACATCATTCCTCACCAATCATTTCCAAAACAGGTTCCTTCTATATGACAAAATTTCAAATGCTTCAATTTCCCTTCTTTCTGGTATTCATACAGTATGCTATTCGCTGCGATAAAGTGCTGTGCTCTACACATAGAAATTTAATATGTTACTTCTGAGTCCTAACCAGCGTCGGCCTTAGTCATTGCGAGGCTCCGGGTGGCAGATCTTTGCGAGGCCCATGTCCTTTGAACAAAATATATTAATCGTAGGTATTTCTGATGATCAACGATAAATGCAAACATCATAAAAATAAACTGAGTTTTTAAATATTATATTAGAAGAGTTATTAAAAGTTAACAAACATAAAGATCACAAATCATTAAGGATAAACTGAAGTACATTAAGGCCTTGGAAGATATACGCACAGGAATTCAAAAATGATGTTTACGCCTTATCCTGAAACTAAAATATTTAATAAAAGCACAAGGAACTAAAGAATGAGCTATTTCATTTTCAATTCAAAGAATAGAAAGAGCTGAAAATTAATATTGTGTCATGATTTCCTCAAATATGTTTTAATATTTTTTAACCATAAAAAACTTCTTTCTGCGGACGCAACTGTATTACGTGTGGCGGCAATAATTCTCAAGACTACTTCGATAGTGGGGTACACTCTTCAGTAATTCAGTTAATATTTTTTCTGTTATTTATGTCATCACTGTGATACCGCCGTCGCTTTCATCATACAGTTCTAGTCCATCAATATCAGCTATTCCTCCTGCTATTATATGAATGTGAAAGTCAATAAATCTAATTAAGAAATTTTGATTATTTAGTAATTAATATATACTTTACCATCAATTAAACAAGTTTATTGTTGCACTAACAGCTGAAGAAAAAATAATTTTTTAAAACATAAACTTTAATCAACTTGGATAGCTGCGCGAGGACCCTCCAAGAGCGAGGCCCTGAGCGATTGCCCTGTTCGCCACCCCTTGAAGTCGCCTCTGGTCCTAATTCTGTATTTAAAAGAGTTATCAATTTTATGGAAGGTTTTTTCGCTAATGCTGTTCTGCTTTTAATATTATTCTTGCTTTGACCATTAATTGTAATTTTACTTCTTATATAACAAAATTCACTTCTCCTATTCCATCTATTTTTATGTTTACTGTTATTGCTATCATTTCAGCTATATTTAATCACTTTTGTCTTGCTCTGTTCCATATTTAATCCAAAATCTTCCTGCAGTGTTTTGTTCACGCCATTCAGTAACTCCTCAATATCCTTTGTCTGGTCGCTAATAGAACGTCATCAGCAAATCGTAGGTTACTGATTTTATTATTTTAAACACTTTTGCCACATTCAAATTTTTCTTTTACTGCCTTCAATGCTTTCTCTACATACAAGTTGAATATTAGCGGGGATAGACTAGAACATTGTCTCACACTTTTTTAACTGACGCATGTCTCTTTTGGTTTTCTACTTTTATTACATCCTCTTCGTTCTTATAGAGTTCCTAAACTATTCTTCTATCTAGATATTTTTTACCTGGCTTCTTTCAAATTTTGTTCCACCTTTCATTTAATAATCTTAAAACCAGAATTGCTTCTTTTGTACCAACGTTTTTCCTAAACACAAACTGATCATCTATTAGTATAATACACAAGATGTAGCGTTGTCGCACCTACGTCATGTCACGCGGTGACGTCAACCTATGACGTTGCGCTATGACGTCACGCTTTACGATATTATTTGTGGGAGTGCGCGTTATTTAATATCATTTCCAAGCAACAGTGAATAAATTAACTCACAGAACACTGAAATAAAAGTATGTATTGCGTTAAAATCGATATATCAATCATTAGATGCTTATATTTACGTAATATTCTCTTGATATATTGAAGTATTCCTTAAATTCTTTGTCCATAGATATTGTAAGATAAAAGCTTTGTATTTCGAGCATCAGTGCTGCGAAAAGTTTGGTTAGAGTATAACTAGCATGGATCAGAATTACAAGTGGCATTTGACGTTAACGCAGAAGGCATGAATAATTTAGTTTTTTTAATTTAAACTGTGTGCGTTTAAATTGGCATATTAACTATCCGTTTTTTGTTTTTGTTTTTTTTACTGAAACATATTACATGGTTCAAATGAAAGAAGTTGCAAATGTTCGTGATATATACGGCCTAAACCACAAAGAAATATTACATGGCATAGCTTAAGTTGTTAAGGTTTATTTATAGCATCCTTCGTTCTTGCTGGAGTCATTATTTCAGCCGCTGTAAGCTTTCTTAGCCGTTAAAATATCGATCTTCATCATAGGTATTAAGAAAGAAATGTGTCAGAACCTGTGAAGATTTGGGATCAAGTTTATATCGCGATGCAAGGAATGTATTAATTTGCGCGTGATTGAAGCTTTGCTTTTCTATCAGAAATTTTAGTGGATATTATGGTTAAGTTGAAATGCAACCTGGACCAAGTTGACAACTGAAGCTTTTTGCTACAGCACAATGAACGATAAATTACAATAAGCTTTATTTTGTAACAATTCTGATTAGTTAAGCAACTGCAGAGAAATACCCACGTTATTTAATAACATTTCTAGGCATCCACGAATAAATTAACTGAAGTACATACTTATTAGTTGCTTGATTTATTTAATATTAGTTTATGTAGAAGTATTCATTGAAATCACATATATGTAAGTTAATTTTCGCAATGTTAGCGGCAGTTTTGATAGATTGTTATTAGTTTTTTTTTCTGTTACTTAAATCATTACTTCGTTCCAACGAAAGTGTTGCTAACATTTTTCGGTTGCGGAGCGTTTTACATTTCCGATTTTTTAATTTAATTCATGGCGACTTTTCCGAAAAAAAGGAGGGTGCAAATGTGAAGAAGATGCCATTATAACGAAGCAATTGATACAAATTTCAACAGGGCAGTAGATACCAGTTTCCGGCCGGTGGAAAATATCACCTTCCACCCATTAAAACTAATATTACGTTGGAATGACGTAAGTTGTTAAGATTTATTTTTAATTTTCTTTGGTTTTACTGATGCCTTATTTCAGCCGCATGTAACTGTGTCAGCTATTCAAATGTGTTAGTATAATTCTGAATAACGAATATAAAAAATTAAGATTGAAGAACCCTTATAGATTTTTTATTTGGTTTATTTCGCCATGCAATGTGACCATTAAAATGTGATAAGTATATGTATTAATATGCGTGTAACGGAAGTATTGTTTCTCTGGCGGCATGTTTAGCGCATGGAGGAAGGAAATATTACCTGCATGGTTTAGCGTAGTACTGTATGTCGTTAGGGGATTCTATGATAACCGTGAAGACGCAATTTGTTGATGGATTCTTATGTAACTCGACGAAAAAAACTGAAAGTAGAGAATAAAATGTTTTGATATCTCACTTAATTCTCGAGATATTGTATCTCAAAATTGACGTGGTTAAGTTGAAATGCGGCCTGGAACAGAAGAAAAATTTCTACATTACCAAATTTGAAGATGATGTCGTATGTAACTCGAAGAGACAAATCGAAAACAAAGAATATATTTTCTTTCCATATCTCGTTTAGTTCTCGAGATATTGTATCTCAAAATTTAGGTGGTTTGGGTGAAATCTGGCCTGGACCAGAAAAAACAAATTACCAAAACCGCTATATGTACACGGTGGAAATACACTACTGTATATGTGGTTTATTTTCTTCCTGGTGGTTGTTATTAGGTTGAAATACGTCCTGGACCAGAGGAAACTTCACCAAAATCACAGTTATAATTGATTTTCAACATGCTATATCTCGAAAACCAAGAAAGATATCAAAAATTGTAACTTTATTTTCGATTTGTTTCGTCGAGTTCTACAAGAATTCATCATCAGATTGTGGCGCCACGGTAATGATAGAACTGCCTTTTGTTAGATTGAAATGCAACCTGGATTAGGATAGCAACAGAAACATTTTGTTATTGCGCAAGGCAATAGGAATTATATTATGTTTTATTTTTTTTGTGTTTATTTAAGCGGTTGCTAAGAAATGATTTGCCAGAACACTGAATTTGTTATGATTTAATTTAGCATCCTTCGTTTTCACTGTGGTCATTATTTTAACTGTATGCAGGGGCGTAGCTACTATGGGGCTAGGCGGTTAGGCGGTGCAGTGCACCGGGGCCCTCACGCTCAGGGGGCCCCCGAGCATACCTCAAGGGGCCCGTAAGCGCAGTTTAGAGGGCCCACGAGCCTTCACAGCAAACTGGTGACCTTTTTTTAGCTCTACCGTCGTCTAAGGGGCCCCTGAGATCACAGGAACCCCTCACTAAGGGCCCTCGCTGTGCTGAGGGTGGGCCCAACCACAGCTCAGGGGCCCCTAAAGAACAATTCAAGGGCCCCCATCCTCAGTTCAGGGGGCCCCTACCAGCACACAAAGCAAAAATAACGTCGCCCGTCTGGCCTGAGGGCCCAAAATAAACTTTTTGCACCTAGCTACGCCACTGACTGTATGCAACCTATATCATCCGTTAACACATCGATCTTCATCGCATTATTAGCGAAGATTGTGGTTAGACTGAAATGCGACCTGCATCAAGTAGACAACTGAAACGTTTCACTACATCACAATGGACGAGAAATTACAGCACATTGAGCTTTATTTCAAAACAATTCTGATTAGGTATGCAAGTAAACAGAAATTAATTGCCAGAATACTCCAAACCCGTCATTTTTGACGGGCTTTGTGGCTAGTTAATATAATAAGATATATTTATTTTCCATTAATCCAAATATATGAAACTAGCTCTGTGGAATGTGAAAAGAAATACACAACAAATAGATAAATTCACCAGAAGATGTGCAGGCACAACGTGGAAGATTAATTACATCAACTACATTCAACAAACGACTGCCAATTAGTTTGTAGATACCTTAGAAATAATTCTTCGACAGATTAGAAGGAGTTTTCAATTAAAAATTCTTTAAATTTTTTCCCGAATTTAATCTTATCATCTGACAGACAGATGTTCGGAGCTTATTGAAGATATATATTCCTGTATTTCGGACCCCTTTTTGAATACATCACAGTGACTTGTAATCCCTATGAAGATCATTTTTACTTCTAGTGCCATAATTGTGTATTTTACTATTTGTTTCAAACAGAGTAAAATTTTTTACTACAAAGGACATTAATGTATACATATACTCAGTCGCCAATGTTAAAATCCCTGTCTCCTTGAACAGTTCTCTGCATGAAGTTCTACAGTTACCCCCATACATAATTCTTATTACTCGCTTTTGGGCTCTAAACCCTTTGTCTATGTGAGTAGAATCGCTCCAGAATATTATTCCGTATGACATTAAGGAGTGAAAATAAACTAGTTCCCTCATACAGAGATCACCTATAGGTGAAATTCTACAAATTACAAATGTAGCTGCACTCAATCGCTTCAGTAATTCAGAGACAAGTAGCCTCCAAATTAAATTATGAACATAATACAAATTTTTAAACTTCTCATTCTGTACCTCTTGAATTAGTTGGCCTGAGAATTTTATGTCTATATCTGGGATTAATCTGTATGATATATTGAATTACTAATATTGAGTTTTACCGAAGTTCAAAGACAAGACAGAAGCTGTAAACCATTTATTAACAAAGTCAAATGCATACTTTGAAGTATGTCCTGTAGACAAATCTGCTTGTGTCACCTGCAAATTGGACAAATTTTGAGTTTTTAGATGTAACACAGGATAGATTATTCATATATATTAACAAACACTATTGGTTCCAGTATAGAGCCCTGAGGTACTCCGCATCTGATAAATCCCCACCCAGAGAATAGTAGTATAAAAATATTCCATTGACACTTTCTGTTTTCTATTCATAAAGTTGAAACTAAGCCATTTGTTAAAAATTCCATCTATTCCGTAATACTTTAATTTTTAAACCAGAATTTCAAGACAAATCACAGAAAATTCCGATATGTATTACTTTACCATATATTCCTCTAAAGTATTGTCAGTAATTGAAAATTTAGCTTGTTCTGATGAATACCCGTTTGGAAACAAAATGTGATTTATTAAAAATATTATTATTTTTAAAGTGCTGGTAACCTCTTTTGCACATTGCTTTCTCAAAAACTTTGGAGAAGGTTGTTTGTAATGAAATAGGACGGTGATTCAATACAACTTACGCACCGCCTTTTTGTAGAGTGATTTAACTACAGTACGCTTAAACGTTTCTGGAAAGGTACCCTGAAGTAAAGATATTTTAAACAGATAAATTAGTACATTACTTAATTTTGTGGAATACAGTTTAATTAATATTTTGGAAATTTTATGATAACCACTTGAGTATTTATACTTAAGAGACTTGATAAGCTTCCTTATTTCTTCTGGAGTAGCTAAATTTAGAAACATATCGTAATTTTTTTTGTGGAAGCCTTTGTTGACGAAATAATACCATGTGGCTATTGGCGGTGAATATAACAGAAACAGATAAACAATATTTTCTAATTATATCAGCAATTTAAAGTTTGCGTTCTTCTAAATTTTCTTAGATAGAAATGTTATTACCTGCATGGGCACCCTGCATGCCCCTCCCTGTCTTCCTCCAACAAGAAGTCGATCGAAAAATATCTATCTTCTATCTATAAAACGAAAAGGGATAAATTTGAAAAATAAAAGCTCAGAAGCTACTGAGCAGATTTTATTGGGGTTAAAGCTTAGAATCTCCATTCAGTTGTTTGGTATGTAACGTTACATAACGCTGGAACATTAGGTGAAATTCTCAACGTGTAGTGATAAATGCCACAGATGGAATCGCTAGATGTGGCACACCCCGCAACTTCTGACCATAGCCTATGATGAAAGCATCAAAAGCAGTTATTAGTAATACCTATTTTGCATACTCCACGCTAAACAAAACTTGAAATATTCTTCCTTTACTTAATGAGATTTAGTTTTTAAACGCCATTGATGGCCGTATTGAATGCGAGGAACTAATAACGAAAAAACAACAACGATTTTCTTTAACCACGATCTCTGGCAGTAAAATTACAATGGCTCTGGCCATCAGCATTATTTACGATAAAATTATTCTGTATTCACTTTTGATATTTTGTATATAAGGCTGAATCGGCGGATTTAAAATATCTGGCGTTTCTAGTAAATAGTATATTCATTCACTTCACAACTGAATAAAATATGAGTTTCTAACATAATCTAGCGTTGTTTAATAATGTAGTAATGCAGTTTCTTGACCATGCTGCGGCAATGTTTTCGACACTGTGCCTCACACTGGGCTACTTAGGAAACTTCGTTGTTGACAAATATGCGACTGGGTTGCAGACTTTCTGAAGGGCAGAACACAGTGTTTAGTTCTCGACGGTGAGCGGTCATCACTTACCGAGGTGAGGTCCGGGGTTCCCCAGGGAAGCGTGATAGGGCCTCTGTCGTTTCTCATATACATTAACGATTTGTGTGACATAATAAGGGGGATGAAAAGATTATTTGCCAATGGTGCTATTATTTATCGTGAAATCAAAACCCAGGAAGACTGCGCTGTGTTACAAGACGATATTACGAAAATAATTGCAAGGTTTAAAGACTGGCAGTTGGAGTTAAACGCTAGAAAGTGCCAAGTCATGCGAGTAAGTAAAAAGGTGACACCATTAGCTCTGAATATACAATTAATGGTACTGTCCTAAGAACGGTAGATTCCGCTAAATACCTAGGGGTAACAATTCGTAATAATTTGTCGTGGAATGAGCATATCGAGAATGTAATGGGGAAAGCAAATCGCATGCTCCGATTTCTAGGTCGAAATTTAAAACAATGTACTCCTGAAGTTAAATTGATTGCATACAAGTCACTAGTGCTTCCTCACTTAAAATAATGTTGTTCTGTATGGGGTCCCCATCAAAAGGGGTTAATGGAGGCATTAGAGAAGGTCCAAAGAAGAGCCGCGCGATTCGTGACAGATATATATAGTTGGAGGGAAAGCCTATAAAGTGCGATGTTGGAGTTAGTTTGGGAAGACCTGGAACACCGAAGGCGTTACTCTCGACAGAAGCTAATTGAAAAATTCACAACTGACGTATTTCGCAATGACAACTAACAAATATTGCTACCAGCAACATTCGTATCTCGGAATGACCGTGAAAATAAGATAAGAGAAATCAGGGCCAGAACCGATTCTTTTCTGTATTCATTTTTTACACGTGCGATTAGGGAATGGAATAGAAAGGATTTACCGGGCAAGTAATCTTAAAATCCGACAGGAGCAGCTTTCGATAAAGGTCTCCGGCCATCCTGATCTGGGTTTTCCATGTTTTTCCCAGATCACTCCAAGCGATTGCTGGAATGGTTCCTCACAATAGCCCATGGGCGCCTCCTGCCATATCCCATATATTCCTTCCAAACTATTACCATTTCGGATAGGTGCAATGCCCCCTCCGCCACACACTTTTAGTGAATCGCGGAGTAATAGTAATAGTAGTAATAGTAATTTGTAACTCATGTTGATACTGCGAAAACTCAGTCAAAATTGCTTCAGAAATTTTCAGGTAATGTAGAGTATTCGTAAAATAAATATATCTTAAACGTCTTAGGATATACCTAATATTTTAACTTCGACCCGAAGCTTTCAAATTCTGAAATTCATTCAAAATCTGCAGGTTCTACGATATCCGAGCCACCGAAATTTGATAAATTTTATGGTTGGTTCGTATATATCTGAGACAAATCGGAAGAATAAAATTTTTTGGTATCTATCTTAGTTATCGAGATGTCATATGTCAAAACTGGGGTGGTTATGTTAAAAATCGACCAAGAAAAACTTCGCAAACACCATATTAGATCATGAATTCTTCTGTATCTCGACAATACAAATTGAAAGCAAAGAATATAATTTTTTGATACCTCTCTTACTCCTCGAGATATTGTATCTCAATATTGAGTTGTTTAAGTTAACCTGCTGCCTGGTCCAGAAAAATATTCACCAACGCCATATTTGATGAATTCTTCTGTAACGCGGCATAACAAATTAAAGGAAAGAATACCATTTTTGATATTTCTCTTAGTTCTCGAGACCTCGTATCTCAAAACTGAGGTGGTTAGGTTGATAAAGTGCCTCGACCAGAAAATAATTTGCACTAGGAGTCATATGGTGAACATTATAAGGGAAAACATGTGAAGGTATATTTTTTCTTTAATTTCATATTACTTAAAATAGAAAAGATTACCCAGTTAATTGTTTTGTTAGTTGTTACGAAAAATGTCATGAAGTAATATCAATGGATAACAAATAAGAATGAGGTGCAATGATCTGTGGAATGGGTCACATAAATTATTATTGGGGTGGGGTTAAAAAGGAAAAGAGAAGAGACGAGCAAGTAGAGAGAAAACTGAATTAATTATTGATTTAGTAATGTCATTGTATGTTTTGTATGATGCGTAAAGGTTGTTTATTAAGAAGATTGTTGCTTTAAATAAAAGTTTATTTCCTAAAGATAAAGATGACAGGTACTAATCATTTACCACTACCTTATATTTTTGTTACTGTGCCAGGACGACAATAGCATACTGGCTCATTAAAAGAAAAATTTGAACCTGCAATTTTCGGATATAAGACGATATTCAGTTTGGCAAGTACCTAAACAAAAAATTACTTAATTATATTTTGTCAAAAAATTTAAAGATGCTATTGAAATTAGAGCTGTTGAAAGGAAATTATGGACAGTTATAGCAAACAGAAAATAAAAATTAATCAACCAATATATAAGAAATGGAGAAACAAATAGCTTATCATTTGAAAGAAAGAGTAGATTGTGTTCAATGCAAGTCAGAATTATTGTTAACATCTATTGTTAAACTTGGTAATTTTTTCATTTATTAATTAAAAATTAAAATAAAAGGGAATTAAAACGTTTAAAGAGTTATTATTTCAACAGTTTATATCTTGTTTTCAAAAGTAATGAAAGTACATCCCACTATTTCGGGAAAAAGTGGACTGTTCAGAGTTTTGACCTTAGCAGTAGTACTATTTCATTCAAGTAGATTCGGTTTGTCTAATATTAAGTACAGAAATCTTAGCTTTTGTTTGATTTATTATTATTATTTGTGAATGTAATTACAGTGAATGCTTGAACGTGTTATTTTAAATACTTATTGCCTATGAATCCAACGTTGTAGTTCTTAGCGTGGTAATGTGTCCATGCGCGCTTTCGTTTATAATACTGTAAAATTACTTGTAACATATTTTTTGACGTATGAGTAGTAAAGTAAATTTTTAACAGTTATCATTTTCGTAAGGTTTTGAGACAAAGGTTTTTGTTAAAGCCCCAAAATATTATAGAAAGGAAATAAATTTTTATATTGGTGAGAAATATTAATTTTAAAGACAATTTTTTTTCCTCCTGAAATATTAGTTCATTGCTAGAAAACACATCAAAGATGCTGCTTATGACAAGGCAAATAGTAGAAAAATTGTTTGCCGTTTTTATACATTATTTATTATTTTATTTCACCGTATTTTGATTCAAATACATGTTAACTGATGATGACCAGCATTCAAGGAGGCATTGCAACCGATCAACCTATTATGAATAGTACCTGGGTGACCGATCTTCGCTCGGCATCTTTCGATTTTTGTGAGAAATTAATTTTATCGGGGACTGCACCACCTTCGGAACCAAAGCGAAATTGGTAGTAACCTGTTGAAATTTGTTTTAATTGCATCTTCATTATGTCCTCTTTGCGTTTTGCGCTCTTGCTTTGCGGAAAACTTCCCAGGAATTTAAAATGCTGAAATCTGAAAGCGACCCACAGCCGTTGGATGCCGTCAGCGTTGAAAAATCAGTTATCTCTTAAAATGTTGATTTAATCTTTTAATGTAATATTTTCTTGCCGTTTCAGCTTTTCTCCGTTGGAAATAGTTGCAATTAATTGACAAATAGCCAATTTTTATCCGAGTTGTAATACGGTGATGCACGCCATCTTATATAGAAACGAGCATTCAGATAATGCTTCCATTGTAAACAAATACACCATTTCCTATGGACGCCGCAGGACGCAAAATTGCGTAAAATTTTTCTCATGGTCCAGGCTATATTTCAACCTAACCACGAAATCTATGACGAAACGAAACTGTTTAGATTGATATGATACCTGTGCCGATAGTTTTTTTTGTTATTTTTGCAGTGCTGCTAGCATTTCGCAGTTGCTCAGCCTCATATTTCGGCATTTTTAATTTTTCTAGCGACTTTTCCGCAAAGCAAGAGCGCAAAATGTGAAGAGGACATGTTGACGAAGCAATTAAACCAAATTTCAACAGGTTACTATTAATTTCGCCGAGGTTCCGAAAGTGGTACAGCCCCCATTTTATCTACATTCAGGAGTTGCTCATATAACAGTATTAGATTGGATAGAAGGAAGTATATTAAGCAATTCTATCAGAGGTAGGATGGCCAGTTCCTTTTCTCTGGGACCTACAATTTAACGTAGAATCCCATACACGGAACGCCCCACCGTAGTTCATATGGTTAAATACAAATCTTAAAACTTCTTGCTCACACCGCAATTTGAAACCGGGATCGTAGCCAGAATTTTTTAAGAGCTAGTGCAGTAACCACCCTTTTACACCCACTAATTACATATTTGTTATACATTCAATATTTTTCCTTCCTACTTACTTAAGAACTGCAGTATGTTAAATAAATATCGCGAATAATCGTCAGGATTTTCTTCAATTGAGTCTTCACTGGGCGAAGTTCGAGTAACTTGGTTGAGACGATTTTCTATTAGGTTTTCTTGAAATGATTACAGTATAACTGAAATAAAGTATAACTTCTGACAAAGCCAAATTTTAAATATCTTCTTTTTAGATGATTTACAATACAACTGGTAAATATTAATGATAACCACTTTCTAAATATTTTTTTCAAAGGAGCTATGTAAATACCTGTTTCACTTCTGACAAAGCCGCTTTTTAAATATCTTCTTTTGAAATGTTTTACAATTAAACATTCAGCTCTAGTATTCCCTCGAGTCAGCTAGCATACAAGAAATATTCGTTTAAATATACAAGTTCCTTGGAAAAAAATATTAGTTAGCTTCCTGGTACCTGAATCATCTACAAGATGGAGTTAGAGCCGTTTTCGAGCCATTTTCGAGATACCAAGAGCAAAAATTGTTCGTATTTTGTAAAATTGGTTTTCTTCAGGGAGGAATATTATTTAGATAATCTTACAAGTCAAAACGTTATCTAAATACGAATTTTCATCCAAATCGTTGGCGCCGTTCCCGAGATCCAAAATATAGATATACAAGAATTGCTCGTTTAAATATATATGATGATGATATCTGAAGGTGAATTGAATGGTTATGTCGATCAGGAAAGTGAAACGGGAATTGACTTGAATAATACTGACAAGCATTTAATGTTGTTAGGGAATAGTGAATGAGAAGGGGGATATTTCATACCAGTGCATGCTCCAGAAAGAAAAGAGCAGGAACGGATAGACGGCAAAATGGAACAGATGCTAAATTTAATGATGCAGCAAATTATGGAGCAGAAAAAAATTAAAAGAAGTTTTAATTTAAGAAATAGGTACTGTAAGAGAAAGTCTGGAGATAGGAATGAGAACGATGTACTAACACGTAGCTGCTATAGAAAGGGAAATCCCACATGATGTGAGCAAGCAAGTGGAAAATATGGGGTCAGATCTAAGTGACATAGAGTGTTAAATACAGACATTTACGAGGTAGCAAAAGATATTGGTTCCGAGCTGAAGAGGCAGATTGACAATCTGAAAGAAGGTACCGAAGTAGTAGAGAGAAAGGCAACAGCAGCTGTTGGAGAGATAAAAGAGCAAGTAATTATGCTAGAACGGAATACAAAGCTAACATTGGATGCATTTAATAAGGAGATTAAGTATATAGCAGTGGACAAACGCCTGGGATCATTATCCAATGATAATTTGGGGGTCAATCAATATAGATTACCGGAATTGAAATTCGTTCCTGGAAATGGAGTACATCCTACTCTTTTGTAAAAGTTTACAAAGAGGATTTATCTTCGCACTGGACAGATGGCGAAAGGATAAAACATATGAGGGTCATGTTGTTGGGAAGTGCATCTGAATAGGGTTGTGATGCCAGTAAAGAGTGTGGAAAAGTATTTTATGTATGCCTACAGGCATTGAGTACTGTGGGTACTCGCTTGATGTACAGTTTTCTCGTTTCCTTAGCATATTCTTGAAACTTAGTGGAATCAGTAGGATACCCGCTACTTATAGCTTGTAATATGACATCGAAGCGCTAAATAAGTTGACTTTTTAGAATTTCTGAAGAACCTTCTCGCTGTGTTCCCTTCATTGGTATTTCCTGTTTGTTGCTTGGGCATATCTACCAAAATATTAAATTTCTTCCTCTTGCTCTCCCCAAGCGCATTTCTTTTTTTTCTTCAGTAAATCATACAGCGGCTTCGCAATTCGACTGAACCCTTCATTGAACCTTCTTTAGTATCCTGCGAGCCCTGCAAATTCTCGTAGTTGCCTCACTGTTGTGAGTCTCGGGTACTCCTTTACTGCTTTTGAACTTGCCTGGATTTGGTTTCGTTCCTTGGACTGTCAAAATGTGTCTTTAGTGTGCATTTTTTAACTGCTTAACGTCTCTTTAACAGCGAGGTCTTTAGAGACGAGAAAGGATGGGGGGCAAGGAATGGTAAGGAATTCGGGAATGGCCTTTTGAAGGAAGCATCCTGGCATTTGCCTGGAGTGATTTTGGAAACCATGGAGAACCCAAATCTGGATGCCCGGACGGGGATTCGAACCGGCGTGCTCCCGAATACGAGGCCAGAACGCTAACCGTTACACCACCACGCTTGGCCTTAGTGTACAACCTCTGTTAGTAATAATGCATATTTACGTGGTTGTAATCTTTACTTGTGCTCTCTCAGCCTCTCAAAAACCGCCGCCAAATTTTCCATATGTTCTTCTAGCTTCGAATTCAATACGATTACGTCATGAAGGCATGCCGTAGCTTTCTTCTCTTCCAAGCCCATCAAAACAATCTTCAACATTCACCGAAATGAAGATGGAACTTTGGTTAACCCTATTGGTAAACGGGTGAAATGAAAATGGACATCAGGGGTGCTAAACACCGTCTTTTCCCTTTCTGCCTATGTCACCTTAATCTGGTGATTGCCCTTGGCTAAATCCAACGTTGAAATGTAACTCGCATTCCCTAGGTGATCCACTATATCTGCTATCAATGGCAGTGGAAATTGCCATCTCGTTTAACTTGCGAAAATATGACATTTTGGTCTCTTTTCTGACCATCTGGTCCTCCCAGACTTTTGGAATGAGTAGAAGAGGTGAATTCCACGCGCTTTTTCTTTTATATCTTCCTGTATGGATCGTTCAATTTCTTTCTGACTCTCGTGTATCCCATACTGCCGCTCGTTAATTAACTTCCCTACTGCTTCATGCTTTATCCGTATTTCATGCTTTAATGTTCTGTATATGGTAGGATATTTCCCTCCAAATGGAAGACGCCATGATATGCTCGCTGCACACAGTTCCTTTACAACTTGCTCCTCCGGCTCCACCAAATATTCTAAACTAAAACCTTCTACAATTCTTTTAATTCACTCCCGCGCCTGTACAGTATGTTTTTCTGTCACGACGCACACTATTTTTTTCTTCCTTCTGTTCTTCACATTTCTCTGCCGTAGCTTACAGATTAGTCCAAGTAACCTCATCTTCTGTGACATTTAATACATGCGTCGCACAACTACAAGTGCTTCCGGAATTAATAAACCTGCTGCCAATTAATGTTTTGGTAACTCCTTGTATTCATTCTACTTCCAACTCGACTATTTTCTCTTGTCGCGTCCCCACATGAATTCATCGCGTCTTTTCTTGCGGGACCCTCTCCTTAATTTCTTCCTGTCGTTGCCTCACTTCAATTTCTACCTGTCTTCGTTTTAATGGTGTATCCATTTATTCTCACCACCAATTTTCCATAGTCTATTATGGCCTTCTTCATTCAGCCGTCCCATTATACCATCAAAGAGCATATCTACTCCAATTGTAGTTGCTGCAAGGTATACATTTGGGAAACAGGACACACCGTTAAGGAGAGGCTAAATGAGCACATCAGAAATTTGAAAAATAATGACGCAAGCAAGTCCGCTGTAGTTCTACATTCAGCCAATAGTGACCACTCAGTTTTAATTGATAAGACCAGCGTTATAACAATTGAGAGCAGATGGTGGCCTAGGCGTGTAAGAGAAGCGTTAGAATACAAAAACGGCCGAACAACATTGGTTTGCAACTTGATCATATATGGTCATACCTGCTCTGGAAAACCCAAGACGAACGACTCCATCCTACCACCTACACTGGGCACGGTGACGTCAGTAGCAAATAGCTTTCTGCCATAGTTTAAGGCCATAGTGGCAACTGAAAAAGCAGTCCTCTGAAGAAGACCACAGAACGATGGCAGAAACGTTAGGTTTTTATAAATCAACGCTGCTCTTCTAGGAGAACCAAGATAATATATTTTCAACTTGTTTACTTGCTCGTGCAGTGAACTCTCTCATGCTTACGCCGCTATGGCATAGTCTCGCATCGTGCCCGCCGCGATTACAAAGCTGTCAGAGCACTCTTGCTGCGTTTTTCCACACTTTCTAGAGTTGTGACTGGCTCTTCCACGTAAATGAAAATCTGCCACAGTCCTTGCACTCCTAAAATTCCAAGCTTCACTTCTTCCTCTATTTAATTCTTTATGTTGCCTCCGATCGTTAGCTTGGTGTTGCCGTTTCTCTTTGAACGACAGAATTATAGTTTCTTCCGAAAATGCGATCTCTACGATCTCGGTGTAATGGTAAATCTGTTCATCGCTCGCATAGTACTGCAACAATCTTCTCGTCTACTAAACCTTGCGTAAACATAGCGCAACTCAAATTATGAATTAACTTCAGTACTTCCTCTTGAAACTCTCTTAGTGGCTTCTCGAAATTCATGCACAATTCCATCCCGCCTACTATCCCATTCCACCACCGTTTCTCCAATTCGCTGCCGACTTGCAAACATACTGATATCATAATTATCCACAGCTCGTTTAGGACGGTAATTTTCTACTGATGTAGCTCGGATATCTTTCCATTCATTCTCTCGTACTAGAATACGTTGTCTGACTTGACCTCTGATGCTTGATTTAAAAAACTTCAACAGAATCTCGTGGTCTCTCTCATCAATAATGCCGTATCGCAATTATCAAGAAACTCATCTAATGCCCCATTTTTGCCACAAAAGGAATTAAGAATTAATTTTAAAACTTCTGGTAAGCTCACTCTCGAATTCTCTATTTTTGCTACATTTTAGCTTTACGCGTAATGCCTCCTGCACTGTTTGGCGTGGCTGCAAAATTTGCTTACTCACTCTTTGATGAATTGCTGACCAGCGACCTTTTGCTGCTGCCCCCGATTCTGCAACTGTTGCACCGCGTTGTGCTGAATCCGCTCGCCAATAATGCTTACTGCTGTGTTGACTGCTTCGCTGAATGCTGTAACACTGTTAAACTGAGAGGTATTTTCCGTCTTACAATTCTTCTGACTTTAATTCTCCGTTACTCCCATTAATTGCATCCCTCACACTCAAGGCTTTTCCGCGTAGGCTGACGCCACACCGTGATACCATTTCATTTCCTGTGGTGGACTGGCGAATCTTTTTCTCCTCGCTCTGCCACTTCCCAAGAGGTACATTAATTTGTGGGTAAGACTCTACGTCATGTGAGTCGTAGATTGCATAAATGATACTCCAGCAAGGAATATCGAACACTTATATTTATTTATACTATTACATTATAGACAGTTAATCCTTCCATTGACTCCCTGATACCTTCATATGCACGTCAGTTATTCCTTCGTCATATGCGTGACTACTTATCGTTCTAGCTTGCATAAAGTTCGATATATCCCAATTACATTTCCCAAAAGTGGCTTCGTCCCACCTGTTGTACTGAAGATGATGGTGTATGCTGCTAGGCTCCTTCCATCACCGCTGCTGCCGGCGTCCAACTGCCCATCTCGAATCTGCCATGGCTGATCTGCCAAATCGACCTAAAACCAAGAGCCAAGCTCGATGATCGAGGACGACGATGACTGAGCTACTGTGCTGCTTTTATGCTGGATTTGATCCTCTTTTCTACACTATTTTCTTGTGGTTGGGAGGCTTTCCGACCAATAGCTGCCTCCGTGACTCTCCTATCCTTTGCCAAATGACGTCATTGTTCAGCTTATTATTGCTGACTACTGACCTACTCTGCTGGGTGTTGGCTCCTACATCGTCCATTTTATTCTTTCTGTTGCAACTGACCTGCTCCTGGTTTCGTTGAACGAAATCATAACTTATTCTAACTTACCTAAAAGATCCCCGGCGGCTACCACAGTTTGCTGTAGTCTCAAAGTGTAAAAACGTTGAGAACTTTATTTAGATTTTCTTCGATGACATCTGGCAAAGCGTCACAATATTTTAGATATTCAATTTTAAGACATTTAACCATATGCGCGATTCTCATTAGTTCTGGCAGTAGGCAGCTGTAATAGGTGTCCTTATCCCCTTGTAGACTTTGAATAGCGTCTGTCATTGGCTTTGAACTGTTCACATAAAAAAACGTATTTCATGGTCCTCAAAATGAGGGAATTTAAGACTTTTCATGGTTTCATTAAGATATCCCGGCACTGCTACAAGGACTTCTATGTAACTATAATAATTCCAATAGATTGTGCATGGAGAATTTGGTGATTTCCCTATCAATTCTTAATGTGTTTCAGATGCTTTTGGTAATCTAGAACCAATATTACAAAGTGTCTAGCATTTGTGTTTTTTCCATCACGCTCGTACAATCATTACCGCTTTGATCACTTATTTTTATCCTCTCATCAGCAGTCCATAGAATTAAAACACGCGCAGTCTTAACTCCTTCATAACTGGAAGTTGCGTCCCTTACAGTTTTAGCTAACAACTCAGAAAGTGTTCCATTCCATCTTCTATTTAGGTGTATGCGATGCCTAGTGAAATCCTACCTACCAATAGTGCCCACAGGCACAACCTCACAACAGAACTAATGCCTTTTTCAAGTAGCACCTCCGTTTCCACGTATACCCGCTACACAGCGTGGTTCAACTGTGGCCGGTCATAGTGACTGAAGACCTGCATGGGTTCCACTCCGGTATGCTGTGCCTCTTTCACCATCTTCCTCAGTTCTCTTTTTATACTATAACTTGTGTTCCTATCATTACTATTGCCCCCACCTCCCAATGTCATTATCGTCCTTAGAGAAATCCCTACACAGGATCCTATATACTCTATTACCTGCCGATTTGGATGAAATTTCATATTTAGATTACGTTTTGATTTTTAAGATTATCTAAATAGTGTTCCTTCCTGAAAAAAAAAAACCAGTTTTACAAAATACGAATAATTTTTGCTCTTGGTATCTCGAAAATGGCTCGAAAACGGCTCTGACGCCATCTCGTAGATGATTCAGGTACCAGGAAGCTAACTAATATTTTTCTCATTGGTTTCAAGGAACTTATATATTTAAACGAATATTTCTTGTATGCTAACTGACTCGAGGGAATACTAGCGCTGAATGTTTAATTGTAAAACATTTAAAAAAAAGATATTTAAAACGTGGTTTTGTCAGAAGTGATATTTATATAACTTCTTTGAAAAAAATATTTAAAAAGTGTTTATCATTAAATACTACCAGTTGTATTGTAAAACATTTAAAAATTAGATATTTAAAAAATACTTACTGGCTTTGACAAATGCGATTTTTTCATACCTAAAAAAAAAAAAAAAAAATAACTCTAACGCCACGCTTCCATTGAATCTACTGTTTTATCTTTGGTTTTAGTAAATAATACATAGGAATTACGAAGCCTTGGATACTCTACAAGCTGACCAGCGGGAATATTAGCATTTAGCACTGCGTGTTTAACTGTAAAACATCCAAAAACAAGTTATTTATAATTTGGCTTTGTCAGAAGTGATACATTATTCGACAAAAACTTCTTTGAAAATATTATTAGCAGTTATAACTAGTGTTGTAAAAAAAAAACAGTTTTTTTTCTGACGTGAAAAAAAAAACATAAAAAAAACTGTGAAAAAAAAAAGTTTTTTTTTTCTGGGAAATGTTTTTTTTCATAACTACTAAATTTCAAATTTTTAAGGCATTTATCATTTAATATGACTGTTTTAGAGTTTATACTAAGTACTTATCTTACTTTTAAATCTACTATAACTTTCTGGTTCAGTAGAAAAAAAAAATTACAAAAATATTGGTAACATCGACTGAAGTTTTCTTTTACGAAAGGGGACTTCCCGAAAAGGCCAGGTTGCGTGAGAAGGAATCCCCGTTCGGCCGTTCCCCATTGTTTGGATTGATACTCGCTATTTGAACTAGTGCTGCCAGGCCCTACAAATTTATCTGTAGACCTACGAATCTTTTCAAAAAATTAGGAAATTTAACTACGGTTTTTGCCTCTTTTTATTACTTGTTGTGCTTTCCTTATATTCCTATACTTGTTAAACTCGCAGCGTATAGTGATAATATGGAGTCATTGTCCGTAATTATTAATAATTTCCTTGCAACCGTTGGCGTAAACCAATGATTGAAAACAAATAAAGCTCCTATTTTGTATGATAATATATTTAAATTCAAACTTAAAAGACCGTAATACAGAACTATCGGCGCAGTATTCATTCAGAGTGTGTACTTTGCTCACAATTTAAAATTGCAATCTCAAAAGCTTTTGCATGCAATACGACCGGTAAAAGAAAATGTAACTATTTCTGAAGTTATGGATCTAGAGGGGACAGAAGAAGAAGTAGTACTGATACTAGTGAATGTGGTTCCGACATAGAAGATGAATAAAAAATTATGTTACCTATATAGATACATTTATGAATCATTATGTAAGATATTATATGATTTAGTAAGGTTTAAAACACACATGTAAAATGTAAGTTCGATAAATAAAACTATAATTTATGAAATATATAGTTTCCTGAAAAAAAACAAATTTAGAAAAAAACGAGGGTGCTAAGTTTTTTTCATGTTTTTTTTCACAAATCTGAAAAAAAACATTTTGTTTTTTTTCAGTTTGCAACACTAGTTATAACCTAATAGAAAATCGTCTCAACCAAGTTATTGGAACTTCGCCCAGTGAAGACTGTCTTGAATAAAATCCTGACGATTATTCACGATATTTATTTAACCGACTGCAGTTCTTAAGTAAGTAGGAAGGAAATATATTGAATCTTATATATATATAAAAATAGACGTGATTTTTCCTATATTTCACTTTTCAGCCACCACTATCTAGCACAGATCACTGATGTTTGTGGGTGGAAGTAGCATGGAGTTTCCTGTCGTGCACAACGTTGGCCGAATGCCAATAGCTGTGGGGATGTGGGAGATATAATGATTACAGTTGGTCAGTGCAGGGCGTTTTCATATTTCGACCAAAAATTCATATATCCGTATACTTCTCTTTCCTGCCACAACTACATAACATAGACCTTTGGTGTTTGTGTGTGGTAGTAGAATCATCTTTCCTGTCGTGCACTATGGTTGTTAGATGTCGGTAGCTATGGGGTTGTGGGAGAAATGGGGGTTGAAAGTGGTCGACCTGTGGCTATTTCATACTTCTGCCAAAGACAAAAGTGTCATGGTGTATCACTTTTCAGCGAAAACTATAGATCACAGATAACTGGCATTTGTGAGTAGTAGTAGCACAGAGTCACCTTTCGATCACAACAGCGGCTGAATTTCAGAAACTGTGATACTGTGGTAGATATGGTGGTTGTAAGTGGCCGACCAAGGATATTTTCGTATTTCGACTGTCTCCGCATATGTCACTTTTCTGCCACAACTACATAGCATAGAGCATTGGTGTTTGTGTTTGGTAGTAGAATCGTATCTCATGTAGTGCACTATGGTTGTTAGATGTCGGTAGCTATGGGGGTGTGGGAGAAATGGGGGTTGAAAGTGGTTGACGTGTGGCAATTTCATACTTCTGCCAAAGACAAAAGTGTCATGGTGTATCACTTTTCAGCGAAAACTATAGATCACAGATCTCTGGCGTTTGTGTGTGGTAGTAACACAGAGTCACCTTTCGATCACAACAGCGGCCGAATTTCAGAAACTGTGGTTGTGTGGGAGATATGGTGGTTGTAAGTGCCCGACCAAGGATATTTTCGTATTTCGACGAAAGGCAGATTTCACTTTTCTGCCACGACTACATAGCATAGAGCAATGGTGTTTATGTGTGGTAGTAGAATCGTGTCTGTTGTCGTGCACTATGGTTGTTAGAAGTCTGTAGCTATGGGGGTGTGGAAGATATGGGGGATGAAAATGGTCGACCTGCGGCAATTTCATATTTCTGCCAAAGACGCATGTGTCACGGTGTATCACGTTTAAGTGAACACTATCAATCGCAGAGTCTCCCATTGATCACAACGTTGGCCGAAATTCGGTAACTGTGAGAGTGTGTGAGATATGGTGTCTGAAATTGATCGATCATAAATATTTTCGTATTTCATCCAAAGACTTGTGTATATCCGTAAATTTTACTTTGCTGCCGGAACTACATAGCGCAGAAGACTGGTATTTGTGTGTGTTAATAGTATCGAGTCTCCCATCGTGCACTATGGTGGTTAGATGTCTATAGCTGTCAATATGAATTCTTTACAATCACGAACGAAGTCGTGGGTACCAGCTAGTGTATAATAAATATTGAGCGGTCTGGAAGCTCAAATGTAATTAGTGGGCGAAAAAGTTGGTTACTGCGCTAGCTCTTAAAAAATTCTGGCTACCATCCCGGGTTCAAATTCCGGTGGGCGCAAGAATTTTTAAGATATGTATTTAGCCATGTGAACTACAGTGGGGCGTTCTGTGGTTGGGATTCTACGTTAAATTGTAGGTCACAGAGAAAAGGAACTGGCCGTCCTACCTCTGATAAAATTGCTTAATACGCTTCCTTCTATCTAATCTAATACTATTACACGAGCAACTCTTGAACATAGATAAAATGGGGGCTGCACCACTTTCGGAACCTCGACGAAATTAATAGTAACCTGTTGAAATTTGGTTTAATAGCTTCATCAACATGTCCTCTTCACATTTTACGCTCTTGCTTTGCGGAAAAGTCGCTAGAAAAATTAAAAATACCGGAATATGAGGCTGAGTAACTGCAATATGCTATCAGCACTGCAAAAATAAAAAAAATGTATCAGTATAGAGATCATATCAACCTTAACAGTTTTGTTTAGTCACATATTTCGTGGTTAGGTTGAAATATAGCCTGGACCAAGAGAAAAATTTTACGCATTTTTGCGTACATAGGAAATGGTGTATTTGTTTACATTGGAAGCAATCGATTATCTCCGACTGAGCAGTTGTTTCTACATAAGATGGCGGGAATCACCATATTACAACTCGGATAAAAATTGTCTATTTGTCAATTAAATGCGACTTTTTTCAACGGAGAAAAGCTGAAACGGTAAGAAAACATTACAATAAAATATTAAATCAACATTTTAAGAGATTATCACTGATTTTTCAACGCTGACGGCATCCAACGGCTGTGCGTCGCTGTCATATTTCGGCATTTTAATTAAATTTCCGCAAAGCAAGAACACAAAACGTAAAGAAAGAGGACATAATGACGAAACAATTAAACCAAATTTCAACAGGTTACTACCAATTCGCATCGGTTCCGAAGGTGGTGCAGTTCCCGATAAAATTAATTTATCACAAAGTCTCTAAGAATTTTGATGAACACAAATCGAAACATGCCAAGCGAAGATCGGTCACCCAGGTACTATATATATATATATATAGTTTTTATACTTCATCTACAATGGAGTCAGGCATAGGTAAATAGTCCTTTGATACAGGTTAATTAATTTTACGAATGCGTTCCGTTGTTGTCTTTGTTATTATGATGCCGAAAGGTAAAAAAAAAGTATCTAAATACAAGACACAAAATAAAGATTAGGAAAAGTATTTCAGATAAAATATTAAAATACGAATTTTGTATCTGTATTTCAACTACTTGTATCTCTAATAAGTTACATCTCTGCTCAGCTAATATTGCTACTACAAAATCAAACGATAGGGACACACCTTAATACATTAAAAGCATCAGAACTTATTTGGAGTAGTAGAAACATTTTCCGTATCAGGATTCTTTATTAGCTTAGCATAAATTACCACAATTAATTTTATTATACACCTTCAGTATGAATTGCGTATGGACTAAAGCACCCGCTCTAACACAATCACTGTATCGGAATATAAATTTGACCTGCAATATTAACGTAATGGGGCATCCATTAATTACGTAAGGTGAAATAGGGGGGAGGGTCCGGCAAATCTCACCAAGGTAGGGAGGATCTACGGAAATCTCACTTCAGGTTTTGGGAAAACATTTTTTCACTATAAAGCTAAAAAAAAAAAGGTCTACAAATTGCGCGAAGGTCTCCAAAAGTTTCGGGTGATTACTGGGGGGGGGGCGGGTCCTCACGGATCAGATCTCACCAAAAAAGGGGGGGGGGAGTCCGTAAATCCGGAAAAACACCTCAGGTAATTTATGGATGTCCCCTAAACTGTGTTAAGAGTTGTAATGAATTCTGAACTTTCCATTCTATAGCGTAAGCCACGAGCATTTTAGTAGTCATTTTTAAATTATGTTACTTTAATAATTGTCTTGATGATAAGCCATAGTTCATGTGACGGGATGTAGTTCCACATTTTTTCATTATTTACTTCGCTTATTGCAAAGGTCATTTTTCAGCCAGTTTTTAGCGGTTGCTTTGATATCACGAACTGAAATTGTGTGTCAAGTTTATATTGCAATTCATGACGTCACTAACATGCTATATAGTGAATGTATTAATGCGCAGGTGATAGAACCTAGGCCGCATCCATAAAGACACGAGGTATGTGTACAAAAACCTCAAGGGGACTCTAGGATAAACGTAACGCCGCAATCTGGTGATGGATTATTATGTAATTAGATGAGACAAATAAAAAATGAAGAATAAATTTTTTTTGATATCCTGCCTAGTTTCCGAGATATTCTGTCTCAAATAAGAGATGTTTTTAGTTGAAATTCAGAAGAAAAAAATTGGTCAAAGTCAAATTTGATGATGGATTATTATTTAAAAAGACGAGACAAATAAAAAATAAAGAATAAAAATTTTCGATATCTCCCCATGTTCTCGAGATATACTGTATCGAAAGTGAGTTGTCTTGAGTTGAAATGCAAGAGAAAAATTTCGCAAAAGTCAAATTTAATGATCGATTCTTATGTAACACGATGAGAAAAATCGAAAATAAAGAATAAAATTTTTCGATATCTTGCTTAGTTTTCGAGATATACTGGGATTGGGTTGATATGCGGCCTTGATCAAAAATTAATTCTGCCAAAGCCACAATGGTGGACATGCAGAATGGGATATTTCAGTTTTTTTACTACCACTTGTGGTTAGGTTGAAATGCGGCCTAGATCAGAATAAAAATAGTTATCTTGTTACCATACATCGTAAGCTTAATTGAGATTACCTGGAAGCAGTTTATATCGCGATACACTTTTTGTCACTAACTTGGTTCTCATGAAATTACTAACAGTAATAGATAAATTCTTTGTCCCTTATGCAACAACAAAACCATTCTGGTACAGATTACATTTAGACCTAACCACTATCTCCACTAAACTGCCGCTACAGAATCAAACTATGTATACACATCCACACGCGCGTATTTGAATCGCAAACTGCATTTGGGGTAACAACATCGTTTGCTTCATCAAGATTCCTAGATGGTACAAGATGGCATTATAAAATACTTAGACACATTAGAAAATGAAATAATCACAGCATCAAACACAATGTGAACTTTGCATTTGTATGGATTTGTATGGATTCGCAATATGGCCACTGCCACCACCACGCATGCGCAATATCAGCCGCGATATCAGGCGGCGTCACAGATTTAACGTCACTTCTCCTCCATATATTTTCTTCCTCCATGGGTCTAACTAATATCCGAGGATCAAAGGGGTCGCAGTCTTTTGTAATAGAAGATATGCTGAATTTAATGTCAACCATGGAGGAAGGAATATATAGAGACGATGCAAGGAACCTTCACCACGCACTTGAGTGAAGCAGGGTACAGAGAAGTGGGGTGGGGAGGTTGCCTTCAAAAACCTCAAGGGAATCATTGGACAACCGTAGCATCGCAATTTGATGATGAATTATTATATAACTCGACGAGACTGACCAAAAATGAAGAATAATTTTTTATTTTTTTTGATATCCTGCTTAGTTCTCGAGATATACTGTCTCAAAAGTGAGGTGTTTTAGGTTGAAATTCAGAAGAAAAATATCTCCAAAGTCAAATTTGATAATAGATTCTTATATAACATGACGAGAGAAATTGAAACTAAACAATAAAAATTATCTGTATCTCGTTTAGTTCTCGAGATATGATATCCAAAAGTCAGAAGCTTAAATGGGAGTAGTATACATTGCGATACGCGAGACAAGTTGTGTCACTAACATGGTGCTTATGAAATTACTAACAACTAATAATAAATTATTTGTCCTTTCTGTTACATGCTGGAATTTCAACCTACCCACATTTCCATTACTATTGTCGCTACAAAATCAAACTGTGAAGACACACCTAAACACATGAAATGCATTGCGAACTAAATTTCGGGTAACAACAACGTTTGCTTCATCACGTTTCATAGTTCGCACGGCACAAATTATCACAATTAATTTCATCGTACACTTTCAGTGTAAACTGAACTGGAGTATAGTATGCAGAATACCATATTTATTGTATCGCAATGTAAACTGACCCACTTAAATTCGACTTCCAACATTTGTTTACAATAAGGCTAGCCTTTTATGTGGAAAGTAGTAACATATGTTGACTGTCTAGACTACACCTATATTGAGAACGACATTATCTTATTGAGAGCAATGAATAAATTTATAACGATAGGGCCTATTGTTGCAGTTACCTACCAAACACTTCAATAACAATAATTACAATGTGACTTAATTACAAAACATTATTCTAGGTTGTTTCCTATCTTGTCTGTTTGTGAAATCATATGCAACACAACGTGGAATTATAGAAAACTTTAGGATATTAGAAAATATTCTCAGCAGCAGACACAATGCATACATCCCAATGTTTTGGGGTTATTCTTATGGCCACTGCGCATGCGCAGTAGGAGACGAGGGGAGGGGGGGGGGAATTTAAAAAAATGGCATAGCAGCAACAGTGATGAATGTGACGATGTATAAAATATGTTCAAGGATGTTTCTTACTTTCAAAGTAAAATATTATTTTGTATTTAGAATTTTAAAGACCTGGAAATAAAAAGTATTCTTAATTTTCACTCTCTCTTCAATAATATTATTGTTTCAGTCTTTCATGTCCAAGGAAAACCTAGTGAGATGGGGTTATATTGATGCTACCAGTATCAAGTGCGAATGTGGTGAAGATCAAACTATGAATCATATGCTCGAATGCCCTATGTGCCCATCATCCTGCAACAACGAAGACCTGTTTCAAGCAACACACAATGCAATTGAGGTTGTGAAGCACTGGGCTAAGTGTCTTTAAGGTTGTTGATTTGCACAATGTATTTAACTGTGTATTTTGATGTTTGTGATACGAGAATAATAACAATAAGTTAGCGAACCTCCGGATTTTTGTACCCAATCTACGGAAATTTTAGCGGTCATCTACGGATATTCAGAGACAAGTGGCTGACAGCACTGGTCACAATATATGTGAAAAATCAAAATTAAAAAAGTGCTGATTTCCAAGGAGCTGTATTAATGAAGGTTGTGGTAAATACAGCCTGGACCAGAATAATTACTAATATTCCATGGTGCACAATGTATTTGGGGTGCAGAAGGTCACTGCCATGCCTCATTCTGACTACAATGACGTCAGAATCTGCTCGAGATGTCTATTGCCGCTAAGTGAATAATGTTTGTAACCGTATCTTTCGGCGTTACACCTTTTTTACCTATGCCCTGGCTTTGAGGTACACATTTCTTCTATATAATAAAAATGAATCGCCAAATGTATTGCTATCACTGCACCAATTCGGCTAATTCTTTTTTATATATATATTTTCGTTACGGCACAAAGAAGGTTCTTATGGAGAAAACAACGTAAAAATTGGAAGGAAAATAGTAAAAACAACACTTTTCTTTTCCCTTCATGTGTCTGCGTGTGATCAGCGAAAATAATATCACTGACGTATGTGTTAACATTATTTCCTCCAAGCGTGGCATTTAATTGGTTGGTTTTAAATTTTCACTTCTCTTGAAAACCAATTGTGTGTTTATTTGTTCAGTGTGTTTACATTTAGACCCATGCCGCCTATCACGAAAGTTTCGACCAGTTTAGAAGGATGCAATACTATGAATACCTAAAAAGCAAAATCGATTACTGGTATTTCAGTTGAGAAGCGATATGCATTATCGTCTGAAGATCGAGCCACACTTATCCTATTATTTTAAGAATGCAAATGTTCTGGTAAACATTGTGGTGATGGGTTGCATTCGTTTTAAATTATGTTCAGGTAGAATTCACGATGATTGAATTGGCTGCAAGTAATAATACTTTCTTACTTTTAAAACCTATATAAATAAAAATGAAACGCCAAATGTGTTGCTAAGCGCAAAACTCGAGAACGGTTCGACCAATTCGGCTAATTTTTTTCATATTTTTGTTAATCCACAATGAAGGTTCTTATGAATAGAAAAAACTTAAAAATTGCGAGGAAATTAGTAAAATTCAATACTTTTCTTTTCCCATGCAAACCAGTCAATCAAAACAAAACAATGGCACGTTAGGATTATCTCTGATATGCTTTCAAGTTGATTAGGCTGTATGGCTATTAGTCCATGCCTGCTCAAAATAAAGTTCGAAGGAAAAACAGGGTTTGCGTGTCATCGACGAAAATAATACTACTGCCAGTCAATCATACCATGGAGGAAAGAATATATGGAGACGAGATAACGCTAAATCCGCGAAACCTCGTGAAAAAAACTGCGCTTGCGCGGCGGATATCGTAGGAGTACCAAAACATTGGGCTGTTTGCACTGTGTCAGCTGCTGAGAATATTTCATTTTCTAATATTCTTAAGTTTTCTACAATGCCAAGTTGTGATGCATATGGTTGCACAAACAGACGAGAAAGGAAAAAACCTGGAATAACGTTTCATAATTAAGTCACATTGTAATTATCATTCTTGAAGTATCTGACAGGCAACTGCAACATTAGTGCCATTCGCTATAAATTTATTCATTGCTCTCAATAGGATCATATCATTCTCAAATTTGGGAGTAGTTTACGTCGCGATACATGACGTCACAACGTGACATAGTGCTTATGAAAGTTGCTTAAATAACTGATAACTAAATTCGTCGTGCCTTTTGCTATGACACGAAGGTGCTGTTTTCATTCTGGTCCAGGCCGAATTCCAACCTAACCACAGTCTTCGGTAATATTGTCGCTACAAAATCAAAGCCTCAATCACACGCGCATTGATACAATCATTTTATCTTTAGTTAGTGATGTTGTGTATCGCGACGTAAACTTGAACCTCAAATTTTTGTTGGTGTAGTGTAGACAATTAGCATATGTTACTATTTTGCACCTGAAAAGCTTACCTTATTGTAGACAAATGTTGGAAATTTAATTTAAGCAGGTCATGTTTACATCGCAACACAGTGAATATGGTATTCTGCATGCATTTCTCACGTTTAAGTTTACACTGAAAGTGCACGATGAAATTAATTGTGATAATTTGTCCTGTGCGAACTACTAAACGTGATGAAATAAACTTTGTTGTCGGAAATGTAGTTCGCGATGCATTTCTTGTGTTTAGATGTGTCTACATAGTTTGGTTTTGTAGCGGCAATATTAATGGAAATGTTGGCAGGTTGAAATGCGGTGTATACCAGAAGAGAACAAACAATTTATTTATTATTAGCTGTTAGCTTCTGATTTATGAATGCGCTGATTTTTCTAGCAAAATTATATAGGCCACTAACAGTACAATATCTTCTAAGTAAGCTCAGAAAATATGAAGTATTATTTTTTTTTAAAGTTCTAAACATTGACTTATGCCATTTTTAAAATTTTAGATATGACTTGTTTCTGTTTGTAAATATGTCTACAAGTATATTTCTAGATTTTGAAATCTTTCTTGTCAATTACTGAAATAGAATGTGAAAATATAACCTATTTGAACATCAACTAAACTTTAAGGACTGTAGAAATAAACAGTTTGTTATTCAAGTTAAAAAGAATTACCTGCTCATTAAGTTAGTCCGAATTCATCATCAAATATGGATATGGCGATAGTTTTTTTCTGGTCCAGGCCGCATTTCAACCTAACCACGTCAACTTTAAGGTACAATATCTCGAGAACTAAGCGAGATATTAAAAAAAATTATTCTTTACTTTCAGTGTCTCTCATCGAGTTACATAAGAATTCGTCATCAAACTGCGGCGCCACGGTTATCGTTGAATCCCCTCATAACCTAACAACCTCACTTTTGAGACAGTATATATCGCGAATTAAGCGAGATATCGAAAAATTTTATTCTTTATTTTCGATTTGTATCGTCGTGTTACATAAGAATCTATCACCAAATTTGACTTTGGGGACACGTTTCTGAATTTCAACCAGAAACTCCACTCTTTTGAGACAGAACTAAGCACGATATCAAAAAAAATTTATTCTTCATTTTTGATGTGTCTCGTTGAGTTACATAATAATCCATCATCAAATTGCGGTGCCACGGTTGTCTTATGATTCCCTTGAGGTTTTTGTGCCTATTTCCCGTGTTTCTCATGTCAAGCAATATGGCGGCCTCCCCTCCCCACTTCTCTCCACCCGGTTTCACTCCATTATGTGGCGAAGGTCCCTTCCGTCGTCTCCATTTATTCCTTCCTCCATGAATCATAACAAAACAAAGGCGCTTTATGATTATCTTTCGAATTTAAAAGTGATAGATCTGAAGAAATGTTTTCAAAACAATTCATTGGCATTGGTAATGACAAAATCCCTGTAGACGTTTTGACTGGATGCATTACATTTCCTGTCAATTTTTTGGTTGAACGAACGAGCTATATTACAGAGACAAAAACACGGATGTAAATGAAATGAAATTCAAAATGAAATTGCCGGTGAATTAAGGACATACAAATCAGTTGATTACGCAACTAACCAAGATGATGACGTCAACTATCCACCAGAATTTTTGAACTCACTGGATTTGCCATGATTGCTGTCTCATAATCTTCAATTAAAAGTAGGATCGGTGGTCATAATATTGCGAAATATCAACCAACCGCCTCTTTGTAATGGCACACGGCTAGCAGTGCAAAAATTACTGAACAATGTGATCGAATCAACCATTCCAAAGAGAAAATATAAGGGAGAAGATGTGTTGATACCTCGCATCCCAATTGTACCAACTGACGTACCATTTGAATTTAAACGACTGCAATTTCCAATACGCCTTGTTTTCGCTACGACCATAAGTAAATCCCAGGGTGAGTCGTTGAATGTTTGTGGCGTTAATCTTGAAAACCCTTGCTTCTCTCATGGACAGTTGTATGTTGCCTGCTCCCACGTTGGAAAACCGTCAGCTTTATTTGTTTACGCGCCAGGTATCCAAACAAAGAATATCGTGTACCATAAAGCATTACAATAAAAATATCATCACATTATTACTAACGTCTTGCAGTGTACGAAATAGAAAACTTATTTTTGTAAGTAAACGTTGTTAATTATTGAGACATTAAATCAATAAATAAAGTGATCACTCTGTAATACCTTTTTTTTTTGTTTTTTTTTGTTTTTGTTTTTTCCTATTGGGCTACGATAGGACAATAACTTTTGACAGAAAGAAGTCTGTCGGGGCTGCTAGTTGAAGAATAAAACCAAGGAAGCAGTTGACCATATTTTCAACTCTAAAGGGTAATTGTTCTGCTGATCATACTCTGAATAATAACGAATCTTTTATACCATAACACACTTTCAAGCGGACAAAGTCGCGGGTAACTGCTAGTGACAAAATGAAAATATGGCAATAGCTCAATTGCTAGTATTATTTAAAAATAAGACAGAATAGTAAACAGAAAAACTGTGTTGAAAAAAAATAAATCTTTGTAGCCTTGTTTTTAAAAAAGAACATATTAAAATAAGGTCAATGATAAATGAGGCTACTTGCTTAAATATGTTGTTTTAAAACATGTGACGTACCCGTCACCATTTTCTTAATATCACAGAGCTTATTTTTTCGTCATTTCGCACTTTATTTTATTCTCAGCATTTGTATTCAGTTTTCGATAAGTTTGAATATCCTTTAAAATTAATTGAGGCTCATTTTATTTACTAGTTGGCTAACTAGATTGTTGTGTAGCAATGACAACTTTTTGTTGTTTGCTTTGCCTAGTTTTTCAGTGTTGTAGCTGACTGGAGTGATGTAATGAGGGTGTACCGCTTGCCTATGAGACTCGCGTCGTATTGCTGTGAAAGTCACAGAAATTTCAGCTACTCCAAGAACACTTAACATCATTGATAACTGGAAAATTATAAGCTTGTGAACCCCATTTGTAATGACGAATTTTGATGATTTATAAAATTCAATCAGTATTCCTCGGTTTGGAAAGGATCCGACGCCAGGACCTTTGACCTCAATTTTTTCGAAAACGATAAGCTATACATGTCTATTTATTTTCAATGGAACAGGTCTGTGCCAAAGCGCATCAAAATCGGTAACCCACATTCTGGAATTATGGACCTCTCCTTGTAAGGCTTCGGTTACACTGCAATCGTATTCGTGCGAACGAAGTCGCCGGAAGAAGTGGTTTATTTCAGTTTTCACGCGATTCAAAACGGTTGTATTTAGCAGCCTAGTAAAATTTGTCAGAAGATCAGACTCGACTGGTGAAAATTTAAGACTATGGATATTGAAGAATTTTATTTTGCTGAAAACCTATTTTTGAAACTCTTCCCATTTAAAAAAAGAAAGAGGCAATTCTGGGCTAATGAAATATTCAAGAATCGCCATTTGAGTGAATATTTTCAAATTTTTGAAGAATTGAAGATCCAACTAGTGAAGTTTTATAAACATTATCGTATGACTTATGACATGTAGTCATATATATTGAATGCAATAGAGAAAGAAATAACTA
The DNA here is from genome assembly GCA_031002005.1 of Vandiemenella viatica. NCBI lineage: Eukaryota > Metazoa > Arthropoda > Insecta > Orthoptera > Morabidae > Vandiemenella > Vandiemenella viatica. The sequence goes on from JARYHS010008074.1 coordinate 183,714,875, forward strand.
GGCAGTGTAACTTCAGAGAATGTATTTCACCATCTGAAAACTGACAGTAAATTTGAGGTAAGTACAATAAATTTAATTATAATTTTAAATCTGGAAGTTGTTGATGTATGTTGCGACATTGTAACTTGTTTTTTCCTTTCCTGGAACTTCCATCTGGAGGATTTGAGTGATACCTATTGATTATTGAAATGTTGGGACCAGGGCCGCATTTAAGCATAGGCTACATAGGTTGTAGCCTAGGGACTCGCACCACAAAAGGGGGGAGGGGCAGCACTACAACACCAGGCCCCTGCCTGGGCCAGCAGTAGAGCTAAAAAAAGAGGGGTCGCCCATATGTGTAGCCTAGGGGCTCACAAAGCCTAAATGTTGCCCTGGTAGGGACATGGTAGGAATAGAGAAAGGCGATGAGGATGAATAAAGCTAATGCGAACTAGATTGTGATAATGCAGGAGAGGGTGTAGGTTGAGGAGTATGAGAAACTTGGGATGAAGGGCCCGCAGAAGACGGAACAACTCCATGCTGTGGTGGTTGTGCTGTATAAGATAACACTTCATTAACAAGAACTTGTTGTCACTGAAGCTGGATCAGCACCTTTCTATCTGGTTTTACCTTTTACAAATGAGGTAGTAAACCCATTAAAAAGTGATAGTCATAATCTTTCTTTTCCACTGTTTACACTTTCCTTTCTTCAGCGTCGGCCTTAGTCATTGCGAGGCTCCGGGCGGCAGATCTTTGCGAGGCCCTTGTCCTTTGTAGAAAATATATTAATCGTAGGTATTTCTGATGATCAACGATAAATGCAAACATCATAAAAATAAACTGAGTTTTTAAATATTATATTAGAAGAGTTATTAAAAGTTAACAAATATAAAGATGACAAATCATTAAGGATAAACTGAAGTACATTAAGGCCTTGGAAGATATACGCACAGGAATTCAAAAATGATGTTTGCGCCTTTTCCTGAAACTAAAATATTTAATAAAAGCACAAGGAACTAACGAATGAAATATTTCATTTTCAATTCAAAGAATAGAAAGAGCGGAAAATTAATATTGTGTCATGATTTCCTCAAATATGTTTTAATATTTTTTAACCATAAAAAACTTCTTTCTGCGGACGCAACTGTATTACGTGTGGCGGCAATAATTCTCAAGACTACTTCGATAGTGGGGTACACTTCAGTAATTCAGTTAATGTTTTTTCTGTTATTTATGTCATCACTGAGATACCGGCGTCGCTTTCTTCATACAGTTCTAGTCCATCAATATCAGCTATTTCTCCTGCTATTATATAAATGTGAAAGTCAATAAATCTAATTAAGAAATTTTGATTATTTAGTAATTAATATATACTTTACCATCAATTAAACAAGTTTATTATTGCACTAACAGCTGAAGAAAAAATATTTTTTAAAACATAAACTTTAATCAACTTGGATAGCTGCGCGAGGACCCTCCAAGAGCGAGGCCTGGTCGATTGCCCTGTTCGCCACCCCTTAAGGCCGCCTCTGCCTTTCTTTAAAAAATTTCCGGTTTTCTTCTTCCAGTTCTAACATTCTAGGCTGTATATCGCTTGACCTTTTGTAAGAGTGTCTGTGCTGCTGCTTATTTGATTGTTTATGTGTCATTCTTGACACTGAAAATGTGGTCTTCTGTATAGGTAAGTTACATTGATTGGCAATGTTTGTAGACGGTGCAACCTCTATTGAATCTTGCTGATAGTCATCACTCAGGTTATGTAAAAATCTGTTTCGTCTTGGTACATAAGGTTTTCATGTGACAATTCTACATTTTCACTAAGCAATGGCAAAGGTAATGATGGAATATTTCCAGATGCCTCTCTATGTGTCATTTGGTCTGACAAAAAATATCAGCTATTACAGTGAGTCCAAGAAGAACCACTTTGTTTTCCCCCGCCACACCAGATTGTTTGTATTTACCTAATTTTTTATGATCTCTCCGAAAAGTGTCGTTTAGTCCTTTCCATTTTGACTTTACTAATTCACCTGAAAATAGAGAAAGAGCTGTGTAATCGTAAGTTTTCCCGGCGGATCTGATGTTTGAAGATCTCTCGAGCGTGCAGCCGGGTCATTTGGTCGTAAATGTACGAATTTTCGATGGCGTACCGTGCCATCATCTTCAGGTAGCGTCCAGTGGTCGGCGTGAGGAACGCAGTCCAGGACGCGACTGCTGGACTGCGACACGACAACAAATTGCTGGGGAAGACATAGGTCCCCAGAGTGAGGGGAAGTTTTTGCGTGATAACGCATCACCTTCCATTTTGGTTTTGGCTGGCCTTACTTGTTTGTCATTGTTGGAATTGTCGGTTCCGATGAATTTCTATTGCTGGTGATCGAGGAGTTTCCTTGGCCACCTTAGTCTGTGATCATAAATTGGTCCACCACCCAGTGAGTTAATCAGGGGGTTGGCCGATTGCTGGCTCTTTTCATAAAACTGCGCTGCCAGCTTTTGAAAGCGGGTTCTGAGTTTGGGAAGTCCGCTTATTCGGTGTAGGTCTTCTGTATGCGTCTCCCTGGGTAGGTGGTACGCGAATCTGATAGCCTTATTCTGTATGGTCTGGAGTCGCTGGAGGTGGCATTCCGCAGTGTTGCCCAGACTGCGGAGGCATACTCCATCACGGGTCTGATGAGGGCAGTGTACAGCTGTTTTCCTACATCAGGTCTCAGATTGCTTTTCGGATTTAGAACAGGGTAGAGAGTAATGAAAGTTTCTCGGGAGTCCAGCCGGATGGTGTCATAAAACGACGACGTTTCGACAACCTGCTCGGTTATCTTCATCAGGTCTATTCTTGATATTTCTTCTCAGAAATCACAAAAACAGACTAGCTTCGCTGTTTTTTTTTTTTTTTTTTTTTTGTGTCTCTGCCTTTTGGCGTGTTTGTGAAGTCCCGCTACCGTGGTAGCTCTACTTTACGTGTAACTCTGTTTAGGATTAGGAAATTTTTGGGGACTCTTTTTATTTCTCTTTGAGGGGAAAACATGGCTATGGTTCGTCAAAGACGACCCTTATGTGAAAAACCCCTACAGTTCCGAAATTCGAATGTCGTTTACAGACGGGTTGCCACGACGCCCAATCAGCGCGCTGTAACTGAGGGTATCAGTGTTGCGGACTGCGTATGGAGCCAAATGGTCACCCATCCAAGTGCTGGCCACGCTCACCGTTGCTTAACCGGTCTACCGCAAGCCGAGGGTATCAGCGTTGCGGACTGCGTATTGAGCCATACGCAGTCACCCATCCAAGCGCCCGCCACGTTCAACGTTGCTTAACCTGTAGACGTAAGTGCTGGCAAAATATGTTCATGGCGTCAGTTTGCTTCTATTTGGCCTTGTTGTGAAGATTTCTGTTTTATAAGACATAGATCTTTAATAATTGGTCTCCAGGCTTCACTTAAATACAGTCCACTGTCCCTATTGATATTATTATCGTTAAGTTTAATTTCTAATGCTTCCCGAATTACCGAGTCCCAGAACGAAGAGACTCTGGCCAGCACCACCGTTTCATCAAACACTATTTTATGTTGTTCATCGAACGCATGTTCGGCTATAGCGGACTTTTCTACTTGCACCAGTCTCAAGTGTCGTTTGTGCTCGGTGATACGCTCGGCGATGGTTCTGATCGTCTGTCCAATATAAACTTTGCCGCATTCGCAAGGTATTGAATAAATTCCAGGAATTCGTAAGCCCAAATCATCCTTAACCGAGCGAAGCACATCACGTATCTTGGCGGGCGGCCGAAAAATGCTCTTTATACCAGAACGCGCCAAGAGCCTTCCAATCTTTCCGGACGTGTTGCCGGCATATGGCAGAAAGGCAAGAGATTTTGGTGGTTCAATCTGTTCATTTACATATCAGGGTGGAGAGTAGTTAGTCTAACCTGTTGCCTTGCTGCGAACGTTGGCAACGTGGTGTTTCCATGTCAGCCGCGTGTCAAGTTTTACGCCAAGATATGTTGCCGTGTTTGTCCAAACAATGTTTTCACCGAAGAGGGTTAGAGGTTGGAGCCGTCGTGGGACCTTCCTTCTGGAAATAATGATAGCTTGGCTCTTTGGGGCGTTGAAGCCAAGGCGCCATTTGGTAGCCCATTCTTGTACATTATTGCACGCCTGCTGCAGTCGAGATCGTAAAATTTCGACGTTTAGACTCTTGGCGAAGAGTGCGGTATCATCTGCGTACAGAGCCTTTTGAACTCTTGCTGTTGATGGTGAGTCTGCCGTGTAAAGGTTATATAGGACTGGGCCAATCACTGAACCCTGCGGGACACCAGCGCAGATGTTTTTAACCGCCGAGTGGCTACCCTCCATCACTACTCGGAAGGTTCGCTCCTCTAGGTAACTCCTTGGTAGTTTTACATGTGAAAGAGGGATTCCTTGCACCAACAACTTGTATAAGAATCCTTTATGCCAGACCGAGTCGAAGGCGCGGCTGACATCAAGGAGGACGGCACCGAAGTACTCTCGCCGTTCAAAAGCCGAGAAGGCGTCTTCTGCTAGGCGGAGCAGTTGATGCGGGGTGGAGTGGTATCTCCTGAAGCCAAATTGCTCATCTGGAAGTAGTCCATCTCTATCAATAATTGTACGAAGCCTTTTCAGATAAACTCGTTCAAACACCTTGGATAGGGTTGGTAGCAAACTAATAGGTCGGTAGGATTTTGGCGACCTCTTGTCCTGTTCCGACTTAGGAATTGGTATAATTTCGGCATGTTTCCAAGTCTGCGGAAATTCACCCGAGCGTAAAATTTCATTAAACATGTCTGTTATGTATTGGACTGCCAGGGGAGGCAGTTGTTGTAGAATTCCTCCTCCAATGCCGTCATGGCCTGCAGCTTTTTTAGTGTTAAGGTTTGAAAGAGTGGTGGCGACCTCTTCAGTGGTGGTTTCGGGAATGCGGTCATCCTCTGGGGGAACCGCTTCTAGGAAGAGCCGGAGGCGATCTTCTACCATTTGGATGTGTTGTGCATCCCTGGGGATGTCAACAGGCTGAAAGTTTACTCTGAAGGCTTCTCTGCTAAGGCTTCCGCCTTCTCTTCTGGGTCGCAGACGTAGTTGTTTCCAACAATCAGTGGTGGAATCTTATGTCGTCTCCGGAGAAGGGCTTTTGTGGTACGCCACGCCGACCCATCTTGCGTATCCAGGGTGGAGACAAAAATTGTTCCAATCGGTGTTTCGATGTTTTTCCACCTCCGCCTTTATTTTCCCTTTGCATACGGTTGATCATCCTTTTCACTGCCGCGTCTCTCGTGACGTGCCACTCTCTGGTGAGCTGGTTCTTCACGGTGATAGCTTCTTTTATGTGAGGGGGCAGTCGTTTTGATTGTGATGGGAGAGTGCGGCGCGGTCTAGTGGCCGCATCCACTGCATTGTTTATCCAGGTCGGCCAGGCTGACAGCGGCGGCAGAGGGGCCGACAGCTGAGGGTGGTGCTGCAGTCTCTAGATTCCGTGTGAGGATCTCTTTGAAGATGTCCCAGTTGACATCACGAAGGTTCTGTAGTTCCTGTCTTTTCGCGATGATACATCCGCAGCCATGTAGAAGAGGACAGGAAACGTGGTCGGAAGACAGCGCAGTTTTGGTAGTGACGGCTATATTGTGGCGAAGACCTTTGGTTATGGCCACATCCAATACATCCGGTTGCCCCTTCCATAGATTGTGGGTTCTGTTGGCCCCCAGATGACAGCATCATGGTTCTCTTACCACACGCAGGAGTCTTCGGCCATTCGGATTTGTCAGTCGCGAATTCCATGCCACATTTTTGCGTTTAGATCTCCGGCAATGAAGAGGTTGCCCTGCATGCTGAGGAGTGCAGCGAAGTCTCTTTCTTGCAGGATGCCATCGGGTGGTCTATATGCGGAGATCAGTACAATTTTGCCATGGGTGGTTTCAATGGCAACCCCTGTTGCTTCAATGGAGTCCGTGGTCGGTAGTTTTACTGGATAGTGTCTGATGGTGTTTCTGACGTAGACAGCAGTACCTCCTCCTGCAGTTTGTCGGTCTGTACGGTAGCAGGAGTAGTTGGGGGCGGCGGCCTTGATCCCCGGCTTAAGGTGAGTTTCTGTGACGAGGCATACATCAATTCCTTCGTCTCTGAGAAATTCCCTGAGTTCTCCCAATTGGCGCCACAGGCCATTGGCATTCCAAGTGCAGATTGTGAGGTCCTCAATTCTTGCCATGGCGTGGTTTGGTCGGACCTTGCTGTACTGCCTCGAGGGCTAGCTGTACTGCAGCAGTTATCTGCCGCGGGATATCCTGCATCATGGTAATGACCGCCTGCAGCAGGGACATTACCATGGCATTACTGTCTGGCTGGTTACTCATGTCCGGTGGGTGGTTTCCGGATTTATTCCTCATATCTGTGTTGTTTTGCTGCTTCCTTCGTGTGTTCAACTGCTTGTTTACAGGAAGCTCAGGTGGTTGGTTTTGTCTGTTATTGATGGTATCAGTCCTAGTCCGGGTGTCTTCAGCTGAGGTGTTGGAGGTCTTCTCGGCATATGTGGCGTTGGTTGTAGACTCACTAATGGGATGACTAGAATTTTGAGTCTTTTCTTGCTGTTTCTTCTTCTGCTGCTGTTGTTTTTTGATGGCAGCAAGGTATGTGCTATTGTTGGCCTTTTGCCGCTCATCAAATCTGGAGAAGGCTACACACTTTCTGTAGCTAGCCACGTGTTCTCCACCGCAGTTGACACACTTTGGTGGGATATCACCTTTCCTAATGGCACATTCCTTGGAGGAGTGTTCGCCTGCACATTTGACACATTTGACTGGCATTGAGCAGTGCCGAGCCACGTGACCTACACCTTGGCAGTTGAAACATTGAGGTGGTCCCCGTTTGCTTCTAAGTTTCTCGGTTGTTACCCTGAGCGCACACAGTGTCGTCATCTTGAAAATGCCTCTGTTTTCTATTGAATCAGGGAGTACAACAAGGAAGAGTGGAACTTCCTGATTGGTTTTCGGAGAGCGAAGGCGCGCTACTGTTCTTGTTGGGAAACCTCGCTCTGCCAATTCCGTCTTTACCTCTTCTGGCTCGATACTGAAGGGCATTCCCCTGATGACCACTTTCAGAAATTTTTCGTCTGGCGACGGGAAGGTGTAGTACGCTATCTGGTTCAAGGCAGCGAACCGAGCGACTGCGTTGTACTCATCAGGGGACTTAGGGTGGACCTTGTAGAGATCCCTACCTGCTGTCTTAATGGTGAATCTATCTCCACATAGATTCTTTAGCTGAAGGTACAGCTTCATGTAGTTATCCTTGAAATTGAGCATCAGTGGGGCAGGTTTGGGTACTTTGCTACGGTGTAGGGAACACAAACGCCACGCCGAACTACAGCAGCCGTCAAAATCCGCAATTGCTGAACACTGTCTTGAGACACGGCATAATATTAAATATGAGGACACCGAAGTTCTGAGAAACACATCTCACTTCTGGGACTGATGTGTACAAGGAAGCCATCGAGATCCGGCTACGGAGTAACCTCATAAACAAAGATAACGGGTTCCAACTAAGCCAGGCTTGGAACCCAGCACTGAAGCGGCTCCGCAAACACCAGAGCCGAGGCACTGTGCGCGACGGAGGTGGCGTAGAGACTGATGGACACTGCTCGACGCACTGTAACGCACCGCCCCCACCACCGCCATCGGAGCGACCCGGCGGGAGTGGGAGGGCGGGGTCGGAGGGCATAAATATCGATGCGCGCGGAGCAGTCCAGCAGTCGCGTCCTGGACTGCGTTCCTCACGCCGACCACTGGACGCTACCTGAAGATGATGGCACGGTACGCCATCGAAAATTCGTACATTTACGACCAAATGACCCGGCTGCACGCCCGAGAGATCTTCAAACAGAGAAAGAGCTATTATAGCTAGATTATATTGTATTAAAAATATGCAGCAATGGGTAATATCAAGATGGGGATACCACTGCGGCCTCGTGTAGTAAACACACAGATCACGTGGTAAATATGACATCATTGTGACGTATTCAGTCTGCACGTACCAACACAGTATCAGCTACATGATCTGAAAATTGAATATCTGCAATATCGTGCGTTTCACTTTGGTCCAGGCTGCATTACGATCGAAACGCATATTTATCAAAATATGATTTCGTCAATCATCATTTGAGTTTATGTTGTAATGCAGCCTGGACCATATATCACAATGATGTCATATTTACCACGTGATCTATGTGTTTACTACGCGAGGCCGCAGCGGTATCCCCATCTTGATATGCAGTGACGGATTACGGATTTTCATAGCCGGGTCAAAAACTTTGAAACTGCTGCCCCATAAAAACCGCGAGTCTGTCGCAATGGACAGTAGGAGCTAAAACAGTTCGCTGCCATATGAATTTGCCGCCCCGGTTTGCCCCCTTCCCCCAACCGTCCAAGATCCGGCACTGCATTTATGTATTAATTCTAATGAAAATTTTGAATCTATTTCAGATTTATCTCAACTGGGCTGGAATTTCGTTCACTAGCCTATTCGTTTCGAATCTACTGGTGTACTTATTATTTTGTTATGCAACTGTTTATCTGTAAATTGACAGCTTTCCACATTCCACAGAGACAGTCTCTTATATTGGAATCATTGGAAAATGAATGTATTGTATTGAATGTCACATGGTACGATAAGAAAAGTCGTATATGAAACATGTACAGCTATTTGGAATAAATTAAATCTACAGCACTTGCCGCAGCCTACAAAGGAATCACTATTGAGAAGCTCAATACCATTTTTTGATCAATGGAATTTCCCAAACTGTGTCGGTTGTATCGATGGGAAACATATTCGTATTAAATGTCCAAAAAATCAGTAACCACGTTTTATAATTATAAAAAATACTTTTCAATAGTACTGCAGGCATTAGCTGATGCAAATTATAAATTTATATGCATTGAGGTTGGTGGATATGGAAAATAAAGTGATGTCGGAACCTTTGCATCTTCAACTTTATTGCATCTCCATTTTCTAGCGGCTACCAGAAGATACAAAACTTCCCAATTCCGATGTAGTGCTTCCACACGACTTGCTAGGTGATGATGCATATTCTTTAAAACCATATTTGATGAAACTGTTTTCGAAACGAAACCTCTCTCGCGAGGAAAAAATATTTAATTACAGATTGTCACGTTGTCGCAGCACAGTAGAATGCTCGTTTGGAATTACGACAGCAAAGTGGAGACTACTAAACAAACCAATAGAATGCCATCCCGATGAGGTTGATTGGATTTGTTTATTACATAATATCTACAGATCCAATGTATTACAATCTGAGCTGTAAAATTCTCAGAGGAAAACTATTTCCAAAAGACGGATGACTAATAGGTCTACTAGTATGGCATTGATGTACGAGAAACTCTTAAAGTGTATTTTAATAGTGATGTAGGTGCCATACCATAAAAGTATAATATTTAATGTGAGTTGTATTAATACTTTACGATGCATTTAGACACTGTACTGCATGAAACATTAAAAAGAAGTTTTCATAAAAATCGTTTACTTACTGTCAACATTTAATTCAGCTGCTACTTCTTTCCATAACTTCCTTGATTTATGATGGTTATAATATCTTTTATATTTTTGATCCCACTAAACACTAAAAATATCAGTTTTTCACTGTCCATAATAATTTTAAACCAACTGAAATAGTCAAGGATCGATTCACGTGAAATAAAACATTTTACAACTATACGGAATCTACAGCACTTCGCTCCATTCGCGTGATGACAACAAACCAGTTTGAACTAGGGACAACAAGCGATTCGCGCGACCAATTCGCTTTTACTGTAGCCGCCTGCCTTTGTTTGTTTACTCGAGCGAATTCGCGGGACGGACAGTTCGTGCGACCGTAGCCTAAATTTAAAACCCTAAGCTGAAGCAATTTTTAAAATAAATAAACCATGATTACTAATATATTGTTGTTACAGCTGCTTTAGTTACAAATCCATTACTAATAAATGATGATCCGTTATATAAACATGTATAAAGGTCACTGCACCAAACAAAGACTACCTGATAAGTAACATCAGCTGACTATGTTTACATCACCTTGTTTACTTTTGATGACATTTCCAAATCTTTTTTCTCATTGGTCAGTTTTCATGAGAGTGTAGCTATCATTGGTCAGAATAAGTATGCACACTAGACAGACCTTCGAAATTTCGAAGGTTCTTTGTTGTGAAACATGGTGTGTTTAACGCAGTGTAAGTGAAAGAGTTTAATACAGTTCGTAATAGAGATTTCGGAAGTTGCCCTTTTGTCGAAAGGAGAACTGGTCTCAAGTAACGAAATGAAAGTAACAACAACGATTTTTACATTTTTCTTTTCCATTGCTCTGCTTCGCACAAGTGGTTTAACCATTAAAAAAAATCCAGTTCTACCTATAATTCTGAGTAAGTAAACTAACAAATAATACTAATACAGCCTGATTTCCTAATGTTCGTAAATGTATGACGCACACCAGCTTCCCTGATATATGTAAATGCAGATGGATTTTTGATTTATTTAGATTGTTTGGATTTTTTATCATTTGAGATAGTATTTGAGCAAGATGTTACCATAAAAGTTTAGTTTTGTTTTATAAAATAAACAGTAAAATTGGTGATATATATATATATATAATCACTGCAAGTAGTATATATATTTTTTTCAATTTCTTTATTGATCTAGTAAACATTTTTCACAGAATATGCTGTAATGGGAAATAAAAATGAATTGTGATAAAATCATGTAAATCTCCCAGCATCCCAAAGTAAAGGCATACAATGAAAACACATAGGCCTATGCCACAAAATTAACCGAACATAGTATACACCAGAAACACAGTGGCATTGATAGTGCTCTTTAAATGAGTTACTGATAGAAATAAAAACATTATAAAGTGAAATTAGTGAACATAATGTGTGTACATGAGAATTATTTATAATGTAGTTATTATTTTCCTGGAAATCTCAGACCTTTTAACATGTTTTTTATTTCTTTATTTTTCCTGTTAGTTCAACATATCTCATCGGGAAATAGAGGATCTGCTAATACTGTATGTCAGTCTACTTGCTATTAAATTTGTTGAGGTAATAAAAGGCCATAGCTAATTCATATACCATTTTCTATTATCTTCTCTCAACTTATAAATTGTGCTTTATTTATTTTTAGAAACTCGTGGGTCATGTGAGCTGATGCAGAACAATTTGATGGCTAATTTATGAGGCTAAATTTGAATAAGATTAGGCCCTATATTTTTTTGTGACTGTCTCTTAAGCATTCGTTAAATTGTCAGGCATGAGGATGTTTAATTCTCTTTTAAATATTTTCAGATTAGCTGTGTTTGATAGATCTGCCTGCTGCTAATTTTAAACTAATGTTCCAGCATAAGATACTTCTTCTTTGCAAATAGTAGCATTTATAGTTTTTTTTATGGAGGTCAGTGTTTTGTTGATTTTAATGGGAATTTTAGATGCAAATTAATTATTTTACTGAGCCGGGTGGGTGGGTATTTAATACCTGTCATCCTGGACGATGCAAGTTCGATTCATGCTGATTTTATTTTTCTGCCATTGCTCCAGATTAACGACCCTGGAAAGGGCTTTGTCTGAATTGCTTTCTGAAGCAAACAATAAAAAAAAAAATTTGGAAGAAATTTTTTAAAATTATTACTAGCTAAATGGTAATAATAATAATAATGAAGAATGGGTCAAAAGGTAGAATATTATCAGTGGTTGAGGCCAGGTGGGTATCTGGTATCCAGAGTATTTTGGTATGCAAGTTCCCATCTCCAAAGTTCTGAAGAGACAGTGGTTTCCCCTGTAGGTACAGTTCAACAAACATTCCATATTAGGTTCCATTGCAATCCTCCAAGTGAGAATAACATCTGTACATTGTATCATCAGTTTGAAGTCGCTGGCAGTCTTTGTAAAGGGATTCCCCAAATCACTCCAAGCGAATGTCAGCATGCTTCCTTCAAAAAGACTATGGCTGAATTCCTTCCCGTTCCTTGTCCCCAGTCCCATCCCGCCTCCAATGACCTTAGCCGTCGACGAGGTGTAAAGCAGTAAGTAAAAAAAAATAAGGTTGTAAAGGGAATAGTACGGGGCAACCAAGCCTCACTGAAGAATGTGTTGAACGAGTGAGGAATTCTTTCATGCATACCCCCCATAAAACTTTTATGAAAGTTAGTTGTGAATTAGCAATTCCAGTGATGTCTATGTGGAGAGTTTTAAGGAAATGCTTACATCTATGTCCTTTTTGTTTACAGCTGTTACAAGCTCTAAAGCCAACATACTATCATTTATGTGATGACTTTGCAAACGAAATGTTGCCACATGAATTGTCATTTCACATGAGTGGAAATGTGAACACTCATAATGTGCACATCTGATGGTCAGAAAATTCCTAAAAGATGGTACAATTGCGAAGAGATTCCCCAAAGTTGTTGTGTTTTTTATGTCATGTCTCAGCGGGAAGTTTATAGGCCTTTCTTTTTTGATGAAGCAACTGTAACTGGTGTTTCTTACATTGATATGCTATGGTAATGACTTTTTCCTCAAGTGCAAGAAGACGAACCAGAGAACTTCATTTGGCAAAAAGATGTTGTGCTGCATCACAGGCATTACTCAGTATGTGATTGGTTAAATGTTATTGTACCCAACTGCTGGATTGGCCACCATGGGCCAGATAATGGGGATTCTTTTTCATGGCCTCCATGTTCATCCGATCTGACGTCAGGCGATTTTTAGCTTGAGGGGGGGGGGGGGGCTGACCTAACTGACTTAAGAAACAGGATTGAAGCAGTTGTTGCATCAATTACTCCAGAAACACTGATCAAAGGAAGAACTCTCCTATTTCCTTGATGTGTACCATGTGATAAATGGTCACATTAAACACTTGTAGGTAAAAAGTCTGTTTGATTTGCTCTTTCAGCAAAGAATCTGAACAATATTATGAACAGCTTCAAGTGGTGATAGACAAAATTAATAAAAGTGTTTTCCTAATTCTGGCTGGTGATTTTAATCAATGGCGGATCTAGACGTAGTGACATGTCACCACCTCTAATCAAGAATAAATAAATTAAAAAATAAATGCAGTGAAAGAAAAATAAATATATATAAATGTGGCATTCTCTAATCTACGATAACTTATGACATTGAATTCGATCTGTTGGTCACATCAGTGAACTGTTTCGCTATTGTGGAGACAACTTTCGGATGGCACAGATCGCGCATGCGCTCTAGCGTTTTCATGGAAATATTCAAGGGTGGGGGGTTCGCTTTCTTAGTGGTGAATGGAGACAATTTCGTTCGCTGCAGCTCGATAAAGTTAGTAACACTACCGGTAGAGCGCAGCAGCAGCAGCTGCCATTTTTGTAGCATTCAACTAACTATCCAGTGGAACAGTGCTTCAACCTGTGGTTCGCTGATTACTGGTGGTCGGCGAATATAGTACAGGAATTCCACAGGCATAAACTCTGATACTATATTCATACTGCATAAGGCTATATGCCCAACATATAAAAGCCATGAATATTTCAATGACCGGGAAAAAATGTGGCATTTCCTTGATGAGGATAGAACAGCACTGCTTCTACAACAGTCTATTCATTTCCATATGGCATCTACAGATTAAGTAAATGACGGTTTACTTAGGGTTTTAAGTGGATATGCGGAACCGCGGTAGGTGATAGGATTGGTAATGCGAGTGGTTAAGTAAATAAAAATAAAAGGCGTATGGTCTAGTACCTTTTATTTTGGTTTATGTATGCAGGCTGGTGGTATAGTGTAGCGTTCAGCCTGTAGTAGCATTATTATTTATCTGGTTAGGTCTAATTAACATGTAATTACCTTTTAATAGTTCACATCCAGTTTTATATCTGCATTTTCATATGATTCAAAATATGGTTTTAGATTTATTATGTTATAATGGTATATGTCTGAGATTTTAATAATAACAATATGGAAAAAAAAAAATAGGCCCAGGGTGGAAGACATTTAAGTCAGAGGAAAAATTGTGGATGTAACTGGCGACGGAGGAAGGAAACTCAGAAGAGGAAAATGAAGTTGTGCAATCGTCATCCATAGTCAGCTGAAAGGAAAAGGAGAATATATATATATGATTGTGTGAGTTAATGGCCCACAGCATTATTTTTGAAAATTTTCTGCTCCTCGGGTTGAAAAAGGTTGGATACGCTAACCTAGAAGCTTTGTCAATGTGAGCAGGCAATATTGTTCTTTCTTGGATTCTCTGAAGGAGAATTACGTAATCTTATGAATGCACATGATAGTAAACGATTCTCAAGCGAAATGTGTTCCACTGTCATTGTAGTCATCGATGGCAGTGCCGGGTGAAAGTACGGAGCCCTGCGCACTCAAAAATTTTGATTCCCTCTATTTTTGAAAATAATTATCTGTATTTTATAAGTATAAAGAAAAGGCTTGGTAGATGACTAATAGAATTTATCATATTTATTTTTTCAATTAACAAACAAATTTTACGATTTATCATATTTTGAAAATTACTTTTATTTATCGTACACTACAATTAAACAAACAAAAATTAATTTCCATGCTTTTTATATTACTTTGATTGTTTTATTCTGGATGATTTTATTTTTTATTATTTTTATTTAGTGAAAAAAGTGATTTTTCAGGGAGCCTTCAAAAATCAGGGGCTCCAGGCTACTGTCTGGTCATGCCTAGTCCTGCCTATTGGGTAATCCAACACTGCTTGTAGATCAACTTGTCAGTTTTTGGCTAATCACTAAATTTTTACCATTTAGTCAATTTTAAAACATTTATCATTAATTAATTTCAAAATCATTTCTCTAATCCAGCAGTAACTGCAGGTAATGAGGCTTTCACACGTTATAAATCTTTATACTACAAGATTCTTACTCTGAGCTGTTTTTCCAGGCATCTTTCACTTCAATAATGATCAGTAAACCGTCGAAACATTCAGTGGCAGATCCTGGGGAAAGGGGGGGGGGGGGATTGGGGGCTAAAGCCTCCCCAAAAGCACCAAGGTCACCCCTGACGACGTGGATTTTGGGAAACTTTTTTTCCCCCAACCAAATCCTAGCCCGCCCCCCTTCTCAAACCAAAACCCTGGATTCGCCACTGGAAATATTTTATTGTTGTCACTACCTGAACAATTCACTTCGGCCGCCACTGGTTTTAATGCTTGCGTAGGAAATAGCCCAATTCCAGAGGTAATGGGGAATAAAGGTGAATACACATTAAATGAAAATGGGAAACTACTGAGAGAATTTGCGACCTTCAACCAGTTAAAGATTACAAATATATTCTTTACCAAAAAAGATATACATAAATTTACAAGGATGGCAAGAGGACAAAGGTCTATCATTGACTACGTAATGGTTAGTAAAAAATTAGATCCAGATGTAGTAGACACCAGTGTACATGGAGAGAGTGATATGTATACAGATCACTATCTCGTTATATCAAAAATAAGAATACTTGCTAAATGGAGGAAAAGAATGAATAAAAACTTACAAAAGATCAAGAAGTTTTAAAACCTACCTTTTAAAAGATGAAGGAATAAGACATCTAGATCAAAGCCGATTACTACAGCGCTTACTGGAAAATCCAACAAATAATGATATCAATAAAGAATGGGAAACTATAGCTTCATCAATACTGAAAGCGGCATATGAAGCCACTGGCAAGAAAAAGAAATGAAGAAAAACTTAAAATATGGAATGAAGAAATTGCAGAAGCCATCTAACAAAAGCAAAAATCTTATCTAAAAATGATACAGGATTGAACACTAGAAAATGAATATAAAAGAAGAAGAAATATTGTTAAGACAGTAACAAAGAAGTTGAAACAAGAGTCATGAGATTAATTAATCAGTTCAATAGAAGATGATGTACATGTTAGACAAGAGATGGCTTATAAACTTATGAAACGTCTTAACAAAGATGAAAAGGAAAGTGCTAACATAACTGTAATTGAAGAAGAGGCATGGATAAAGCACTACAAAAAATTATGGTACAATAGTAATTATAAAGAGGAAGAAAAGAAAATAGGAATTGACCATATGGATACTAAAGAAATTGACCTTATAGAGATAGAGGAGTTTGATGCAGCACTAAGATCATTTAATAATATAAAAGCTTCTGGACTAGATACAATTAATTTAGAATTGATTAATTATGGGGGAATGATTTTGAAATTTAGATATTTACACTTAATTAATATGTATTGGAAAAAGAGAATCATCCCAGAGGAATGGAGGAAGGTCAAAGTTTTTTCACTGCTTAAGAAAGGAGATAGGAATTCATGTGATAACTGCCAAGGAATTAGCTTATTAAATACGGGCTACAAAATATTTGCAAAAATGATAAATAACAGGCTCAAATTAATAGCAGATGCTCTCTTATCAGAAGAACAATGTGGGTTTAGAAAAGGAAGATCTTGCATAGATAATATGTTCTGCCTTAAACAACTAATGGAAAAGAGAATTTAATTTAAAGACTTTCATTGCTTTTATAGATTATGAAAAGGCGTTCGATAAAATAAATAGACAAAAACTGTGGGAATTAATGCAAAGAAATTGATATCCAGAGCATTTAATACAAGTTATTTGAGATGTGTATAGCAGGACACAAATCATATTAGACCTAGGAAATAAACTTACAGAAGAAATAGCAATTAACCAAGGAGTGCGGCAAGGCTGTAGCCTGTTTCCAACACTCTTCAATATATATATAAATGACTTAGTTAGGAAATGGAAAGAAAATGTCCATCCTGGTATAAAAATAAGCAATAACACTTATATAAACACTATGTTGTTTGCAGATGACCAATTTATCCTCCAGGAAAATGAAGATGGACTTCAAAAAGCAATTCATATACTAAACATTATCAATAAAGATTACAGTCTGCAGTTGTCTCATGCAAAAATGAAAGTTATTGCATGGCAGGGGAAGTACCCTATCAGAGTTAAAATAGTGGTAGACAATCAGCCAATAGAACAAGTCTCCAGCTTTACTTATCTCAGATGTGAATTACCTTTTAATGAGGATAACGAGGTGAAGAAGAAACTTCACCGATTTCAGTAAATGTGTGGAACAATTCGACGAACACTAAAAGGTAAAGCACGAGAGGCGACGCTATATGGCAGTGAAACATGGGTAAATAAAACCCAATACAAAAACAAAATTCAATCATCTGAAATGAAGTTTTTAAGGTCCGTAAAAGGGTATTCCCTAAATGATAGGAGGAGGAATGCGGAAATAAGGGAACAACTGAATATCTCCCTGCTAAATGATAGAATTACCCAACAAAGGGATGACTGGAAGAACCACGTCCTAAGGATGAGAAATGACAGTTTCCTAAGCTTGCGCTGGAGTACCATCCCACAGGCAGAAGGGACATTAGAAGACCTTGGAAGAGAGGGTCGGAAGACCGAGGTCTGAACAGGCTTTTGGCCTATCCATGAAGAGGAAGTAAGGATATACATGTTTGCTATCTCTGAAATTGCTCTAACAAATTGGATGAAATTTCATGTTTAGATCTAAATAGGTGTCTTCCCTGAAAAATGCGATTTTACAAAAAAAAAAAAAAAAAAAAAAAAAAAAAATGTGTTTGGTATCTTGTAAAAGGCTTTAAAGCCATCTTATCTCATAGATATTTCAGGTACCAGAAAACCTACTGATAGTTTCTCTTTGCCTAGAGCAATGAACTCATATATCTTTAAATGAACAATTTTTGTGTACTAGCTGACTTGTGCGAATAGTATCGTAATCAGTCACCGAATGGTATAATAATAATGTGGAAATGAGTAAATGCAAGTATTTATTAATGAAAGGTATTTTATTTTGAAGAATAGTAATAAATATCAGTCTTATCATAAAGAGTCATTATCATTAAATACTTCATGTTCAATTGTAAAACATATAAAAAGTAAATATGTAAAAAATAGATATTGGCTTTGGCAGATGTGATTTTTTTAAACTTCTTTACTATATGAAACATTACATAACTTAGCAGGTATAATGTGATCATCGTTTACTTTTTGACTGATGTGTTTTTAACACTAAGATAAATATTAATGAATCTATGACTTTGTAAAAAAAGCCAGTACAGGTGTCCACATAAAAAAATTTGTAGCATGATTTTATTAAAAAAAAAAGAGAGAGAGAGAGAGAGCAATGCTTAATTAAATATTTGGTATTACAGAAATAGCTGTAACCTCATCTCATAGGTTAGAGGAAGGAGTTGTGAGCTTCAAAATGCCTAGGAAGCCTTTAAGAAAAAATTTAACTTTAATCAAACTTCACACAAAATCTGGCAAATTGAACACAAATCAATAGATGCTAAGCGAAGATCGGTCTCCCAGGTACTACATTCTGAAACATCCTCTACTTCCAATAGTGTAGAGCTAGATTATCAAAAAGGTGTTGAACAAACATTTTTAATAATATTCATGGGTAGCAAATAAAAGTTGGCAAACTGCCAAGTCTGAAAAGTTTTTATAGCTATATTAATTCCACAATTTGTAAAGCTTTCAGCAAAAAAAAACATGGAAAAATCTAACTCCTCTTTATTTAAAAACTAGTAATCTGAAAATTCTTTCATAATTTACCATGATACAACAATACCAAGTGTGTACCAAGGATCTGAACTTGGGGAAGGGAGGAGAAGCAGCTCGTATCGACTGAATACCAGATGATTGAAAAAGTGCCATTGTAGCAACATCAATTGGTGTTTCAGCTTTTGCAGGTCGTCCAGAACATTTTATTTATTACTTGATGGCTGCTCCAAGTTTCTTCCTACATCACTTGTCTGCTATTAACTTCATTTGCCTCTGCACACAGAAGTACCACTCCATTTAGGTGGGGATACAAACAGGGTTGGGAATTACAAACCTATTAGTTTGATGACAGTGACAGGTAATTTGATTGGAAACTACACGTGCAATTACTTCAGGAATTTCTGTGACAATTAATAGTTGTTTGTAAATTAGCAACAGAGGTGAACAAGAGATTACTCATATAAATCTAAGTTATTGGGTATGTACAAGTATTTTGGATGAAATGCACTTTGAAAATCAGTTTGAAAGTGTAGCTCTGGATCTCTCCAAGGAAATTGACAGAGTGAGCCATAGTATGATGGTAAATAAAGTGAAAACCATTAAAGTGAATCAAAAAATGAAATGCTGGAATTTTAAGAGCTAGTGTGGGAAACAATATCAATGTATCTTCAAAGTAGCTGGAAGTATGAACAGGAATGCCACAGGTAATGTACTGGGGCCACTGATGTTCATTATTGTAAAGAATGATTGATGATTTACAGTCAGAAGTTATGTTGTTTGTGGATAACATAATGTTGTATAATGTGATTAAAATGAGACAGCATTGTGAGCGGCTACAGAAAGATCTGGCTATGATACTTAATTGGGCAGGTCATCATGGAACTTTCTGGTATTTAAAATCAATTTATTAGAAGATACGCAGATGAAAAATTAAAAGTTTTGTATAATTATAAGGGAGAGGAGGAATTGCTTGTTTAAGGCATTAATTGTTAATATGTTGGCATATCATTTGATGATAAACTCCAATTGGCAGATAATAGAGAGAGGTTTGAAAGTTTCTGCATCTGTTGGAGACAGCGGGGAGTAATATACTAGACATTTGAGGAAAATAGGATAGACTCTTGAGTAAGGTGGGGTAAAATGTGACTCAAATTGTTGGTATCGTATACAGAAGTTGGAGGGGATGCAAAGCAAGGGTAGCTTGATTAGTGCGTGAAAATTACTGAGGGACACAATTGGCAACTGATGCAGTAAATGAGCTGAGCTGGTAGACAGGAGGTAGGAGAAACAACTGCCAGTAACAAATAAGGCATACATTAGCAGTAAGTCCTAGATGGATGTCGGAAAAGAAATTTGTTGAAAGGAAGATGGCATGAACATAGAATAGCCGTTGAGGAGTATGAATGTTTCCATTTGTAGACGAGGAAGTTATCATGGGATGAGATGGAGAAGTTACCTCAAACATTGATAGAAATTCAATTAAAAATTTGTGTAATACAAAAGTAAATCTGTGTTGGAGTTTATGGCAGTCATATTCCTCATCCAGTTAATTAGACGAAACTGCGAAAGATAGAAGAGGGAAAACAACCTATCTTGGCTCCTACATAACTAACGTTTTTTAACGAAAATATCATGGTATTTGTGTTATTGTGTTCATCTGGCCCTCCTTATTTTCATCCAATTAATTAGAAATAATAAAAAATTAATTCTTACTTTTTTACTTCTTCTTAAAGATTAGGCCAAAAGCCTGTTCTGACCTCAGTTTTCTAACAATCTCTTCATGTGTCTACAAGTATCCCTTCTTCCTGTAGGATGTTATTGCAGGACAAGCTTGGGAAATCTGTATTTACCCTTCTTTAGAATGTAGTCATTCCAATTTTATCTTTATGGAAAATTCTATCATTCAGGGAGGATATATTCAGTTGTTGCCTTATTTCTTAATTCCTTTTTTTTATCATTCAGAGTGTATCCTTTTACTGATTTTAGAAACTTTATTTTGGGTGATTGAATTTTACTATCATAATTTATTTTCCTGTGTTTCATTGACATATATCATAGTAGGCACTGCCATAAAATTCGTGTTGGATCTCCTCTCGGTCTTTACCTTTCATTGTTTGTTGTATTGAAAGTAATGAAACTTGTTCTTTACTCTATTATCTTTAGTACAAGGCTGACCAATCTTGGCTCTGCATCTTTTGATTTCGTTTCATTATGCAAGATTTTGAGTAAATTATGATTAAACATTTTTCTTGAAGGCTTTCTAAGCATTATGAAGTGCACAGTTACTAACATCAGTAGACTTACTGGTACCCTGGTACCTCAAACTTCTATGAGGTGAAGTTAGAGCTGTTTCTGATATACCGAATATAAGAATGGCTCTTTTTTTTTGAAAAGCAAAATGTTATCTACAGATGAAAATTTCATCCAAATTACTAGAGCCATTTCTGAGACCATCTAGTTTACCACCTCATAAAATGCTTTTAAAGTAAAATCCTATTATTATGTTAAATAGAAATCTTAATGGTAAACAGGGATTAATTAATAATGCAAGATTAGTGGTAATTCACTTAGGCGATGTAAGCACCTTAGAATTTAGGTAAATTCTAGTTTTCATAGCTATAGAGTATAAGGGAGGGAGTAAGATTGTCAGTAAACATTAAATTGTTCAGTTTGCAACTACAGGATATGAGAGAAACGTTTCATGCAGAAGCCGATACTGCAAGCCAACTCAATAAATAAACCGATTTAAAAACAGTCCCTCAACCCTCAACACAAAATACAAGCTCTAAATAAACAATTCATAATAGTAAATAACTTTTAAACTAACCTGAAATATTGTTATCAAATTTGTAAATAGTCGATTTTTGTTACGTGATAATTTCACTAATTCTTCATACTTTTCTAAGCAGTAAAGTAATTTTATAATAATAATAATCTGAAAGGAACTTAAATTCGCTAAAATTCTATAGTTTCTGACCATGTAAATAAAGAAAATAGAATTTTAAACACTTCATTGAGCACACTTGCATTTTCAACATTTTTAATCATATGTTTTCAATAATTTCCTAAACTCAAAAGTAAATTTCCTGAAAGAACGAAAAATCTAGTATAACATATTAAAATTTTAAAACATTTTACATAGTAGATTTTAAATAAATTTTATAGTAATTATGTCGTAAACAGAAACGTGGTAGTATCCAAAATTTATTTCCAATTAAACCAGACCATCTCTGTAAATAAAACAACTTTTAAAACGTGTAACTAAATAAGAGAAAAATTCAGATAACATCACTTTTTTGATATAAACAACACTTTAATAATTATTAAATAGAAACAGGTTTTTCTTTTATGGCGGCTTGGTGATACCAAGCCAAATTTTTGACAAACTAATAACTTTGCTATTACACCACCGATAATAATAAAAATTACACCATTGAAATTAGGAGCAAATGTAGAACATAATGACACTAACTTTTTAACGATAATTTGTAATTCAGCAGGGTCGACTAAAAAGCTGCATAAGTAACATACGCTTCGGGGAATTACCAACGGTTTTTCGGAAACTTTTTATCAATGTGCTTACACAGTTAATTCATTCACAAGATAGCTAATCATTTGAGAATTTTTGCTAAAAACCTTTTATAAACCTTGAAGGCCAGGCTACACATGGTTAAATTTTGAACACATTCTATAATCACATTTTTCCACACTATTTTTGGTAAGCGGCATAACATTTTGATCCTGCAGCTGGGGGTAAATAGGTAGATGCCCTGGCCGTCTCGTGATCTTTAATCCAGGAACGTTGTGCGTAGTGAACCTGCGCTGGTTGTAAGGACAAAGACCGATACCGTGGTTTAGTATCGCCTAAGTGCCTTAACTTACACTCTTGATAGCAACTCACTGTTCGATGAAAACTTACGGAATATTTTAATTTAGTTTGACCATGTTGCCTGGATAGTTCAACTGGAATGCTACAGGTCGCCACAATATTTGTTAACCCACAAATATTGAAAGGGTTATCAGTTAACTACTAAATCAGAACAGTCTACTTTTCTTAAGTTCTTCAAATTTATTCAAATAAAATCAAAAGTTCAAAACAGCATTCCAAAAGTTGATTGGGCTAATCGAACATTCATTTCCAAAAGTTGCACGTTGTGGAGAGAAGCTTAACCGACCTAATCCCTTTAGTAAATTTAAAAGTTCATGTTAGTTACTATGTAACACGACACGATCCAACATGGTTGAACTCGCCAGCGTGGCGAGTTACAACCAGCGCGACGAAAGACAGACCGAAACAGACGCCAGGCAGGAACAGACGACTGGCAGGAACAGACCGCGGACGGGAACAGACAAACCATAGTGGCGGCAGGGTCTTTTTTATAGAAACGGCTAGAACCAGTGACGTCAGCAACTGTATCACATCTTTTTGCTTCTGCGTAGCTCAAAGTATGTGTAATTTATTTGACGATCCCGGCTATTAAAAATGTTTAAACTTTGACAGTATCTGGACTTATCTACTAGAAGTCCAACGGCAGTCTCTTGAGAAATTTAGAGTAATTAATTTTAAAGTTTTAGCTGTTTAAGACTCCGCTTAGTGATACATTCAAATTTGGGTAAAATCCCTAAGTGTTCTAGAATTTTACGCGCATGTACAACAATCCGCGACAATCTATTTTACAAAAACTTAATTTCCGGACAAATGCTTAAACTTTTTATGGAAACTCATATATGTATGAAATCGTTTTGATTAGGGCTATCCACTGATGTAATTTTTAATTTAATATCTCTTTAAATAAAAAAGCTTATTTTTTTCTCTCAATTAAAATCACTAATTAAACTTTCCTGAATTACTTAATTTTATTGCCAAAATATCGGGGATAGTGCTGACTACAGCTGGTGATAAAAGTTCGGTTGTAGCTTTACGGGATTTAGAGATATTGCAAATCTTAGGATTCTTACTTTTATGATCGCGTGTTTCAAAACTTGAACAAAGCGGAATATCTCTTAAACCAAACGTTTCCCCGATATGATAATTACACTTTAAAATGATTTATATGGCAAGTTGTTACTGTGAGCAAGATTACAGGGAAATTACTTAAAAGTTGAAAACTGTACTTCTCGAAATTTCTAAGTCCCGCCTAAGCAAAACTAGAATTTGCCAAAATTCTATGGTTCTTACATGGTATGTTTCGTGTGTGTGTCGGTTAGACCAAGTAATAGCCGGAAACCGTTGACGTTCCACCATGCTGAATTTTCTAACCAGTGACTTACCTTAATAATGACTATGAACTTATAAATTTTCTAGTGGGGCTAGGTCGGTAAATTCTTCCTCTTCATAATCTGCAATTTTTTGGAAACATGTAGTTCAATCGCCTACTCAACTGTAAATGCAAATTTTCAAAATGTGACTTTGTAATAAACTCCAAATTTTTCTTCAAGTGGATTTTTATGTACTTTTGTAATGAACAGAAACCTTTCCTCAGCTTTTGGTTCAAATAAACTTTGGCTGTTAAGCTTTACAGTTGAATATCAAGGGAGCTACATGGCCATTTAAAAAATTATTAAGGCATATTCAGAGAACCTTTTAACAAGTTAAGTTTCAGTTAAGGTGCCTAAACCTATACTTCACCCCGGTATACTGGTTTAAGTCCTTACATCGAGTACATCATCAGTGCTAAATTCATTCACTCTGATAAAACTAAGCTCATACCTCGCATTAGCATCACACCTTCTGATATTGTTTTGAAAGAAGTTTTGTCAAGTAAGGAAGATTGAAAAAATGACATTTGACAAAGCCAATATTTTTTAAATATCTACTTTTAAAATGTTTTAAATCAAACATGTAGTATTTAATGATGATAACATTTTACAGTAAAAGTTGTATTTATTACTACTCTTTAAAATAAAATACTTTTCATTAATAAATATTTGCATTTACTTATTTCCTCGTATCACCATTTGGTGACTAACCACAATACTGCACAAAAGATTCGCAGCGGCCAGCTAGTATATTGCAGTTTTTCGTTTAAGAATAGAAGAGCTCCTCGCATAAACCAAAGAGAAACTTATCTAACATCAGTACCTGAAACCTCTACAAGATGGTGTTAGAGCCGCCCAAACACAAGAATGTCATTTTTTGTTGTAAAATCACATTTTTGCAGGGAAGACACCTTTTTAGGAAAACTTAAAAAGCAAAACGTTATGTAAATATGAAATTTCAACCAAATTGTTAGAGCCGTTTCCAGGATTCCAAATATATAATATGCAAGAATTACTCGTTTAAAGATATAAGATGATTGAAGGATAGTTCACAGGAGAGATAGGTAAAGCTTGTTCTGTTGGTTGATTGTCAGTTACTATTTTGACTTATATGATATTTTCCTTATGATGCCATAACATTTGTTTTTTTCCCTGGACAACAGCAGATTATAATTTTTATTAATAATGTTTAATATATGTATTGATTTTTTGATTTTCCTTCCTTTTCCTTACTTATTTATTAAAGAGCGTTGAAGAGAGACTACAACCTTGTCACACTCCTTGGTTATTTGTTATCTCCTTTGAAATTTTATATCCCAGATATAATTCAATTTGTGTCCTTTTATATATATCCTGCATAACTTGTTAAAATGTTTTGGCTATCCATTCTTATTTTCTGTTCTTGATTCCTATTTACTTTATCAAATGTCTTTTCATAATCTTCAAATGCATTGTAAATATTTAAGTTATATTATCTTTTCTTCTCCAGTATCTGTTTGATGCAAAATATGTTATCCATACAGGATATAAATCCTCATTGTTCTTCTTATAGAAAAGCATGTGTTATTACTTTGAGCCTGTTGTTTATAATTTTTTTGCATATATTTTATTTACGGTATTTAACAAACAAATTTATCAATAGTTATCAAGTGAATTTCTATCTCATGAAATAATTTCATCCTTCGACTATTCTTCCTAGATGATTCTCCTTTTTCATCAATTGTTAAGTGTAAGTATCTGAATTTAATAATCATTCTCCCATATATAATAAAGTCTAAGTTAATTTTTTCTAGCCCAGAAGCTTTTCTAGTTTTGAATTATCTTAATGCTGAATTGATTTCTCTAAGTCTATAAGATTGATTACTTTAATATCAGTATGATCTACACCTACATTCTCTTCTTTCTCTTCATGATTACTATCATACCGTAATTTTTATAGTGTTTCTTCTACTGTTACATTTATGTTAGCAGTTTCCCTTACATGTTTTTTTTTAGATGTTTCATACCGTAAACTTATAAGCCATCTCTTATCTACCATGTACATTAATTTCTACTGAACTTGTTAATCTGTCCCATGATTCATGTTTTACCTTCTTTGTTATTATCTTAACAATATTTCTTCTTCTTTTACACTCATTCACATTTTCTGGGTTTTAATCTTGTATCATTTTTAGATAAGACCTTTGCTTTTATTTAACAGCTTCTGCGACTTCTTCATTCCAAATCATAAGTCCAATTTTTAAAATTTCTTTTTCTTTCCAATGGCTTCATCTGTTGCTTTCAGTATTGATGAAGTTATGATTTCCCAATCTTTGTTGACATCATTATTGGATTTTGCAGTAAGCATTATTGTAATTGGCTTTGATATATTTTTTTACATTTTTGTTTAACTTTTTTAGCAAGTATTCTGATTTTTTAGATATCAAGATGATAATCTGAATATATCTCTCTGCCTCTATGTACTCTGGTGTCTACAACATCTGGACTGAATTTTTTATTGACCATTACATAGTCAGTAATAGATCGTTGTCCTCTTGCTGTCCATGTAAACTTATAGATATCCTTTTTTGCAAATAATAAATTCATGATATTTAATTGGCTGAAGGATGGAAATTCTTTCAATAATCTACCTTTTCATTCAAGCTTTATTTACCATTATAATATATGGGATTGGACAATTTCTTACTTGAGCATTATTAGTAAATCGCTTTAACTAATTTTATCTATTATAGCTTGATGATTTAATTTAATTGCAATGGAGCACAATGGAGCAATTTCCCTACACACCCATCTTCCCCATATCCTGCACCCACCTGCATTTGCCCTCTACAAATTTTACCTTTAAATTTTCGGTAAATTATTCATCATTTCTATGGTAACTCATTCCAATCCCTGATACCCTTACCTAAAAAAGAGAATCTTCCTACATCCTTGTGCCTGAAATCGAGTGCCAGCTTGTGGTCATCGTCATCTTTTCCCTTCCATGCACTACTTTTCATACCTACGCCAATATCTTTCCATGCCTCTTCGCCAGTATATGCCCTGTACACTCCCATGACCCTCCTCATCCTCCTCCTGTCTTGCAATGAATCCCATTTCAGCTCCTTTATCATATCCGTCACTGATTGCATTCTGTGATAATTTCCAGAAACAAATCTAGCTGCCCTTCTTTGCACCCTCTCCAACTCCTTTATTTGATACGTAAAATGAGGGTCCCATACTACACTACCATATTCGAGCAATGGTCTCACCAAAGTTTTGTAACCCAATTCCTTTACTTCTCCCGTATATCCCCTCATCACTCTCTCCAACAAGTGCAGAACTTTGAAACCTTTTCCTACCACCTATCCAATGTGTCCAGCCCAGTTAAGCTTGTTATCAAAAGTAATGCCAAGATATTTACATTTCAAGTCTTCAGCAAGCAATTCGTTCACCACCTTATATTCATAATTAACCTTTTGTTTTTTATTTGTGTATCTAATAAGCTGACTCTTCTTTGCATTTATCTTCATCCATGTTTACCAACCCAACTAGATATCCTGTCCAGATCACCCTGCAACTGTTTACAATCTTCTATCGTTTTGATTCTTTTATACAGCATTATGTCATCTGCAAACAATCTAATTTCAGATAGTAAACAATCAACACAATTATTCATTAGAATAATGAATAGCAATGGTTCCAATACGCTACCCTGTGGCACACCCATTTTTGCTTTTACTCTTTTGATACTACATTTCCTACCCTAACTTTCTGTTTTCTACCTTTTAAAAACTCTTCTACCCAGCAAATCACTTTCTCATCCACTCCAATGGTTTTTACCTTATTTACTACCATTTTATGGCTTTCTCTGTCAAACGCCTTTGACAGATCTACTGCTACACTATCAATTTGGCCTCCCTTGTCCATTTCATCTGAAATATCTTGCATATATCCCACCAACTAAGATTCACATGAATATCCTTGTTTGAACCCATGTTGCCTGTTTGGAAACCACTTACGTTCCTCACATATATTTCTGATGTGGTTGCATATCAATCTTTCCATTAATTTACCTACCACTGATGTCAAACTGATTGGCCTGTAATTCTCAACTCTATTTTTCACCCCTCCTTTAAGTACCGGTACTACTATTGCACTTTTCCAGTCCTGTGGTAAGTAGCAAGTATCCAGACTCAATTTATATAATATTTCAAGATAAGGTACAATGTCATAACCGGCTATCTTTAAGATATCTGTATTAATATTATCTTCACCAGCCACTTTATGTTTTTTCAGCTTTCTTATTTCCTTCATGATTTCCTCAGGATGAATATCAAATTTTTTCAGTCGTCATTTCTAATTGTGTTGTTAAGCTCATTCTCCAAATTAGACCCTCCTGTTTCTGATTCATTGTCCCTAATGCTTTCACTGAACCAGTTACTTAAAATCTCTGCCTTTTTCAAATCGTTAGTAACTTTTTCTTCATCCTTATCTATAAGTGTCTCTACACCCTCCCTTGCCCTCAGTTTCCTGATATAGCACTAGAAATTTCTAGATGCATCAGTCAATGGTCCTCCTGGACTGACAATACTTTTCATAAACCCATCTTTAGCCATTTTCTTTGCTGTTATTAAGTCCTTGTTTAGTTGTTTTAAATATTCCCTACTACCCTGCTGTCTCTTAACTCTGTTATGTTCTTTTCTTACCAACCTCTTTAACCTCCTCACTTCCCTATTATAGTACATAGGTTCTCTACTTCTCTTTATTTTCTGCCTTGGAATAAATTTTTCTTCCCCCTTTCTTATTATCTCCTTGAACTCTTCCCACCTTGGCCCTACTGTACTTGGACCTTCCTTCCATTTGCTGAATTGTTCTCTGAAATATCTCTTCAAATTCGAAACCTGTGCCTTTTTATAATTTTACCTATTTCCCCCTTCAATTTTGGCTGCTGGTTTACTGAATCCTCTAATATCCATCACAACTGCTTCATGATCATTTATTCCTTCAGTTACTTGATACCTCAAAAGGTTTTAATCGGGCTTAATTAGAAATATATCCAAAATATTTTGTCATCTAGTGTTTTGCTCAACCAATTGTGTAAGTCCTCCTTCCCTTATTAAGATATTTGCAAATCTTTGTTCCCTTGTGTTATTTATCTTATTTCCTTCCCAGTTTACACCTGGTTAATTTAAATCCCCACCGATGATGATCATTCTATTCTCACCTCTGAAATCTGAGTATGAATTTAATTTCTCCCCAAGAACCTCATCCTCTTCTGTCATTCTTCCACTGCGGTAAACAGCCAACACTCTGATTTTTTCTTTTTTATTACCCCAGAAATCTACCCCAAGTAACTCATGGTCTTGATCTATGATTGCCAGTGAACTGTGGTAGTTTTTGTTAACTAGTATGAAAACTCCTCCACCAATTGCTCCTCTATCTCTATGGTACACTCTGTAACCATCAGGAAAAACCTCACTGTCTAGTACTTCTTCTTTTAACCAACTCTCTACCCCAATTATTACTTGTGGTTCATGTATCTCTATTGTTTTGCCATCAAATTGTTCAGATTCTTCTTGTTTTTCTTGTGTGGCATATATAGCTATCAAATTTAGGATGGTTCTCTCTGCTTTAATTCTTAGAACCAGAATCTTTTCATTTATCAAAGTGTAGCTGACTATTTTATTTTTCCATTTTCTATCCACTAATATTGCTACTCTTGCTGCAGCTCTTTCTTTCCATATGACTCCTCTGTAAATTATTGTATATCAATTTCTTTTGTTCCCTGGCCTTTCTTTTTTTGTCTTTGTAATTACAGCGGTGTTAATCCATCAAGATTTTCTTACTCTGAGGTTAATGATGACAATGAAACTGCTATAAGCACTGAAAGTAGGATAGAAAAAATATCTTACCACAGATGACAGCAGAAGGTCCAGGTGAACACACACATGAAAAAAACAACAGAAAACATTCACACACTTCACACTATTTTAGTTAATAACCTTATTCATGTAGCAGGCATAAGGCAGGGGGAAAGATGTGTACACATCCAGACCTACGAAAGATGAAACGAGACAGAAGGTTGTGATTGAACTGGTGGTGAGGGGCAAAAAATTGACCTACCATTATTGTGGAACTGAATAATCCCTGTGATTATCAGTCGAGGTAAAATATGTTACAAGAATAAATTATTTTGATTTGTTACAATAGTAAATGTGCAAATAAATAAATAAGTCAGCCACCACTGCCTATTCTAATACTTCGACAGGGGAATCCTTTCCTGTTATCTGACATGTCACCTGAGCTATCACTCACGTAATTTACCAACAGACCTATCTTCACTTCACTGCTTACTACACTGATCTCACAAATCAACAAACTGTCCTACAGGATGAACAGCCAGAGGAAAAATTTTTTTCTGCCGATCCAGACCATCCAGTCGCAATCCATGCCACCTCATATGATTCCATCAATAACAATTAAAGTTGTCAGAGTTTTCCCAGACACAACTAACTGTTCAGAACATTGTAGATGAGAACTGGCCTATTGACATATTATTAGGAGTTAACTGTTCATGGAGTTAGGATAAACAGTTATCACCTTGACTATAACCGTGTTTTACGCTTTGGATGTTATAATGTTCAAAAGTTTTGGTCGTCACCATCTTGATACCCTCAAAACGGAAAAGGTAGGTTCATCAATTAAATAAAATTCACTGCTTCTAAGTTAAAGTTAAAAAATCACTCTATTCTTGAGAAATTTTTTTACTAGTCTGAACAATCTGCAGGCAATCGGAAATCTTTACCAAATAATTTGACTGCAGGTTATGATAAATAATCAGACCAGACCAAACCCCGTTGCTGAATGAAAGTCACATGAAAATATTTGAAACTGTTCTGCCACATTCCTCAAAATCTTAAGATGGCTGCCTACATTGTCTTACACTATGCTTTCACTTCCCTCCTTCCCGTGCTAAATAAGCCTGGACAGACACACGTTCTACTCCAGTGATTTCCAGCGGCAGGCAGCAACTAGTTCCCGTTTTTTGTATAAGGATCCTAGCACCAGTCAGCCAGGATTCTTCCGCCATAGCCAGCCATGTTACCTCCCAGAGTGTGAAAAGGATGTATCCCTGCATGTGTGATTTTGTCATACTTTTAACTTTAGTTACTCAAAATATTCCTATTGATCTGAAATTTTGCCAGTAGCTAGTTTGATTAAAAAATGTTAATTTTAGTCCTTATGAAAATTTTCGTAGCTGGCAATAAAAAGTTATTTTCTGTTATAAAAAAAATACTTCTAACTTTCACAATTTTACAGCAACGAAGCTGAAATAACTTTCAAGTTTACTTCTAATTTACAGCTCTTTCATTTGTTACTAAGAATGCAATGTTAACTATTTTCTAACAGGTTGAACGAAGGTTGCTGCAAAATATTGTGTAATTGTTAATTTTGAAACTGTAATTAACTACTGGACATTTGTAAAACACATTTTAAATAATTCTACATGTTCATATTTGCAAATTGTGTAAATTTGAAGTCACTACCTGATTTCTTTGATTTATTATAAAATTTGTGAAATTGTCCACTTGAAAGCTTTCTGTCTAAGCCATCTTGCCAATGTATTGCCAGCAAAAATCTTACAAACATTTACTGTCTCTTATCTTGACCCAATGACTTCATGAATTTAAATGAAACTAACTGAAAACTGTTTGTATTGTATTATGCTTTATTTTGAATAAAGTTTTCTTAACTGAATTTATGTATTTTCGCAACTGGTTAATTTTACCTTTTCCCCGTGTTCAAAGGTTTTCAGTACTGCTCAAAAATCAACTTTTATACTTTACTGAGCTTTTCCAAAGTTTCTACAGCTATTTAACTTGATTTATGGCTTTGACTAAGCAACTGACCTTAAAGCTAATTTGTAATGTTATTCAATTGAGTCTGCTGTTCTGTAAATAAATTTCGTTACACAGTTTGTGAAATTTTAGGTTACCTTACAATATCATAGACAGTAGACGTACCCTTGGCCTCAACCTATGCTAAGACCCCACCTATAGACCTGTCACAAATTTACAGTCAGTTTGTTATTTATTATTAATTCAAGCCCACTATGGAGCACTTATATATTTTTTGATGTTTGCTTATGTTGCCAATACCTATTGAGCCCAACTAATAATTTTTCCTCTTTCTGCTGTGAGATGGTTTTCCTAGATTTAGTAACTTTTAATGGAGTGGACCAGGAGTTAAACAATATTACAAAATTTGGAGTGATCTGCACTATCAGTATTGGAAATCCCAATTGAATCGAAGTAATTTTATGCCTTATAGATCCATATGTTACCTGTCTTATAGCTTTTGATAAGTGAGAAGATCTTCTTTGCAAACCTGTTGCTGTCCATTCTCAGAATGCGACTGTAAAACTTCAGTCCCCTTTGTCACATGCTGATGTTAGCGGTTTCCAACAGTTGTTTCCATTTGGAGTTAATAAGTTGTTTTGGATTTTGATTTGGGAACAGAACAGCAGGCATTTTTTATTGATG
This sequence comes from Vandiemenella viatica, assembly GCA_031002005.1. Lineage (NCBI taxonomy): Eukaryota > Metazoa > Arthropoda > Insecta > Orthoptera > Morabidae > Vandiemenella > Vandiemenella viatica. The sequence goes on from JARYHS010008074.1 coordinate 183,747,215, forward strand.
AGTTAGTAGCAAAATTGAACTTCTAAACTTTAGTTTATACAAGATGACCCAACAGATTTTGTTCTTTCTAAATTTCAATAAATTTGTTTGTGATAATTTTATGAATTTGGGAAAGCTATTGGAAATATGTAAACAAAGTAAAAATGAGAGTAAAAAACATTTTTCTGAGTGATCATTGCATTTATTAACGTTTGTGTCCACAGCTATAAAATTTGAGGAGGAATACATTCAGAAGGACGCTCTGGTGGCAATTTCCTCACATACTCATCTTCCTCCCCTTTCATGCACCTACATTTGTCTTCTACAAATTTGAACTTTAAATTCTTTCAACATTTTTTGGTAAATTATACATCATTTCTTGTGGTAACTTTTCCAGTCCCTAACACCCTTATCTAAAAGAAAATCTTTCCTATATCCTTGTGCCTGAAATCGAGCGCCAACTTGTGGTCATCTTTCCAATTGAAAATGTTAAAGCTATAGATCTACAAATTTATTTACAAATATGTTAAAGTGTAATCAATCCTTTAGTTGTGCCTATTACAAGACATTCTATCTTTTATTTTTTAGTACCTGGTGATGGAGGGAGTCAGTTAGAAGCAAAGTTACACAAGCCCTCTGTTGTACATTATCTGTGCGAAAAGACTACAAATGACTATTTCAGTTTATGGCTGAACATGGAGCTACTTGTCCCTGTTGTAATAGACTGCTGGGTAAGACCTTCTCATATCTTTAGATTCTTGAATATAATTTACTGAACTTAACATTTTAGAAACTTTAAATAATGTTTTATTCTTGTATTACATGTGTTATTTCAGATTGACAATATGCGCTTAATTTATGATAATGTAACACGGAAAACATCTAATGCTGAAGGAGTGGACATCAGAGTTCCAGGATTTGGTAATTCCACGACTGTGGAATGGATTGACCCCAGCATGGCATCTGCAGGGGCTTACTTCAAAGACATAGCTAATACTCTACTGCCCCTAGGTTATTCTCGTAATATATCAATTCGTGGTGCTCCTTATGATTTCAGGAAAGCACCAAGTAAGTTTATTTCTTTTAAAGACCTCGATAATCTTTTATATTAGATTTTGTACCTTTTCCTCGATCTACTGATATCTTTAATACTGTTTTAGATGAAAATAGCGATTACTTCAAAGATCTGAAAACTCTCATTGAAGATACGTACATTGTAAATGAAAAACAACCTGTGCTACTACTTGCACATAGTATGGGAGCCTTAATGTGCCTCCATTTTTTACATTTGCAATCTCAACGATGGAAAAATAGATATATCCGTGCAATGATCACACTTTCTGGCGCATGGGGAGGTTCTCTGAAAGCACTCAAGGTTTATACTGTTGGTAGGTAAATTAACCATTGAAGAAGTCATAAACTTAGGAATATGCATCACTATATCTTAGCTATAGAGTATAAATTGTGAAAGATTGCCAAAATTGATTGTTTCTTGTCTAATGATATTCCTTAAGGTTAGTTTTAAAATTTTTAATGTTTCATTTATTCTTGGGCTGAGGGAAGTTTATTGAGCTGTAGTTGAGACTTGTGTTTTCAAAGATAGTGCAAGCTCATGCATTTCTACATTTTTGTTTAGCTTTAAATAATCTGTATACAGTGTGGTTCTCAGGATCAGTATAATGACAGCTAATAATCAAAAATCTAACATACCTCACTTTAAGAGCTGCAGGAAATAGTTGATGTTTTGATTCAGCATTTTGGCTTCAGTGCTTACAAAAAATTATTATATTTGAAGATAAACTAAAATGTGAAGAAGTATTTCTATTTTAATTAAAAATTGGGAGGAGGCACATCACTTTTCTGGAACCACACTGTATTCATTAAAAATTAATTTCCTACTGCAAAACAATTTCTCAGACGTATCTCTGTCACACCGTTTATCCTCCCATCTCCAAAGTTTGATTTGTCCATTTTTTTTTATAATTATTTAGCAGTAATCTGAAAATTCAAAATATTTATGACAGATAGATTTGTATGTATTTAGGAAAAAGAATGACAACATTTCTCAACTCGGTCATTCCTATTATCCCTGTTATGAATACCATCAAATCCTGCTTTTTAGTGAAATCATACTTAATTTTTGTTTCCTCAGCCAAAGTAAAAACAATAAATTTTCTTGTTTCATAATTTTTATGGCTAGTTTGATGCAAATATCCAGTTCTTCATATCCTGCCAATCTGTTTAACTCTGCTTTCCAGTTATGATTTACATCTCTGTTTCTTGCTTGAATACTGTAATCTTTGTCTTCTACTACACACCATGTTAATAAAATGAATTGATTCAGTACTACTCAAAATATTGTCCTTCATTCTACAAAATTAATTTCTTTATCTATCATTTCTGATGTGTGTTAACTATGTATTTTATATCTTTGTCAATTTTCAACACTTTGCTTACTCACTGAATTTAGATATATTTTTTCTTCTTTCTGGCTTTTCCAGTTTATTTATTCATTTTGTATGGCCTAGCAACTAATGTAATACATATAAATATATACAATATTTACAATGACAAGAACATTGGTAGCATTCACAAGTTGATGTCCAGTTGTTGCAGCCATTCAATTAAGGAAGTTGTAGCACTGAAAACATCTTGAAATGGTCCATCATAGTTCCTTAGAGGAGCATTCCTCCACACTCTCGGAAGGAGCTTCACAGTCACTGGCAGGAGAATCCTGATGACCCCACTTATACAGTATGGCATTGCATTTGGCGTAATCTGTTCTTAGGTGATTTAGTTTGACCTACTGGTCTCTATTCAGGTGGAATCCAGGAAGTCCAGTTGTGGAATCTTTAATATCTGGATGTTTCGCAGGTGCAGAGTTCCAGCTTTGTCGCCATTTTCCCTTGACATCAATGTCAAACACATCTTGCCATACTGGGTTTCTGGAATTAAGACAAGTGGGGGGTAGGTCATTTAGGACCTCATGGGTTGGGAGATCCTGTGGATGGTCAGGATGCTGTAGTTTTATCCACTCACGTGCCATTGCTTCTTGGCATCTTATGTTGCTGATCAGATGTAACCAGGGGACTGTGGTGGATTTTAGTGTGCCAGTTATTACTCTCATACACTTGTTGAGATGTACATCAATTTTTCTAGTGTGAGCACCATGCTGCCACACTGGAGCACAGTACTCAGCTACAGGGTACACCATGGTGAGAGCGGTTGCTCGTAGTGAGTCTGCATCAGCTCCCCACGAAGCACCAGCTAGCTTCTTCATGATGTTGTTCCGTGTTTTAAGTTTCTGACTTGTGTTTTACTGGTGTTTTTTGGATGTCAAAGGTGATGCCAAGATATTTAGGATAAAGATTATGTTTGACTCTCTGGTGGCAGAAGTTCACTTTGAGCTGCTGCTGTGCTATTCTATTGCTCAAATGGAATGCGCATACTTCTGTTTTCCTCGGGTTTGGACAAAGTCTCCACTTGATATAATATGCATTCAGGGTTTCTAAGTCGTTTGAGAGAATGCTTTTACCTTGATCCAAAGTGGTGATAGCTAAGTCGTCATTGTAGCAGAATTTATTGCCAGTTGTTTCGGGCATGTCACTGGTGTAAAAGTTGAATAGCAATGGCACTAGTACTGACCCTTGAGGTAACCCATTTTTTATTTTAAATGTCTTACTTTTCTTTTGCCCAATAGTGACCTTGAAATATCGGTTGGTCAGCATGTTATTCAGGAGTGATGTCAGTTTTCTGCAGGATATATGTTTTTTTAGTTTAAATAGCAGTCCATCCAGCCAAACCATATTGTATGCCAATGTCAGCAATACAAGCTACTGATGTCTTTAACTTCTTCTGAAATCCAGCCTCAATATATGATGTCAGTACTAATAATTGTTCACAACAGCTCCGTTTTAGTCTGAAACCTTTGTTGGTGATATGTTATTTATTATTCCTCAAATACGGTTAAGAATGAGACGTACTAGAAGCTTATAGCAAACACTAAGTAGAGCAATGGGTCGATAGCTTGAAGCATCATCTCCAGGTTTGAGGATCACCAAAGTGTGAGCCATCTTGAATTCTAGGGGGATGATCCCAGTGTCCAGGATATCGCTGAAGAAGTTCTTGAGCCATGTTCTTCCCTGTTTGCCAAGCTATCGTATGAATTCTGGGAAAATGCCATCCAATCCTGCTGCCTTCCTCATTTTTAACATTTTGATGGCTTTTTCAACTTCTTCGTGACTGAATGGATTAGGAAAAGTAAGGTTATTTTGGAGGTTTTTATCCATATCAATCATCTCACTCTCCATCTGTTTCTTGATGGCAGGATCTATTGGGACTTAATCAGCTCTTGTTTTGATGTGTAATGCCATTTCAGTTGGTGTAATTCCTGGCTCCTCTTTGCATGTGTTTGAGGCTGCACCCAGTTTTCTGTGGAGAGTCCATGCTTTTCTACTGGAGTGATTAAAGCTCATTTGAGAAGTTAGTTCTTTCCATTTCTGTTTCCTCCCTTCATTTAATTTTTCTGGTATTCTTTTTCCTGTTTCAGGGTCACCAGTTTTTTAATAATTTTCATACAGGGGTGGATCCAGGATTTTGGTTTGGGGGGCTTGGCTTGAGTAAATTTTGATTCATAGGGCATGCCTTCAGTGGATTTTGGTTTTCGGGGGGGGGGGGGACTTGAGTTGGTCATGGGGTAGTCTTTATAGCCTCCTCGGGCCTTAAATCCGTAGAGGAAAAAAAGGGTCTTCAAAATTATAATGTTGGGTGCACCTAGGCTTGAGCCCCCTAGCCCCCCCTGGATCCATCCCTGTTTTCATATATAGTTTGGGTAGATTTACCCCAGCATGGAATGTATTGTTTCCTGTATCCTCAAGGGATGTTTCGTCTAGCTGCAGTGAGAACAATACCTACAAATCTCTTATAGTTTTTTGCTTTTGGGGGTATCCATCGTAGGTTACTATCTACTTCGGAGCTATATGGATCCCAGTTGGCCCTCTTTAAGTTCCACCTCGGTTTATGAATCGATCTGATAACAGGTATTGTGATACCAATACTGATTAGTGTGGGTCTGTGTTGGCTTCTTGGAAAATGCTGGGGCTTTCCGTATGTGAACTAAAGGTTTTCTTTCATCTGTGAAAACAAACACTAGATCAGGATTGGTGTCAGACTGCCATCTAGCAGAATGGAATGTTTCCTTTTCTTAGGCATCGTAGCTGAGATACAGATCTTGAATTTCACACCACATGTTAAGTTTCTCTCCATTTTCATCAGTATTTGGGTAACCCCAAGATGTATGTCTCCTATGTATATGTTTTTCCAGTGTTTATACTTCACTATGATAAAATACTATTCTTCATAACTATAGCTTTCTAAATAGTTTTCAATTTCTTTTTGCTCAAGTAATTTTTTTAAATATTTCCCTTGCTTCACACATCTATTGTAATTGTACTTCCTACTATATGTTTTGGTTGCCACTTATGTTGCATTTGATCAATTTTAGATGTGCAGCAACCTGTTTTTATTTTTATTTATCATGCTGTTTATGCCTTTGTTCTACTTTTCTAATACTTTATCATATATTTTACTTATATAATAATATATTTTACTTATATACTTAGATTAACAATATAATAGTTATACCTTTTATATTGAAACTTTATCCTTACACAATTTTTCTTAGTTGGAAATCACTTCTTCATTCATATTAAATATCAAGTAGTGATAGTTTATAGCTTTGTGTTGTATCAGTATTAATTAATGTTTGGCTCCTTTCTTTTTGTATAGCCAACTGATTCTTGTAAAAGAGCCATCTAGTATACCTCCTCTTCTTATAATGCTGTCTCCTTAGAGAAATTTGGCAACTATAATTGAATAATTTTCCCTTTTAGCATTTGCTTTTATTAAGGATGAAATATTGTAGATTTCAAACCACAGCCAGAAGTTCTGCAAGCGGGATACTTTCCTTTGACTAGGTACCCATTTTCTTTCATATTGCCTGCAGTGATAAGATGCAACAGAGCGTGGTGAGTGAACGGTTAACGTTCTGGCCTCGCATTCGGGAGGACACGGGTTTGAATCCCCGTCCGGGCATCCAGATTTGGGTTTTCCATGGTTTCCCCAAATCACTCCAGGCGAATTCCGGGATGCTTCCTTCAAAAAGGCCATGGCCAAATTCCTTCCCACTCCTTGTCCCCAGCCCCATCCTGCCTCTAATGACCTTAATCGTCAACAAGGCGTAAAGCAATAAGTAAAAAAAAAAAAAAGATAGAAAGTAAGACAAGATGTAACCAAAAGATGTGACCATTGCTTTCTTGCATTTTATAATATCTGGAGTTTTCAATCTCTCACAGTAAAGAACTTCTTCATTCGTAACGTTACTTTATAAAGCTATAGAGGGTGATTCCAGTGTTATACTTTATCATGTATATTGGAGGTGACCATGATTTATGATGTGGTGGACTGGTTCAAACAACTCTAGAAGAAAGTATTAAAAGTTTGGAGAAAGATGGCAGATAATGAACAAGGGATTAAGCCTACCAAAAGCCAATTTCCAACAAATTCATTCATTGGATAACCATAAGTGTTAATGTTCCAATAAAGACTCTAAGGAGACTGTATTCAATTTATGTTTCAATATTAATGGTCTTGTTTAGGATAAGAAATGAAATATGTGTGCCTAGTTTAATGTGTGTGATTGTTTGGATTTGTTGGGATATTTAGTTTGGATTTTGTAAAACTTAATTAAGAACTCTACGTTGAAACCAGTGAGAATGGTGGTGAGAAGTCTCTTCTCCATTATTGCAAGAGCTGAGTCTTGATTGGAACATAAGTGAGAGTACATGAAATAAGTTGAGCAGGCATCTGGGGAAAGTGGATTCTGTGATGTAGCAGAAGTTTGACTCAATCTGATGACAGTACGCGATGGATATACTTGAGTTAAGGTGTTTGAATGTATCTGGGACTTTTAATTAATTGTGAACAATTGACAAGATATTAGCTAGTGGTTTGATTCAATAATTTTTGTTAAAGTTAGTGTGTTTAATGATTCTTTGATAAAATTGACTATGAGAATATCTATCTTCTGATCTATTTGAAGAAACTGCATCTTCAGAAACCAAGAACCAAGTAAATGATTGATTTGTGATCATTTTGTATTCTTTTGGGGAGAAAATAAATTATAGAAGTGCAAAGCGGTAAATTAAAATTAAACTGGATGAGAGTGAAAATTAATTAAATGGTTCTAAATAGAATACAGAGCTGGGCAAGAAATGGCAAGAAGTAGCTTGTGGTTGACTTAGAGGACACATTTTTCTGTTTTGCTAGAAGAAAAGGAAAGGATGAGCAAATAAGGGGTAAAGAAGATGAAGAATCAATTGGAGGAAATTTGAAGAATATATCAGACAAAATTAGCAAGGGAATATTTACTGAGAGATATCAAGTAATCAATGATGTGCCAAAGACAAGAACAGTGAAAACTTAAATTTTGCAAGAGGCAAAAAATGGTGCAAACGTGGGCAGTAGCAATTGCACAGGATGCAAAAATGTACTGATAAATCATGCTACAACTGGTAGCACTGCCGCCTTCACTGACAATTATTGCTGAACAGCTGTTTCAAATACATTAGCTACTGCAACATGTGATGAAGTCAACCAGTCATGCCAAACAAATAAGGAAGTGAGGTCTATATTCTATAATAACCTGAGGAAACATTAATGAGAAGAAGAGAATAAAGAAATGTGGAATTAGTTTTGCACTCTTACCATTGTAATAAAGTTTAAAGGCAGAGAGGTGAAAGCATTAATCAACTATAGAGTGAATATTTCATGCATTTTGGAAACACTATTCAAGGATCTTACGGGAGCTCAATCAATCAAGGTTTATCCACTAAACGGGAAGACGTTTACATCCACAACTTAGAACAAGAAAAAACAGATAAAGCAACAGGTACAGATGGAAGGCGACATTAGGGCACAGTTATCCAAGATAATAGTGTTTGTCCTTCCAGATTTAATGTAGCTTTCATTCTTCTATCAGACTAGCTCAGTCAAATGCAAGTGAAGTTAGATTGGGAGGAATAGAGTCTGGAGTACATTGTTGCGTGGGTGTGATCGGCCGAGCGGAAACTTGATACGACAGAGCTGAGAGGGGGAGGGGGGGGAGCTGTGGTTGGTTCTCCCTTGTCGCCTACCCACCCCGGTTTGAGAGCAGTCTGCAGGCTTATTGCCAAGGAAGTAACTGAGCCTTAGCTACTGAGAAACTGCAGGCACTGTATAAGCATACTGATTGGTACTAAGATATTTACATAAATATTTTCATACATCTTTAGTTGCAGAGAGGTGACTTATCTCATAGAAATGATAACAACACATATGAAAACTATTGGTTTATTACACTTGAAGGCAGATTGGCATACACATTACATGATTGATTACTAGCGATGCTCAATACTGATTGGCTGAAATTTATTTATACTCCATTGGTGACTTATTACTGGCATTGCACTATACTGATTGGTTAACATTTAATTATATTCCATTGGTTGATTGACAGCAGGGTAAGGCACATTAAACGCTATTGAAATGAGTGACTATCGGTGAATGCGTTAGTTCCTACTTGAAGGTTGACATACTGTTATGAAGACAGACACGCTAGCAGTGGATCAAGTAAGCTTTAAGTACCTGTTAGGTGGTGGTGATGAATGGTTTGTCCATGGATCTTCTTAGATGTTGTCGAGTCCTAGATGTGAGATGGACTGCCTAATGCAAAGTGTAACTAGTCTACAGGAAAACTTGTTAAGGATGCTGGTGGGGTTAAAAGGTACTTTTAATTGGCTCACTGAAACTAAGTGTGGGACGGTCAGGGCGGAGTGGGGACTGCATAGTGTGGTGGTTTCCAGGCTGACATAAGCTTAGCAAAGCTATCCTATCTGCCATGGGTTTCCTCTTGTAAGCACTCCCACATAGTTGGGAAACTGCTGTGGTACACCATCCGGTGTAATTTCAGTGCTGTGTAGCCTGTGATAAGAAACTGGTGTAATGTGGTTGTAAGCTATGTACTGAGTTACAGGCATGGGGAGCAAAGCTGGCTACGTGTCTCGGCCATCATCTTGGGATTTGGTTACAAAAGATAACGGCTACTGCTTTGTGCGAGCTGGCTTGCTGGTATGACTTGAGATGTGAATATTGGAATTTAAGATGTGTTTGAATAAAGGCTTCAAATCTATATGCTATACCTTAGAATAAGCGAACCTGTGACAACATTATTATGGGAAAGCGAGTGAAGCTGGAATTTAGGAAGATGATGTCAGGTGAAGAGGAATTCAGGTAATTTCAGAGAGTAAATGTAAAATGTTTACACATGGAGGGGAAGTCTTTTGGAAAGGCTTTGTTGGTAGCTCTAGTTTCGATGATGGAAGAAGCAATAGAATTGGTATTCGGCAGAAAGCAGTGGGATTGTGATGGAGAAGGAACTGCCCAAAAAACAGACATCTGGAGTAGGTAGTGGTGGAATATTTACAAGATATCTTTAATTTAATTTAATTGCAATGGAGCACACACTCCGGTGGCAATTTCCCTACATCCCTATCATACATGAATATCAAGATGTGTTGTAGTCCTAAGGTACAACTGCAATTTTAAAGTGCTAAAGGGACATGCACTACTAAATAGTATAGATTTAAGAATCTCAGGTAAACTGAAATCAGTGAAAAAGATACAGAAAAAAAAATCATGTGACCTACTTTGGTTTGTCCCATCTGGAATTCAAATGTGTGGCTATCCTCAGATAGTTCTCACTATGCAATTGGGGCTGAAAGGTTTTCAGGTGGTTGAAGTTTATGAGGAAAGATTGGACAATTGCTCTTAGCAGTCAGACAAACACGAACTAGTATACCATACCTCGGGAGGGGAAAAAAGGGGGGGGGGGGAAGGGCAAGGCTCCAGCATTGATTTGTAGCTTCCAGAAAATGAGACTTATCTTTCTGGACAGAAAATGATCATATGTCCAGATCACAAAGCACTATCTTTTTTGATGAGTTTCAGACTGGTGCGTGGAAGATTACTTCTTGGAGAAATCAAATTCGAAGTTAAACATGGGTCCAGAGAGTAAAACATAATTTTTTGAGATTATTGATAGACTTGATAAAATGGAAGTGTGACATCCACCTGCTACATGAAGCTTGCTTAAACTTAAGGAGAAGTAACAAGATATTTGATCAATTTAAAAGACTTTGCAAGAGGATAATGAGATTTTTAAGTTAAGAGACCACCTAAACAAATTGCTGGAGGAAAATGACTAACTTTTTGTACAAAGATATTTTGTTTTGGAACAGCTCAGGACAGCTTGTGATAATTGGAGGCTTTTATTTATTTATGTGTTTATTTATTATTCCTGTTCCATAGATTCCTACTCGGGAAGGACCTGTTATGGTTAAGATATATACACACAATATGAATAACAATCATAGTGAAAATGTATGTTACAAAGACATAAATAAATAAATAATAAAAAATAATTATTAATTCTTTCAATTGAATTTTGTAAAAGTCAGATTAGATATAACTAATACTTTTATACATCTTGAATGATGTAAAAGGAATTGCCAAATGATAATATCTCATTTTTTCTCTAAATACATCTTTATTGTCAACAAACTGTTTTATACTTTTAGGAAGTTTATTATACAGATGTGTCCCAGAAGAGTTAACTAATATTTGTACTAGTGACTGATTTTTTTGGTTTTGTACAAGCCATTTTTGTTTCTTGTATTGGGTTGTGTATCCTTGACTTTGTTGTAAACAAATTAAAATGTTCTATAACAAGGAATATGGGCGAATGAATATACTGAACAGTCATTTTAAGAATATTGAGCTTTTTAAGGAGTTATCTGCAAGAAGGTCTCAGTTTTACTGTACACAGCATCTTAATTTTTTTTTTTTTTTTTTTTTTTTTTTGTGAGGAGTTTCCCCCAAAAATCGTGCCATACAACATGAGTCAATCAAAATGAGAGGAGTAAACCTATTTTGTTAATACTAGATTTGCTTGATACCTGATGCCTGTGTTGATGCATTTAAATTATGGGCACAATGGTCCACACTAATGTTATTGAATCTTAAGCAGCAATTTGTAGGATAACAGACAGATTATCCTAGAATGACATTACATATTTTAATGTATAATATATCTTTGAATTTTGGTGTTCCTTGGCAAAGGCCAGTTGGTTTTACTTTTGGAAAGATTCCATAACAACTAGCGACGAGTGTGTTGCCTTAGGTTGGTTGGCACATAAGGAGAACTTGTATATCAGAAGTCCAATTTATAATTTGATGTGATTTTTGTTGTTGGCAGTTGGAACACATTAAAAGTGCTTAAGACAGTACAAAGTATATGACTGTCATTTTGTTAGTGTAACAGCACCACAGTAAAATGAAATAAATAGCACTAACCACAGCTAAAACCAAGAATATTAAATAATAATTAAGAAGAATAAAATCACAGAAAATATAACAAAAATCTTTGGAAATACAACAACTTCTACTATAATGTTTCAAGAAGAATTGTTAAATTATTGTCAGCCCGTGATGTTTGCCAGGAAGTATAAGTGTGGGGAATCTGAAAAATACTCTCACAGATAAGGTTAAAGAGTTTGTAGCAGTGGTTGTGTATGGACTACTTCCTACATCCAGAAGGGTGGCTATTGATGTTTTCATGAAATATGTGAAACTGTATTGGATTGAAACAGCTACAACTAAAACTTGCTAACAAAATCATGGGAGAGTATATTCCTGAAATGGGAAAGCCAAGGAAAACCATTTAAACTAACACACCACAATATTGCTGTGAGGCATGATTTGAACAGCTGAAAAGGGAAGGAGTTGAAGACCATAAAAACTTGATGTTATCATGCCCAAAGCAATATGGCTGAAAGAGGAATGAATGAGATTGGGAGGTGTTTTTCAACATACTGTTGCAAACAGTATTAGAGATGGGCTTTGGTGATAGAGAAGCTGGAAGAGATTTTGAACAATATACTTCATGATTTAATCTCATTACATTTCAGAAGCTGACAGTGCAAACAGCAACAAGATATTCTGTGATGAAACACCAAGAGAAAGTTAAGACTGCTTGCAAAACTCAAAGAAGGTGAAAATACAAAAGGAGAGGAACAACAAAAGAGGAAAAATGATGACTTATCAGAATGGAGATTTGGGGCTGGTGCATATGAACTTCAAACCATCAAGTATTAATAAAGAAATTAAGAAATTTAAAGTCTGTTGTGAAGTACTGTATAGAGCAGGAGTCCCCAAATTTTTTATGCAATCGACCCCTTCATAGAATATTTGCCTTCTTATCGACCCCCAAATTAAGTATTTAATAAAAAAATTAAATCACTTTTGGCATTTCTGATGTTTAGCAATAAGTAAACTTGCATAACAACCCAACGAAAGAATTTATAGTTCCCATATCTTATAAAATCCACAAATAACATAAACAGAAAAAGTAGATATTTTCCACTGTTATTATACTCTTAAAAATAATAACAGAATTATGGAAAAATTGAAATTTGCCTATAGTTCCTAAACCATATGTGTCATAAAACAAAATACACAATTATCTTTTATGACTACTATTGAATAAGTTAAAAATGTATATACATGGCTTTTTATTAAAATAGTTGATATTAGTGAGATGGATTTGTCTGAAAAGCAACACCAAGATTATTGATATTCGGTTGAAAATTCTTAAGTTTTAGTCGCAAATCACCACAGTTTTCCAGGTTCAATCTGTTCTTCTGTTTTGTATTACGAGTTCTTATTGGAATATTTCCATTTTTCCCTAGACAGTTTAATTGATCCTCTTTAGTATTAATCAACCCCCTTTTGACCCCCACCCCCATGTATTAATCGACCCTGGAGAACTCTTATTGACCCATTGGGGTTGACATCAACCACTTTTGGGACCCCTGCTGTAGAGTGTTAAGTGGGCCAGGAGACAATGCTTATATTTTCTTTGTTTTCTTTCAATCTTCATGTGAGTAAACATACTACAGGTTGTTAGTACAGACAAATTTCTACATGTTCAAAAGTGTAGTTCCCAATTTTGTAATCTGTTTAAGTGAATAAAGTATACTTGTGAACTCGTTGTTGCTGACTGCAATGTTGACAGCAAAGTGACTGCGAGTGGCAGATGTTGATAAGGCTGCCACTGTGAAGGACTCACTCAAAAGAGCCTTTAGCTACAATAAGTGTGTATTTTCCTGATTTTTTATTGAAGGACAGCAAAATATTTTAATTTTTTTTCATGGTGTTCAGAGTAGGAAACATGAAAGATTCACTTTTGTGTAGATATTTGTTTCATATACTTGTAAGCATTTTCTGAAGATTAATGGATGTAATTAGATGACCACTAGATATTTTAGTTAAAACTCAACTGGCTATGGGAATGTACTTAGAAGCATTTGTTTTCTTTGTTGTGACGAATTCACCGATTTTTGGAAACTATAATTTGTCTAATTTGAGGTGTGAGGGTGTAATTCTACATAGAGTGAGCCGAGTGTTATGTTGTATTATGTACCTGTATGTTGAAGGTGGACATGATTTATGAAGAGGTGGTTTTAACAATTTTAAAAGTCAGTATTGACGATGTGGAGAGAGAGGGCAGAGAATGGACAAGCAAATAGCTTCCTACCAACTAATTTCCTACAGATTTGTTCATGTGTCAACTCAAAGGTGGGAATGTTCAAATGAATACTTTGGGGAGAATGTATTCAGTTCATGTTTCAGTATTAATGGTTGAGTTTAAAGTAAAAAAGGCAATGTGTGGACCTAGCTTTATGTTTAATGTTTATGATTTTCTGTGGGAATATTTAGTTTTGAATTTGTCAACCCTAAGTAGAAATGCAAACTCAGTGAAAATTGTGGTAGCCTCCCCCCACATTATTGTGAACTCATTCTTGTAACCCCCTTCTCTGCTTCTAAAAATTTTCATGGGAATCATGATTGGATTGTACAAAAGGGTAGACATAACTGGTTATATTGATATCCACATCACGAGTGAACTCTGCGATGGAGCTGTTGTAAAAGTTTGATGTCATCTAACAGCAGGATGACTTGAATACATCTCAGGAAAAGTGATGGAAAGTTCTTTGTCCGACATAGTATTTGATTTGGAACAAGGATGTGACACAGAGAAGTATGGGAGTAATTTATGGTACGCATTATGTTCCTATTCTCAAATATACAGGGTCCGGCAGGGAGGTGTTACGTTTTTCAAAACATTGTTACGCAGATGTTTTTGAACAAATTTCAATTTTTATTGTCTCCACAGTTTACATATATGATGCCATTTAAAACATAATTGCTCAACAATAACAGATTGCAATTCACGTGTGAAAAATGACGTCATCCAAGTGGCGACCGGTCTCGTCCATGCATTGTTGGAGGCGGGTGAAAAAATTGTCCATACATCTTTCAAGCATACAGCATGGAATTGCTCGAATTTCTCGAGTTATGGCATCTGAGAGATCTTCTAGAGTCCTTGGTTTTTCAGTGTAAATCCGAGCTTTCAGGTAGCCCCATAAGAAATAATCACATGGTGAACGATCTGGCGATCGAGGAGGCCACTCCACATTCCCGCGCAATGAAATGAGGCGCCCTGGAAAATTGCTCCTCAATAAAGCCATGCATTGTTTTGAGGTGTGACAAGTTGCCCTTGTTGAAACCAAACCCTATCTAGGGCAATCTTCTTAATTCAGGCATCAAAAATTCTCTCAATATCTTAAGGTAACGCTGTGAGTTGACCGTCACAGTCCTTCCATTTTTTTGAAAAATGTAGGGGCCTATTATGCCAAATCGAGCCATTCCACACCACACAGTTAGCCTCTCAGTATGTAGGGGCCTTTGATGGACTTCCCGTGGATTATTTTCCGACCAGTACCGACAATTCTGTTTGTTTACAGCACCTGTCAAATGAAAATGAGCCTCATCACTGAATATCAGAATACTGTCATTTTCCAAGGTTTCGAGCATCGTTTCTGCAAACTTAAACCGCCGTATATAGTCATTGTTCTTCAGTTCTTGAACCAACATGATTTTAAAAGGGTGAAAGTTGAGGTCTAAGTGCAAAATTCGGTGAACTGACCTGTCTGACTGTGTGCAGTGCGCGAGCGTGTCGTACTGCTGAACCCCGAGGGCTGGCCTCCACAGGCAGTCGTACTCTTTCGATGTTTTCTGGTGTTCTAACGATCCTTTCACCTCCACGAGCTGTTCCAGGTCTCACAGTTCCTCTCGTTCTGAAGTTGTTAAACCATTTCAGTATTGTTGGGCAAAATGAAACGGCACCATGTCAACCAACATTGAAATGAGTTCGAAATCTTCGCTGTGTCTGCACTACAGAATGACCGGTTGCAACAAAGGTGTCGTAAACAAAGATGCGTTGTTCAATCGTCCACGGCTCCATGGCTACTGAAATGGCAAACAATAAGTAATATATATCAACTAATGCACAACAATCAGTCCCCCTACCACGTATAGTATACCCATCTCAAAAACGTAACACTTCCCTGCCGGACCATGTAGTTCTGAAATTTGGACACTGAAGGAACAATGTATTAGTAAGATTCAAGCAAGTGTAAAGAAATTTCTAAGAAGAAGAATAGGGGTTATAAGAACTGACAGAATAATAAATGAAAAGATTAGAGCTGCAGGAAAGGATAGAGAAAGCAAGAATAAGGTGGTATGGGCATGCTGAGAGATTGGAGGAGTAGAGAATAGCAAGGCAAATGTCTGGAATGAAAGTACGAGGCAAATGGTTAAGACAAATATTGAGGAATAGATAACCGTGAGGAGTGGAGAAATGTGTGCTGATGAAAGGAGAGGACTGAATCAAGATGGTAATGGAGAATTGAGGGAATGAGGAAGGAAAATGGAGAGTGTTGTGTGTAAAGCAGCCGTAGCTTGAAACTGTTGATATTGATTTTGTATTGCTCATAATTTTGTATATAATGGAAGTCATAATGTAATGGCGCAATAAAACTCCAAGTGTCAGTAATTACTGCACAAGTTATTCAAATTTCTGTGGTTGTGTTCTTGTTTCATTGTTGGTTAATCTTAGTTTTTAATTTTTGAGTAGTTGTACATGATTGAAATATCTTAAGTTTTATTACCACAGTTCAGAATCATTATATGATATAAGAGGTGAAGTCCGAAATGAAGCATTTTCAATAAACGTTAGATTTATGCACATATTGCCAAGAGATGTAGCCATAGAGCTCTTGCTATGCAAATTGAATTGTTATTTAATAAATTTTAAAAATGTTTTTCTTGATGTCCATGTGCACAGTGCTCCATAGAGAATCACAACCTCACTGTCAGGAAGATCTGTATGGAGCATTTGATTGAGTCTTGTGACTCACTGTGATGGATGTAAATGGTTTCCTCTGTGAATTGTATTGCTTCAGTTATATGACTTTAAAAAAAAAATCAGTATTCATAGTACACATCACCAGTCAAGCCATAGTTATTCCTGTGAATCAGCTTGTCAAAGTTCTGATTCCTACATTTTCACCTCTAAACTGTATGATAGAAAAACTTTGTCATCTTATTCATATTTCCATAATACTTTATTACAGCCATAATGGTATGGCTATTCAATACCGCATGTTCGTTATAATTTCATATTTGTTTCAAAAATATTTGTTTGAAAAGATGATGCACATTCACATTTGCTCTTAGTAATTACAGGATTGAACAATGATTTTGTGTAACCATTAATCAGCCACCATCACAGAAGAGTTGTCATATTCATTCAGCTGCTCGAATGGAGACTTTCTTGTGTTCCTGACAATGCTTAATTCACTCATTTTGGGCATCATAGGTTTTGCAAGATTGCTCGTGAGACACTGTTTCCAATGATTTATGCATTTCGACTCTCTTATGAGTGTTGTTGGCCAACATTATGGTGGTTTCTCATCAACTTTAACCCCATAAAAATTTTCCATAGTAACTTAAATTAATGTGCAAAACAATTGCAAAATGGCAGTGCAGACTTCTTCTCTTTGCAAAATGCTGTAGTCTGCACTCAGTGTAACACATTCATTGATCCTTAGGCTAGCAAGTGACATAATTAAATTTTGGATTTGGACTTTAGACATTAAGTGGGAATGCTCATCTACCCCATTTTGTTATAACTGCGTTTCCTGACACAAATTTGAATCTGTATCCAACTCAAAAATATCAGGAAATAACTAGTAACATCAGTGGAACCTTGTGCACAAGTTGAATTGTATCAAGAATATAAAAAAGTCTCCTAAGGGAAAGCTTTGTATGTGTGCCCAGCTGACTTGCTATCCAGTTTTCATGAAATAATTGTTAATAATTAGTATACATTGTGTGGTTTCAATGTGATTGAAATTAAGTGAAACAATTAAAATTCACCAGTACTTTATGGGCATTAATAGATAGCCTTACTACAGAATCTTGCATTGTTTGGGCATAAGGATCTAACCCCACAAACTCTGACAGGAGGAATGTGTTCCTACTCAAGACATCATAAAAGAGCACATGGTGGGAGAAAGATATAATGATGTGAAATCCATTTGGACATGATGTACAAGCTGATCCCTGCCAAATTCTTTCTGGCCATATCTTGTAACATTCTTAACTTGTAGGAAATGTTTTCCACTAATTGTCCACAAACTAAAGCTAAAATTTTTATTATTCCACTCGGTATATCTCATAACTAAAAAATGGGGATTTTAGACTACCAACTAACAATTAAAAACAAATAAGTCACTTGATACATGAAATAGACATCACTTTCTTGAACTTCCATCACTGCTTTTCCATTTGGGGTTTCATGGGCAATCTGAAATTACTAGTGAGATAACCCTACCAATTGTAAACAGTTTCATGGTTTCAACATGGATTTTTAAATAGAATTTGCAAGCAGTTTTTTGAGATTGTTTATTTTCAACATCAAACCCGTAAAACTTTAACATGTTTTGTACACACAAAGGATAGGAACCGCATCAGAGCTGTCAGTTAAGACTGCCATGAGCATTATATTTCCCAAGAGACTGAAGCTAAACTACTATCTGATGTGTCCAGACAAATGCACAATGGTGACACCTCATCCCTCCGCTGTGTAATGTGACATCACCTCTGCTTGACACAGTAGATCTTTTGTTTCTTTGGCTATCGAGTAGTATAATCAGACATATATAATTATTACTGGATTTGAAATGTTAACTACAAGTATGTAGCTGCAATGAGCCTCAGTGTGGAAGTAAATATAATATGTAATCATGTCTACAGTCAAGAAAACTGTGGGAATTTAGAACCATGTTAACAATTGTATATTGTATCTTGGCATTAAATTGAGATGATGTTATATCAGAATTTTCCATAAAAATATTCAGGTTTGCCAAACGGAAAAGATTTCAAAGTTAGTAATCTTCTTTAAATGTACAAAGAATAGGTACAAGAATAGAGACAAGGCAGGTGCGGCTACTTATTACACAATTGGGGCTGGGTAGATTCTGCAAATTGTGACTGTGGAGCCATTTTACAGATAATCCATCACATTGATTCTGATTGTCCTCTTCGGGCCTACAAGAGAACAATAGCGGTAATACGTGATGTGTCCATCAGTGCAGTTGACTGGATAAAAACTTTAGAGCTAGAGATATGAAATTGTACAAGCTTGTGATAATCACATGTTAGGATCCAAGCTGGATACAGGGCTAGGTATCGGCTTCTTCACCTAAACTCAAAGTCATCCAAAAAGTTGTCCAAGTTCGTAAAAGTTCTATAACCGTGTTAAACCATGTAGAATGCTAACTGTAAAATTGACCACAGTCGCCACTTACAGATTAAACTCCTGTAAGAAAGGTACTAAAGTAGAAATGAAAGTCTAAATCCGGATAACTGAATCATATATTCTTTAAAATTTTCACAGAAGTTACAAAAGTCACAGTTAGCAATGGCAATCTGATAAAATCATCAGCCGAAAATCACAGATCGTGAAACAGAACAGACCGCTCCACCCCAAATAAATTTGAAATCTGTTAGAAACACATGTCGGAAAGTTTCAGAATGTTATGTTGGTCATGCCGGTTTTAGAAATGGCGACGGTCGGCCATCATGCCCTCAGCGGAATCTTCCCATCAATCACCGCGCGCCTTGAGCCGGTCTTCTCAAACTCGCAACACGAGAGCCTACATGCTCACTAGACCAAGACTTTCAATATACTGTTCAAAAAATGGCGGCCGAGTCTCTTTTATCAAAGTGCCCTACTGGCCGAGACAATAGTCTATCTGGAAAAAGAACCTGTTAACTATGTACTACCAGAAATTCATAGAATGAAGAGCATAATGAGACAAGTGTAGTGAAGTGTTGGGTTTTGTTTTTAAAGCTTCCAGACCAGTGAAAATGAATTTTGAAGTTTAGTTAATTTAAAAGCACATTTGAATCGCGTACTGTCCAACGTCATAATACGTCACAGGAAAAATGCTAACTCTCAAAGCCTTAAAATCTCAAGTTAATATTATTTTCAACGTGTTCCTCAGCCTTTGCTGAGCTCAGTGGTGTAAAAATCTTTTAAATTGGTTAAGTCTATCGGAAGTTATAGAATTTCTAAATTTTACTGTTTTCCGTTGTGCAACCAAATATTTTGCTTTTTATTTAAAGCCTGTCGTGGTCTGAAACTAAATTTAGATTGAACCTTTATTTAATTTAAGCACTTTAGACAAGTTTTTAGTCTGTTAAACATGTTAGTTTATGAGTTATTGTATTCTAAAAGTTCGATTTTACGACGCCATTACCAGTTGGCTGTTATTTACTTATATTTTCTATTTATTAGTTGATGGTTACCGGAAACTTAAAGAATATTGACTGACTGGTTGTTTTACTTGATTAATTCTACTTTTAAAGCTCTGAAGTTGTTTAAATGTGGTGGAATTAATTGTTGAAATGCACTCCATGTGGAAATGCATTAAACTTCATATTTATTGCTTTAAATCGGTCTGGAACTGCGAGTTATTTGTGAATTTAATATCAGATAGTGAAATTCTAACTATGAAAGTGCTTTACAGTGTTTAATTTAGTGGAATATTAATGCTGTGGTCGGGTAAACAAACCTGTGTTTTCTACTTCAGGATTATTATGGATTACGCTCATTTAGGTAAGTTTATGGCTTATATTTTACTTGAAACTTCTTATTTATGGTTGCTACGTGTTGTTTATCTACTTTTCTGAACTTAAAGTGTTGTTATCTCGATTTTGACTATGGTATCGTGTACTGATGTTAACCTCAAACTTCGCCGGATTTTAACGGAATCTCGAAAATAGATCGAAAGGTAGCTTACACACATTTGTCCTAACCTATTGTGTATCTTGTTAAATACCATATGATAAATAAATAAATAGGTTTGAAGTTCTTGAAGATAAACCTCCACACTGAAAAACATTTTCTTGCTGACATAAATTTGTACTATATCATTTAACATGGGTTTGTGCAATCTCTCTGAAAATATTGTGTGATGTCTATCACATAACCATGCCAGGAGGAAGGTTTGAAGAGTTGTTATCTTCAATTTTAGGTGGCAGTTCTTAGCTTATATTCAAACTTTGCAAGCTTCAATGATCATTGTAATAAATTTCAATATTATTTCAAGGCCAATAACTTTTCAAACCACTAGGTGTATTTTGGAACTGAAAGAGTTATTGTTTATTGAAACATGTTCCTGTCTACTGAGTGAGACTACTGGTGGATCATTCTGTTGTCCTGAGTGCATGGCAGTAAGGAATATTGGGTTTTAGGAATTTTACGTCTAAGTATATAAGAAAGAAATTTTTAGGAAGAGGTGTGAGCTACAATGACACAATCTAGGAATATCTCTGACAAGAGCTTCCTTGTAGACTAAAGCTATATCCAATTTTGTCAGTGTAGCCTGTCGGGTAACTGGTTTCTGTGTTCATCTATGGCACTGAAGCAACAACTGAAAGTCACTTTGTGCTAACGGGCTGATGAGCTGTCTTTGCATTTATAGTGAAAGAGTGGCGAAAGAGGGAATTATTGGTGTAGTACGCAGTCTTGCATGGTGCTGAATGGGTGTAGCATAAAATATTATTTATGTGTAATGTTTTATCTTATAGTCAGTCAGAATTTTTAGTATTTTGTGCAAAAGCTACTGATTCTTTTAGGCTTTTAGTGATTTAGTGTATTACATAATTAAAAACAGTTTTTGTTTTATAAGCTTTTTCTGAATGTTCATTAAAGCATTTTATATTATTTTGTAGGTGATGATTTAGGATCCTATGTACTAAGTGAAAGTTCCCTAAAGGAAGAACAAATTACTTCTCCAAGTTTGGCCTGGTTGCTTCCATCTGCTTTGTTCTGGCACAACAATGAAGTTTTAGTTCAGACAGACAAAAGGAATTACACTGTACAGGATTACAAAGACTTTTTCCAGTATGTTACCGCAATTTTTTTTATGAGCAAAAGTAAATTTGTTGTTTTCACTGGAGTAACTACATTCTATAAACTCTTTGCATCATTTTATCTTCCAGAGACATAGGCTATCCTGTTGCTTGGGATATGCGCCAAGATGTTGAAAAATACAGCTTGGATTATAGAGCACCAGGAGTAGAAGTCCATTGCTTACATGGATATGGTGTTCAGACTATTGACAGGTAAGTTTAAAAATTATCCTTTGACATTTTGTAAAGCTTATTACTGATTTTTCTCAGAATCTCAACTTGTTTGTTGAAGTCTTACATTTCTTTTATCCATCTTCTGTTGTAGTTATTCACTTCTACTAACAAATTACTGAACCCACTATATCTTAAAATTTGATTTATGATTTTCTGTCTTTTTTTCTCATACAATATTCTGCTGGAAATTATTTTCTCCAGCAATCTTTTCAACAGAAAGATATTTCTTCCCACTCTTATTTTCAACTTCGGCAGCACCAGATTTTGGAGGCTTTAACTTTACTTCTTTCTGATACTGCTGATAGAAGTTCACTTCTTGGAATCCTGGTGCTCTGTACAGTTTCATAAAGTTATTTTTGAACCTTAGTTCAATATTTGATACTAATTATTTATGTTTTTGAAGAATGCTATTTTTACTAGGGTTACTATGCTTACAATGCGTAGATAATAAGCTGAAACTTTGTTACCAACCAAATTCACTTACTTCTTCACCCTTACCAATTTTCTTTTTTAATTCCCCCCTTCTTCCCCCTTGTACTGTATTCAGTGGCCTTTGTATTTGTTTTTGTTTCTTTAGTGCAATCTACCCAATATTTTGTTTATGGCATTCAGTAATGTGGGTAACTTCACATTTATCTGCTAACAGCACACAATATCAGCGGTGATCAAATTATAAAATAATATAAAAAACTGAGATACTTGACCAATACTACCTTATCTGCTTTCTTTATATCTCCAAATACAAAATACTCTTTTTCTCTCTGTATCTAGTTTTATAACATTAAACTTTACACTGAAATTATTGCTGAATTTACATTGATCTGCTATTACCTTTTACTTTCTTCCTAACGTCTATATGGTATCCTAGTTATTAAGTTAAAGCAAGATGATATTAAACTCTTCTCAATCCACACCAAACACACCAACCTTCAACCTTTGACAGTTGCCACCCATACCATACCAAACGTTCCCTCCCCTACAATCTTGGTATTCAGGATAATCATATATGCTCCAACCAACAGTCCCTCATGCAGAATTCAAACAACATTTCACAAACATAGATATCACACAACTACCCTCCCACTTTTGTTCAAAAGCAACCTTCATCGGCCACATTACAGTCTGCTCAGCCATCCTAAACCTCCCAAACCAACCATAGTATAGTCCTGGTCATACTGTACCAGGGCCGGCGTTAGGGGGGGTTAAGCGGGTCAAATGTACCCGGGCCCACCTGGCTGAGGGGGGCCCCGATCACCGGCTATAGGGGCCCCCAAACAAGTTGTAGAGCTATATAAAAAAAAGGTAGCCCATTTGGTCTGAGGGAGGGCCCTAACTGGTGAATACGCCAAGGACCCCCATCTGGTTACCCCGGGCCCCAAAATCCTAGCGCCGGCCCTGTACAGTACTACCCAGGCCTCAAACCCATGAACAGAATCCTTAAGCAGGGTTATGATTTCCTGCAAACCTGCCCAGAAATGACATTCAATGTTCCCCAAATACTCCCAGAATTTGTTTCAGCAGGTCTTTTAAACTCGGCCAACTCTTAGACTACAATCACAGTCTTCCTCATCACAACAGACAGCCCCAAGGCTTTTTCATATGCAATAGATCCCACTGCAAGATATGCAACATATACCATCTCACTACCATTTTCACCAACCCTGTCATTGGGAAAAGCTTTCCAGTCATAGGACATGCCACAAGCAAATCATCACACGTAATATACCAGTTAACATTCAACCACTGCCTGGCTTCATATATAGGTTTGACCACCAATGGACTAGCCATAAAAATTAATGTCCACTGAAAGACTGTATTCACACAGAACCCAAAGCAACCAGTCACTGTCCATGCCATCTCCCATGACACGAATAATTTCAACTCTTGTTTCATGATCTGTGCTATCATAGACCTTCCCAATAGCAGCAGCTTCTCTGAAAGGTGGGTACATGTCTACCAGTACGAAATGGGTGCAAGGGAACCACATGGTCTCAATTTAAGATAATGCCCAGTCATTATTATTATTTATGTTAATTTTTCCCCAATCTCTCATTGCTTTCATCCCCACTACCTTAATTGAACTATCACTTGCCACAGGTGATGTTTAAACTACATAGATTTTCTGTTTATTTATTTTTACTTATTTATATTTTACTATTTTATTTTTCTCTTTTAACTACCAGATATCAATTTTGACATGTAGCAATGCTCAGGTATTAGCTTTAAATCACTGTCTCTCTAACTGTCCCCTGTTTGAATTTGCCCTCCCCCCAAGTTCTGACCATCAGTCACTCTGTGCAGCAATCTCCTACAACAACCATCCTCTACAATGTTCTCATGTTGCTAATAACTATAGAATGTGTGTTATTGTCTGTTATTTGTATTCACACCCCACAAACATCATCTAAGGCAAGTGACGATTCATTTCCCTATCCTAATTTGTAATTCCTTTTCAATACTTAGCACCTATTATTGTGTTGTTTACCTTGTTGTAAAGTAGATTTAATGGGATGTAAAATAACTGTTAACAAAATCTTATATCTTTAAGTGAGCAATTCTTATATATATATATTAGTAACAATTAAATCAAGACGCTAAGTAGCAGAAATGAATCAAATTAAGATAGAGACATGAGCCACCATTATCATTAGATGATGGATGTGGGGCACAAACACACAGAAAAGACAAACACAAATAATAAAGTAATTTTCGGGATAAACCCTTCGTCAACGGGAGAACATTATGAGAGGTGGGCGCAGTTGGAGACTGCCTCACAGAAAGACCGCCGGTCGGGAAAATACATATATAAAAAGGATAGCAAAATGAACCACCACTTACCTTAGATGATGGTTTCCTGCAGTGAACTCATAAAAAAAAACACAAGAACAAGAGAAATGGTGAATATTTCGGGACTTGGCCCTTCATCAACAAAAGAACATCATGGAGGGAGGGGGTGCTGGATACGGTCTCACAGAATGACCATTAGTCAGGAACATGGTGGGGGCAAATTCAAACAGAGGATAGAGAGAGGGGTACAGTGAATTGGATCTAGTACACGAGCAATGCAAAATGTTGCAAAAAGTGCAGAATAATGCATTCAAATGTTCATGACATAAATTTGAGAAAGTAAAAGTAAATAAGAAAACAGAATAATTGAAAATAAAATAAAATCAAAAATTGACAGGTATAAAAGTAATAATAATTAAAGAGAATCTATGCAGGTAAACATCACCTCTGGTATGTGGTGGTTCAATATAGACAGTGAGCATGGAGGCAAGGAGTGGATAGAGGGAAGGAAAAGTACTGATTGGGTGTTATCTCAAATTGAGACCAGGAGGTTGTCTTGTGCCTAGTTTGTATTGCTCCAACTTTATGAGTTCAGAGGAGCTGCTGTTGTTTGGGAGTACTCTGATAGCATGGACCGTGTAACAAGAATTAAAATTATTGGTGTCATGGGAGATGGCATGGATGACTACTGGATGTTTTGGATTCCGAGTGAAAACTGTTTGTCAGCGGCCATTCATTCTTATGGCTAATGGATTGCTAGTCAAACCTATATAAGTAACCTAGTAGTGTTTGCAGGTCAGCTGGTATACAACATGCGAGGTTTCACAGTTGGAGTGTCCTATGATATGTCTATGATATGAAAGCTCTCACCAGTGATAGGGTTGGTGAAAGTGGTGGAGGCATGATGTATGTCGCACATCTTGCAGTGGGGTCTATTGCATGGGAAAGATCCTTGGGACTGTCTGATGGAGCAAGGAAGACTGTGTTTGTGGACTGGGAGTTGGCTGAGGTTGGGAGGTCTGCTGAAACAAGTTCTGGGAGGGCCAGGGAGGATATTTGGAAGAATGGATCTCATTTCTGGGCAGGTTAGTAGGAAATCATAACCCTGCCGAAGGATTCTGTTGATGGATTCAAGACCAGGGAAATATTGTGTAACCGGGACTGGACTGTGGTTGGTTTCTGGAGGTCTGGAGTAGTCAATAGGTTGAGCAGGTAGCAATGTGGCTCATGAAGGTTGCTTGTGAATCTAAGCTGGGGGATAGTTTTGGGATACCAATGCTTGTGAGATGTTGTTTGAGTACTCTATTAGGGATTTCTGGTTGGAGCATATACGACTGCCTCGAATGCCAATGCTGTAGGGGAGGGAACGTTTGGTGTGATATGGATGGCAACTGTCAAAATGGAGGTACTGCTGTAAGTTGGTGGGTTTGGTGTGGACAAGTGCTGAGGTGGCCATAGGAGAGGGATAGGTCCACATCCAAGAATGTGGCCTGGGTGTGGGAGTAGGTCCATGTGAAATTCAGCGAATTATTAAGAGATTTAAATTGTCCAGAAAATTTAGAAGGGTATTTTCTCTATGTGTCCAGATCATAAAAATGTCATCTATGAACCTAAGCCACAGGAGGGGTTTGGGGGGGACATTCTCCAAAAACATCTGTTCCAGGCAGCCCATGAAGAGAGTAGCAAAATGTTCCATGGCACTAAGGCCATGGTAATGTGAGATGTGTGTGTACAGTGATGTGACATCAATGGTTTCCAGGATGGAGTTTGAAGAAGTGGTGTGTGCATAGTGGATAGACAGAAAAGGAAGTGTTGTGTGTCCTTGATGTGGGAGGGGAGCTGAGGGACTATAGGTTGTAGGTACTGGTCCACCAATGCAGAGATTCGTTTTGTAGGAGATCCATAAGCCACAACAATGGGACGTCCCGGATTGCCAGGCTTATGAATTTTGGGAACGAGGTAAAGTATAGGCGTACGTGGATTTTGAGGAGTAAGAAGAGAGATTGACTGTGGGGTGAGACCTTGGAGGGGCCCATTGAACTGTTCATATTCCTGTATTTTTTTGTTGACAGTTGGTGTGGGATCTTCAGATTTATAGATATATAAAAAGGGATAGCGAACTGAACCACCACTTACCTTAGATGATGGTATCGTGGGGTGAACACATAAATAAGCACAAAACACACAAAAAACAATGAATATTTTGGGACTTGGCCCTTTGTCAACAGGAGAAAGTCAGGGAGGGAGGGTGGTTTAGAAGACTGTTTCACAGAATTCTGGTGTAGGAGACCATTTCACAGAATTCTCCCTCTCTGATTTTCTCCTGTTGAGGAAGGGCCAAGTCTCGAAATATTCATTGTTTTTCCTGTGTTTTGTGTTTATTTGTGTGTTCACCAGATGATACCATCATCTAAGGTAAATGGTGGTTCATTTCGCTATCCCTTTTTTTAAAAAAATCCATTCGCTAATTAGCTCCTATTATTTCCTGGTAACTGTATAATTTGGATCAGGGAAACGGCTTAACGATTTAGATGAAACTTCATATTTAACTAATGTTTTGCTTTTTAAGTTTACCTAAATATGTTTTTTCCCTGCAAAAATGCTAATTTACAAAAAATGAACAATTTTTGAGTTTGGTATCTCATATTTGGCTCTAACGCCATCTCATAGGCGTTTCAAGTATTAGAAAGCCTACTAATAGTTAGGTTCTCTTTGGATTCAACAAGGAATTCATATCTTCAAACAAACAATTCATGTATACTAACTGAGCCATGCAAATATTTTGCACTATATCATAATCAATCGCCGAATGGTAATATAATAATGAGGAAATTAGTAAATGCAAGTATTTATTAATAAAAGGTATTTTATTTTGAAGCAATTAATATTATGGGGTTACATTGCCCATATAAATAATATTGCAGTTTATGATATGGAAGACGTCACAAATTATGGGGTTACGTTGCCCATATAAACAATATCGTAGTTTACGATATGGAAGACGAAACTCTTATCAATGCATTTAATATAACCAATAACACATAACATATGTACATTACATTTAAATCATAAGAATGCGGCTGTTAATATTACTTCCAGCTTCTGATTGGTGGCAATGTCATCTCTGTGTTTTGTACGCCTCGCCAACGGTGTACTCTCTGGTTGTTTTATCGTTGCCATGGTTACTCCTCAGCGAGCATCATTGCTACTGTGCTAGGTGCCGCCGCGACAACGACAGAACTGTGCTGACAACTGCTAAGGCCACGATGTGTTTCCACCACACCAGCCCCCCACGGAGTTGATGAGGCTACAGCTGAAGATGTTTGGGGAACTTTACCTGGCGACCGGATCTTGTGGTTCGCGGTTGTCCGGCGTATTGTGATCTGCAGTTGTCTTTGCTTTGTTGATTGATGTTCTAGGTAGTTCTGTCACAGCTCTACGTTCATTAACAGGACAATCGTTACCGAGCAGAAACGCAGGTTTCACTCTTTCTATGCTGATACGTACTGGTTTATCTTTGTTAAAAATAGTTAAAGTTCTATCCTGGCGATCTAATACACGGTATGGGCCAGTATATGGTGGCTGCAGGGCACTATGTACTGAATCATCCCAAAGATACACGTGAGTGCACGTTTCAAGGTCCTTGAAAACTAAGGCCGTACTGTGACCATGTCTGGTGGCTGGTTTTGGACGTAGTCTGCGCATTTGTTGATGTAGTTTATTCACGAAGTCAGATGTATCTTCCAGACACTCTTTCATCGCGTTGCACAGTAATTCACCCGGGAGGCGTAGTGGTTCGCTGTACACAAGTTCGGCAGAAGAGGTGCCGAGGTCTTCTTTGTAGGCACTACGAATACCGAGAAGAACAATGGGAAGGGCTTGCAGCCAGGACATACCAGGAGGGTGCATAATAGCTGCTTTGAATTGACGATGGAATCTCTCCACCATGCCATTTGAGCAGGAGTGCCAGCCAGTGGTGCGGGTTCTTAGCATTCCAGTCAAGAGCCCCAGGTTCCGGAGCAGTACAGATTCAAACTGCCTGCCTTGGTCGGTGGTAATATGTAGAGGTGATCCAAATCGTGAAATCCAGCATGCTACGAATGCGTTGGCAACGTCCTCTGCAGTGATGCATTCTAGAGGCCACACCTCTGGCCAGCGAGTAAATCTATCGATGGCTGTTAGGCAATAACGATAGTTTCCTGATGCTGGAAGTGGTCCGATTATATCCAAATGAACATGTTGAAACCGGGCAGATGGCATTGTAAAGTTTTTGACTGGTGCGTTCGTGAGACGTGTAACTTTGGCGCGTGACAATCTTGGCAGGCTCGGACCCATGCACGGCAATCTTTCACCATGTTAGGCAAGACGAAATATTCTGATACCAAACGAGTGGTAGCTCTGCCGTCGGGATGACTCAGGCCGTGAACGGAGGAAAAAGCTGCTTTTCGGAATGATGTGGTGATAAAGGGCCTGGGTTTTCTGGTTGAGGTGTTGCAGAAGAGGATACTGGCACTGCCAGGTACTGGGACTTGCTCCAAGCGAAGTGATGTTTCGCTATTGATGAAAGAACAGATTTCCGGATCGTTGTTCTGAGTGTCTGCCAGATCAGAAAAGTTCAAGTTTCTGTCTGCGATTCCGTCGAACCGGGACAGTGCATCTACGACTACATTGGAAGAACCTTCAATGAGTTCAATATTGGTGGTGAAGTGCGCAATGAACGATAATTGATTCAGTTGCACAGGTGGGAGCGGTGGCTTGTGATCGGTGTAAATTGTAACCGGATGGGCTTCCAAGATGTGCCGAAAGTGTTGGATGGCTTCATAGATAGCGAGTGACTCGCGATAGTACGCGGGCCATTCTGATTTTTTTGGTGAAAGCTTCTTAGAAAAGAAGGCTAAAGGCTGCCATGTAGCATTTATGTGCTGTTGTAGACAAGCCCCTACAGCTGTGTTGGAAGCATCAGTAAACAATCCTAGAGGTGCATTGAGATCAGTATGAACTAGTAGCGTCGATTTGGCAAGGCTGGCTTTGCAGGCATTAAATGTGCTTTCCAAGTTTGGATTCCAAGGAACAGGTTGACAGCCTCGTAGGTTGGATACTGCCGAATGGAGAGAAGCCTGGTATTCTGTCGCTGAAGGTAAGAAACGGCGGTAAAAATTCACCATTCCCAAAAAGTGTCTGAGTTCACGGACTGTCTGTGGAAGGGAGTAGTTTTTCAGGGCGCTGATCCAATCTGGTAGTGGTCGAGTGCCAGCGGCAGAGACTTCGTATCCCAAGAGAGGCTAAAACACTCTTACAAGTGTTAACGAGAATCCCATAAGATGACAGCCTTTGGAAGAATGATCGCAGATGGTGCTCGTGTTCTTCAGGGCCTTTAGAGAATACCAATATGTTGTCTACATAGGCGAAGGTGAAGTCTAAGCCAGATAGGACTTCATCAATGAATAGCTGAAAGGTTTGACCGGCATTCCGCAACCCGAAAGACATAAACGGAAACTCAAAAAGTCTAAAAGGTGTTATAATTGCTGTCTTTGGAATGTCGTCCAGTTTCACAGGAACCTGAGTGTAGGCTTTGACTAGGTCGACGATTGAAAAGATAGTGCATCCACGCAACTGGTTGGCAGAAATCGTGCAGATGGTGAAGTGGATACCTATCTGGAATTGTCCGTGGATTGGGAGCTCGATAGTATCCACAGGGACGCCAACCCTTGTCTTTCTTTGGGACCAGGTGAAGAGGCGAGGAGCATGGTCCCTCTGAGCGGCGCGCAGTGCCCTCCATTAACATTGCTTCGAATTCTTTCTTAGCAATCTGAAGACGGTCTGGAGCAAGTCGACGAGCACAACAAGAGACAGGTGGTCCAGGTGTTGTGCGAATGAAATGTACGGTAGAGTGCTTTATTTCTCTTGGTATTCCAGGTGGGCATGTGAGATCTGGGAAATTTCGCAATATTTCATGAAAAACAGTTGTGGCCTTTAGTGATTGCACAATAGGTTGCTTCCAGTTAGCTGGCTGTACATGTACTGACAATCCTGTCATGCTGTCAGTGATACACTTGTTGTGACAATCCGGGAGCAAGTGATAATGTGCAAGGAAATCGGAGCCTATGATAGGAACAGCTACATCAGCTATTATAAATCTCCAAGATAAATCACGCCGCAAGCCGAGGTTCAGCTTGAGAAACAAAGTGCCATAGGTACAAACAGTAGAGTCATTTGCCGCTACAAGTTCATATTTGTTGCGTTGATGACACCCTTTTACAAAATCTTTCGGGAAACAGCATAAATCAGAACCAGTATTGATTAAAAAATTTTGTCTGCTATTTCTGTCAAAGACAAAGAGGCGGTTACCACCTGTTGGGCAGCCATCTACCACCATCACTGGCTGCCGTTGGGGTTTAACTGAAAGTAACATGGTTGATCGCATTTGCGAGCTTGGCCGTGAATACGGTGGTGGTACCAGCAAACCTGAGAGGTGTCATTACGTGGCGAAGAATCGTGGCTGTTGTGAGCATGCTGCAGCTTCGGGGGCTGGCTTCGAAAACGAGAACATGTGCGAAATGGGGCTTGCAATGTAGCCAACTGCAGCGAAAGTTCTTCTATGCGCTTTGCAAGCTGACTTACCTCAGTAGTAGCAGGTAACATGCCGATAGCATTAACATCGGCGTGCAGAGCAGGTGTAGAAACTTCCATAATTTTGTCGGCTAGTATTGCAACTTTGTCTAGTGGTGTGTCGGCTTGAGTTTGCAAGATAGCTTGTACCTGTGACGGTAGGCGCTGAATCCATAATTGCTGGAGGAGATTGTCTTGCACTTGAGTGACACCAGCTAGTGATCTTAAGTGTCTTAAAAACTGGGATGGTTTTCAGTCACCAAACTCTTCCTCCATTAACAGCTGGCGAACTCGCTGCTCTTCTGATGCAGAGAGGCGATGAATTAACTCGTTACGCAAGTGTCGCAGTATGTGATTTTGCTCCTGTAGCTGGCATAGTTGTTCTTGGAGTTTGTTCAAAAGAGTTCGGATTTTTCGTCGTCGGGGTCACCAATTATGGGGTTACGTTGCCCATATAAACAATATCGTAGTTTACGATATGGAAGACGTCACCAATTATGGGGTTACATTACCCATATAAACAATATCGTAGTTTGCGATATGGAAGACGAAATTCTTATCCATGCATTTAATATAACCAATAATACATATACATATGTACATTACATTACATTGAAATCATAACAATGCGACTGTTAATATTACTTCGGCTTCTGTATTGGCGGCAATGTCGTCTCTGTGTTTTGTATGCCTCACCAACGGTGTACTCTCTGGTTGTTTTATCGTTGCCACGGTTACTCCTCAGCGAGCATTGTTGCTACTGCGCTAGGAGCTGCCGCGACAACGACGGAACTGTGCTGACAACTGCTAAGGCCACGATGTGTTTCCACCACAATATCAATTACACTGTAAAAAGTTGTTAACATTATATAGTGCATATGTAATTGTAAAACATTTCAATAGTAAATATTTTAAAATATATTGGCTTTGTCAGAAGTCATTTTTCAATTTTTTTGCCTTATATAAATTCTCTGAAAACGACAAGTTGTAATGTTATCTTCGTTGATTTTGTGATCGTATGTGTATCTAACACAAAAATAAATATTAATGAATTTACAAACTCGTGAAAAAGCTACTACGAAAAAACTCGGTGTGATAAATATAATCCTATCTTTTGAAGTGTCGGACCCTGTGCTTTATTAATGTTCAAATTGTTTTCTTATCATTTAGAAAGGCAGGGTTGGTGGTGTGAGGTTAATGCAAGGTAAGAGCATAGTTTTATGGGAGTGGATTAATTTAGAATTGATGATGTACTCGTTTAAGAAATAACCACTAATCTTGCACCATTAATTAATCTCTGATTAACATTAATATTTCTATTTAACATAATAATAGCATTTTTAGTTAAAAGCGATTTATGAGGTGGTAAACCAGATAATTTCGGACATTCCTCTAGCCATTTGGATGAAATTTCATATCTAGATAATGATTTGTTTTTAAGGTCTGTAATGCGATTTTACAGAAAAATATATATATATAACAATTTTTGGATTTGGTATCTTGGAAAGGGCTCTAACCTCATCTCATAGGATTGAGGTAGCAGCAAACATACTGATGTTAGTTAAGCTTCTCTATGCAGGGAACTGTGCATTTAAAAATCCCTATAAAGCCTCCAAAAAAAACTTTTACTTTAATCAAACTTTGCTCAAAATCTTGCATTTTGAACAGAATTCGAAAGATACCGAGTGAAGATCGATCACCCAGGTACTAAAAATAAAGAATGATAGGAGCTATAGCTTACTACAGGTGATGGCAGAAACAGAAAAATGCTGACACGAAACAACATGGGATTTTTTTTAGTTTAAATCATTCATCAGCAGTAGAATATAGAGTTCACAGAATTGTCAGAGGGAAACGACAATGGCATTCATCTATAGTGGCTGATTGTATGAAAGGTGATATTGAAAATAAGAACAACAATATGAGATGTAGAAAGAGAAGGTTGTGTTGGAAATAGAAGGGAATTGAGCAAAACTAGATGAACATAAAAAATCTATATGCTTTATATGTTACTAGCTGTCCCAGTTACTTTATCCTCATTGAATTTGAGATTTGTGGTGTTGAATCAAAAATAAACTATCAAAGAAATATTGGCTGGGTAGGGAAAAGCAGAAGAGCAGCTTTATTTTGCCTTTTCCGTTGATCTTCTCCTTTCCTAAAGTACATTTTAAACACTTTTATCCACATCATCTGTTTTGACTGCTTTTTAAATATACCACTAGTGGGGTAGATTTTATGTTATTGATTAATCCACAGGTCTTGTTAATAAAGCTTCTTTTTGTTTGGTATTTGAAATGGTGCTGTCTGACATGTATTTGGATATATTGCTTTTTTGTATGTATATAAACTATCATATTCTCCCTTAATGCTAAGTGTGCTGCATGGTCTATGCATCATGTATGAATTCACAATGCCATGGAATGTCAGACCCACAGAAGGGTTTGCAAATTCTGCACTGATTATGCTGTCAAGACCATTTGGACAATTTTTTTCTTGCAACCACAGAAGAATATGGCTGTCAGGTAATCAAAACTTCTGCAACTCAAATCTAAACATAAAGCAGACGGATATACTAGAGACACTTACTTTACTGATTGGATTTACCACGAGTTTCAGTTTCAAAGTTGAATACTTTTGTGATTATTGTGTCAATCATAAAACGATGTCCCAGAAGAAGCTTCTGAGTGATTTCATCCCATTTGGAATTCGTGATAACTTGTTGAACAAATTTGGCTGCCCATACTTCCTTGCATAACAGAACACATGTTGCGTATATTCATTCAAGGATGACAGAGTAAACATCATACTGAAGTTATGTGTAATTTTTGAGATGTTGTCTTTTTTGATTGGTTTGCATGTAAACCAAACATTCAGAGTCTATATTTGTATACATATCGGCGACAAATTGGCCGAGCAAATCACGAAACTGTTGTAAATACATTATGGTGTCTTACACACAACAGCGAACAATAGGATTGCAGAGTCCCCTTTTTTTTTGTTGTAGTTAGGTTCATTCATAACAGGGGTGACCGTGTATATTTCAAAATTATACCCATCTCATCATGACAATATATCAGGGTTCTGAAGGTGTGATACAAACAAATTGTCTCTCTGGTGGGTAACAGTTGATAGTTGAAATAGCACAGTTCACAATATCTGATCTATTGCTTACTTTATTTACACACAACTTGATTAATAGCTTGGATGTTGTATCTGGTCATTTGTTGGTAATTTTTGTGCACTGATTACAGACTAAATGTGTTGGCCCTCCGTAACAGAATATAATGCTGCTTTAAAGTTATGCAAGTATGAATTCACTTCACACAGAATATTTTGGAGCTCAACAATTAGATTTTGTCTAAGGGTTCTAATTTTGGTCTGTTTGGTATATCCAGATACAAAATAAATCCTGAAGACACTTTAGCTCAACTTCATGAGGCAAAGAGCTAGTGAGTTGATAAAGTTGAACATGTACTTTGAAAGCTGGCATGAATGAACCATCCGTTATTTGTTCAATTCAATAGAAGTCATCTGAAAAACATTATTGTATGAAGGAACACAATACAAAACATATGTGGACTACAAATTTTCCCCATTTAAAAGTGATTTTGGTGACTTGGGAAATTATTGAAATAGGTTAAAATCGGCTTTGCTTATGGAGTGATATAATCCATTCAATTTATTTTTCCATCTCAGGACATGACAGTAAGCACAGGCCCTGATCATCCTACTGATGTCAGCAAATTCACAGTGATTAATTTTAGATGTATAGGTAAAACCACTTCTTGCTTTGATCAACTAAGGGAGCTCTCATTTAATGCAATGATCTCTTGAGAGTCGTTTGAGTTTCCCAATGAACTTGAAATTCTATTCAAAGTTTGCTGAAGTCGACTAGTTTTTAAGTGAACCTTTCATTGTTCCACAGTCTTGGTATACTGGATTTCAGTAACTCTGTCTCTTTCAGATGATAAAAGATTTTGTTGGTTTATATGTAATCAATCATAAAAAAGCATAGCTGAATTCTGCAGCTAATGATGTTATTCTTTACTTTCAAGAATTCTGTTAGCAACTTGATGTTGCTTGTCAACATTTATACTATCTCCATGCAGTGTTTAGACGCATGGGTCTCAGCATGATGTTCACTATTTGCTTTTATACATGCATCATGTTGAGTGGATGTTTCCGTGGTGCATGACTTGGCATAATTTCACAGTCAGTGGCTAATCATGCTTCATATTGTGAGAAAATTTTCATGGTGCAATATACAGTGTGTCCTTCACAATCAGCAGTTAATTGTCCATTGCATTGTGAGAAAAGTTTTGAGGCGTTCGTGTTTGGCAGTTCATCCTGCATAGTGCTATGTGGACGCTTCCATGACACAAGACTTGTACTTTGTTTTGTTAAATGCTGTTAGTAATTGTTTGCAAACATGAATGGAAAGTGTGGTTATTTATTTCTCGTGTCCAGGACATAACAAGTTGAAAAAACAAATAACATTAATTAATTAATATTAAACTATAAACACAATTATATAGAATGTGACCAGAATTCCGCAATCTTGATGGCCTTCTCGTTTGCCCTGTAAAGGTCGTCGATATTGCAGGTTTCAGGGAGATTCCTGCATATCAGAAGATGTTGTGGGTTCTGAAGCTCACCACATTCACATAGATCGTTGTCATTAGTGTACCCCCATTTTTTTATATTATATTTACATCGGGACACTTCAGTTCTTAATCTGTTTAGAGCCTTCCATATAGCATATGGCTGATTACATCCCGCAGCTGGTGCCTCTTTGATGTTCCTCCACTGTTCTTCAGGCAACGAATTTCGCCATAGTTCTAGACGGCGTGCTCCAGTAGAAGATGTTATGGCTGTAGTTGATTGTACGAAGCTCTTCCTTGACTTCAGCCTTGTGGGTTGAGGTTCGTGTCCAAACAAAGGGTGTCTGGGGTCTGTTTCTTGTTTCCTCTTCTCCCTCTCTGCAGCTGTTTTCCTACGAATGTCAGGTGGTGCTATACCCATGATTTGGTATACAGGTCTATACCAAAAGTAGTAGGACTGATTTAAAAAAAAAAAAATTATTTAAGATATCTTTACAATTCCTTAATCCTCTTCGAAATAGCACCCTTAGGCAGCTACACGCCAAAAATTACGCTGCTGCCATTGGCCATATGCCATCTGGAAGTCAGTTTCGGGGACGCTGTTGAGAGCCCTCGTCGATGCTGCTTCAACGTCCTGGATTGAGTCAAACCGCTGTTCCTTCAGCTGCCTTTTCATCCGTGGGAATAAAACAAAAGTCAGTTGGAGCCAGATTGGGACTGTAGGTGGGGTGCAGCAACGTGGCAACGCTGAATCGGGCCAACAGTTGCCTTCTTCATCCTTCCGTCCAATGAAGGCTCGCATGAGCAAATCAAAGATCAAGACAATGCTGATCGTGTTTTTTTTTACCGTCGCGGGGTGATTCATAAGGAGTTCGCTTCCCCTGGGGATACTGTCAATTCGAAATTTTATGTGCAAGTGCCAGCCCGCCTGCGAGACCGAGTGAATCGTGTCCGACCAGTCATCTCCGCCAACTGGACTCTGCATCACGACAATGCGCCGTGCTAAGGCGTGCCGTCATGAGACAACTGTTGGCCCGATTCGACATTGCCGCGTTGCTGCACCCCGCCTACAGTCCTGATTTGGCTCCATCTGACTTTTCTTACTCACATGGATGAAAAATCAGCTGAAGGAACAGCGGTTTGACTCAATCCAGGACGTTGAAGCAGCATCGACGAGGGCTCTCAACAGCGTCCCGGAAACTGACTTCCAGAAGGCGTATGGCCAATGGCAGCAGCGTAATTTTTGGCGTATAGCTGCCTAAGGGTGCTATTTCGATGAGGATTAAGGAATTGTAAAGATATCTTCAATAATTTTTTTTTTTAAATCAGTCCTACTACTTTTGGTATATACCATGTATTTTACTAATAGGAGTTGGTTTTAGGCAACCTGTTACAATGCGACCAGTATCATTCAATGCTATATCAACCTGCCTAGCATGTGCAGAATTTTGCCAAACTGGTGCTGAGTATTCTGCTGCAGAGAAACTAAGTGCCAGGGCAGATGTACGAAGCACATTTGGATGTGCTCCCCAGGAGGTACTTGTAAGTTTCCGGATGATTTTGTTCCGGGCAGATACTTTAAGTTTCAGATCCTCACAATGGGTTTTGAATGTGAGAGATCGATCAAGCTTTACTCCTAGATATTTAGGTGTATCGCAGTGTAGTAGTTGTTGCCCCCTCCAGTTGATGTTCAACTTCCTTCTGGCTTCTCTGTTTCTCAGGTGGAATGCACAGACCTGTGTTTTTCCAGGGTTGGGCTTCAAGTGATTAGCATCATAATACTTGGCGATATCTTCAAGAGCTGTTGTCAGCTTCACCTCCACCGCCTCAAATTTTGTGCCTTGAGCTGCAACTGCTGTGTCATCAGCATAAATGAATGCTCTTGTTCCAGGAATAATTGGTTGATCATTTGTATATATGTTGTACAAGAGTGGGGCCAGCACACTACCCTGAGGGAGGCCATTCTTCTGAGTTCTCCATCGACTCTTCTTATTGTGGAGGGTGACGTAAAACCTTCTGTTTTGTAGTAAACACTGGATGACTTGTGTTAGATGGTAGTCTTTTGTGATGGAATATACCTTACTTATCAAAATTTAGTGGTTGACTGTATCATACGCCTCTGTGAGATCGATGAATGCCACACCTGTAACCTGTCCTCTTTCATACCCATCCTCTATATACTGTGTGAGGTTAAGAATTTGGCCACAGCATGACCTACCAGGTCGAAAACCAGCCTGTTCCTTTATAAGCATTTTGTCAATGCACTCTGAGATACGATTGAGGATCAATCTCTCCAAGACTTTGTATAAATGACAAAGGAGTGAAACTGGTCGGAAGTTTTTTGGATCTGTTTGTTCCTTTCCAGGCTTTAGCAGTGCCACAACTTGCTGTAGATTAGTGAGTGTGTGAATGTTTTATGAAATGTGAGAGAAATGGTTTTATAGAGGTGACTGTACTGCTGTGAAAATGTTGGTGTAGGAATTGTTTTAAAAATAGGAAGATATTGGAATAGAAGGTAAGGATTAATGCTTTTGAGGTAGAACTGATAGGTGCTAGGATGAAGGCAACAATGGGGATAAGGGTAATTAGAATGAGGTGACCTTCTGATTATTTTGTTGTTGGAGTGACAAATAGGTTTGACTTGTTATCAGAGTTACCTGTAGTTATGGGTTTAGAGAAAAAGCAGCAAATTTTGTAGGAAAAAGTGTGTAGATAAGTCTAGTATACAAAGGTTAGTGAAAAAGACTTGCTGCTAGATAGTAGTAATGGAAGAGGTGTTAGAAAAATTAGGATCAGATTTCCAGATCATGAGTTTCTTAAAATCAAGTGTTTCTGTTGCTCAGATAGTAAAGAATGTATGTTATGAAAATCCGGATAACATAGCGATAGTGGGAGGAGTGGGAAATAGCCTAGACAGGTGTGGTAGTTACAATATTAGTAGTGACCTCGAGAAGACAACAAAAGCAGTGTGCCACATATGTGTGACATTGGTTCTGACACAGGTTTGGTGCATATGGATGTTATGGAGCATATATTACACATTGGCCTACAACTCAATAGAGGGAATGTGGATCTTTCAAATATTCAAATGTTTATTTGGAGCCACTACCTCTCATGAAATAATTCCTGTAGTTAATGGTGTTAGGGCAGCCCCTCATTTAGATCAGCATCAAGTGTTAGCAGAGAGTCTTAACAGAACCATTTTAAGCATTAGTAAGTTTCCAGACACCAAAATTAAAAGTTGTTTGGGTATTAACGTGTTACATCACAATGTCAGAAGGTCAAGGAACAAAAGCTTATTGACTGGATGCTATCAATAGAATTGATGTTTTGTGCTAATTTGAAAACCATATAATAATAGAAAATATTTTTTTGATCAGCATTGTGAAGTCTTTGCTATGTAGCTAAATTTCTATTATGAAAATTTTATAATGGTAACTGTTTAAAGGGCACCCTGTTTCTGAAACAGTTTGGACTCTTATTAACATTATTAATGGACTTTCTGATCATGATGTCCAGGTATTAACCATCAACACCTTAGAAGCAACTAGCTCCAAAAGTAATGCTTTTAAAGTTCAGTGAGTCACAAATGATGAATCTGATTGTTATTTTAGAAATTCCTTTGTTAGTTCAAACTGAAAACCTATGAACAGTGACAAATTGTGAAAAATACAATATGTTTAATAACATTGTCTTAAAATGGAAGTTACCTCCTTGTGAAAAGGCATCATGTTTGTCGAAAGGAATGAAAACCATGGATAACGTTGGGAATTAGATCATTATGCATTTCTAAAAGAAAGCCATATTTTACCTACGGGGTCAGTCACAATGCTAATATTAAAACTTATAGCAGTCCTATTTAACGCTTAACAAATTTACTAAAGAATGTGAAAGTATGTACTACAGACATAAAATTCATGACTCTGGAAATAAAATTAAGACAAAATGAGTTATTGTAAAAAGGAAATGGGGAAAAAATAGTCAGGTCAGTAAACACATATGTGTATCTAGCAAAGTTCAATAGAACCAGTTTCCAGTTGCTGATATATTTTGTTTAGAAGTTGGCCCAAAATATTTTATTTTATTTGTTTTTGTGTTGTTTTGTGTTGCTGCTGCCCTCCTCCCTTCAACTTTGGTGAGTGTTGGGTGTATTTCATCTGTCTTTCCATATAAATATTGCTTAAGTTATTGTTAAACTAAGGAAAAAGGAAACTGCTTTGATTGCAAGGAAAGGGAAAATGACTCATCACTCACCAAAGTTGAAGGCAGCGACGAGAGAAGAACATATATTATGAACACACAAATAAACTCAATATTTCGGTTATTAAACCTTATTCATGATGGAGAAAATGAGTCATGAGGCTTGAGAGGTGTGCACAAAAACAATTGGTGAAACGTATAAAACACTGGACACAACAAGAAAAAGGTGGAAAGTAAAAGTAATGGAACACGAGATAGGAACATGCAGGACAAACACAAAAGATGGCCGCTGGGCAGCAATAATTAAACTAAGGAAAAAGGAAACTGCTTTAATTGCAAGGAAAGGGAAAATGATTCGTCACTCACCAAAGTTGAAGGCAGCGACGAGAAAAGAACATATATAACGAACACACAAATAAACTCAATATTTCGGGTAATAAACCTTATTCATGACGGAGAAAATGAGTCATGAGGCTCAGGAGGTGTGCACAAAAACAATTGGTGAAACGTATAAAACACTGGACACAACAAGAAAAAGGTGGAAAGTAAAAGTAATAGAATACGAGATAAAAACATGCAGGACAAACACAAAAGATGGCCGCTGGGCAGCAATAATTAAGTTATTGTTAATGTTGAATAAATTATTATTATGTACAGTTGTGCAGTAATGTTTGCTTTTTCATTGATCACAGAACACGCATACAAAAATTGTGAAAGCAACGATTTTATAAATGAAATGTGGTCAAAACTATCCTACAGTTTAAGTGATGGCATGCCATCATTACATGGAACTTCCCTAAAATCCATTAATTTGTTTTTGTGTGAGGTATGCACACACATACTCAAATGTTAAAAAATAAAATACTGTTTTAATTGTATACTGGAGAACTGTTACACAGCTATATAAATACATTTTATATGTGAGGTTTAACTGAAATTAGTTTGTTAGGTTTTGCTGTATGTGCACATAGATAATCATAAATTTCAAATTTATGGCTTTTGGTTCTGTACCAACAGGAACTGTGTGAAAAATGTCGTACGTGACATAAGCTATCACTAGATGCATTAAAATCTATTAATTACTTTGTGCATGATGATTAAAGAGCCAGACAAAAAATTAGTGGTTTTGAATTCTATTCAATCAGTCAATTTTATATCTAATTGGGATTAAGTGTACCCTAATCCTGACCGACGGCAGTTGCTTCCAGAAGAATTTTGTATCTTATTGTGATAAAAAGTACCCTAATTCTGACTGACTACATAAAATAACACATGTGCAGTTTTGATAAAACCGGTTCTTCAGTTTTTGGATGATATGCGAAAGTATAGGCAGATGACCAGAAATTCCATTTAACATCTGTAGCATATATTGCAGTTATTCATTTGAAATATTACATGTACAGTCACATCTTTTCTACTATTTTAATATATGGTATGTATAGATTTTATATATTGCATGTTTATTTTATGGACTACTAGCAATTATCTGCAACCCTGGTAGTATGCATTGTTAATCTCTCTTAACACTACATAATTCTGTAACGATACAATTGATACTTGATTTTCATCAATTGGAGTTGCCTTTGAGTATGTTATCAACATGAAATTAGTACCACACACTGAGAATAGTGTGAAGTTAACAATCTCTTCAGTTTGCCTATAGCCATGGTGAGCAGCATTCTATTATACATCCTTTTTCTGGCTTCTAACCAAGTTTTCCATCATGCTAAGAGAAGAGGCTCAAGTTTTGATGATAGCATTATTGCCTATTATTGCTACAACTATTGTAGAAAAATTAAAATTTGAATAGTGTGGTGATCTTCTTAAATCATATATAAAAAAGAAAAAGCATAACATACGGTAGGTAAATAAACACAAATTAAAGGAATGATAATGATCACTTATGAAATTTTGAACTTAAAATTAGTATAGGAATATTAAACAAATCAAAATTAATTTTTTTTATAATTAGTCATTTTGATGCTACACCAAGCATACCCAACAAGAGTTTACTACGGAAGAAAGCAGTCCATTGCAGTACATAATTATAACTTTTTGAATTTTTTTAAATATTGATGACACTGGGCAATAAAAATTTGGCGTTTAGGAAATAAACTGTATTTCTATACAAAATTGGTCTCCTGATTCAAAATATGACCTTCATTTTGATATGTCAGGTCTAGATTGTAAGCTATGTAATGCTCCTTTGTTATATATTTTGTGATAGTCAAAGTTAATGATGTTTATAATTGTGTGCACATGAATGACAGTCTGTATGTTTCTTTTCATTTTAACATGTTAAAATGGCAAGCGTAGTGTTCGATTGAAGTCATGTTTAATTTTGCTCCATGTTTGGATTTCATTTTTCGTAGTGATTTACCATAGATGCCGCATTTAAACCGTCACTATCCAAAGCTGCAAAGATCATTCACTCACTAACTCATTCATAATCCATATGCTTTAAAGATCATTATGTATGTATATACATCTACTCTGTTGATTTGTCACCTACATTCTAATTTAGTTATAACCTCTTCAAACACCAACGCATTTTCTCTTAGGACCACAATCGGGTAAAATCAAATAATCATACTTCCTTTGCACGTGGGATAGTAGAGTCTAGACCATGACAATTACTATTTTAAGAAAGACTGGCCTCTCGAATAAATGTAGCACAATGTAGAGCTGTCAATATATTAGAAGAACTGTAAGTTGAGTGAGAAAAAAGTCACCTTTACACATCAAACTTGGATTGATAAAACAATTTGTTAAAGCTTTGGAGCAACATGGGGATGCTTTAAGTATACCTGCAGTGTGACAGAGAGTTGGCTGAATTAGTGATTTTTGATGGACTAATGATCTTTAAGCTTATGAAGGGCACAAATTTTGTGATAACAATGCTAGAGAATGTGGCATTAGCTTGGTGAAACTTTGTAGAAGGAGTGCAAAGTGAAAACTACAAAGACCTTGCTGATAACATTTTATCAACTTTTCATGATATTGGCGTAAATATTAGCATCTAAATGCATTTTCTTTTTAGTCATCTTGATCGCTTTCCTGAAAATCTAAAAAATGCCAGCGATGAACAATCAGGACATCTAGGAGATGGAAACACGGTATCAAGAGATACTGTAATGATGACAGACTATTGCTGGTGTTTTAGTGGAGATAAGCCTGTTGTTCAACATTTATGAAACACAAAGAAATATAAATTTATTCCTTTAATTTTTTGGCTAAATTTTTACATTTTCAATTTTGAATATAGGTTTGTGTTTTGTTTCTAGATCATGCGCACTTTAACACTTCATATTTTTTTGCCTCTTACACGAATAAAATAAATTTGTTTAAGAAACAGACTTGGTTAATTCTCCTAAATCTCACTAATATCAGCCCATGTACACTGTTGGAAATATGTTTTACAATGTAATAGAGTCAAACTGAGATGAGAATAGTAAAATAACTAGACCTGATAGAGAAAAGCAGAAGTTATTTTTGAATTTATCAGCCAAAATTATCTAAGAATTTGTTAAAATATTCCAGGCAGCAGGCAAAAAAAAATTTTTTTTGTAACCCTGTGTAATTTATAAATGATTACTCAAAAATATAAATTTGCTTCTTCATTTTTTAAACTATTAGTTGAATCCTTTATGTATACATATGATTGTTTACTATTGCTTGTTAACTATTTAAACCTACTAAATCATGGAGACTGATTGTTTTTCCCTACAATTTAAACTGAATAATATTGAACTATCCTGACAATGGGTACTCGGTGAACATAACAATCTGGCATTGTCAAAATCTTACAAAACAATCTACTAGGGGCAAATATTAATTCAAACACACTTGAAATAGTTTTAAATGATAAATGAAATTGCTGACTATTGATTATATGGACTCTTTTTCTCAATTTCACCCACAAACTTAACATCATAGGTGTGTTCACTCACTACATTTCACACTTGGGTCAAGAGATGCATGAGATATCCCTGATAGACAACTTCTTTGCAGGTCACATGAGATTGGTAGAATATGTTATGATTAGAGACTGGATTATAAGCATTACATGTTTGCATATGCATATGCATTTGCATATGAAGCCCATTGTCACCTGTTATTGCATATTTTACCTGAAACCTAGTGATGATGAACATTATCGCTATATTAAAAATATTTTTCATTAAGGTACCTAGTTACTAAATGAACTCTTAAGTTGTGGCCAGCAAAACCTACTAGCTATTATTTTGATAGATAATATTATTATTTGGCCAAGAAAAAAGACTCATGGGAGGATAAAGAAGGAGCATACCATTCTGTGTTGTGCACACCTACTGCAGCACTCTTCCTATTAGACAAATTACGATGTTTATTGTTTGCATGCTTGCTGGATGTGTTTAGTTTTATTTATTTGTACAAAATTTAATATACACCATGCCTCAAGGAAAAAAAAAGTCTTTTCATGAATAGCTGAATATCCAGGAACATTT
Organism: Vandiemenella viatica; assembly: GCA_031002005.1. Lineage (NCBI taxonomy): Eukaryota > Metazoa > Arthropoda > Insecta > Orthoptera > Morabidae > Vandiemenella > Vandiemenella viatica. Next base: position 183,791,592 of record JARYHS010008074.1, read on the forward strand.
ACATACAATCGAAATGTATTATATTGTAGAGTTTGTGAAAAAAATATTTCATGCTCAAATAAGTTTCAAGTAGACCAGCATGTCAAGATGAGATTTCATATTGCAGAATTGCAAAACGAAGGCTCATGACAACAACTTTCAACAGTGGCAGGTAGCAGTATCGTCAAAGGCAAACACAGAAATCACTTAAGCATGGATCTATGTGAAGCAATGCTTACAAGTAATATTCCTCTTCATAAACTTGAGTAAAAATAAAATAGGTGAATTGTCATATTGTAAAAATTACATAGCAAAAATTTACTCACATGTTCCTGAAGAAATACGTAATCAACTTATGGGGATATGTTGCCCATATAAGCAATATCGTAGTTTACGATATGGAAGACAAAACTCTTATCCATGTATTTAATGTAACCAATAAATAACACATATACATATGCACATTACATTGAAATAACATATCAATGCGAATGTTAATAATACTTCCAGCTTCTGTATTGGCGGCAATGTAGTCTCCGTGTTTAGCACGCCTCGCCAACGGTGTACTCTCTGGTTGTTTTTATCGTTGCCCCGGTTATGGTCAGTGAGCATCGTTGATACTGCGTTAGCAGCCGCCGCGACAACGACGGAACTGCGCTGACAACTGTTAATGCCACGATGTGTTTCCGCCACACCAGCCCCCCACGGAGTTGATGAGGCTACGGCTGAAGATGTTTGGGAAACTTTACCCGGCGACCGGATCTTGTGATTCTCGGGTTGTCCGTTGTATCGTGATCTGTAGTTTTCTTTGCTTTGCTGATTGACATACTAGGTGGTTCTGTCACAGCACTTCCTTCGATATTAGGACAATCGTCGTTGAGCAGAATGGCAGGTTTCACTCTTTCTATGCTGACACGTACTGGTTTATCCTTGTTTAAAACAGTTAAAGTTCTATCCTGGCTATCTAACACGCGGTGTGGGCCAGTGTATGGTGGCTGCAGGGCACCACGTACCGAATCATCCCGAAGATACACGTGTGTGCACGTTTCAAGGTCCTTGAAAACAAAGGTCGAACTGTGACCATTTCTGGTGGCCGGTGTTGCACGTAGTCTGCACATTTGTTGAGGTAGTTTGTCCACGAAGTCGGATGTATCTTCCAGACATTCTTCCGACACGGTGCACAGTAATTCACCTGGGAGGCTTAGTGGTTCACCGTACATAAGTTCAGCAGAAGAGGTACCGAGGTCTTCTTTGTAGGCACTATGAATACCGAGAAGAACGATGGGAAGGGCTTGCAGCCAGGATATACTGGGATGGCACATAATAGCTGCTTTGAGTTGACGATGGAATCTCTCCACCATGCCATTTGAGCAGGGGTGCCAGGCAGTGGTGCGGGTTCTTAGCGTTCCAGTCAAGAGACCCAGGTTCCGGAGCAGTACAGATTCAAACTGCCTGCCTTGGTTGGTGGTAATACGTAGAGGTGATCCAAATCGTGAAATCCAGCATGCTACGAATGCGTTGGCAACGTCCTTTGCAGTGATGCGTTCTAAAGGTCAGACCTCTGGCCAGCGAGTATACTATCGATGGCTGTTAAGCAATAGTGATAGCTTCCTGATGCTGGAAGTGGTCCGATTATGTTGAAACCGGGCAGATGGCATTGTAAAGTTTCCGACTGGTGCAATCGTGTGACGCGTAACTTTGGCGCGTGACAATCTTGGCAGGCTCGGACCCATGCACGGCAATCTTTCACCATGTTAGGCCAGACGAAATGTTCTGATACCAAACGAGTGGTAGCTCTGGCACCGGGATGACTCAGGCCGTGAACAGACGAAAAAGCTGCTTTTCGGAATGATGTGGTGATAAAGGGCCTGGGTTTTCTGGTTGAGGTGTCACAGAAGAGGATAGTGGTACTGCCAGGTACTGGGACTTGCTCCAAGCGAAGTGATGTTTCGCCATCGATGAAGGAACGGATTTCTGGATCGTCCTTCTGAGAGTCTGCCTGAGTGGTAAAGTTCAAGTTTCTGTCTGCGATTCCGTCGACTACATTGGAAGAACCTTCAATGTGTTCAATATTGGTGGTGAACTGCGCAATGAACGATAATTGATTCTGTTGCACAGGCGGGAGCTTGTCACGGCATTGTTGATACGCGTACGTAAGTGGCCTGTGATCGGTGTAAATTGTAACGTGATGGGCTTCCAAGAAGTGCCGAAAGTGTTGGACGGCTTCGTAGATAGCGAGTAACTCGCGATAGTACGCTGGCCATTCTGATTGCTTTGGTGAAAGCTTCTTAGAAACGAAGGCTAAAGGCTACCACTTAGCGTTTACGTGCTGTTGTAGACAAGCCCCTACAGCTGTGTTGGAAGCATCAGTAAACAATCCTAGAGGTCCGTTAAGATCGGGATGAACTAGTAGCGTCGATTTGGCAAGGCTGGCTTTGCAGGCATTAAACGTGCTTTCCAGGTTCTGATTCCATGGTACAGGTTGAGAGCCTCGTAGGATGGATACTGCCGAGTGGAGAGAAGCCTGGTATTCTGCTACTGAAGGTAGGAAACGGCGGTAAAAGTTCACCATTCCCAAAAAACGTCTGAGTTCACGGACTGTCTGTGGAAGGGGGAAGTTTTTCAGGGCGCTGATCCGATCTGGTAGTGGTCGAATGCCAGCAGCAGAGACTTCGTATCCCATAAGGTAACACTTGGAGAGGCTAAAACATTCTTACGAGTGTTAACGAGAATCCCATAAGATGACAGACTTTGGAAAAGTGATCGCAGATGGCGCTTGTGTTCTTCAGGGCCCTTAGGGAATACCTAAATGTCATCTACATAGGCGAAGGTGAAGTCTAAGCCAGATAGGACTTCATCAATGAATCGCTGAAAGATTTGACTGGTATTCCGCAACCCGAAAGACATAAACGGAAACTCAAAAAGTCCAAACGGTGTAATAATTGCTGTCTTTGGAATGTCGTCCGGGTTCACTAGAACCTGCGTGTAGGCTTTGACTAGGTCGACGACAGAGAAGATAGAGCACCCACGCAACTGGTGGCTGAAATCATGGAGATGGTGAGGTGGATACCAACTGGAATTGTCTGTGCATTGAGAGCTCGATAGTCTTCACAAGGACGCCAACCCTTGTCTTTCTTTGGTACCAGGTGAAGAGGCGAGCAGTGCCCTCCATTAACATTGCTTCGAATTCTGAAGACAGTCTGGAGCGAGGCGACGAGCACGACAAGAGACAGGTGGTCCAGGTGTTGTGTGAATGAAATGTACGGTAGAGTGCTTTATTTCTCTCGGCATTCCAGGTGGGTGCGTGAGATCTGGGAAATCTCTCAATATTTCATGAAAAACAGTTGTGGCCTTTAGTGATTTCACACTAGGTTGCTTCCAGTTAGCCAGCTGTACAGGCACTGACAATCCTGTCAAGCTGTCAATGATACACTTGTTGTGACAATCCGGGAGTAAGTGATAATGTGCAAGGAAATCGGAGCCTATGATAGGAACAGCTACATCAGCTATTGTAAATCTCCAAGACAAATCGTGCTGCAAACCTAGGTTCAGGTTGAGAAACAAAGTGCCGTAGGTATGAACAGTAGAGTCATTTGCCATTACAAGTTCATATTTGTTGCGTTGATGACGCCCTTTCACAAAATCTTTCGGGAAACAGCATAAATCAGAACCAGTATCGATTAAAAATTTTTGTCTGCTGTTTCTGTCAAAAACAAAGAGGCGGTTACCACCTGTTGGGCAGTTGTTTACCGCCATCACTGGCTGGTTTAACTGAAAGTTACATGGTTGTTGGCATTTGCGAGCTTGGCTGTGAAAACGGCAGTGGTACCAGCAAACCTGTGAGGTGTCAGTATGCAGCGAAGAATCACAGCTTTTGTGAGCGTGCCGCGGCTTCGGAGGCTGGCTTCGAGGTCGAGAACGTGTGCGAAATCAGGCTTGCAATGTAGCCAACTGCTGCGAAAGTTCTTCTATGCGCTTTGCAAGCTGACTTACCTCGGTTTTAGCAGATAACATGCCGATATCATTAACATGGGCGTGCAGAGCAGGTGTAGAAACTTCCATAATTTTGTCAGCTAGTATTGCAACTTTGTCTAGTGGTGTGTCGGCTTGAGTTTGCAAGATAGCTTGTACCTGTGACGGTAGGCGCTGGATCCATAATTGCCAGAGGAGATTGTCTTGCATTTGAGTGGCATCAGCTAGTGATCTTAAGTGTCTTAAAAACTGGGATGGTTTTCGATCACCAAGCTCCTCCCCCATTAACAGCTGGTGAACTCGCTGCTCTTCTGATGTAGAGAGGCGACGAATTAACTCATTACTCAAGTGTCCATATGCATTTTCAGGAGGTGGATTTATTTTATCATCTTCCACTTCGGCCGCATAGCGGCTGTCCAGCTGTGAAATTATGTAGGCGTACTATGTCAAATCTTGCGTAATGCCTGCGATGCCAAATTGTGCTTCTGCCTGTGCAAACCACAGTGCCGGTTTGTCCGGCCAGAAAACTGGTAATTTCACGGCAAGACAGTTAACAGATGTGCCAACCTGCGAGACTGTAGAATGTGGAGGTTGCTGTTGAAGCATTTGCCGTCGCAGAATGTGATTTTGCTCCTGTAGCTGGTGTAGTTGTTCTTGAAGTTCGTCCATTATTCAAAAGATTTCGGGTTTTTTGTCATCGGGGTCACCAATTATGGGGATACGTTGCCCATATAAGCAATATCATAGTTTACGATATGGAAGACGAAAGTCTTATCCATGTATTTAATGTAACACATATACATATGCATATTACATTGAAATAACATATCAATGCGAATATTAATAATACTTCTAGCTTCTGTATTGGCTGCAATGTAGTCTCCGTGTTTAGCACGCCTCGCCAACGGTGTACTCTCTGGTTGTTTTTATCGTTGCCCCAGTTATGGTCTGTGAGCATCATTGATACTGCATTAGCTGCCGCCGCGACAATGACGGAACTGTGCTGACAACTGTTAATGCCACGATGTGTTTCCGCCACAATCTCAAGGATAGCATTATTTGGATTTCAGATGACGAAACTACTAACAGTTGTGGTCGTTGCAGTGCAAATTTAACTGCCGGTTCATTAAAACTAGAGCATTCTTCTTCCTTTTTGGTGCCTTTCAAAGAACTTATAAAGGCAGATCATTCTTCAACTGCCAGATTTGTGAATGAGGGTTTTAAAAAGTATTTCCTTATTCTTCTGGAGGTGAATGAATTTATATTTCTCTCAGATGCTGTTCCCTATATGATCAATGCAGCCAAAGCTTTTGAAGTACTTTATTCCAATTTGATTCATGTGATGTGCTGTGTGCATGGAGTACATCGACTCGATGAAGAAGTACGATCCACGTTTGGGAATGTAAATAGACTGATTTCATAATAAAGAAAGTGTTTCATAAGGCACACTCTTGTAACGCCTATAAAGAAAAATTGCCATATATTCCTTTACCTCTGGACTCAGTGGTAACTCAATAGGCAACATGGGTTGAAACGATATTGTTTACAGTGAACATTTCAAGGCCATAAAATGTCCAGTAAATGACTTTGATTATAGCGTAGCAGCTATGTCAGATTTTCAGTCCAAGCAAGCATTTAACAATTCTTTTTAAAAATTTTTTTACTATAGTTGTGATTGGCATTCATTTTTCCCCACAGAGGGAGCATCTATAGACTATGTGGATTTATTTTGGCCTCCCTCGAATCCCCCCTACCACATAACCTGCCTTGGCTTTTGCCTCGACTCCCCTCGTGTTGCACGTCACTTTTTTCCCAATTAGTTCCACAAGACATTTTGTACTGTTTTTGCTCAACATATTGTAAAATAAACTGATATTTGCTTATGTCATTTTCAGTAATCATAAATATTATGAATGAAATAAATAATTATTATTGCAAATGTTTATTTAGTGGAGAGAACCTCTTTCTCAGGTAAAGTAAGGGATCCTTGTTACTATAAACTTTCTTCTTTTCTCATTAATCATTTTTCATTAATTAATAAAACAGATCAAACTATATCTGCCATGAAAAACAAAACTCTAAAAGAGTTACATTTTTTTGTTTTCTGCTGTCCAGTCAACTTTCATTCTACATTATGGGGGAATGATTTTTTTATCTTCTTAATAGATGTTTATGACTCACTGGATAATGAAAACAGGTTGGAAAAATATTTTTGATAAGCCTAGTAAAGTTTACTGTACAGTGCTACTTCACTTCAAATGTTGAATTTGAAATAATGCTACAGTGAGCACTACAGTTAAAGACAGACTGAAATTCACTTCACACAACAAAATTAGAATTCTTTTATCAACGAGTGGTATGCAATCCTAATTAAAACAGCTTTGTTTCAACAATACGAACTGTCCCTGCCTTTGAAAATATGGCATGTCTAATGTTCAACGAATTGTTATGTGCTGGAAGCGGCAAGCAACTCAACACTATAACTTTATGCATGTGCAGTATATATGGTATCTAAATTAAATACGGAGATAATTAAATGACAGAAATAAATAACCACATGTTGTTGCATATTCTATACCTTATTTCAGTTGTTACAAATAATACATACAAAAATCTACATGGCTTGGCTGAGAACCTACCCCCCCCCCCTCCCCCCACGTAGCCCAGCATAGCATTCTACCCAATCCATCCTTCTCTAGACTGATTCACATAGTTTATGAATGCTCCCATATCTGCAAGTATTAAAAATATTGAAACTCAAGGCTTGGCATTAACTGAATCTATTCAGTTAATAAAATCCGCCAAGTGAACTCTGCATTTAAGTGAAGTTTAAAAATATTTTTAACAATAACCCAGGTTTTGAATGTTTTGTCAAAATTGATAGTTGTATTGATGGGATGGGTGAACTTTTTTTAGTAACAATGACTGCTAACATAGCAACCACATTCAAATGCTGCCCAGTTACATCAGTGGATGTCCTTTTCGACTTAGAAAAATATTTTGAGCGATTGAAGAAACAATCTTAGTATTTAATAATTGGAACAGTACCTGATTTTTTTACATTTACTAAGGTAAAACAAATGGTTAGTTTCAAATATATCAATATGTTATTCAACTACTTTCTAATTATATGCCGAGTTTTAAAAAAAAAACTAAAAATTACTATTTTTATATTATTTAATGTTGCATATTTTGTCTCTTTTCATACAAATTTTAAGCATTTTTCATGCATATTTCTAGCTTTTAATGTTACATATAATCCAGACTCTAGTAATGATTAAACGTTGCTGGGGGTATGTGACATTCTAACTTTAGCTGTAACCATGGATGATGAAAATGTTCATTATGTCTGATACCTATCCTGAAGAAGAGTAGATTCATTCAAGTGGTTGCTAGGTGTTGAGCTAATTATCCCACAATAGTTAATGAGTCATGGATAAAATAAAGAAATGATAATAATTTGTATATTGTTAAGACGTACATACTGTTAAAGTTGTGAAGGTATGCTGGTATCAGATCGCACGTTTTTGTTACACTAGTTGAATACTAAATCAGACATCAAAATCACATTAGAAGACTGCAGATATTTCACCAAGTAACACATACACTGAATAAGATGTGATCATCCACGATAGGATCAGAAAGTAGCTGGACCGAATTTCTGTAGCGCGAATGGAGCGCTAAGGGGGGTCAGACCACCTGGGCATGGTAGTGGGCAGCCTTCCAAAGAGACCTATATTTTTTCCAGTTGCCTGCGGGCAAGTGGAGAGTAAGCATGTCGATTTCCGCGGACCTCTGTTAAGAAGTGTTGTCGCAATTCAAGATGAAGAAAAATCCCAAGCAGCGCTATGCCATCAAATTCTGCACCAAACTCGCGAAAACCGCAACGGAGACCCTTGGAATGATTAAAGGCGCATGCGGGGATACTGCCATGAGCCATTCAACAGTATTCAAGTGTTCCGGGAGGGGCGGGAACTCAAAGATGACCAGCACGCCAGTCGCCCGTCAACTTCAAGGATTGATGTAAATGTGGCAAAAGTGTAGGTGATCATGGACTCTTACCAGTGCACAAACAGTCTTCTGATTGTTGATGAGTTAGGGTTTTCATATGGTAGCGTTCAAAAAATTATTACTGTGGATTTGGCCATGCGAAAGGTGTGCACCAAGTTTGAGCCAAGAGTCCTGAGTGATGAACAAAAAGTGAATCGTGTGCAAATTTCCCAGGAAATTCGGAACTGTGTAAAAAAACAAACCAAATTTCCTTGAGAATGTAATTACTGGTGATGAAACTTGGTGTTTTGAGTATGACCCGGAGACCAGAGAGGCACACCAACAAGTCCCCGTGTCCGAAGAAAGCTAGAACAAGCAAGTAAAAAGTCAAATCAATGCTTATCTACTTTTTTCACCATCATGGTGCAGTTCACAGGGAGTTCGTAACCCCTGGACAGATTGTGAATGCCAGTTTTTACGTGGACGTTCTTAAACAGTTACTCAAACGTGTCCTCTGTGTGTGACCAGACATCGCCGATTCTTGGAAGCTTCACCACGACAACGCATCATGCCACACTGCAATGCTTGTGAGGAAGTTTCTGGCCAAGCACAGGGTTGCCACATTGCCTCATCCCCCCCCCCCACTTACAGTCCAGATCTGGCATTGCCGGACTTCTTCATCTTTTCTCAGTTCAAGCGGGACCTCAAGGGAAACAGCTCCGAAGAGGACGTCCAAGGGGCCGTGACAGCATCTCTGAAGGGGATCCTGGAAAGTGAGTTCCAGTAGGCATACGTGCTTTGGGAATCCTGTTATATGTGTTGTGTTGAAGCACAAGGGTGCTATTTCGAGGACTACTAAGGATTTGTACCGATTAGTTCAATAAAAAAATTAAATTAATTCATTCCTACTACTTTCTGATCCTACCCTGTACATTAAAATTGCAATATCCCATTTAGAGTGAGCTTATCAGAACTTTTTTTAACTCCAATTATTTGCTGAGTAGCAAATTTTTAGTAAAAGTTTCCATTACTAAATAAATTTTTACTTTTCCTTTCATCAAAATAACCGTCCACGAACCATGTCTGAGACTCAAAATTTATGTCACTTGACTACATGTTTGAAATATCATAAGTCTTTTTTCTCAATAATGCAACATTGACTGATGTGATACACTACTGGTTGGCAACCAGTAGACTGCCCAAAGGAAAGAAAATGGTGACTTTTTATGGCTGAAAACTTTTGACATCAGTGTTTTGCCAGAGTAAACTCCCTTTCTTTTGTGAATGCTATTTTTAGTCAGATTGCTTTGAAATTTTGTTATATTATAGTATGATTTATTCCAAAAAATTTAAGTTATGTCAACTTTTCTTCTAATCTTATTTGTCTTTGAAAATTACACATGTCGAGGTACTCTCAAGCTTTGACATCAAAATTCCATTTTTCTCCTTTTAGTCTCAAACTTACTTTTAAAACATTACATTATTATTATTAAATAAATTTTTCTCTATTGTTTGAGCATATTTTCTCCTACCTAACTATTTTATCTAAGATTTTTTAAGTACTTAGAATTTACTTCTAACCTTGCTCAGAATGGGTTTCTCGATAATCACAACCTATTGTGATAGTTAAATTTAAGTTATCTTTTAAAAATAAGTGATTTTTTATCCATTTTCTATTGTCGATGGATACTTTACTTAGCACATGGTGAAATAGACTTTCAAATGGCTCTATCTAATTTATTAAACTTCCTAGACTACTCAACCGGTATATGAAAATGCTTGTCTTTAATAGAAATGAATGTGATAAAATTCCTACACTTTGAAATTTCAATATATAGTTTTTATGTTTCTGTATGACATCGGTTTAGTTTTGCATTAAAGGTTGCTATATTTTAAGATTATGTTTATATTATTTATTTGCTTTATTAATCTCTGTTTTATTAGTTTTGGAAATAGGAGTAGAATAAACATCTCTTGGGAGGTGTGCCATTTGTTCCTTGTCACTGCTCAACATTGGAACTGATTTCCTAGATATTATCAAGCTACTCACATATTCATCACATTGTTTCAGAATTGCACAGTATGTAGCAAGATTCTGCCCTCTTAAAACAAAATAATTTGGAACATTATTATCCTAGGTCACTTAACGCAACTTGCAGTAAGGCAGCTTTCAATAAACTGTAACTTCATTCCTTTGAATAATACGATGCCGCCCATCAGCTCGAATACTAATAAACATTTCAACATAACTTTAAATGATACTAAGTTGTGGGCACTATCATTTTAATCCCTTGTCTTGTCACATCAAAATAAAACATGGCGTATTATGCTCTTGGGAACATGGGCTGTACTTAAATTAAATCCCCATGAAAAGTTCAACCAGTAGTTATGTTGTGAATTGTATTCAGCAAATACTAATCATCTTTACAGTGGCACATTTTACCCTATTTTACCTATGGTTCCACTAATTATATATTAATTTCTCAGCTTTTCAGTATCCCATAAAATTTAAACATACCCTATTTCCTCTTGGGACCAGGGGCTACATCAAAATATAACCAGTAGTATTTTTGTGAACTGCATTGAACAGAAAATTGTTCATAATTTCTGGGTTTTTTTTTTTGACATCACATTCAAATGTAACATACCCTAATTTACCTGAAGGATCACAGACTATAAAGTAATTGTGGTGATAGGTTGTACATTACTCGAAAGTCCATAAAAATCTGACTAGTAACTTTTTGTTTTGTAAATCATGGTCAGTCAAAAAAGATGATAATTTAGAATCCCCATAAAGTGATACATACCATATTTTACTCATGTCACCACTGGTTGCACATTAAATGAAATCCTGTGAAAATCCAATGAGTAGTTAATGCATGAATCATTGATGTTTTTTTACTTCTTATTTTTTTGACATCGCCAAAATGAATCATACCCTGTTTTACCTGTGAGATCATTGGTTGTACATTAAATGAAACCCTTTCTAAATGCAACCAGTAGGTTCTGTGTAAAATCTGTTCAGCGCAACTTCCTGACACACAAATCCAAATTTTAAAAAAAATGTCCTTTGTAGTTTATTAATAGAACCAACCTTTTTTTTATATATAATCTTGAATGTACAATCTTCACCCTTCTTACAGTTTTATTACAAGTATAGATATGAAGATACTTTTATGTATATTTGATTTGGATTTATCTTTTATCTTTATCCACCTTCATTAATTTTTCTAATAAGATTGTTCTTAATTTTAATTTCTTCCACGAGCATTAACAAAATTAACTAGAATTGAGAATTGCGTAGTGATATTTTTATTGCTGTCTTAATCCCATTATGTGCTTGCAGTGTTGTACTGCTGACGAAGAGTTTGAACACTTTTTTTGTTTTTTGTTATTGCTTGTTCATGTATTTTCTGTTTCTCTAATAACTTATCAACATCTGAGGTATGGAATCGTTTCTCTGTATTTCTTCATTTTTACTCTACAGTGATTTTCATATTTGTTTGCTTTCTTCAGGAATGTAAATGATAAAATAAAAAAAATTAGCTTAGTCCTGAGCCCTAATATTGTTTGTTAAACAAGGCTTGCATATCTTCTCGATGAATTCCACCATTGCCAATGTTGTCAGATAAATTAGAAAACCATAGTTTTTGTCTCAAAAATTGCTTTTTCTTATATCTTTATTCGTGAGTAATAATCAGTTAAAACAGCATGTATGTCTTGATTGGTGATCAATTGAGCAGAGAAGAATGTGATGCTCATTGTTAACCATTCAATACTATTTTTATTTCATGCTATTCACAATTGTCAGTTTTGTAATATGAGGATTGTTTTCTGCAACTTGGGATCTATTCATAGCTTTATGCGCCATATTGAGCTTTTCCTCCTCACCGTTTTCAAAGTATTTCCTTACAAATTGATTCAAAATTTTTAGTTTTTGTCCCTCTTCCCCTTTCAGACATCATTCATGGTCAAAGTGGAATATATAACAGTTGAGGAATATCATGCTTAGGTGGAATTTTAATTAATTCTATTTTACTTTTTTTTTTTTTTCTTTTTTTTTTTTTAAATCTCAAAGTACCAGTTTAGACGTTTTGACGAGAATCATTAAACAAAAATAGTAATTTGTTTTTATTGGAAGAATTCACAAATTTTTTGGATGATAAGCATTATGCAAATGTTTGAAACATAAATTGCTGCTAAACAAGGAAACTTTTATGAAAAGATATCCTTTCTTAACCACAAACACTTTTAATTTTTCAAGTGAAGAAGCTCATATCATTTACATTTCTAAATTACCTTTTTTCCGTCATTAATTTTAAAATGTATCGGACATACTTTATCATGGCAAAAATACATGCACTTCTTGGTGAATAATGGAATATATTTTAACAGCAACATTACTTGTAAAAATCTCCTATTAATCGTGTAGCAATTCCAGAACGCTTTTAATCCCTTTTGTTTGAATTTTTACTTGATGATAGAGCTGCATGTTACATAAATGCATCCATTTAGGAGGTATTACCTTTAATGTGCAAGTAATTTTCAGTTTCATTTTTGAAGTCTTCTCAGTTATGCTTCAGATATTTGTGATATGTTTTTTAACCAAAAATTTGTGAAGCCATCAAAGAAAAATAAATTTTCAAAAATAAATAAATAAGCAACGAGTTTGTGATGCTTCCACAATAAATAGTAGCAAACAAAAATGCACACAGAAACAAATAAAAAATATTCAGAAGCCAGGATTGAACTTAAAGTCATTACCCTTACTGTTACTTCAAATCGCAAGGCTATTGGTGAATTATAAGAGGTGTCACGTGCTATACATTCCAACTTTTTCATCCTCAGAAGCTTATTTCCACATTAAAGATCTCACTTCTTGTTCATCATTTATTTCTGTTGAATGTGTGTACATGCCACTACTTTATTTTAGCAGAACATTTATCTCATCAAAATTACAGTTTAAATGATATGTGAATTAGTCACAAATCATTTGGGTTTCTACGAGCAAGTTGCAGCAACTTTTGTTCATATTTTAGCTATTTTGGGATCACTTGCAGATTTTTGTGGAGTTTTTATTGTTGTGTTTATACATTGGTGTACTGCCCACTATTTATAAACCATATTTCCAACAATGTATATAAATTCAAAGAAACAAAGAAGACATTATGTATCTAGAGAGAGTGCCTATTGGCATGTGACATGGGTGCCGTTGGCCTGCATCAAGTTACAAATTGTTTTGGTGGGCCTTTAAACACTTTAAATTCTAACGTTGAATTTTATGTTAACTAAGCACCATTGTCAACAAAAAAAAAATAGTAGGGGTTGAATAATATGTATCAATAAATCATTTAAAACAATTTCAAAAAATAGTCAAATACCCTATTCTTGATCACCTCCTCTAATGTTATTTTTGGCAGATTCAGAATATATGTTTGAATTTACTACTTTTCTTTAGCAGTAGTTCTCATAATTTTGTACTGTTTGATTATATTATCTTTCTAGCTTTCAGTAAAAGTAGGATCATTAACGTCATACTTGTATTTCATATTAACAGGTTGGTTTACAAACCAGGAGGATTTCCTACTGCATACCCAAGTTTTGTTTATGGTGATGGAGATGGAACTGTAAATAAGCGTAGTTTGGAAGGTTGTCTGCACTGGAAAAGCCAGCAGAAACCAAAAATTTATCACCAGACTTTTCCTGACATTGACCACATGGGAATTTTAAGGGACATTCGAATACTAGAGTATCTTAAAAATTTACTCCAAAAGTTATGATGTTTTCGATGCTGAAGTGAATTGCAGTCACAGCAAAGAAAAAACATAGATAAAAATATACAATTTTAGGTATAGATTTAAAAAAAAAAAAAAATTAACAGAAAAGTGTTCAAGCAACAAACTTGCCTGGGATTGAAGTTAATTTTACACAATCTCTGTACCCTAATTTATATTTGTGTGTCCTATTTTTTGACACTTTTTGATTTTAAACTTGTTTAATATTTTGGTTTTATAGTGATGTTTAGTTTACAAAGTTGAGGAAACAATTTGTTTTTTTCCTCATAATAATGCAGCTGACTTACTCCTGTGATATAGAATAAGTTACTTTTATTTGTGATAAATATCTGAAATATCTTTGTTCATAAGTATAGTTTGCAGAAATTTTATGATATGTGCTATTGTAATTAATGTGTATTTAATATTATTGTTGGTTTAATTAATTGGACTATTTATAGGCAGCACCTCTTGTTGCGGCATTAAACATTGTTTTAATCTATAAAATCCTGATTTTAAATATTTTCTTGTCTAATCACATTTTTTCAAATCAAATTATCCAGCCCTACAGTGCTGTTATTGTTCTTGAATGTGAGAAGACTGTGGTCAGAATTTTTGTCCAGCCATCAGTAAGTCTTGTGTTAAAAGCTACAAATCCTTAAAATCCATTTCTCAGTTTCTTGTACAGAACCAATGTAAATATTTCATTTTGGTGTGTGTGGTAGCAGCTAGTACACAGAAGCAGACATATTTATAATAATTGTTGAATTAATTACATTGAAACATCTGCTCAAGTTTCCTTACATATGTACTTTTACATTTTGTGGATTTTTAAATTAAATTTCTCAGTTTATTCCAGTCTCTCTCTCTCCCTTATCTGCAAAGTTGGGTAATGAAAATAAGGGAGAATAGAGGAAATAAACACATCATTCACTACAGATGAAGGAAGTAAGGCCACTTCAAATAGATAAATGTGAATAAACTTTGAATACTTGAGTATAAGAGTGTTCAGATGTGTACACACTGAGACTAGTTACATAACTCAAGTAATAAGTCTCAGGTTATAAACATTAGATCCCCTTGTAATATGTGTTGGCCCTAAACATGATTAAGATATATAGCAAAATGTTGTGAAATGTGTTCGTTTTTAATTATTTACCATGGCCCTGCTGCCTGCATCTGTGGAAAATGATGGGTGTACTCTCCCTATCCTCCCTTATTTTCAAAGTGTTTTAATTATATTTTGTAACTTTCTGCAGTTATTTCATCACTATCAAGGTTACTACAAACAGTGGCATACTTACATTGATAGTTTCTCTGAAATATGATTTTGGGACTTCTCTTAATAAAATTAGTTGTTATACTTGGTAATAGTTGATACATGATGTCTAATTGCATTCTTACTACTAATAAAACTTATAGAATTTAAAATATCATAAAGTATCATATCAGTTTGACAGGTGATCTTTGGGCGATCCTTACCAAGGAGAATGTTTATGCCCCTGCTCAACATCTCTCTTCTTCTGTTCAGTTCTGAAGTGCACATCTGAATTTCCATGTTCCAATCAACACCGAAAAATTTCAGACGGGCAATTCAGTGCCGAAGAAGAAGAATATTGAGCAAGCGCATAAGCATTCTCCATGATGATGCTTGCCCATAAGTCACCATCAAACCATCACTCTTCTGCAAAACTTTGATTGGAACATCATCACACACCCATGCTATAGTCTGGACTTGGCAACCAGTGGCTACCACCTTTTCCCTAAGATGAAAGAATATTTGGCAGGAAGGTAACTCGGCAATGAAGAGGTTAAAGAAGAAGTTCAACGTTTCCTCAACAAAATGGTGGTAAGCTGGTATGATATGATAAAGGCATACAAAAGCTGTAACAGTGTTCACAAAAATGGATTGACCGAAATGGTTATTGAAAAATACACAGTTGTTCATTCAACCTTTAAAATGTTATTTACATTATAGAAAAGGAATTGATTTTGTATTTCTAAAAGCTTTCAAGACTTTACTTTTGAAAATTTCTTCTTATAATGAATGATATTAGATGATCAGTATAGGAAAAAATTACTACTTTACTTAAAAGTAAAAGTTTACATCTGTCGAAACGCAGTGACATACTTCACCTACACAATGAGGACAGAATTGACTTTCGCATCAAATAATATTGTCCTCAAATTAGTTTCATCATGTCTGACATGTTTGTGATGAAGACCCTGTTTTCTCAGGTTCACAAAATTTTCCTGCTGTTTTCATGTTTGATTGAGGAGAGTATATAGCAAAAATTGGTATGTGGTAGTTCATTCTCATAAATGAAACCAATTTTTGATGGCATTTTTATCTGTAAAGTGTTATTTATTTTAGATGATAACATGTCTATACTTTTGTATATTTGTTGTGTATTTGTATCCTAATCCATACTGGCTCTCTGCTGTACTTAGTATTTTAATTAAAGATTTTTATGTTGTGGGGTGTGAAATTAATCTAATTATCTTTTCTCCTAGGCAGAATTATTATTATTTATAAATAATAATAAAAATTTCATCTCATTCCCTCTATCCTACAAACAAAACGTGAGCTCTCTCTCTCATAAAGTATATTAATTCAAGGGTTTAAAGCCGTTTTTAATAAAATGGAGAAAATCATGTGGTCATATACTTGATAATAACCAGTTGCTGATAGCATTGTGCATATTCTTTATCTGAAATGTGATCAAGACCTTAAAAATAGTATGTTTGCATAATTTATGTATCCAGGTTAACTTCTGCCATGCTAAGAGATTTTTGAATCCCAGTTGTTATTGATTTATTATTGTTGCTGTAATTTTTACTTATCTTTTCAATAGTGCTGTCATCTTATTAACTAGGCAGAAAAAAGTGATCTTTCAAAAAATAAATCTCTTTGCCTCAAGGAATCATATATATATATATATATATATATAAATGGTATTGGTTCTCCAGCAGTATTTCCTTTTAAGTATCAAGTTATGACTTCTTTACACATTGATTTTGATTTTGCCTCTTGAAAAAGCCTTACACATGATTTCCATAACCCTGTTTTCTACAGTGATGGTGTAATGATCTTCCTCTGTTAGATTAAAATCATCCAGGTTAATACTCACATTCAAGACATTCAGTGGTGAGTTTGATTCGTTTTACAGGAACCTAAAGGAAACATGTGAAATATGAAGGTATTTTCCCTTTAAACTTGTTACTGGTGCCCATCTCAGTTCGTGTAAACAGGTGGGCAACTGTGCGGGTGATGAGAGAAATGACAATGGAGAGAAACTAGTGTTTTTTTTGGTAAATACTTGCTAATACCTGTTACAAGCACATTTTTTTTTTTAAGGAGACTTCCCGGTAGAGGTAATGGGGATCACCAACTTTAGGATTAAAAATGAGATATATTTCAGTTCTGAACAAGCTCAAAAGTGGCTACAATCGCCAACTGGTAAGAGCTAGGATTGAAATAAATATAAGGGCAGAAAGAAATAAGCTCATATGAAACAAGACCAAAATTATTGATTTTAAACACTTCGAGGGAAATAGATATGAATTTCAACAAATAGTACAGAGAAAGCCTCATAAAACCAGTGAAGAAGATATGGCTGCAATTTTAGTCATGAATGACGAGAAGTCAATGGCTTCTGTCAATGTAACAGCCAAGAAGCAGATAATAGCTATTAATGGAAACAATGGCTGATTAAGAGGAAATTTTAGATTTTATCAGGAGCTTTCATAGCTAGCTATATAACAAACTCCAATATATTCCAACCTCTCTAATGTATCCAGAGTGCAAGATATACCCCACCATCTCCCACTCTGAAGACTGGTATGCTATAAATAGCATGATGAAGGTGCAGATGCTGGCATTGATAGTCTTCCCGTTAATGTCCTTAAGCTACTTGGTGTCTGTGTACCTGATGCGTTGAATTTGCTTGTTTCATTGTGCCAAATATGTTCTTAATGGGGCATATTGTTTCTTATATGTTATGAAATTTCTGTATCACTCACATTTCATTAAAAAAGTAAGTTGTTCAGGGGTATTTTCATTATTTTTATTTTCTGAAGGAACTGAGCTTCAATAGAGCAATTTTGTGTTTCATAATAGTTATTGCATATTCTGTCTTCCATGCATCACTTTTTGGAGGGATATTATTTGTGACACACTGTATGATAAACATTAGGCTACAACTGTAATTTTCATTACACAAGCATACAGAATATTCTCTGTATTTCAGTGACAAGATATTTTTATCTGAAGATATTTGTTGTGTAACATATCTAATCTTTTATATCCATCTCACATTATTTTCACTCTTGTTCGATGTCTTTAAATTTTTGTATTAAGTTTGTGAAATTTCTGGTAAATTTAGTGGAGGACACATCTTCAATAATATTGTAAACAGTGTTGTTTAATAAGAACTAATATGTTTCACTGCCGGTAAAAGCCACAGAAATCCAATATACTTTTTTTTTATTTACTTAATTTATTTAGTAAAAAGCCTTTTGTTTTCTTTTATTTGAAATGGTATACTGTTGACATTAAAGAAAACTTTAGCATTTAAATTTGGTTATAATTACTCTTTGATGGAGACTGTTTATAATCATGGCATAATTCATCTTGCTTTTCTGTGGTTGCATCCCTCAACTTTAGTAAAGGATGAGTCTAATGTGTCTGTCCTTGTTACAACAGTTTTGAACTATGATAGAAACAAATTGAGAACCTTCTTTTCACAAACAGACATTGAACCTGCCACCTTCTCACTTTAAAATATTTTA
Source organism: Vandiemenella viatica (assembly GCA_031002005.1). Lineage (NCBI taxonomy): Eukaryota > Metazoa > Arthropoda > Insecta > Orthoptera > Morabidae > Vandiemenella > Vandiemenella viatica. The sequence continues at coordinate 183,810,098 of JARYHS010008074.1, forward strand.
ATTATCTCATATCTTATGTTTCTGTTTAGCAAAAATTACTTTGCCACAATCTTCAACATATTTTTAGTATATATATGACATCTTTAAACTTTAATTCAAAGTAGTGTATGTCATTAAAGTTATAAGTAACAGTTTTTTTGTAATATTTATAAAACCTGTTGTCTAGAGTTTAGTATATATTATGAGAGACTTCATGTTAATGTTCAACCATCAACTTTTGGTAGATAATATTTCAACAACAATCTTTGATAATAGGATTAACTAATGAAATATAACTGTGTAGTCAACTTCTATATACTTATGGACTGTTAAAAATTACAGTAGTACGAGTAATTTTCTCAAAACATATAGGAACATGATTTGGATAAGTCAATATGTTACCAGAAAATGTGAAGTGATTTATGTCCTTATTCAACTGCCAAGAGATGAGAATGAATGTTGTAGTGAAGAAGTAAACAGTTACATTGTGTGAGTCATACTTATACCATTGTGTTTGCTATTAGAGTGCCTACTGAAAGAGGTGTATAATCACATTAACTCACTTCTATGCTATCACTTGCTTTTTCTACCTGAAATGAATATATGTGTAATTTTGCAAAGTCCTTTGCATTATGTTAATCTCTGCAAAACAAAGAAACTGTAAATTAATTTTAACATGTTCATAATAATAATAATTGGGTCAGTGAGAATATTTGGATGTGATATAAAGTTGTGTTTTTTTTTTACACCTTATTAGAGTAAAACAAAATGTGTAAAAATAGTTTTGTGTAATGTAATACATTTAGTTATTTTAGATCATTGTTTTAATTTTCTATTGCCTGTAAATAAAATGTGCTGTTTCATTTAAGACAGTAGTGTTTCTCCTTGGACAATTTTAATGCCAAAGACTTTATTCTTTGTAACTGTGTCATGTAATCAAATTTTCTAGTTATTCAGAACAACAGGTCAGAAGGTGTTTCAGCTATTTATGCAAGGGCCCTTTATATCTACTATATAGGGATGCTTCTTGAGGCTCCTGTAATTGAGTTTGTAATTATTAAAACTGGTGTAACTTGTATAATATGTCTTTCCATTTGTGTGTTTCTAGATAGGCATTAAACTCATAAGATTGTGCAAGAAAAGGCATACCATAGTTACAATGCTATGTCTTCTTATATATTTAACCTTGTTACCAGAAATAAATAGTGATTTCATTAGGATGAAATGAATGTTGCATATTGAAAATAATACTTTCAGCTGGTCTGAATTTTGTTAGAAATGATGGTACATAATTTTTACATTTTTCTGTGCAAAGATTATATTAAATTATTTGACAATAAAGTTATCTTTTTGATATTATGTATTGTGTATTGGTAAGATGTTTCTCTCCTTTAAATTACTCAAGTGAGTATTTTGTACATCTAATTATAAAGGCTTTTCTTCTATTTACTCCAGTAACCAACACATTCAGCTCTTTGGTCTGCTTTATTAAAAAGGAAAGTAAATTACGTTGAATGTTTTGCACTCCTCCATCTTTGTTTTACCATCTCCAGACCGGTAATTGAAGTGAATTTTCTTATTTTTTGTAGACATATTGCAAGTATAATGAGTATTGGAAACTCAAAAGTACTGATTAACAAGTCTATTGCTAAATATGTTTCACTGCTTGTAACGATAAAATGTGGCTTGCTTGCTTTGTAGCTTGGTGTGGGGTAATTGTTGTTCGTCTTGGTATCAATGGATGGCAGGTTCTTCTACTAATAAGTCACAAAGTTGCCATAGGGATAATCTTTCAATTTATTCACCGAACATACAATTACTAAGCCAACACCACCAACGATTATAATTTGACCGTGTATAAAAGCTATCCAGGACTTCTTCTCCTCCAAACTGCAAGTTCTGAGCTACACTATTTTCACTTGGTTTGGATGCTTTACTTCAACGCCCACAAGTTCACTGCTATTTACAAAACACTGCTGTTTATCTGCATGACGGCGGCATACTTATAATGTTTCATCAGGTCCACACAATAGTGCCAGACGCACCGCCAAACAATCACTGCCGCGCACAAGCAACCGTGACCGACCTTGAAGACAGTGAATCACAGACTGCCTTCAACAATCCAACTCGCATCTCGCATCACACTTCCAACAATTGGATCTTCCCGATCCACCGCTCAAACACAAACACACACATGGCTTTTATACTGTCTTGCCACATGCTTTGAGTACTTGAAACACTCTATCATAAGCTAACCTCTTCCTTAACTGCCTTGGATAGCCATTTCTGGGTCAGATTTTTTGAGACACCTAAAGTAGATTGTTTTATCTAAACATTCTGGAAACTGACACAGTGTTACAATCCTCCTTTTAAGTGTTCAGGCATTCTTAAGAATACTGATTTTGAAATTCTCAAAGTTTAGCCTCAGATTTAAATGACATTAATATTTCTTAAGATTTACAGTTACGTATTACAACAGTCTGGTGATTATTGGGTGATTAAAAATATTCCAACACAAAACTTTAGCCCCAAAAATGTATCAGCAATTAAAATACATATTATGTTCTTATGACTGCTTTTTTTAAAAAAACATTATGAACAAAAAACATAAATTAATATGCGTTGCAGTCTATCGCCAGTTTGTCATTACTAAATGGTAGAACTATTGCAACAAATGAACAATACAACATAACAATGACATCACAAACTTAAAACTTTTGTTAAAATGCTGTAGTAGTAAGCTGCAGTGATTCTTCTACTAATGAAAGTAGCGGCAAACCTGTGCGTAGTAATAGAAAAAGTATATTCACAAAATCAGTGCGTTGTTTGTTGCCTCTGTTTGTGTCAGCACCAAGGGAAAATATATATTACTTTCCTGCCTAGAAGTAGGTACCTCAACTTCTGAAATGTCCACACAATGGCTAGAGCCTCCTCCTCCGTGATTCCATAATTGACTTCTGCTGGCTTAAGCAGCTGACTCTCATATCAAGGCTGTTATCATTTGAAATTTCTTGTAAAACTTGCATCTAATCTGTAGTCTGGTGCGTCTGTTGAAATACAAATGGGATATTACCAAATGGGAGAGTACAGTATGATGTTCTTGTAAGAACCTTAGAATTTTGGCAGATTCTAGTTTTGCTTAGGCTGGACTTAGAAATTTCAAGAAAGAGTAGTTTTCAACTTTAAGGAATTTCCCTGTAATCATTCCTACGGTTACAATTCATTGTAAAAATCATTTTAAAGTGTATTTATCATATAACAAATGTTTATTTTAGGAGATATTCCGCTTTGTTCAAGCACTGAAACACGCGATCATAGAAGTAGAAATTCTAAGATTTGTAATATCTTTAAATTGAGTAAAGCGACAGCTGAACTTTTATCACCAGCTATAGTCAGCATTGTTCCCGATATTTTGGCAGTTAAATGAAATAGTTTGGCAAAGTTTAATTAGCAGTTTTAATTAAGAGAAAAAATAAGCTTTTTAACTAAAAGGAATATTAATTTGAAATTTATATCAGTAGATAGCCCTAATTAAGACGATTACGGACATATAATGGTTTTGGTAAAAAGTTTAAACATTTGTCTGGTAATTAAGATTTTGAAAATAAATTGTTGCGGATTGTTGTTGACGCGCATAAAAATCCAGAACACTTAGGGATTTTCCGCAATCGCATTAGAATGTGTCACTACGCGAAGGTTGAACAAGACATTTAAAACTAATCACTTAAAAATACTCACTAAATATCCGTTGATCTTCTATTAAATAGGTCTAAACACTGTCAGCCTTTAATTGCTTTTTATCCTCTTGTTTATTGAATTTGATGGGTCATATTTTGGCTAGGCCGCAGCAGAAAGTTGTGTTTCGGCTGTGACGTCATTGATTCTATATAAACTCGTGCTTACATGTAACCGCATCTTTTTCCAGGAGTATTATGTGAGTGAGCTTGCGTCAGTCTGGTGTTGGGGCGGGAGGAAATCTGTTGACGGTGAAGCTACCGAGTCGGCCATGTTGGGACTTTGGTGTGATAGCCCGCTAGTATAACGGTTAACATGAACTTTTAAATTTATAAAAAGGGTGCGGTCGGTGAAATTTCTCTCCACAACCTGCAATATTTTGGAAAAGTTTGTTCGATTCGCTTACTCAACTATTAAATGCAAATTTTGGTAAATGTGACTTTGGAAATAAAACTTTGATTTTTCTAGAAGTGAACTTTTGTCATTTCGTAGTTATCTTGAAACCTTTTCTAGATTTGTGGTTAGTAACAGATCTAGTGGCGACCTTCAAGCATTTAAGTTGAGTTTCTGTCAGCTACATGGTCAAATTCAAATTATTCTATGAACTTTCCGCAGAACTTTGAATCCACTTAAACTGTTAGTTGAGGCGCTAAGGCGATACTACAGCCCCGGTATCAGCCTGGTTCCTTACATTCTGTATGAGGGGGTTCTTTGTTTCCTGAAAAGACCTTCCTCCATCCATTTCTATGTGGTATTTTGCTTTCTCAAAGCTGAAAAGTGTAAACTGTTAAGGATTTGCCCTGGTATTAATTTGCGGTAATATCCGCATAGCCCTAGAAAACTTTTAAGTTGTGTTTTATTGGTCAGCAAGGGGTATGTCTTTATTGCTGCTAGCTTATATTCAGCTGGTGTGATAATGTGTCCCAGGAATTCTATTTGTGAGGTGAGGAAAATACACTTCTTTAATTTGAGTGCCATGCCTCCCTTCCTCGGAGCAGTGAGAACTTTCCTTAGTGTCGCCCAGTGTTGTTCAATTGTCTCACTGGTGATAGGTATGTTGTCTATGCATAAGTGGACCTTCTTAAGTAAATCCTGTCCAAGTACAGCATCTAATGCCCAAATGAAATTTGAAATGTGATTCTTGAGGTCAAATGGTAGAACACGGAATTGGTAAGATCGGCCTCGATCTGCTGTATACTTCCTCAAACTTTCTGCAATAGGGATTTGCCTATAGGAGGAGATTAAATTGAATGATGTAATGTAAAATTTACCATGTAAATTGTGCAGAATTTCATCATTTGTTGGTGGGTGGTTCTGATCAGTTTGCAGGAACTTGTTTAATGTGAATGCATCTAATGCAAGCCGCACTGCCTGATCTGCTTTTGTAACTACAATGGTTGTTGTATGGAATGTTCAAAATGTTCTATTATATTCCACTTCAGAATTTGTGTAATTTTGTCATCTACAAGATATCGCTTTGCTAAAGGTATATTGTACGGGCTTTACAAAAAATGGTGTTCAAGTGACTCTTAAGCAACATCCTTTATTAACCCTGGTTTATCTCTAAGTAAGTGTGATAGTTGTTCCCTATGAGAAGGTACTACTTGCTGAAGAACCCTGTCCACTTTATTCTCAACTACACAGGTCTTCAGCTGATGAATCCAAAACTGTACTAGCTTTCTATAAAACCTCGGTTCCATAGATGTTTTGATTTCTTGATTGCTGAATAGTACTCTTACTGGCTTCACATTCCCTGATGTAAAGACACTGTATATTTCTGGCAGTTTGTATATATGGAAAGTCTACTTTGCTCACAGTCTAAGGTGGCTTTTATAGTAAACAACCAATCTATACCGAAAATGAGTGGTGGAGGTCTGGTACTACAATAACAGGTATTTCAATACAAAGGTTGGTAGTATAAGCTTCCAGTAAGGCTTGAAGTTTAGTGGGTTTGCTTTTCGTGCCCGTAGCCATAATAGCAGTCATATTTTCTACTGGGTATGTTGTTACTTGTTGAATATCTTGTAATATAAGAAAAAGAGATTATGAAATACCCGAAATTTCAGCCTCAGTGTCTAAAAGAACCTCTATGGGCTTTGCAAAAACAATTACTTGTATCATTGGGATGGGCTAAAGTTGGTATTTTATCTTATAGTCCTATTTTAACAAATCTTTAGTAGGGTTGTTGTGGTAGACTGAACTTAATGGAACGTGCTGTATCGGTCCTCTAGCCTGTGTAACTTCCATTCGGATGTCAATGTCGGTCGTTAGCAGTTTTTTTGTATGTCAGCTGAACATTCAACGTGAATTTCCACTTCGTTTATTTGGTGACTATCATTTGATGGTGTCATATGGTTTGAGTTTGAATGGTTGCCTTGTCATCTACCCATCCATCTAATATTCGGTTTTCCTCTCTGCTTGCTATTGGAGAATGCTCCGTTGTTTTCAAAATTACTGTCTCGACCTTGTCCCTTTTTTTTAACTATGGCTTTATGCTTCATTGACCTTGAAGTCATTAGAGGCGGGATGGGACTGAGGACAAGGAATGGGAAGGAATTCGGCCATGACCTTTTTGAAGGAAGTATCCCAGCATTTGTCGGGAGTGATTTGGGGAAACCATGGAAAACCTAGATCTGGATTCGAAGTGGCGTCGTCCTGAATGTTAGTACAGATCATTAATGTGGTTATTGGTTGTCACTATGACTCATATTTTGTTATCTATTACTAATTCTGCCTATTGCCCTGTGTGAAGCTAAATGCATCTTGCATATCTAGTGCTGTTAACATTTCCTCTGCTTGTTCCACCATAACTACATTGTATAAATTTTCTTGGGCTGATGTGGGCATTCAGGTAATAATATCTCTTACCAACTCTTCTTCTGGCAATGGTGGGAGATATAGCGAGTCTTTGCTACTTCCTTATAAAAAAAAATTCCGCTAGCGTTAGTCTACCCTTCAGGTTGTAATGGTGTCCTGTACATAATAGTCGTATGGCTCTATATTGTGTTTGTGGAGACCAGTACTGACGTAGAAATGCCTTTTTGAACTGTTCATGTGTTGTACATTTGGGAATATTTACTTCCCTGCAGTCTCGGCTGGTGCCTCGCTAATGCTGAAATATGCAATTGATCTTTTCAGGGTCAGTGTATTGGTGGAATACTTGATACGTCTCAAAACTGCTTAGAAACCTCACTGGATATACGTTTTCATCCTGGAAAAATGTTTGATGTTAAACTTTATAGGAGCTGCTAGTGAAACATCCATAGTTAAAAGTGTGTTAACACTGATTTCTATTCCTTAGGACTGTATCAACGCTTTCCCTACAAGTTAAGGCCTCTTGTTGTACTGCTTGAAAGTTGTTATTAATTGCTTCAATATGTTTGGTTTTGGTGTGTACTTGTTTTTTCAATGAGAGTATGTTTACTTTGAATATTGTTTACCTGTATAAGACACTCTTTGGTTTGGTTGGTTAGTCCCTGAATATGTTGTTTATTCTGATTGGTTTGTGTTTTCACAAGTTCCAAATCATGTCTAAGTAAACCCATTTCGTTTACACATTCTGTTCTATTATTCTCAATATGCCCTTGTAGAGCTGCCACTTGCATGTTCATAACTTGAAAATTAGATTAAACTCGGTTTGTGATCTGCGTAGCAACATCAGTTATGTGTTTTGTTACTTCAGTATGGTTTTTAATACATTCCTCTTTATCAGCAGTGAGATTCCTACCTAAAACTGGCATTTTTGTTGATCTAATTTGTCAATAGTTTTTCCCCATCTATAAGTTTTGGTAGTAAGGCCTGCAATTAGACTAGAATGTGTGTGGAATATTTCAGAACTTTGCTGGAATTTTGTTTCTAAATCTGTCCTAAGTATGGACTCTAATTGCTCAAGCTTTGTATCAATTTTATGATCGATGGCTTTTAAGTTCTTTGTTAAAAACTTGTGACTGATTATCAAATATGTGGTCCATGTTCTCAAATTTTTGGTTCATCTTTTCATTGGTTGCACCTCTTCGGCCTCCAATATCTTGTTTCTGACTGTCAAATTTTTTATTCATTTGACCTATTTGATCCCTGACATTATGAAAAAGGGCTCAAATGTCGTATTGATTAAGCTCAGCTTGATTAGTTACCATGTCGACCAATTGTGTTCAGTCAGGAGTATCGAGTGTAAACCCCTCACAGTCACTACTAGGGTCTGATTGAAAGATTTTATTTGTAACTAGCTGACCCGGCAATGCTTCACTATTGCTGGACTTGAGTAGGCACATAGATTAAATGAAAAAATATTTACATACAAATTTTAAACAGCTGTTTCATTCATTTTCAGTTGGAAAGGGTGAGAGGGGATGCGCTTTGGAAAACATATGCAGGCAGTATTTTTCTGTTTGTTTCAAAGTATAAGTGTGCAAATTCCCATTGAAATCTGATGAAATGTGTGGTTTTGTTTAAATTATGGGGAGGAGGGGTGGTTTTTTTTTTTTTTGACAGGAACCTTCTCCGTCATCCCGTCGACAACTCACCAAAGCTTCACCGTAAACGGACGAACGGTTTGTGCCTGTTTTTCATTCTAAAATATACAAAACCAATAAAAGACAGTGATTTTATTTTTGTGTTTGAAATTTAATTTAAGAACGTTTATTCATGTGCTTTAGCATATACAATATTTTTAGTCTTTCCATCTTTTACAAGATCAAATAAATTTTCCGGCTGTCCCACTCGTGAGCATGCTACATATAATTGACCATATGATAGGCATGGGTTTTCCAGATTTAATCCGCAAACTTGAAGCGATTGACCTTGTGAATATTTGGAAACCATACGTAATGGGGTTGGAAAGGGGGAGAGGGGATGAATATTCGGAAACCATATATTGGCAGTATTTTTCTGTATGTTTTAACGTATAAGTGTACAAATTCTTATCTAAATCGGATAAAAAATGTGGTTTGCCTAAATTATGGGGTAAAAACGTAATGGGGGTGGAAAGGGGGAGAGGGAATGAATATTCGGAAACCATATGTTGGCAGTATTTTTCTGTTTGTTTTAAAGTATAAGTGTACAAATTCTTATCTAAATTGGATAAAAAATGTGGTTTGCCTAAATTATGGGGTAAAAACGTAATGGGGTTGGAAAGGGGGCGAGGGGATTAATATTCGGAAACTGTATGTAGGCAGTATTTTTCTGTTTGTTTTAAAGTATAAGTGTACAAATTCTTATCTAAATCGGATAAAAAATGTGGTTTGCCTAAATTATGGGGTAAAAACGTAATGGGGTTGGAAAGGGGGAGAGGGGATGAATATTCGGAAACCATATGTTGGCAATATTTTTCTGTTTGTTTTAAAGTATAAGTGTACAAATTCCTATCTAAATCGGATAAAAAATGTGGTTTTGCCTAAATTATGGGGAATAGGGGGTGACTTTTTGGAAATTTTTTTTCACAGGAACCTTCGCAGACGCACTCTCGAAAACTCTCCAAAGTTTCATTGCAATCTGATAAATGGTATAGGAATGCATAGAAGACGAACAAACCCACAAACCCACAACCCTGTTTTAAGGGTTGGAAAAAGAAAAGGGCTGTTTTAAGGGTTTTTACGGCAATTATTCGAATTTTTCTCGCCGTAAAAACCATCCTTGAACTCCAACGAACATTTTTTTTAAAAAATTGGCGAAAGTGGTCCAGGCGTTGTTGAGTTATGCGCTTACCAACACATTTTGCGATTCATTTTTATATTATAGATTGAACAATAGTGTGATGGGTTGTTAATCTCTTCACAAAAAGCGTCTGTTTGTGCCAATGGAGCAACCTCCTGATTTTGGTCAAGGTTATCTATCTCAGAATGTTGAGGTACTTGAGGTATTGAACTGTAGTTAATATTGTCTGGTGAATTACCAAAGTGAATGTCTGAACTATCTGAAGGTTGTGGCAAATTAGCCCATTATTTCATCATCAGTGGACAAAAGTTTTTTTTTTTTCCTATGGCATTCGGCAACTAAGCCATACAGCCAGCTCAATGTGTTTATGATAACTATTCCAGTGAATTATTTTCTCCAGTACATTTTAATTTCTAAGTATGGACACCACAGGACGGAAATGACATTCTTAGATACAACACTTAAACACCTATGCCCTCGGATAGAATCGAACTGTCGACCTTCGGCACGTGGGGCCATTACTCTACTACCCTACGCTACTGAAGCCGGCCTGGACAAATGTTATTCAGTATTATTACTGTTTATTATCAGCCATAGTATCAAAATCAAAAGTTTCGAGAAAAATTATAGTGTAATTTATCAAAATTTCTGGTAAATTGGTTGGAATTAATACCAATATGAAGGGTAATATTAATGATGAATATGTCCACTGTATGAAATGTATTAAATACAAGGTCAAACCAAATTACAAAAATCAAAACACACAAAAACAGAGGCTATCATAAACATTGTATGAGCATATATATATATATATATATATATATATATATACACAGGGTGTTTCAAAAAGGATATACATATTACAAAGTATTCTTTTGTCCAAACTATCGATTGCTGCGCCCCGGCTCGGCTATTGGAGAAATGAATACCTCGTCTAGTTTATTTAATAGCCGCTAGATGTCAGTCGTCTTGTGTTATTCTTGGTAACCGTCATATGTTTAAAATGGCTACTCCACAGCAGAAATCATTTTGTGTTATCGAGTTTGCGAAGTACAATTCCGTGATTACAGTGCAAAGACATTTCAGGTTGAGGTACCAAATGCATCCTTCGAATGGGTGGAACATTCGTAGATGGTATCGACAGTTTGTAGATACCGGATGTGTATGTAAAGGAAAGAGTCCTGGCCGCCCTCGTGTTTCTGAGGCACATGTTGCACGAATTCAAACTGCTTTCCAACGTAGTCCTTCAAAATCAACTAGTCGTGCTAGTCAGGAGTTACAACTACCTACAACAATAATTTGGCGTGTTTTGAGACGTCGATTGGTTATGAAGCCATACAAGTTACAGTTGTTACAAGCTCTGCGTCCTGATGACAAATGGAAACGTGGCATTTTGTAACAAGATTAATGAAGCTATTGACAATGATAACACTTTCGCACAACGCATTGTTTTCAGTGCTGAAGTGACTTTCCATGTTAGTGGTCAGGTAAAGAAACACAATGTTCGAATTTGGGGTCTACAGAACCCACATGCAGTCATTGAACATGGATGAGATTCGCCTAAAGTCAATGTGTTTTGTGCGATATCCCGATCATCTGTTTACGGCCCATTTTTCTTCAATGAAAACACGGTTCATGGTCAGCAGTATCTCTCTATGTTACAAAACTGCTTGTTTCCGAGGCTGCACGAAGACAACTTCATTTTTCAACAAGACGGGGCACCCCCTCACTGGAGTCGCCAAGTGCGTGAATATCTGAATGAAACTCTACCGAACCGTTGGATTGGTCGTCAGGGAGCTGGCGACTTAGCATGCATCAGCTGGGCTCCACAGTCACCGGATTTGACATCCTGTGACTTCTTCCTGTGGGGTTTCATTAAAGACAACGTGTATGTACCACCACTCCCACAGAACCTTGAGGAACCGGATCCATACTGCCGTAACATCAGTGACGAAGGACATGCTTGCCCGAGTATGGGAGGAATTTGAGTATCGATGTGATATTGTTCGTGTGGCTGATGGAGGACATATTGAACATCTGTAATCTGAACTTAAGAGGTTCGTAAATATGTGTGTAAAGTTTCATATTCGTATGTCTTACAGTTTAATAAATATATGCATTTGAAATACGTATATTCTTTTTGAAACACCCTGTATATACCCGAACATTGATATCATATTACATTAGCTGAATGAAGTACTGAAAATTATTCCAAAGGTGTAAAACTGCTGATACAAGGAAATGTTCTGACTTGAATGCCAAGAACCAATACAGAATGAAAAGAAAGATTATTTTTTTTTTTTTACACACTTCCGATCAGCTGATTAGAACAACACAACAATTAATCTTGATATGTTTTCTAATGTACTCAGATGGTGTTGAGTAAGCAAACCACAATTATTGGTTCACAGTAGTAAGAATAGTTCCTGTATTAAACTGAACTCAGAGAAAAGATAAAAAAAAAGAAACTTAGTTTTCTGTTACGACAGTATACTGTCCGATTAAGTGATTGAAGTAATTAATTTACAATAATACTGTATACAGTATTCAAAATATACTGCTTATAAGTTTCAGGAATTATTTTAGTGAAACGGGGCGTTTGTAAGAAAAAAAAAATTGAACAAATTAATGTAACTTGCAGACAAGGAAAGCTATGATCTTGTGTTAATATGAACACAGTAATACCATGGTAGTTAACAATTAGACATAATGTTAGAAGACTGTAACAAGCAGCAATAGGTTATACCTTATTACACAAATCGGGTTTAATAAGACAAAATAAAATTCTGGAAAATGTCACACTTTGTATATTGTTTTACAGTAAATCTCTGTTAGAAGAATATATTTGCAACTGCAATAAGGTGCCAATATAATCAGCAAAGCAACTAGTCTGCGACAGGTGATTATTGATAACCCGCCCTTCGCCAAAATTTATCAGTTGTATCAATTCTGTAACATTTACTTGGAGAAAATAAACTAATTGCACTATGTTGCGTAGCTGCAATTTGCTGTGTAAACCGGTACTTAGCTGTGGTGGATACCTTTGTACCTTGTTATTGGCTATTGCACAATGTGGTTTTTTTTTGCCACTATCAGCTCACTGTGACATGTAGCGTTGATTTCACAATCGTGTTTGTAGGGATGTGGTGGTGAGGGGAAAAAACATTGCCTGGCCACCATTGGCTAAGTTGCAACCAAGCAATTGTAGCCGTTGTTGGTCGTCTTCTCTGCCATTCATTTTTTCTTCTAACTGTCCCGGCAATTGGATATTGCCAGCTTGCCTCACTAGTCACTATGTAACGAGGAAATTTTCATGGGGTATTCTCGTATATGTAATGTTTGTTAGCTGGGTGTACCTCCAGTCTTATACCTATTGCTGACCCTCACAAGTTGTTGTTACTCTGCCACAGTCTTGGGAAAGCACTCTTTTGTACCTTGTTATTGTTTGAAGACTTAACAGATGATGATATGAATAATTTGGACCATGAAAGGAACATATAGGTATACTGCTAGGCACTGGTGTAGGATTTCTCACAGATTCGTAAGTCAACAATAGTCACCACCTGGGATTTGCGAAATTCAACTAGATTATTAATGCAAATGCTTGTCACTAGCAAGTTAATACTAAAGAATGTTGTATATGATTCAGAAGATCAATTTTAAACTGTTTATTTCAAAATACCAATGCCCAGGCTGGTACCAGTTCCACATTACAATGAAAGTTTAGGCATCGTACCTTGACTTGAAGATGGTACATTAGCAATTAGAAACTCAGCACCCTAAACAGGATATATTGTCATTATTGGGCTAACGCATGAATTCGACAGTCTTTGCGGCTTACATTACAGCTAGTCAAGGCAATAGACAATGCCAGCGACCCAGCAAAACACTGCTCATGGTCCACATAAAATTCATCCATGAGCGATAGACATGCCAAATCACCATAGCCACTTGTAAAAGACTAATTAATAACATGTCTGCTCTGCTTCTATTTGACTTGCAGCCAATTGTAAAGGCCGGTCTACACGTAACATCTTGACTGACATCTTAATTGATCAGGCAAAAATCAGGTAAAATCGACCATAAACTCGTGTCCACACTCTTCCGTTTTTGACTTCCATCTTTAGCTCAGTTCTATTGAAATCATGGATGAAGCATTACTTTTAGTGGTTATTTCACTATGTGTAATGAGATTAAAAATTAAGAATAGTCTAGAAGATGGTTGCTAAAGAGGAAAAGGTTCTTTCATCTGAATTTGCTTCTAAAATTACACCATGGACCTGGAGACTGGTGTAATCATTTACAAATGGTTACGGACCCTTGTTTTAAAAAAATCTAAAAACAAAAACAAGACACTGCATTGAGAAGGAGAATCTCACCCCTTGAGAGACTGACTGCTGTGCCAATATTTCTAGTAACAAGTGGAAACTACAAAGATCTAGTGTTCACAACTGTAATGTCAAAACAATCTCAAGATCTTAAGTTTATAGCTGTAATATCGCAACACTCTTTTAGCCGCCTTATACCAGAATCTAGTCGAGTTACATACAAAATTAAATATATCACACCATTCAGTTAAAAAGACATGGACCTGTTCTGGAATATGCGAAACGTGTAAGGGATACATTCAAGTGGTTTTTTAAGAACCAAGGATCATGACATTGGAGAACAACACTGTAACTCTTTTAGGAGAATTTGATAAAATAATTTTGAAGACAATATTTATTTATTTCATTTATATTTAGCACCACTATCTGGCTATTAAATAATTCTACTTTATTTTTATATGTACATTTCTATGTACAGTTCCACTAATTTGCTCTTCTGAATCATCCTCTGTATTGATAATTGTTTCTTTTGGGGTATCTTTATACTTCAAGAATAAAAGATGTTTGAAATTCGACAGAGAAGGTTTATTAATATCACCAGCACCAGAACATGCCAACTGCTTAATTTTTAGTAACCTTTTAAGAAACACTGAATGAAAAGAATTATATCCAATATACACTTGCTTATATCTATCAACCAAAGCATATGTTTAATTTTCTTTTCTCTGTCACTATAGTCATTCGACTTTAACTTGGTGTAGACAAGGATAACTAGGATACAACTCAATAAATTCCGTAAAGAAATCACTGTCCTAGATTCTAAAAGACCATCGTGTAAAGTGGTTTCAAAAAGAAAAACAAAATAATAGTTATTTTAGCTCAGCACAAGCTGTAAGATGATTAAAGACTGAAGGGAAAACATCAATCAAGACCAAAAACAATGCTCCCACCAATCTGTTTTCTGGATGTCGTCAGTCAAGACTGAAAACAATGCTCCTGCTGATCGATTTTCTGGAAGTCGTCCGTCTTCATTCAGTTCAGGTAAAACACCCGTTTTGCTGTGCACATACAATGTTTTGTCTGATACACGTTGCCTGATCAAGTAAAATGTCCGTCAAGACGTTATGTGTAGATCGGCCTTCATTTTTTTTAGTCGTCGCATGATCTAACCCACCAATCATGTGTATCTTTACTGCCTTGTGCACCAGATATTACTTCCTGGTGTAGCCTGCCTCTTTTTCTCTCTGTTTAGTTCTAAAGTTTACTGTCCTATCTCGCCAGCTAACATATCCTTTGCTGTTTTGGCCACTTACCAAAACAGTTCACCAACTCTGCTCTCTTAACACTTGTGTTACAAACTTCCATCTCCTTTCTCTATCACTAGCTGAATGCTGCCTAACCAGGCAACAGCAGCATTAACAAAAATTCTAATTTAATTTATCTAATTAATAGGTACAGATCTTCAATCAAATAAATAACAACCCACATGATTAATTTTCACCTTACATGTAGAAAAACCTCTTGGGTTATTTATCACCTTACATGTTTGATTATTGACAGGAGTGTGTTGTATAACTATAGCTACCTTATTTAGTTGTGAGAAATATATGTAATAATTAAATAGTCAACTCATTAATAACTATCATTTCAATTAATTACCACTTTACGTGTTGATGCTGTGACAGCCTGCGCAATGAGGAGAATAAGTACCAGGGGGCGATGCAGTTTCAAACTCTGTGAAAATGCAAAAAATGTGGAAAGTTAGAGAAATTCAATTAGATATGACAATCGAAAGGAAATTAACAGTGCTCAAAAAAGTCAGAAGAGATTCCTACCAGGAGAGCCGAACTGTTGGTGAGAGAACATCAAAGAGTCATCATTCTGGACATCAGTGATTTAGAGTTGGCAGCATGTAGGGAAATTAGGAAACAACTTTATTGCAGAACAACAGTAGACAAATGTAGGTGAAATAACAGTGGACAGATAACTTTGAAAAGCAAAGAATTTTACCTCACGCTTGCTAGCTTGGCATTTCAGAGGTGTTGGTTATGCCGAAGTGTCACCCTTTATAATCAGCTTTATTTCTCAATAATTCTCTGGTTTTCTCTCCTATTTTTGACAAAATAATTCCCCTTATGATTATCATCGATGGTGACATAATATAGTTATTTTCACCCCAATCACCATAATGAATTAAATAAAGGTTTAATTTCCTGGTTTGCTATTAAATGCTAAGATAAATTGCAGTGACTTGCTAACAATGTATGTGGCATAGTTTTTTCATTCCTACCATTTTGATGTACTGGTAACACATTTCTCCTTGGGAAAGAGTAGATATGGAGGAAGCATTTGCTGGTATGCGTAAGATTTAAGGAGACGTTTATGGAAACATACGAAAAATCTTGCCTGGAATTTAGATGATGAGTATGGAGAGGATGTTAGAGAGAGTATTGAAAGATGTGAAAGAGTAGAAGTATACAGAATGAAGTACCTACAAGAGGATAGAGGTATTGTGGAGGAGTTTGCAATTTATATATTTGAGGAGAGAAATCAGGATAGCAAAATGAAAGACACAATCAAGAAAATCAAGGCCATCTTACCAGAAAAGGTTATGTGAACTGAAGAGGAAAATAAAGACCTAGGTGGTAGAATTCAATTAACAGGTGACTATTACTATTCAACCAAGAAAATGATTAATGAATTTATGAAGCAACACTATACAATGTGATGAAGATGCATGGTGAAGAAAGAACTATCAAAAGCCAAGAGGGAATGGGGGGATATTTGGAACGAGATGTGTAATTATTTTGTGGGAAGAAACAGGGCAATTGGTCCATATTATTAAATGAGATTTTCACAAATAGCTTGTTGATATCGGGGGGTAACGCCCACAAGAAGGATTAGCAAGAACACTTACCACAATGCCAGTTCCTGACAACCACTAGACTGGAGGAGGAGAAACTGATATTAGTATCACTAGAGAAATTAAGGAACCAAGAGAATATTTAGTAATAAATTGCTGACAATCAGAACTAAATTGTGCTCAAGAAAATATAATAAATGAATAAATTATATAAGTATTAAAGATGGAATTTTATGAGAAGTAGTTGCTGAAGAGGATAGATTTTTACAAGAAGAAACTACGAAAGGAGTCGAAAATTTGCTAGTAGCAATTCCTAAAACAGAGCTGTAAATTTTTACAGAAGCACAAGTGTACAAAGTTTCAAGAGAAAACAAGTTGGAAATTGTATGTGATATAACTGTGGGAGACGAAAAGTAGATGAATGAAACCGAGTATGGTGGGAGAGTGGTAACATTCTGGCTTCACATTTGGGGGGATGCGGGTTTGAATCCCTGTCTGGGTATCCAGTTTGGATTTTTTATGGTTTTCTCAAATCATTCTAGGCCAGAATGCTTCCTTCAAAAGCCCATGGCCGAATTCCTCCCTGTGCCGTGCTCCCAGTCCTTTCCTGCCTCTAATGACCTTTATGTCTACAAGGCATAAAGCCATAAGCAAAAAAGAAGAATGAAATTGATGTTGAGACAGAAGATAATGAACACAACCTCGGGAAGATAATTTTTGAATCAGTGGACCAGAAAATTTATAAGGAAATGGGGGAGAAACATGTGAAATTTAGAAAAGATTAAATTTTGAAGACAGTGGTTGAAGGATTGCACCAACAAGGAATAAATCAATAATGGTAGATCAAGTTGAAGTAGTAAGAGAGCTGTATGACATTAACAATACCTGCCAAGACAAGTACTGAGGCGGCAAGTAGGTATTAGTGAGCTGGGAGGGTTTGAAAACCCAGGCCTGAAATAGTATCAAGTCTGTGGCGGAAGGCAGCATAACAAATAGAGTTTAATCAACTGCAGGGAGCTATGAAGACATAAGGTCAATGCCTTTTGATGACTGAGGACATAAGGAGAGGAAAAGCTTAACAGATTCATGAAGAAAAGAAGTAGATTGACCAGAAGTTGTTAAAATGGAAGTGGAAGGTGAAGGACGTATCCTAGACTAACAAATATTGAACAAGCAACTATAGCTATCTCCCCAAGTATAGTGAGAGACACCCTGAATTTTTATATTTATCCTACTAGAAAGAGCAATTCAACCAACCTCCTGCACTTGTCGCTTACCTTTTATGGCTACTGTCACTTGCCTCCTCACTACATTGAGAAACCCTTAATATTTTCCTGCTGAGAAGAACACACAAATTGATATTCTTTCTGCTACAGCTGTTCCATTCAGCCACAAGGTGTCATGTGAAACAACAGCAGAAGAGTAAAGTATTGTGTGTGTGAAGTAAGTATTTACTGATACTAATAACAGGTGCACGAGGTCGTTAAGTGGCGGCTTCAGTAACAAAATTCTTGCCCAAGGATTCATGCTAAATATCAGGCATTTCTTTCCTTCCCCACCCCCCCCTAGTCATTGTCTTTGAATGGACTAGTACAAGTGAATTGAGTGTTCGCTCCTGTTGTGAGCGGACACTAGTATAAAGAGTTCTCTTGTCTCTCCTATTCACTTTTTTCATAATCATGCTGAATCTATATGTTTGATATGAACTACTTGCCATCCAGTATCTTTCCATTTATGTGTATGTAAATGTGCTTTTGTGGAAGGAATGTTTTTTGGCTATTTCTCCACTTTATGTTTTATTTATTTTTCAGAAAAAAATTTATCAACTTACATTTTCGTTAGGGAGGAAGTTTAACACATCAAACAAGTTTGGGGCTGTCTTACATGATTATGAATTCTGTTAAATGATGATTAGCAATACAAAGAGTTTATTTGAGAAAGTAGTTGTAATAAAATGGTGGAAGGGTGCAGATGGTTTTTGAAGTGTGCTGAGCATGTATATTGTTGCTGAGTGAAAATTAGTTAGATTACAAGGTAGATTGGTTATGAGTGACTGGGTATTGCTCGTGATCTGGTTAACAGGACATTATGAGTGGAGTCATCTGTTAATTACTGTGTCAACTGTGGTTTAAAAAGAATTAATAAGAAATGTGTAAAACTGAGTTGGCACAAACTTTCAATACAATCTATTTTGACCAGTGTGTAATTAATATTAATTTTCCAATTAAGAATCTGCAGTTCTTCAGATTATGATGTTTCAATTGCTAGTTCTAAATCTGTTTGCAAACCAGTGTGTGTGTAGTAGTAGTATTGGTATTTTATTTGTCCTCTAAATCATATACATATACTTTATATATAATGATATGAGACACATCAATTATAAAATATGTTTTACATTAAATTATTTACATTTACATTACATTATTTTCATTAAATTAATTAATACAATTCAAATATTCTTCTACAGAGTAAAAGGAGTGGTATTGAAGGTATGACATCAACAATTTCTAAAAAAGTTCCCTTTCTGATTTTACTTTTACATTATGTGGTAATTTATTAAAAAGCTTAATCCATATGTGAAATGTTCCATTTTGATACATTTTTGTTTTTGTATGCATAATATGCAAATCTGATTGTTTCCTTGTGAAATGATCATGTACCTCATTATTTGTTTTAAGAGCTGAATCTTTACCTATGACATTATTTCTAAAAGATGGTTTCAAAGATGTAAATTGTTGGTAGTGGAAGAATATTCATATATTTAAATAATGGTCTACAATATTCCCATGATTTGTGATTTGTCATTATTCTTATTGCTCTCTTCTGAATTTTGAAAGTACTTAGTGCATCTGATGGTAAACCCCAGAATATAATTCCATACTTTATTTGTGGGTGAAAATGGGCAAAGTTAGCATTTTTCAAAGTTTGTTTACTAGTGATTAATTTTAAGATACGTAATGCATAACAGATTTGATTTAATTTAGAGTTCAAATATTGAATATGTCTGTTCCATTTAAGATCAGATTGAATCCATAAACCTAGTAATTTTGAATCTAATTTATTTGCTAAAGTCTGAGTGTGTAAGCACCTTAGAATTTTGGCAAATTCTAGTTTCCCCAGCAGTAAAATGTTCTATAGATCGATTGTAAAGTTGCTTAGAAATTTCGAGAAGAGTAATTGTCAACTTGAAGTAATTTTCCCGTAATCTTTCCCACAGAGAGGATTCACCATAAAAATCATTTTAAAGTGTATTTATCATATCAGCAAATGGTTATTTTAAGAGAAATCCGGGTAAGTAAAAAATCATAAAAGTTAAAATCCAAGATTTGAAATATCTTTAAATCGAGTAAAGCTACAACTGATCTTTTATCACCAGCTATAGTCAGCATTGTTCCCAATATTCTGGTAGTAAAATTAACTAATTTGGCAAAGTTTAATTAGCAGTTTTAATTAAGAGAAAAAATGAACTTTTTAACTAAAAGGAATATTAATTTGAAATTTATATTAGTAAATAGCCCAAATTAAGACGATTACGAAAATATAATGGTTTTGGTGAAAAGTTTAGGTATTTGTCTGGTAATTAAGTTTTTGAAAAATAGATTGTTGCGGATTGTTGTTGAGGCACGTAAAAATTCCCCTAAGTTGGTCATGTGATGACTTTAGTTTTAAGACTATAGAAACCCTTTGGAATAATAAATTAAATTAAAACAGGTAGAACATGACAATAGAAAGTCCCTGTAAAAAGTTCAAGTTAAACTATTTTGTACTTTGGAGATATTAATTAAAGAAAGATTTGCCAAGGTCATAGGCTCTGAGGAGCCTATAAAAGATCGTGCAGTAAGTTCACATTGTCTCACTCGTTCGCCGGAAAGTAATCACGCAACTCTGCGCATGATTTTCTCAGTGATGTCCAAAGTAGTAACTTCATAATATGTAGTCTTTTCTTTCTTTCGATTTCGTCTTGCCTTTATCCTGGGAATGCTATGTGAAGTAATACGCGATAGTTTGTGTCAGAGCAGGAAGGAGGCGGTTGAAATTTGGCACATTTTGGTGGTCATGTTGAGACATTGCTGTGTAATCTGCGAGCATAATGTCTGTTAAGCACTTTTAAATTTTCAATAGGGGTTCGGTTTGGTAATAATTTCTCTCCACAATCTGCAATATTCTGGAAACGAGTGTTCGATTTGCCTAGTCAACTGTTTAATGCAAATTTTAGTAAATGTGACTCTGAAAATAAATTTGAAGATCTTCTTGAAGTGAACTGTTGTGATTTGGTAGTTAGCTGAGAACCTTTTCTAAGTTTGTGGTCTAAAAAAATTTAGTGGCGACCTCTAAGCATTTCAGCTGATATCCAGAAAGGCTACATGGTCAAGTTAAAATTATTTTGTAAAATTTCCACAGAACTTTGAATCCTCGTGAACTGTTGGTTAAGGCACTAAAGTGATACTACAGCCCCAGTATCAGCTTTGTCCTTACAAGTGTTCAAAATAATATTTGGGTTGGCAGGGTTCCTGCTTTGAGCAATATGGAAATTTGCTGCAATGGTTTTTTTCACAATTTATTATTAAATGATTGTTTTTGGACCATTCAGATAGCTGTTTAGTGGTTTTATTAATACTTTGGTGAAGAACTTGTTCGGTTTCACTTTTCATTATAAGTGTTGTGTCATCTGCAAAGAGAATATTATCATGTGACTCAACATTTTCATTAATGTCATTGATATACAAAAGAAACAGGAGGTGTCCAAGAACTGAACCCTGTGGAATACCGTGTTTAATACTTCTAATATCTGATACATGCTCTCTGATTATTTCACTTTCTGTGTCCTTACATTTTAAGGTGAAAACCTGTTTCCTTCCATCAAGGTATGACTTGAACCATTTGTATGCTATACCCCTGATACCATAATGATAAAGCTTAGATAAGAGGATTTTATGATCTACCACATTAAAAGCTTTAGACAAATCAAGAAATGTTCCCGTTACCAATTATTTTTAATATACTGTTAATGCAAGCATAAATAGCTGTCTGTGTTGATTTCCCTGATCTAAATCCATGTTGTGAATCAGATAATATATTATTTTTGTAAATGAAGCTTATCAACTTTTTATACATAATTTTCTCTAGTATTTTTGAGATAGCAGATGGGATGGTAATAGGCCGATAGTTATCTAGTTTATCTGTTTCACCCTTCTTATGTATCGGAATAACTTTTGCTATCTTTAGTATTTCTAGGAAAGTACCAGATTGTAATGAACTATTACATAAATGTGTTAGTGGTCGAATTATGTATCTAGCACATTTCTTTAGGATTGTATCAGGAATTCCATCAATTTCTGCACAGAATTTATTCTTTAGTTCTTTTAAGGCAATGGCAATTTCTTCCTCTTGAACATCATCAATAAAAAGTGATCCACCACATGTTCTTATCTTATTATCCCCTATTTTTAATTATATTTAAATTTTTTAAATATTCCTTCAGGAATACCAGTAAAATAATCATGTGTGTGTTCGAAAATAAATGGGCTTGTGAACAGAGTTACTAATTCAGAACCTGTGTGATTTTTTTTTTTTTTATATATATATAATTTTGGAGAAATCTCATATATTCATGCTGCCAGTAGCTGACTTGACCTGGCGACCACAGCATTATCAAACATCTTGATTTCACAAAAGTAATTATTAATAAGGACAGGTCTTCAATCAAATAATTAACAAACTATATCAATAATTATCAACATACATGTTTGCTGATTGACAAGACTGTGTTTTATAACTGCTTCTTCACAACCTTTTTCCCAACAATATGGGCCAGCTTACTTTGATATGTTATTCTCAAATTTGAAGCTTTGGTTTTACGGGCACAAGCCCTTAATAACACCAAGCTTACAGGTACTAATGGAGGAAGTGAAATGTTGTTATCTGTTTGTGAAATATGTTATGTGTGTGATAAGTATATTTTCTGTTTGTGAAATATGTTATGTGTGTGATAAGTACATTTTCTGTTTGTGAAATGTTTAGTTCATGAGGCAGGTATTTGGGACCATTCCGGAACTGTTCTTGATAGCTGCAAAAACCACCTAAAACTGCTGTTAGTATGGCTGGTACATGGAGGCTTGCACTCTTGCCCAACTCCATTGTTCCTCTCCAATTCAGAGTGTGGTGCCTCAGGGCACAGAGGCCCACTGGTGGGTACTGTGTTGTATAACAAATACAAGTTTGTTAAATAGTTTCAGTGACAAGAACTATAGTGATAATTAAATAGTTCACTAATTAATAACCATCATTTTAATTAATTTCCATCTTACATCATCTTAGGAATTTACACCATTGTATTAATTCTTAAGAATGCTTGACATTTGATTTATCATTGCTATTCAGTACTACTGCTTTATGTCTGTAGTGTGACTTACGGAATTCAGGGTTCAATTCGTCCCGACAGGAGTCAACATGTAATGTTATTTGGAACAATATATGTTGAGGTTTTACGAACTTAAAATTTTTTGGTTAAAAGCTTATCAACTGAATGTTACATCCCACTAGCATAATTAACATTCTTAACTGTGAGGTAAGCTGATTATGCTTTACTTTGATTGCAGAAATAGTTTAACAATAGACCTCTGACAGCTCACCGAACATTCCCTCCGTACAATACATGACAAAATTTTTGTAGCTTTCTCTTAGCAGTATTTTGAATAACTTTACTGGCTACTGGCAAAGTGACATGGTAATAATTACGGAGAAAATTCTAAAACCATACAAAAGAACAACTACATTTTTCAAAACAAGTTACTACTGTTAAAAACAATTAAAGCTTACTTAATATTGTGGGAGGAGGAGGGGAATGGAAATATAAAGAATATAAATAATTTTGACATTGTTGTAGGAAAAATTTTCAATTTGTTAAAAATACCTAAATATGGCAATTGGCACAATTTAACATATTAATCTCCTTTTATGTCAGTGTAAGGACATAAGCTGATACCGGGGTTGGAGTATAGGCTTAGTACCTTATCTAAAAGTTGACTTTGAAGAAAAATATTCTGACCTGACTTTAATAATTTTGATGACCATGTTGCCTGCTTAGAAACTCAACTGAAATGCTACACGGCCACCACAAAGCTTTATAACCCGAAGCTGAGGAAAGGTATTACTATGAAATCACAAAAGTTCACTTGAAGAAAAAAATTGAAGTTTATTTCCGAAGTCCCACTTTCCAAATATTGCATTAAACAGTTGAGTAGGCAATCGAACAAACATTTCAAGAAAAATTGCAGATTGTGAAGTGAATCAAACTGACTGAAAAAAACCCTTTAATAATTTCAAAAGTTCCTGTTAGTTGTTAACCAGACACACTGTTCAAAATAAATTATCATGGCCGATCCACATTGCGAGCCTAAAACCGCCAACTTCCTGTCACAACCGACACACGCCATGACAAACTTGCGCGGATTTACCTCAAATAGCGTTCCCAGAGTAAAGACAGATGAAATCGAAAGAAAGGCATCCCCCACCTCGAGGTTCCCGCTTATATAGGCGCCAGCTCCACACCCCATGTATACAGACGCTTAACCAAAAGGTATAAATAATCAGGATTATAAAAAGTGTTCAAACTTCAAGATGTGTAAAGGATGGTTAGTGGGAATTTTTGAATGATTAGTTTTAATTTTTGCTTAATTCGTGTAGTGATAAAGAATCTCTGAAAACAATTTGGGGATTTACCTAAATATTTGAATTTACTCAATTTTTTAGAAATACCGCTAAAATGCTAATTACCTGAATAAAATTAATGCCAAAGTGTTCTCCAAAAATTCTTGAGTTTAATGGTGAAATTTTTTTTGAAAATCGGTGGCAAGATGGCCAAGATATTGATTTCACAAAAATAGGTTTTAAAGCTGTTTAGAAGTTACTTGGTTTCTTGTTAATAATTATTCTACTGTAGTTTATATCAAAAAAGTAAAATTATCGGGAGTTTCTTTGAATTTAATTACATATTTTAAAAGTTATTTTATCTATGGAAATGGTTTGGTTCACTCACAAATAATTCCTAAGTGAAACCACGTGTGTTTAGTGACGAAATAATTTTAGAAATGTGTATAAAATCTGTTCTACTGCATGAAATGTTCTGAAATTTAAATATGTTAAACTAGATTTTTAGTTCTGTCAGAAATTCTACTTTTTGGTTCAAGGAATTATAGGAAACATATGATAAAAAATGTTCGAAGTGAACGTGTATCTATCGAAGTGTTTAAAAATTTATTTCCGCTATTTTTCACGGTTAGAAACTATGGAATCTTAGTGAATTTAGCTTTATTTTGAATTATTATTATTTTAAAATTACTTTACTTCCTTTAAAAGTTTTCAGAAATGGTGAAATGCTCACGTAACAAAAATCTGTTGTTTACAAGTTTGATGATAATGGATTATCCTATTCCAGGTTAGTTAGAAGTTTCTTTATTATTAAAAAAATGTTTATTTAGCCCTTTTATTAAATGTTGTGGGTCTTTTCTGCTTTTAAATTGGTTTATTTTAATGAATTAGGTTGTGGTATCAGCTTCTATTGAAACGTTCCTATCATAACCTGTACTTGCAATGAAACCTTATTTCTAATGAAAGCTTACTCTCTCCCCTATACTTTAAGCTATGAAACTAGAATTTACCAAAATTCTAAGGAGCTTACATCAGGTATCAAAATCTTTTAGCACACTTTTGAAGTCTGATTCCCTAAACACTTGGGAGAGATTATATTAGTCTGTTCCAACCAAATGTCAACCTCACCTTCACACAGAGGCAGCCCTAGCAAGTTGTTCAGGTGGTGCGAAATCTCATTGTGGCACCTCAAATTTGCAATCGCTTATTCGTGATTAAGGTGACCATACAAACAGGCTGAAGATAACAAACTGTTTTTACACCCTATTAAAATTATAAATGTAAAAATTTCATTTCTTACATATTTGCTACTGTTTCACGTCAAAACGGCTGGATAGCTTAAGGTAAAATTTGGAACAATGTATTGGCTAACTACTTTTATCCACATCAAAAAAGTAGTTTCCGTGGGATTCAAATACATAAATGAATGCGTTATGAATTCCAATTGAGCAAAGTTTGAATTCAGAAAAGTCTTTATTTATTAACAATAACTCAAACTTCAGAAAGATTAATATAGGATAGCAATGGAATGAATGAGAAACAACAACAGTAAAAAAATAACACTATATCTTTGAAAAGGTTTATTTTCGCTACTATGACGTACACAATGCTCACATCACGTAAACTTCGAATTTACATAGTTTTTAATAAAAAAATTTAAAACAAATAAATGAGGAAATAAAATAACTAAAAGGCCTAGATTTCCAACTTCCTCATTTTTGCCCTTTGGAAATATTATTTTCTATAGATAATATTGCAAGATCTGAAAGTATATCTTGACTCGGAGTTTACCGTAAATGGGTTTTGATAAGTTTTGATTTACTGAAATTTCGTTCTCCTTTAGCGACAGTTGCATGTAGGGTCAGCAAAATTCTACGTACAATTCGGAAACATATCCTGCCAACGATTTTCTTTCATAAATTGATCTTTTATCGGCTCCACTGATTCAAGCCTCATCAACAATAGTTTCAGTTAGAAAGTTCCTCAGCCAATTTACAACGCGATATGTCAAATTTTTCTCCATTAGTTAAACCCATTTCTAAATCTACACAGGATTATTACAATTCTGGAAATGTTTTGATAATGTGTAAGAACAACACTATATAATTAAATAGAGATAGTTGTGAACATTGAGTGACTAATGCGTTCTCAATTGTACGGATTACATGCTAAAACACGTTCATTGTAAACAATTCTTTGGGATCTCATCTCATCTATGGCCTTGTACTAAAAAAATCTCATTTTTTCTTTGGTATCTGACTGGCTTAATAAATGGATATGTCCCGGTCTGAGAACAAATTTCTCTAGTTGTTATGAGAGCAGACGAATAACCTCAGTACACTCTCTCAAATTCTGAACCATTTCCCAGCAATCGTGGAACCTTTCATGACTCCACTTTCATCCTCGATAACCTTGCTTACAATATTTACTTCAAACAATGCAAGTCACCATTGTAACTATGAACTCAAATTGCTGCATGATCTGGCTCAGGGACAAGGCCTCTGTTGCAAGTGAAAAATTCATATCCAGAAGGCCATCACGAACTGAAGAGTAGTGATAACGAACTGCAGCGAAGCTATTCTCCGAACGAGTTTTGCAAATTTTTTGGCGATAGTCTTAAGTTCCTGACTACCACTTCCCATCTCTTTGTTCATCAATAGAATGAAAAAATATTCTTTTAAGAACTCCGGACAAGGAAACCGACCTAATTGATGTTTTGGCGGCACCTGATGTTACCAAATTTAATGACAGTTACATGAATTAAAATATGCTTGGGAAAATATTGGTTCAAAATTCTGCTTTGGACACATTTGTTTCCTCTTGTCATATTGTATCCACTGTCATACCTTTGACCTCAACAGTCATTCTTTTGCAAAGTATCATTAATATACAGGCCAATGAGTCCAGCTCCCACGTTCGAAGAGTTACTTACCGGCTTGTAAGCAGTGAAACACTCATGCACTTTGACTTCATCTTCATTAGTGTCAACAAAGCAGTGTTAATGATATAATAATAGTAATTCCGTGTGGTCGTAATGAAAGGGTTTCTATTGGCTGCGCATTCCTCCCGTGTCACAGCCGCCTTAACCTAACCAGGCAATCCTGCCGGGTACAGGGGACCTACAGTTTAGGGTGGAATCCGAACCACAGAAGTTTTCTGGTGTAATTCACATTACATAGCAGGCTGTGACAGAGGTGATGGTCAGGTTAGCTGCCCTTAAAAATCCCCGTCGAGACAGGGATTTGAGCCACTAACCTTTACATCTCCAGTCAGATGCTTTAATCAATGAGCCACTATACCGCTCATGCTAAAGAGAATTGTTCGATATCACTGACAACAGGAGTTCAATTCAGTATGATGGAAAAGTATTTAGTTGGTTTAAAATTTTATGAAAAACTTCAATCGTTTTGAACCCATTTACCAAAATAACAGACATTAGTCTGGTTATTAGAAATATGGCAGAGATGTTCCATCATCACACTGTCATATTTTGCTAGCAGTTGCAATATATCCAGTTAGTTACCATTATTAGAAGTATTTAGTGTTTCAGATCCAATGCTTCCCCTGAAGAAGAATTATTGCATGTTAAAAAGAATATTGTGGGCATCATTCATTCGAGGAAAGGAACCCATCGTGATTTTTCATCTTCTATCTGTATTTACAAATGTTTGTCTATTAGAATGAAATTCTTTAGTCAAATCAACGCTTCTATCCAACTCAGCATTGTGTGCTGGGTATTTGAGGAAGCATGGTGAGATTTTAGATGCTCTGAAAAGTAGCTCCAGTCATCAAATTCTTCTTTTCCCCAATTAGAGTGAGACTGTCTGTAGCATAAACAATAGTATAAGCAATATACTTTATATGCAGATTTAGAGTAAACAAGCCATCTTCTTTTATACGTTTCTTCATTTACATTAGGCTTTGAAAATACGTATTTGAAAAATGATGTCCATGATTATTTCTTGGATTTTTTCGTTGTTCGAATAATTATTTCATCTCTGACTGCAGGCTCAATGAGCGACCATTTTATTATAATAATTTTTACTTTGAAAAGGTGACGGTAGTGGTATGGATGGTATACCCCATTTTGAAGTGTAGACGACGTTGCGGCCATAGCAAATATTCTTGTATATGCTGCTCCTTATTATCATGAGCCTTGTCTGAAGAACTTCTATAATTCATATGGCATCTAAAAATTTTGCAAGTAATTTTGAAGCCTTAAAAAAAAAAAAAAAAGTAGCAACATGTAAAATATTGCAATCACCCAAGATCTAATATTGTGGAAATAGACAAGTAGGTTTATTCTTGCCTAAAGCACTTGCACCCACATGCAAATGACTGTGCCGGATCTAGAGGAGGGCAAACCAAGGCGCTTACCCTGGCCGTTAGAATCATGTTTAAAGGGGTGGTAAATGACTAAATCGTGGGTGGTGACCTTTCTTAGCTCTACTGCCCTGAGCGGCAACCTTCAGGGGGCGGAAAATCAAATGGCAGCTTTAAATTGCGCAGCAAATTCATAAATTCGTAATTGAAGGTGCGGCAGACACAGGACTTTCCCCTGCACGGAAAATTCGTAGATCCACCACTGTTGCATGAACTTCGAGAATACAGCCGAAAAGGCAGGAAACAGGTGTGGGAGGCACGGTGCAAGGCTGGAGAGTGCTAATTAGGGGGCGAGTTGTGGTTTTTAGAATGGATTTACTCGAGCTGACTCGGACTATACATTAAGCGGAGGATCATACCTATATAAACTCCTCTGGATGATTAGTGTATTCAAAAAAATATGTTAACAGCTAGCTGGGTTATCATAGAAGTTGTATTTTGTGCAGACGATCTGTCGCTGCATTTTCGGTGCCCCCCATATGACGGCGCCCGGTGCTATCGCACCGCCCTAGGGCCGCCCCTGCCTTCACATGGTGCACCCTGTTTGCTCAGATGAGGCTGTGGTCACTGAATAATCCTCAGTATTCCATGTCAACCACTACTTGCCAGCAGCCCTCTGAAAGAAAGGAGGAAGAGCAGGGAATGGTCAGGGGCAACTTCTTTCCCTTGGGGTTGGAAACGGTCCCTAAAGATGGATGAATCGGATGTGATGAATGGCATGGGGATGCAGCAGGCAACAGGAAGCATCTGCATTAAAAACCCAAAGGGTACCCAGAGATCATGTAATCTTCTCAAATTAAATAAAAATTATGATTATTATTAATTTTTGACACTCCGGTGGCTATTCCCCTAGTCATTTAATTACACCTTTTTTAAAATTATTTTTTATAATTGGAGTGTATTCAATATTGGGGTAGATTTCTGGGATGATAAAAAAGAAAAAGTCAGAGTGTTGGCTGTGTACCGCAGCGGAAGGCTGACAGAAGAAGATGAGGCTCTTGGGGAGAAATTAAATTCAAACTCAGATTTCAGAGGTGAGAATAGAATGATCATCATTGGAGAGGATTTAAATTTACCAGGTGTTAACTGGGAAGGAAATAAGATAAATAACACAAGGGAACAAAGATTTGAAAATATCATAATAAGGGAAGGAGGATTTATACAAGTGGTTGAGCAAATCACTAGGGGCCAAAATATTTTGGATATATTTCTAATTAAGCCCAATGAAAACTTTGTGGGGTGACAAGTAACTAAAGGAATAAGTGATCATGAAGCAGTTCTGATGGATATTAGAGGATTCAGTAAACCAGCAGCCAAAATTGAAGGGGGAAATAGGTAAAATTATAAAAAGGCACAGGTTTCAAATTTGAAGAGATATTTCAGAGAACAATTCAGCAAATGGATGGAAGGCACAAGTACAGTAGAGTCAAGGTGGGAAGAGTTCAAGGAGATAATAACAAAGGAGGAAGAAAATAAAGAGAAGTAGAGAACCTATGTACTATATTAGGGAAGTGAGGAGGTTAAAGAGGTTGGTAAGAAGATAATATAGCAGAGTTAAGAGACAGCAGGGTATTAGGCAATATTTAAAACAATTAAACAAGTACTTAATAACAGCAAAGAATGTGGCTAAAGATGGATTTATGAAGAGTATTGTCAGTGCAGGAGGACCATTGACTGATGTATCTAGAAATTTCTATGGCTATATCAAGAAACTGAGGGGAAGGGAGGGTGTAGAGGCACTTATAGATAAGGATGGAGAAGAAGTTACTGAGGATTTGAAAAAGGCAGAGATTTTAAGTAACTGGTTTAGTGAAAGCGTTAGGGACAATGAATCAGAAATGGGAGGGTCTGATTCAGGGAATGAGCTTAACAACACAATTAGAAATGAAGATAGTAAAAAATTTGAAATTCATCCTGAGGAAATCATGAAGGAAATAAGAAAGCTGAAAAAAACAAAGGTGCTGGTGTAGATAATATTACTACAGATATCTTAAAGATAGCCAGATGTGACATTGTACCTTACCTTGAAATATTATTTAAATTGAGTCTGGATACTTGCTGCTTGTCACAGGACTGGAAAAGTGCAATAGAAGTACTGGTACATAAAGGAAGGGTGAGAAATAGAGTTGAGAATTACAGGCCAATCAGTTTGACATCGGTGGTAGGTAAATTAATGGAAAGATTGACATGCAACCACATCAGAAATGTATGTGAGGAACATAAGTGGTTTTCAAGCAGGAAACATGGTTTCAGGCAAGGATATTCATGTGAATCTCAGTTGGTGGGATATATGCAAGATATTTCAGATGAAATGGACAAGGGATGCCAAATTGATAGTGTAGCACTAGATCTGTCAAAGGCGTTTGACAGAATGAGCCATAAAATAGTAGTAAATAAGGTAAAAACTATTGGAGTGGATGAGAAAGTGATTTTCTGGTAGAAGAATTTTTAAAAGGTAGAAAACAGAAAATTAGGTTAGGAAATGTAGTATCAAAAGAAGCCGAAGTAAAAATGGGAGTGCCGCCAGGTAGCGTATTGGGACCATTGCTATTCATTACGCTAATGAATAATTGTGTTAATTGTTTACTATCTGAAATTAGATTGTTTGCAGATGCCATAATGCTATATAAGAGAATCAAAACAATAGAGGATTGTAAACAGTTGCAGGGTGATGTGGACAGGATGTCGAGTTGTGTTGGTTAACATGGGATGACAATAAATGCAAATAAGAGTCAGCTTATTAGATACACAAATAAAAAACAAAAGGTTAATTATCAATATAAGGTGGGGAAAGAATTGCTTGCTGAAGATTTGAAATGTAAATATCTTGGCATTACATTTGATAACAAGTTTAACTGTGCAGGACACATTGGACAGGTGGTAGGAATAGATTTCAAAATTCTGCACTCGTTGGAGATAGTGATGAGGGAATGTATGAGAGAAGTGAGGGATTTGGGTTACAAAACTTTAGTCAGACCATTGCTCAAATGTGGTAGTGTAGTATGGGACCCTCATTTTCGTATCAAATACAAGAGTTGGAGAGGGTGCAAAAAAGGGCTGCTAGATTTGTTTCTGGAAATTATCGCAGAATGCAATCAGTGACGGATATGATAAAGGACCTGAAATAGGATAAATTGCAAGACAGGAGGAGGATGAGGTGGATCATGGGAGTGTACAGGGCATATACTGGTGATGATGCATGGAAAGATATTGGAGTAGGTATGAAAAGTAGTGCATGGAAGGGAAAAGATGACCATGACCACAAGTTGGCACTGGATTTCAGGCTCAAGGGTGTGGAAAGATTCTCTTTTTTAGGTAAGGGTGTCAGGGATTGGAATGAGTTATGAAGAGAAATAATAAATAATTTACCAAAAACGTTAAAAGAATTTAAAGATAAAATTTGTAGAGGGCAAATGTAGTTGGGTGCAGGATAGAGGGAAGATGGGGGCGTATAGAAATTGCCACTGGGGCCTGTGCTCCATTGCAATAAAAATAAAAAATAAAGTTTCCCTACTCTCTTGTTCATTATAGATCCTACACAGGGTTCGAATCCCTGCTCAGATATGCAGATTTCTGTTTTCTATGGTTTCCCCAAATCACTCCAGGCAAATGCTGGGATCATTCCTTTCAAAGGCTATGGCAAAATTCCTTCCCATTATTTGCCAAAAGTACTTTCCTGCCTCAAATGACCTGAATGTCAGCGAAGCGTAATACCATAAGCAAAATAATAATAATATAAAAAATGGATTGGAAGGCAGTATTATTAGTCAAGTTCATGCCAGATGCAATCACAATAAATACAAACAGCTACTGTAAAACACTGAATAACTCAGAAGGGACATTCAGAAGTAAAGAAGACGAAATTTAAGCAAGGGCACAAGCATTCTCCAGAATAAAGCTTGTTCACACATTGCCTATTACAATGTCACTCTTCTGCAAAACATTTGTTTAAAAATAATCGCCCACCCACCCTATAGTCTGGACTTGGTACCCAGTGTCTACCACCTTTTCATAAGATGAGAGAATATTTGACCAACATAGATGTGAAAGATGAAGTTCTATGCTTGCTCAAAGACACGGTGGCGAGCATCCAAAAACTTTTCTTCTTCTTCTTTTTTTTTTGGTTGTGATTTTACTCCTTGTTGATATCGAGATGATTAGAGGTGGGAAACGAGTGGTTGCAAGGATTTCAGCCATGGCGTTTTAAAGGAACTATTCCGTCATTCACATGGAGTGATTTGTGAAACCTTAAGTCTGGATGGCCAGATGAGGATTTGAATCTGCAACCTTCAAAATCAGAGGCCAGAGCCTCACAACTTATCCCACAAACTGTCACAATGTCTACAAAAATGTGTGTGCCGAAATGGTAATGATGTAGAAAATTAGATAATTGTTCAATATTTAAAATGATGTATACATTAAAGAAAATAAATTGATTTTGTATCTATAAATGGTTGGGAGCCCTTACTTTATCGATTGCCATTGTACAATAACATGGATTTCCACTATATTTTTAAATACCAGCTATGACTTGCAACCTTATTATTTTTGTTGTATAATTGTAGTGAAAATCAATAAAATCTGAAGCCAAACGTGCTGCTCATGATAAATTATTTGCCAAAGGAAATAGGAGAATTAAGACTTATTTCCCAGTGCAACATTGCCATATTTACTTCCTGAAATGTTGTCACATTTTCTGCCTGCTAGCATTGCTGTAATCATTTCTGTACACAAGGAATCATGTCTCATGATAAGAACAGAAAAAATTGATGACATGGAAAATTATTTTTCTTCCAGTTTAATCTATCATATATAACTAATAATGTTTCCTCAATTGATGATTTCTTGCACAACTTTTCTCTTCTCATGGGCAGAAACATATGCTCCCACACTCAGTAATGGAATGCCCCACTTCTCCTAGCTCCAACGCTTTGGTAAGGTGCCGTTCTTCCACTAAGCACCCGATAGTGCAACTTTTCTCCCTAATGCTTCTCAGACCATCTGAAACAGCCCAATATGGCCCCAAAGCACTCTAATAAAGCCCTAAATAAACCACCATAATGTTACAATCTCTTTCAGCATTGTTGGACATAATATTAAAAAAAGGTATAGTCTAAATGTTTATAATATAATACTTATTGATATACTGTATAAAAATCATTTTTTAACCATAGCTTACAATTACAGTTTATTAACTTCGCAGAACCAGTGTTCTTTAAAAAAGAAAGGGAAAAAAAATCTACAGCAAACGAGTAATAGTATTCACGTTTGAGATTAGAATTTATTTTTAAACCATTTGCTGTAGATCATAATAAATACATGTATGTAGAAACAACACATATATGTATTTTTCACCAGGTGAAAAGGAAATAAAGAATGAAAAACCAATCAAAGGACTTATAAGTGGGAACTCTTCCAAAATCAGACACTTCACCGGAAGGTGGATCCGGAGACAGGCTCCAAACCGTCACTTTCTACTGATGCGCTATCCTGGTGGAAAGCTTGAGAAGATTTTACACAATGAAAAAATATTCAATTGGAAGTGGACTCAAACCTAGGACCACCATATCCACAGTATGTTACCACTCAGCCACTTTGAATTGTACAAATAAGCAACTCGTTCATTCTATGATTGTAGTAAAGATTTACAAAGATATAAAATTTCCTGTCGAATAGTTATTGATAATCTGTATAAAGAATCAAACTGAACAGAAGCATCCGTATTTAATGATAGATTAAACTGGAAGAAAAATATTTTTCCATGTCATCAATTTTTTCTGTTCTTATCATGAGACATGATTCCTTGTGTACAGAAATGATTACAGCACTGCTAGTAGGCAGAAAATGTGACAATATTTCAGGAAGTAAATATGGCAATGTTGCACTGGGAAATAAGTCTTAATTCTCCTATTTCCTTTGGCAAATAATTTATCATGAGCAGCACGTTTGGCTTCAGATTTTATTGATTTTCACTACAATTATACAACAAAAATAGTAAGGTTGCAAGTCATAGCTGGTATTTAAAAATACAGTGGAAATCCATGTTATTGTACAAGGGCAATCGATAAAGTAAGGGCTCCTAACCATTTATAGATACAAAATCAATTTATTTTCTTTAATGTATACATCATTTTAAATATTGAACAATTATCTAATTTTCTACATCATTACCATTTCGGCACACACATTTTTGTAGACATTGTGACAGTTTGTGGGATAAGTTGTGAGGCTCTGGCCTCTGATTTTGAAGGTTGCAGATTCAAATCCTCATCTGGCCATCCAGACTTAAGGTTCCACAAATCACTACATGTGAATGCCGGAATAGTTCCTTTAAAAGGCCATGGCTGAAATCCTTGCAACCACTTGTTTCCCACCTCTAATCATCTCGATATCAACAAGGAATAAAATCACAACCAAAAAAAAAAGAAGAAGAAGAAAAGTTTTTGGATGCTCGCCACCGTGTCTTTGAGCAAGCATAGAACTTCATCTTTCACATCTATGTTGGTCAAATATTCTCTCATCTTATGAAAAGGTGGTAGACACTGGGTACCAAGTCCAGACTATAGGGTGGGTGGGCGATTATTTTTAAACAAATGTTTTGCAGAAGAGTGACATTGTAATAGGCAATGTGTGAACAAGCTTTATTCTGGAGAATGCTTGTGCCCTTGCTTAAATTTCGTCTTCTTCACTTCTGAATGTCCCTTCTGAGTTATTCAGTGCTTTACAGTAGCTGTTTGTATTTATTGTGGTTGCATCTGGCATGAACTTGACTAATAATACTGCCTTCCAATCCATTTTTTATATTATTATTATTTTGCTTATGGAATTACGCTTCGCTGACATTCAGGTCATTGGAGGCAGGAAAGTACTTTTGGTAAATAATGGGAAGGAATTTTGCCATAGCCTTTGAAAGGAATGATCCCAGCATTTGCCTGGAGTGATTTGGGGAAACCATAGAAAACAGAAATCTGCATATTTGAATAGGGATTCGAACCCACCTCTTCCTGAATGCGAGACCATAGCATTGCCGCTCACCTACCTCGTTCTGTCTTCCAGTCCTTAAACACTGTCGACCTTAATTTGCCAGTAGACTGTGTCTGTTTGAATTTTTGCAGCTTAGTCAAATATGGAGTCAATTATCGCAGGTGATGAAGTGTTGTGGCATAACAGATTACTTAAAGAAATTGGTAGCTATGGTAACGTTTAGAAAGGGGATAGCAATAAGATCGGACGAGCGAGAGAAAAGTTCGTGTGTTCGTTTTGAGTTGTAAAAGTTACTGCTAGCGAAGGAACTGTATATCTTCATATCTTTAAGTATTAGATAACGTGTTAATAAATGGAATCAAGTCAAGGAAGTTTTATTATTCATTTTAAATTTGAAAGACAAAACTAATAAGTATAAGGCTGTAATGTAGGTTTTAACAAAAAGAGGAATAAATAAATAATCTTTAAAAGTACGGTATTAAACAGCAGCTGTGGATGTGCCGCGAAGCGAGCAAAGTTAGAATGCTGATAGTGTTGTATCAGCAGAATCGCGCATTGGTCACGCTCGAGACAAAGGGTATTGAACGAAGTAAACGTGACCAAACGGAAAGTGGGCTAATTGCATATAGCATCCTTCTAGAACATTCGGGAGGTCACCAACTCAAGTCACGCACCAATGTTTGAGCACATTCAATACAAAGACAGGGATCACATGTACTGGCGTGTGACTTATGCTATGAAAGTGAGGCAGCAGAGTGCCTTGACCTCTTAGTTTGGAAGCATACCAATGCAGCCACTATGTCAGGTTAGGCATCAACGCCAAGAAGCCAGCTGGGTCTGCTCCTTGATGCCAAAGTTAATCTGCAAGTCTACTTCTACAGTTTGGGGGAAACTACGCATCTTGGGTCCTTTGCTGAGGGGAACCACCTAGCAAGTGTAACCATTTGATGGCACTGGCATAATAAATGGGTAATAGTATTTGAAGTCTTTGCCTTTTTTGTACCTTTGCTAGCCCATGCAGATACCTGTTGTTACAGCTGACGGTTGCATGTCAACGGAGTACTAACAGGACGGAAGCTGAAGCAGACAGAACCAGCCAAGTAGGTGCCTTAATAGAGAGAGTTGCCTCCGCCCAAGCCATCCTGGCAACCAATCAACCAGTCTCCCTAAAACGGTTGATTACAAAGCTGAAAGTTCATTCATTCACGAGTTCAAAATGATTTTGTATCCCAGCTCCGACACCAAAAGAAGAACATATCAAAATACAACATTAAAAAGGAGTATAATTTTATAAAACAAGACAGCGCGAGCGTTCCTCTTTACACCTGAGACTAAACAACAATCACACAAGGAGTGGCATCCTTCTTCCCCAAACGCTGGTATTTATTTATGTTATTATACTGAAGTAATTCCAAACAAAGAATTACACAGAAAATTTCATGCTTTATTAAATAACTAGCTGG
Source organism: Vandiemenella viatica (assembly GCA_031002005.1). NCBI lineage: Eukaryota > Metazoa > Arthropoda > Insecta > Orthoptera > Morabidae > Vandiemenella > Vandiemenella viatica. The sequence continues at coordinate 183,847,135 of JARYHS010008074.1, forward strand.
TGCCCATGACTTCATTTGAGTTTGTAAAGAATTTTGATTGATAGCTACCGACATACAGCCACCATGGTGCAGGATGGAGGACTTAAAGCTAATACCACACATAAACAAAAGTGATCTGTGCACGATATTTATGACTGAAAAGTTAAATATAGGGACATGTCTTCAATTGAAATAGGAAAATGCCCTGGATAGACCACTTTAAACCACCATATGTCCCACACCCCCATGTCTACCAACATCTAACAACCATAGTGCATGATGGGAGACTTGAGGCTACTACCACATAAAAACTCCTGTGGTATGCACTAGGTAGTTGTGGCTGGAAAGTGAAATATAGGGACACACATGTCTTTCATTAAATATGAAAACACCTTTCATCGACCAATTTCAAACACCATGTATCACACATCCCCACAGCTACCAAAATTCAACTACCAAAGTGTACGATGGAATTACTACACATAAACATCAGTGGTTTGCGCTGGGCACTTTTGACTGCAGAGTGAAATATAGGGACACTCATGTCTTTGGTCGAGATTTGAAATTGTTCTCCATCGACCAATTTGAACAGCCATATCTCCAACAACCCCATAGCTACCAACATACAAACACCATGGTACATGTTGGGAGACTTGAGGCTACTACCACACGCAAATACCAGTGGACTGCACTAGGTAGTTTTTGCTACAGAGTAAAATATGACTATTTTTATATCAGGTTGACCACTTTCAACCACCATGTCTACCATACTCCCACAGCTATCGACATGCAATTATGATAGTGTATGATGGGAGACTCCAAGCTACTACCACACACAGACACCAGTGGTCAGCACTCGGCAGTTTTGGCTGAAAAGTGAAATATACGGACATACGCATATTTGGTTAAAATACAAAAGTGACCCAGTTCAACAACCATTTCCCACATCCACTTAGCTACTGACATCTAACCACCTTAGTGCACAATGGGAGACACAAAGCCACCACCACATATAAACTCCAGTGTTCTGCACTATGAAGTTGTGGCAGCAAAGAGAAATATATGGACCACATGTCTTTGGTTGAAATATGAAAATGTCCCTGACTAACCACATTTAACCACTGTAACTCCCACAATCCCCACAACTACCAGTATTTGGCCGATGTTGCACATGGTGGGAAACTCCGTGCTACTGCCAACCACCACACACAAACCTCAGTGGTCTGGGCTAGGTAGTGCTGTGAAATACAGTGACACACACATCTATTTATATGTATATATAACGCTGTAAGGCACATAAAGTAGTTGTGTATAGAAACTACTAACAGCATTGTAGGAATTTCTTTTAAAAAAACCTGTGATTTAAGAAATCTCTTCTTCTTTACTTATACCAGTTAAATAAGAATTTATGTTTTCCTACGATAGTAATCCAGTTATAAATTTTTGAGTGACAATGGTCGTTAATTTGTTACAGTGCTAATATTTAGTTCTATGTAATTTCCTCTCATATTTTTACATATTTTTTTTTCCTTGAAGATGGTGCATTGTATTCCACCCACAGAATTAATTGTCGATATGGCTCAAGACTAGACAAATAATTCCAACAACAAATTATTTGTTTCTGACAGGTGATGTTAATTCTCTTGTAAAATAATTATTTTAGAAACATGTGGGCAGTTTGAAAAAGGATAAGCGATGTGATTTCGACGCAGCTAGAAATCCGTGTAGTTATCTTTCAGTGTTGCTGCCGTGAAAGTGTTTATGTTTACATGGGCAGTTGGTTAAGAAATATTAGATACACTCAGTTATAAAACACTCCTCAAGTATGCTATTCACTGACTCAATTAGGTAAGCATCAAGGATGTATTATACTCATAAGCAATGAGTAAGTTTGAAATGTTTAAAAAGGAAATACAAATAAATATTCAAAATCTGAAATACTCAGATGAACTGAGAACTGCATGTTCACAAGTCCTGAACATTTACCACAGGACCACACTGCTCACATTGCTGTGCTACTCATCAGTGTGTAAACAATGCAGCCTAGGAAAACAGTTTCACTCATCTGGCTCTCATACACACTTTTCTGGAATAATCTCCTTATGATAGTTTCTGTAGTTTTGTAGTATTAAAAATTCTATATTCTTGAACGTAGTCATTCGCTGGTTTTTCCACAGACCACATTATGAGTGCAATATTATTGGATGGAATTAGCAAAACCAGTATATAAATATTATCAATACAGTTTTGCACTAATAAATTGGAGTAAAATATAGCACTGATCCTCTTTTTAGCCTCATTTTAATGCAATTCCGCTAATTACATCTTTTACAATAGGTTTCACGATCTGAATTTAGGAAAAATGTTACTGAAATGTAGGTAAAGGTTGATGAATTACAGCAGAAATAAGAATTGTCAGTGAGAGGAGCTTAATTCTTCCCTGTTAGCCAGTCTTCCTGTTTTGTTTCATGCATTGACTTACGGAAATGAAAATTCTGAATTATAAATGGCTCTGAATTAAATATCTGCCAATAAGATTTCCAAGGAGCAGAGCTAATATTGCATTACTCTTTGCTGGAATGAAATGATTGTCAGATTGTACAAAATAAATGTAATAAAATCTGACAGTGGTGGACAGATTTAATGGTAGAAAGTGTACATTTGGGTAGGAGAATAACCACCATTTACGAAAGTTGGAGATTGATGCAATGAGAACACGCATGCTTCCTTGAGGCAGCTATCTCATTCTATTGTTGAAGAAGGGAAAGAGCAAAAAATTTCATCTCTGTGTCTGCCGGCTACAGCAGTCTTCTACCTTGGTAAATGGTGGTTATTCTCTTATTCAAAAGTTTAATATATATAGGAACAATGAAATAATGTCAATAAGTAGCTAAAAGGGGTTACAAGTTAGTAAAGGAAATTAATTACGGCTTACCTCAGTTGATGTTTGTGTGGTGTGAATTCATGACAGACATGAACACAAATGACATGACCACTGATTGATGCTTCTAGAAATTTCTGTAGCTGTGAAATGAAGTCTTCTGTAGCTATGTTAGAAAACTGAGAGGAAGGGAAGGTATTCAGACAACTGCAGATAACAATGGAGAAGAAGTTACTGAGGATTTGAAAATTGTAGACTTGTCTAATGAGACTATTGGGGACCATCATCCTGGGATGGGAGGGAATGAATCAGAGGAGCATATTCATATCAGTTGAAGTGAGGAAATTACAGAATTAAATATAGATCCTATGGTAATTATAAAGGAGCTAAGAAAGCTAAAAAAAAAAAAAAAAAAAAAAAAAAGAGAGAAAAAGATCCGATGTAGATAATAATACTACAAATGTATTAAAGATAGTGGGATACGATATTGTATCTTACCTTCAAATATTTTTTACAATTAGTGGAGTCTTGCTGCTTATTAAAGGATTGGAAATTACCAAAAGTAGTACCAGCTCATAAAGGAGAAGCAAAAAATAGGGTTGAAAATTTCAGTCTGATTAGTTTGACATGAGTGACAGGCAAAACGATGGAGAGAATAAAATGCATCTACATCAGAAATGTCTGTTAGGAAAGATCCTGATTTACAAATTGACAGCATAGCATTATGCAAGGATATTCATGTGAATCTAAGATGATTGGCTATGTGTAAGATATTTCAGATGAATTGGATAAAGGAGCCAAAGTTGAAAGTATAGCACTAGATCTTCAAAGGAATTTGACAAAGTGAGTCATAAAATGTCAAAAGTAGTGGAATCTAACATTCAAAGTATACAAGATAACAATAAAAAAAAGTAAGAAAGGACAACTAGATGATTAGAGATATTACCATTAGAACATGTGTTCCATAACAATTAAATTAAATTTGATATATTCAGGTGTTAGCCCTTCATTGATAAAAGAACACTTCAGAGGGTGGGCACTGTACGAGGTTGTCTCTCAACCTCTGAGAGACAGATGAAGGCAGGAGGCTGTGGAAAACTCTTTAAAAAGGAGAAAAAGACAATTCCATAACATTTCAGCTTAAAATTTTATTCATACAGAGAGAAAAGATCCATTTGGCAAGGGAAATTTGCACACTTCAAGGCTTACTGCACGACTCAATCAATAAACCTTAGTGCTTGCGTACCTTCCTTAGCAAATGACTTGTTGTCCTCTGCATTAATAAACCCGTTGCGATTATGTCCAATACAAATTGAATACCACAAACGTACAATAATGGTGGGTTTTCTCTTTCATAGTAACCAAAAACCATCAGCATTCATACCCACTGAGGTTTTTATGGAATTAAAGCAACTATCACATAGTGCTGTAGATTCTAGGTCAGTTGAGACAGTGAATGTAAACAGGTGTGAGCAAAGGAATGTATACATTCACAAAGCAATGAACCTCTCAGTAGGACAGAACACTCAGCATTTGCATGTAATCGACGATGTCTTTCAGCCAGTACAATAGCATCAAGATGCTCCTGGATTAGATAGTTGTCATCCCCTCTTAGGAAAATGTATTGGGGAGAGTTGCTCAAAACCCAAGGACCATCACTGGAATGAGGTCGATTGAAGGGGCCAGGCGCCGTGAGCTGCAAGAAGATCGAGGCCAATGTTGTCAGCCCGCAGCTCAGATTGCAGCCGTAGTCAACGGCGCTGACAGTGGGCTCAGCAGACGAGACATGGTGTTGTCACAATAAATACAGAGAAGTAGGAACCTGCTTAGATGCCGATAGCTAGTGGGGATGGTACAGCCTAATGGAAAGTTAAGGAAGAATTGTTAGTCTCTGGTATTAGTTGCAATGATAACTAACCTGGTTGGAATAAGGGAATGGAAGGCATAGTAGGCTTTAATTTAGTGTCAAGTACGGAGTCAGCCACTGCAAGAAGGTGTTGAGTGTGGGGGTAGACAAAATATTGCAGTGAGCTTGTGACTAATGAGAATAAAATATAGAAAAATAAGGCAAAAAGTACCACCCACTAATACAGTGTCATCGAGGCGTGAAATCACAGCAGTAAACAGCGGCATGATGAATCAGCACAACACACTGCAGCAGTTGCGGAATTGAGGACAGCAGTGAAAGGACTCTGTCAGCACTACAACAGCTTAGCAGAAAAGTGAGTAGAGCATTACTCCTATGGCTACTAGTGTGGGAAACAGTGACACTGCGGAAGGCCGAAATGTAGTAAAATGAGAGAAATACAAGTGAGCTCATTAGAAGCATTACAGCAAATCCCTAATTCCCTTTGTGCTGAGAAAGGAGTATTGGATGAATTTATAGATAATTTTGATATGGCGCTCAGTCTTGTAAATGCTGAAGATCACAAAATCCTTTTAAAATGTGTAAAGGTGCACATTGGAGGTAAAGCAAGACAGCAGATTTTATTACATGAAAAAGTCAAAGAGTGGAAGGATGTATGGGCAGTGCTGGTAGAAAATTATAAACTGAAGCACACGGTGGATCATTAAGCAATAGACATATTTGCGAGTCAGCAGAGAGGTGGATAATTGGTTGCAGAATGGGCCAGTAGGTTGAACAGAATTGTGTGTGAGTTCTGGGAAGCAACCAAGAACGAATTGAAAGGGCGTGAACTGGCAGGAGCTTTGAAATTAATAAATACCCTTGCACACGCAGCATTTGTCTGGGTATTAGTCGATGAAAAAATCATTGCAGTACTCAGGGCGAGAGGAAAGGATTTATCATTAACTGAAACCATGGAAATTGCTCTCACTTGAAGAAACAGTAATTATGCTGGCCAAAGAGAATTGACAGCACCAGGGAAGTGAGGGAAGGCAACATGTGGAAGTGAATAGAGGAGGAAGAAAGGAAACAGGGAGCCGCAGGATTACGAGAATTGCTAGCTATGTGGAAGGTCAGGACATGCTGCAAGACAGTGTAGAGAGGTGGCACTTATTCGAGGAGTTACCTCAGAGCTGGGACAAAGGCATCAGTGCTATGGGAAAAAAGGTCATGATAATTCGCAATGCCGAGGTGACATGAGACAGCGAGAAGTCACTGCAGAGCAGGAAAAGCAAAAACAAATTGAAGAGGAATAGAAAGCAGCAAGGTATAGCAGTGAATATTGGAAATAAGGATACCACACAAGAGAGGGTAATGTGTGCCCATAGATAGAGCAAGTACAGGAATTGGAAAAGAGTGAATGCAGCAGTAGTAATAAAAATGATTACATTCAATTAGAATGCAAATAAAGTCAATAGAGCCCACTTAAGACTCTGTTGGATTCAGTTGCATCGGTGTTGCTTATCAGAGCAGAGTGTGTAAGATAAAATCAGCATTGTAAAATGATGAATGGTATTAGGATCAAAGGAATCTCTGGAAAAACCATTCAAACAGATGGTGCATTAATAGTTATGCTAAAGGAAAGAACAGAGTTGCAAATGCGGTATAAAATACAAGGTGGTTACAGCATGCGTAGACACTCCACATAATGGAATATTCTGCCGACACTGTTTGATGACGTGGGAGGCAATAGTCGATTATGTTAAAGCAATCGTGTGTGTACAAGGATGTTCAATTCGCATGAAGACTGGAGAAGAGGCAATGTCAATTACCCCAAGAGGAGGAGTGGACAAATACCGTGAACAAGAGAAATGGTGTCGTTCAAGTTGGATTAAGCTTGGAACATTTAGAAGAACAGGAAAAGCAAGTGTCAAAAGAGTTATGTGCAGTGCATCAAGATGTCAATTGGGAAGTAGATGTGTTGCAACATAATAAGACAGGGGAGCAGGAAATACAAATAAAGGATGGAGATGTAGAAAAGGGAGAAAATGAGAAACGAGATAAGATATCGAAAAGCAAAGGAAGAGACTGCAGAAAGTCAGCACAGGCAGAAATAATAAAAGAATGGAATGGTATCAGGAATTCATTGTTGCTAATAAGAGATATGAATAAAGAAACTGAAATATTATTGCAAGAAGAAATAATACAAGAAAATGAAGCTGAGCAGAGTTCGCTACTCAGAAACTGAAGAAAAAGTGAAGAGGGGTCAAAAAAAGGAAATAATACAAGAAAGTTGAGTCGAGCAGAGTTTGCCAGTGTTACTGAAGAATCTGAAGAAACAAAGTGAAGAAGCACCAAAAGATGAAATAGTACAAGGTATCAAAAGCAAATAAAAATTGCCATTGGTTATGATTACAAAGGAACAGAAGAATCCGAAGAAAGAAGGCGAGAGATTAGTGCAAGAGGAAATAAGAAAAAAAAGCAGAGGCTACAAGAAATTGAAGGATTGGAAAAAAAAAAAAAATAGTGAGGTATCATTGCGAGGGAAAGTGGATGCACTCAATCGATACAGTGGAATCAATTCAGTAGTACTGTGAGGAAAATAGGATTGACCTACCATGGTTCATGAGTACCCTGCAAGTGGCTTTACTAGCAAGTGCAAGAAGAATGCTTATGACAAAAGTGCACACAGGCAGTATGCTAGGATGACCACTAGAGTGACTCGCGTGCATGATGGGCAGGTGCTGCATCAGGTGTAGTTGCTGTAGTTCACAAACCATTATGTAGGCCTTGCACAAACACTGCAGTGAGACAATACGACTGCTTATTACAGCACCAGCACAGAATCAAGAGAAAGACTAGCAGCAGGAAATACTAACATACAGTTGACACATGCAGAAGATATTGTGACATATTTAAAACCAAAGCAAAAATATGCTGCAGATTGGCGACTTGCGATATGTCAAGTTATTGAATGCTACAGAGAGGGGAAGTTGATATGTTAATGACTAAATAAGTGCTATGTTTTGATGTCTGAAGTGTTTGCTATTATTTTTGAAATGAAGTGAATATTAGATATTGTATGTTGTAAGAACCTTAGAATTTTGGCAAATTCTAGTTTTGCTTAGGCTGGACTTAGAAATTTCGAGAAGAGTAGTTGTCAACTTAAAGGAATTTGCCTGCAATCTTGCTCACAGTGACAATTCACCATAAAAATCATTTTAAAGTGTTTTTATCATATCACGAAATGTTTATTTTAGGAGATATTCCTGTTTGTTCATGTTTTAAAACATGCTATCGGAAAAGTAGAGATTCTAAGATTTGTTATATCTTTAAATCGAATAAAGCGACAGCTGAACTTTTATCACCAGCTATAGTCAGCATTGTTCCTGATATTTTGCAGTAAAATTAAATAATTTGGTAAAGTTTAATTAGTGATTTTAATTAAGAGAAAATAATAAGCTTTTAATTAAAAGAGATATTAATTTGAAATTTATATCAGTAAATAGCCCTAATTAAGACAAATACAGACATATAATGGTTTCAGTGAAAAGTTTAAGCATTTGTCTGGTAATTAAGTTTTTGAAGATAGATTGTTGTTGATTGTCGCTGTAAAAATTCAAATGTTTGGGTTAATCGCCTACTTCGGAGCTTTGTATCACCACGCGAAATTAAATAAAACTTTAAAACTAATCACTCTAAATTTCCCACTAAACTGCCATTTGACTTCCAGTAGATAAGTCTAGACACTGTCAAAGTTTAAACATTTTTAATAATCTGGATCGTTAAATAAATTACACACACTTTTGATCTCGCGGAAGGGAAAAGATGTGATACAGTTGCTTACGTCACTGATTCTAGTGGTTCCTATAAAAACACCCCGCCGCCATCATGTTTTTGTCTTTTCTCTATCTGGGGAGCATTATGTGAGTGAACTTGCGTCAGTCTTGTGTCGGGGCGGGAGGAAATCTGTTGAAGATGAAGCTACCGAGTCGGCCATGTTGGGACTTTGGTGTGATAGCCTGCGAGGATAACTGTTAACATGAACTTTTAAATTTTCATAAGGGGTGCGGTCGGTAAAATTTCTCTCCACAACCTGTAATATTTTGGAAAAGTCTGTTCGATTGCCTACTCAACTGTGTAATGCTATTTTGAACTTGTGATTTCTTTAAATAAATTTCAAATTTTTCGAGTAAAGTGGACTTGTGATTTCATAGTAGACAGTAGACCTTTTCTAGATTTGTGGTTTAGTAACAGATCTAGTGGCGACCTTCAAGCATTTACGTTGAGTTTCTGTCAGGCTACATGGTCAAATTTAAATTATTTTATGAACTTTCTGCAAAACTTTGAATCCACTTGAACTGTTAGTTGAGGTGCTAAGGCTATACTATAGCCCCGGTACCAGCCTTGTTCCTTACAATGTGCTGGAAGGAGAAGATTACACTTAAGGAAACAGTATAGAGAAATGTAACAGTTATAGAAGAGGATTAGATAAGTGTTTTAGATGGAGAACTGAAGCAGTCGACAGGAGAAATGATATCACCACAGCAGCAGTCTGAAGAATTTTGTGAGCTCGCAAAACCAGTTGCTAGAATGGAAGCGGCTGATACAGGTAAAACATTGTATAACAAATAGCTTGAGTTTGTCAACAGATAGCCAGAGGTTGACGTAACGAGAGCGGGGATTGCTGAGTCGGGCTATGCCACCAATAGGAGCAGCTGGCATTGCCACTCAGTCACCACCCTTGTATTATCAGTGGTACATCAGCCGAACTAAGGGGCTGAGCCAACAGAGCGTCTACACCCATGCACACAACGTAGAATGATAACAGACATAACAACCACACCAAGAAGACATGCAATCTTTGCAAGAACACACATACACTCTAAATATTGTATACACAGCACACATAGCATCAACGCCTGTAAAGCAAAAAATAAGAATTGTAAAAGAAACTATTGTCTGGGTAAATTATATAAACTTGTAACTTAGATTCACAATTGGTTTTGGAGTGGAGCCAAAATGTTTTGGGAGAAGGAAGGTGTAGTGAACCAATGTTTTTATGAAATTATTTGGAATTATAGCAACTATAACAGAGTACTATTGAAGTCAAGTCAGTTGCGACAGGGAATGTAATCAGGTGACAGCAAATGAATGCATATACTTGCAGGTCAATGAACCTCTCAGGAGGACAGAACACTCAGCATTTGCATGCAGTCAATGACGTCATTCTGCCATCAAGACACTTCTGGATTGGATAGTTGTCATCCACTCCTAGGAGTGAGGAGAGGCGATCAAAACCCAGAGATCACCGCTGGAGCAAGGTCAATCCGAGAGGCCAGGGGTCAAGAACCGCAAAAAAGATCAAGATGGTGTTGTCGGCCCAAGAGGCCATAGAGAGCAGCACCAACAGCAGCCTCGGCTGTCGAGACATGGCATCATCACAATAAATACAGGTGGGAAGAAACCTGCTTGGATGCTGATAGCTACTGGGGATGGTCCAGCCTAATGGGAAGTTAAGGGAGAATTGTTAGGCTTTGGCTTTAGTCACAAGGATAATTGACCTGGTTGGAGTAAGGGAATGGAAGGCCTTATGGGTTGTTAAAGTGGTTATTATGTCCTTACTTGAATAAATGTAAATATTATACATAACCTGTAAGACCCAAGGCTGATACCGGGGCTGAAGTATAGCCTTAGTGCCTCAACTTACTCTTTATGTTGATTCAAAGTTCTATGGAAAATTTACAAAATAATTTAAACTTGACCATGTAGCCAGGATAATTCAACTTGAAGGCTTGAGGTCGCCACAATATTTGTTAACCCACAAATAGAGAAAAGGGGATCAGAGAATTATGGAATAACAACAGTTCACTTTCCAAAATCTTCAAATTTATTTAAAAGAAAACCAAAAGTTCAAGATAGCATTCTAAAAGTTGAATAGGCGAATCGAACATACGTTTCCAAAAGTTTGCAAGTTGTGGAGAGGTGTTAGAACCGACCGAACCCCTGATGGAAAATTACTAGTTCATAGTTAGAGTGATGCCCGCTATACACCAAAGTCCCAAGATGGCCGACTTGGTAGCTTTACCATAACTGTCCTCCCACCAACCGCACAGGCACTTACACAGACTACACGCACATTGCAGCTCAGCTCTCAAACGAATAAAGAGTAAAGATGGCCAGTCCTCTGCGCTACAGATTATATAGACTCTATGACATCACAGCCAAAACGCAGCTTTCTGCTACCACTTAGAAAAATTAGGTCTTAGCTAACTCAGTAACTAAACAGAAATACGGTAAATAAAGGCTGACAGTGTTTAGACTTTTTTAATAGAGAAATAGTGGATATGCAGTGAGTAACTTTAAGCATTCAGTTTTAAATCCTAAGCGTATGAGGCGAACTACTTTCTGCTCAGGGGAATTACTATTTTCTTCGAACTTGCAATATTTCGTCATTTCAGCGAAATTGTAATCTATCTAAATATTATTATTATTATCATTTTCTCCAAAAATTCCTGAGTTTTCTGTTGTAACTCTTATTAAGATTGATGCCCGAATAGTGGAATTACAGCGTTCACAAGATTTACAAAAATGCTATGTATGTTTTAATTTAATAACTTTACTTCTATTGCTTTTATGAAAAATGTAAAATTACCAAAATATTCTCTGTGTTAAATTACGTCTTCTGAAAGTTGTCTCATCTCTGTATCTAACCTGGATCAGCTGTAATAAATTCCTAAACTCAGCACATGGCAACCTGATGAAATAATTTCTAAAATCTTTATAAAATCAGTTCTACTGCATGGAATGACTTGAAATTAATATAGGTGATACTAGATTTTGGGGTCTTTCAGGAAATCTACTTTTTATTCCAAAAGCTTTCTAGGTTTCTGTGATAAAAATTGTTGAAAGTGAAGTGCACCTAATGAAGTGTTAAAAAATTGATTTAAGTTATTTATACGTCCAGAAACTACGGAATTTTAGTGAATTTATATTTTAATTGAGTTATTATTTCTTTAAAACTACTTTATTTCATTCGAAAGTGTGCAGAAATAGTGAAATACCAAATATTATAAATCTATTGTTTGTTGAACTGAATTATTATGGATTATCACATTTCAGGTTAGTAGAAGGTTTTTATATTATTGTAGAAAGTTAATTTAGTTGCTTTATTAAATATTGAGCTACTTTATTGCTCTTAAATTGGTTTAGAAATGACGAAATGCTCACATAATAGAAGTACATTATTTAAAAACTGAATTATTGAAGATTATCTTATTTTCCTTTTATTTAGGGTTTGTTTACTGTTATACAAAGTTTATATACGGCTTTTATTAAATACTAACAGTCTTTACTGCATTTAAATTGGTTTAGAAATGGTGAAATTAACATATAACAAAGTTTATTGTTTGGAAATTGAATTTATGTGAATTAACCTATTTACTCCCACGATAATGTTTTCTTACTGTTATAGAAAGTTTATTTAGGTCTTTTATTAACTTTTGAATACCTTTACTGCTCCTAAAAGGGTTTATTTAGTCTGTTTGGTTACAGTATCTGCATGCTATATAAAGCCTCACTCTCCTAACCTGTACAAGCAACGAAACTATCTGTTACTGAAGAGTTAGCTTCCCCCCCCATGCCTAAAGGTGAGGAGCTAGAATTTACTAAAATTCTAAGGTTCTTACAAACCAATTGGAGTATTATTGACTTGATATACTGCTCACATGACATAAAGATCCTACCCACATATCAGTATTCCTCTTGGGATGGCAGGAAAAAAAATGGTAGCAACTTCATCACACCGCACATTCTTCATTTCACCCAACATGTTCATTCTTCCATTAGAAACTAACTGTCCCCTCTCCTTCTCTCCAGAGATATTGTTCTGCTACACAACACACTCTCAGATAATCATTAATCTTTATTATAATCCTGTCCTGAAGAGACATAAAAAACATGATTACATTGAGTTTGTTTCATTTTTTGGAAGTTTACCACAACTCTCCTTCCATCAGATATGATGAGTAATAGGTCTACTTTCCCAATTGTTAGTTATTTTCATTTCCCAAACTTCCTCCATTTTATTATCATTATTATGTCTGCAAATCAACTGATATATGGTAGTGAAAGTTATTAGTGGTCTCCATTACAAACTATCAGTAACAACAATGGAGCAAAAATTATTTATGCTTTACCCATAGTGATAACGGCATATGCTGATCATTTTGTGATTAGGACTTGAAAAATTAGGATTCCTTTCTTGAATTTACTTACTTTGATATCTCCATTGGGTTTATAATTTATTAAACTAGTTAATTCGCAGCTTATTGCTACAGTCTTTGTCAGCCAGAAATTCTGTTCACAATTTAAACATTATAAATATTGTGGACATGTGTCAAATCCAGCTACATTTCTGATGAAATGTGAGAATCAAAAGGAGAAAATAATAACACACCAAGATTTACCAAAAAAATATGGATTTGTATTACTGACCTTAATCATGTTTTCTTGCAAATATATACAAGTTCTTCATGATACAAATTATAAAGCAGTAATGTCGACTAAGTGCAAAAAGCTATTGGATATTATCATCTGTATAAAATATTTTACAACTTCTTATAATCTGTGGAGTCAGATAACAAAAACTTGTTCTCAGTGGGATGAATGTACATTGAAGTGCCAAAAGTCAGCGGAAAACTAATATTGTATGAGACCTCCTTTCACCAGTAAAGTCCACTCTGCATGGCATTGACTCTAAGTTATCAGAAGTTCCTGAAGAAATATTCAGTCATGTTTCCTCATCAGCTGCCCATTATTGTGGAACTATTGATAGTGCAAGGCATTGTGAATAAACTGACTTTTTGATCACAATCCAGATATGTTCAATTGGATTGATACCTGATGTTCTAGATGGCCAAATAATTCACTGGAACTGTTCAGAGTATTCCTCAGATAAACCCTGAATGAGTTTGGTTCAGTGATATGCCACATTGTCATCCTGGAAAAGTCTGTCATTTTCTGGGAAAATGAAGGCAATAAATGGCCTACTAATAGCTGAGAAAAACCATTTCCAGTCAATGGTTGGTTCAATTTGACCAGACGTCCCTGTCAATGTCACATAAACACAACCCACACCAGGATGAAGCCAGTTTGCACTATGCCTTCCTGACAACCTGGGTCAATGGCCTCGTGATGTTGGCATCACTCTCAAACCTACCATCAGGTCTTACAACCTGAAATCATGACTCCTGTGACCATGCAACTGTTTTCCAGTCATCTAGGATCCAACAGATATGTTGATGAGCCAAGGAGAGGCCCTTAAGCCAATAGTAGAGGCACTCATTATGGCCTTCTTCTGCCATATCCCATCAATATCAAATTTTGTTGCATTGTTCATGCGAGCACTTTTTGCACATCCCAGATTGAGTGTTGCTGTTCTTTGATGCTGACAACTCAACGCAGATGTTGCAAGTCTCAGTCATTAAGTACACATAGTTGACCACTATGCTATGGAGGAAGGTAATTCTGGAAATTACATATTCACAGAGACTGTGGATTGAGAATGTTAATTCATGAACAGTTACCAATATGTAATACCTTATACTTCTAATACCAACTACCACGCCACATTTCAGTACGATTATTCATGTTGTGTGGCCATAATACATGTGAAAATATTCCATGTGACTCAAGAGAAAAAAATGAAAGTCCTGACACTGCAAAGCACATTTATACATTGTTACTACCATTTGGATATTTGCATTTTCCTACCCCATTACTTTTAGCACTTTGATGCATAAATAAATTTATTTAAATACATTTTGTAAGTATAACAAGTGTGCACTAAGTTGATTCTTGGCTGTCCAGGTGGCCGGTCATATATGAACTCCTAAAGCGGTGTTGGTATGAGGGTACAATACCACAGGACATGCGTGATGCAGATATTTTTACCCTTTATAAGGGCAAAGGTGATAGAGGCGATTGCAACAATTATAGAGGTATATCCCTCCTCAGCATTGCTGGAAAAGCTATCGCTCGAGTCGTTTTGGGAAGACTGGAAACCCTCGCCTCACGTGTCTACCCCGAATCTCAGTGCGGATTTCGCGCCGGCCGCTCCACGAGTGACATGATCTTCACTGTCCGCCAACTTCAAGAAAAATGCCGTGAACATCGTGTGCCTTTATACTTGGCTTTTGTAGATCTAAATAAAGCCTTTGATACTGTTAGCCGTAACGGCCTTTACGACATCCTGCACAAAATCGGCTGCCCACCTACGCTGTTGTCTTTAATAAAGGCCTTCCACGATAACATGAGAGGCTCTGTGATATTTGATGGCGAAGCTTCCGCATCCTTTAAAGTAAACCGCGGTGTACGACAGGGCTGTGTCTTAGTGCCCACACTCTTTGGAATTTTCTTTTCTGTTTTACTCTTAGTAGCTTTTAAAAACTGTCACATTGGAGTACATCTGCATACAAGGAGTGATGGTAGACTTTTTAATATAAGTCTATTGAAATCTTCAAAAAAGCTTATTGAACTAATTGTTCGTGAACTTCTATATGCTGACGATGCGGCTTTTGTTGCTAATACCGAAGATGAGCTTCAGGAGGTTCTCACCAGATTTGATCATGCATGTCATCTGTTCTCGATGAGTGTCAATATCAAGAAGACGGTTGTCATGGTTCAGGGCACAGACCGTCTCCTGAAAATAACATTGGAAGGCATCCCTCTTCAAGTAGTAGAACACTTCCACTATCTCGGCTCCATCACTACATCCAACCAGTCCATTCAAAAGGAGATTGACGCACGAATTGGCAAAGCCGCGACGACCTTTGGCAAGCTGTCCACACGTGTCTGGAGAAACTCCAAGCTAACTCTCTCCACCAAAATTCTAGTATACCAGACGTGTGTCCTGAGCATCTTACTGTACGCAGCTGAGACGTGGACCACTTACGCCTGGCAAGAGAGACAGCTGAACGCTTTCCATATGCGCTGCCTGCGGACAATACTTGGAGTCACATGGCAGGACAAAATGAGCAATGAGAGTGTTCTGTCTGTCACAAAGTGTCACAGTATTACTGCCACCCTAAAACAAAGACGACTCCGCTGGCTTGGCCACGTCCATAGAATGGACCCTGAGAGACTACCACGGAAAGTCATGCTCAGTCAGATTGCTAATACCAAGAGACCTGTAGGGCGCCCGATGTTAAGGTTTAAGGACACCTGCAAACGTGATTTGGAGAGCTTCGGCATGCGCACTTCTGACTGGGAAGCTTGCGCCAACACGAGATCCTTATGGCGTCATCATATTACCACCGGCATGTCCAAATATGACAGAGCATGGTTGGATAAAATAAAGCTGAAAAAGCTTCGTAATAGGGAAATACACCCACCGGATCCCTCTTTCGTGTGCGATAGATGTGGCAAAATTTGTCACGCCGCCATCGGACTATTCAGCCACAAAAGAAGATGTGATGCACTCAACCCTAGCGACAGCTGAGTCACTACAACTACCATCTGTGAAGATGTTGTGGCCAATATATATAGGTGGCGCCATGTCACATTTCCTGTAGCCAATGTTTTGACCATCATTCTGTGAATATGATGCAACACCACCCAGACAGCCAAGAATCAAATGACTCTGGCTGCTGAAGCCTACAATTACAAGTGTTCAGTAAGTTACAAGATCAGTTTAACTGTTGTCTGAATATATTGATGTTTAAATTAATCTGAAGCCTCTGGCCTACTTGATCACTGGTTTTGTGTGTGAATTGTTGTATTGTTTACTGCGATTTATTTCATCACTAGCTAGATTTTGTCGACTAACTTTGTTTAGCAAATTTAACTAAATTATCAGTATTATTAATAGTAAGAACTATGATTTATTTTTACATTCTTTAAAAATATTTGTAGTTTGATATTTCTTTATCACAAATTGATAAATAGCTGGGACGTTGATAGTTAACTTATGGACAGCATATTACAGCTAAAATTTGTAATAAAGGTGATTAACAATTTGAAATTCTTAACTATCTAACTAAATAAGACTTTTATATGGAAAAGATAGATGAAATACACCCAACACTCACCCAAGCTGAAGGGCAGCAGAAACACAAACACAGAAAGAGAACAATATTATGGGGTTAACACTTTGTCAAGTAAGAGAAACAAGTGGCTGAGCTCGTGCAAGCCTGACGGTCAACACAGCCACTGTGTTTGTGTATTACTTTGTGTTTCTCCTTCCCTCCTCCCTTCAGCTTTGGTGAGTGTTGGGGTATTTCATCTATACTTCCCATTGCTTTGTGCCAGTTATTTCTTTCCATTGTTGCTAAATAAGACTTTTCCAATTACTGCATTTCCCTTTTATTATCACTTATTAAAGAGTTTTTTTTTTCCTAAAAGAATAGTAACAGTTAATTATTTATTTATTTCTTAAACATTAAAATAACAAAAAAAATATATTATTTGTGAATATCCCATTAGTCATTCACTCTTGGTCTATTTAAAATCAATCTTTTAAATTCTGAAGTAGGTTTAATTTTGAAATTCACAAACCAAAGTTATGATTATTGAATTCTTCTTACTACTAGTTACATACGGTGGGGCAATTGATGAGTAAACTTTAAATCTAATATTAAATAAGCAAAATTAAAATCATATAAGAACATCGTACCGTTTTCATTATAATTCTGTAGCAGCTAAGTTTTTAATCCTTAAGGTTCATTTAAAAGGTACTACAAGTTAAATTTAATTAATATTGTGCATTAATATTGTTTTCTTTTGCACTGCTTGAATTAGTATCAATAAATCATGTGTGGAAATTGTGCCACCTTTCACTGTGAAGGTTTTTAATTGCTGCAAGTGTAAGAAATGGTTTTAACAGAGTGAATGTAGTGGAGAGGGAAAACAGGAGTGAAATGATGCTCTTCTGTGGTTTTTGCCATTTTGTTTTAGGAACATGAAAGTTTCAGAGCAATAAGAAATAGACAGGAAAATGGAAAGTCTGATCACAGCGATAGCAGTAAATATCAGGGCTTCTAAGGCTCAGCCTATAGTGGCAGCGAGGAAAGAAAGTGGCATTAGTGGGGATGCTTAAAGGATGATTGGAAATACATAATAGGTCATATGTTAAATGGAACAAAGGTGACAGATTCTTCAGAAATGGTTGAGAAAAATATGTTTAATCTATTATGGAGTTGAAGGAGAAAAGGTCTCTTGTAGATATAGGAGTAAATAAGGTTCAGGCCTAAAAAATCAAAAGAGATTATAAAGGTTTGCTTTTGGGTAAAAGATATGAGAGAGGTGTAGGCCCATTTTTCCAGGAGCAGTTAGGCATAGGGTACCAGGTCACAAGCTAAATTAGGTCAGGTAATAGAGTATTACTTTGTGGGGTACTGAATAAGGTAGAGTAGTGATAGTGCGAGTTACAGGGAGTAGTACTGATAGAAATACAAGTTATAGTATAGTGTGTTACCCTGAGGAAGGCGGTGAAGGATGGACAACATACCAAGATGGATTTAATGCAAGTTCCAAGTTGCCATGATCAGTTTCAGTCAAACCGCCGTGCAAGGCAGGGAAACATGGAGATGGAGGTGCTGCTTGGAAATGAAATTAGTTCTGTCTTGGGGTTGTCCCTGTGGACCTTATTGGTAGATTGAGTTTCACCTACAACTAAATAAAAGGATATGAGTACAATTTGAATGTTGTTAACAGAAGTTGTAATGGAGCCTACTTTCAGTTACAGTAGAGTCAGCACTGTACCTTTTTTTAGGTTAGTGGCTACTGTTGAAGTAGTTAAAAATAGGTGACTAAATGAAAAATCGTAAATTCTAAGGAAATACTTCAAGCTTATATAAAATAATAAAACAGTGGATAAATACAAGGAAGGCAAATAATAATAATGTTATAAATACCACAAAACTATTTATAAGAATGTTATTAGTGGTCAGTAGGAGTGTAATGAACAAACTAAGTGTGTTTAATAATAGAGATAGGCAAACCAAAAGTAGTTACAGAGTTCTGTATTACCATCAGGGAAACCCACATTGGTTAGCATTGCTTAAAGAAGTAGTGCTAGGTTTTCCATGATGGTAATACAGTGTACTGCAAAGCTGAAGAAGGTATTATTGGAGGGGTATTCATAGTGGTTATCAAAGTCTACTACAGTAAACTGATATTCATAAACCATAGTCACTAAGTTCCCTGAGGGTAGATTTCTGGGATGATGAAAATGAAATAAATTAGCGTCTTGGCTGCTTACTGCAGTGGATGAATGAATGATGAAGATGAGGCCCTTGGAGAAAATATATTCAGAGTTCAGAGTTAAGCTTAAACTGGTCATTATTGATGGGGATTTTAATTTACCCAATTTTAACTGGGAAGGAAATAAGATTAGTAGCCCAATCAAACAGAGATTTGCTAGAGCCTTAGTAAAGGAAGGAACCTTTATACTACTGGTAGAGCAGAGCACTAGAGGTCAAACATATTGGATATCTTCCTAATAAAGCCTAATGACAATTCCTGTGGGGTTTCAAGAACCTGGAGGAATAAATGATCATGAAGAGTGTTATGACAGAAATTAGAGGGTAAAGCAATAACCAATGGTTGGCTATAGGAGCAAGTATAAAAAGACATATTTTTGATCTGAAAAAAAAAAAAAAAAAATTCATGGGAAGGTTCAATACATGGAAGGACAGAACCAGTACAGTGGCATCAAAATGAGACAGTTCAAGGAGCTAGTTAAGACTAAACAAGAATTATTTTCTAGAAGTACTTAACTTACATACTCCAATAAGGAGGTGGCTTAAGATGTGGGAAAGAGAGACAGGGAGGAAGTAGAGTATACTTCAAACAACTAAACAAGGAATTAAAACTGGTAATGAGTGAAGCTAAAGATGGGTTTATTTTTTTAAAAAATTGTAGGTGCAGGGGGACACGGAAAATGCATCTTGAAATTTCAATGGTTAAGCTAGAAAAACAAGGGGATCAGGAGACAATTGCAAATAAGAGTATAGAAGAAATTACTGAGGATTTGACAAAGGCAGAGATATTATTCAACTGGTTTAATGAGACCATTAGGTACTGCTGTCCAGAGTCTGGTAGGTGAAAATAAGAGGAGGCATGTTATGGATTAATAAGTTTATAAAAACATCTTAAAGAGGGGTAATTCAAAGCAACTAATACAGCAAACTCAAAAATAAACTGTTATAGTAAAGAAACCAAAATTTTAAGGTTGAAAATTCAAAGTTGAGGAATTCCATTCTATTCATTTATACTGTTAAAGCTCTTAACGATGAATATTTTGATGTATGATCTTCATAGCCTAAAATTTTACCAATGGAGATATACCAATTTTGAAGTATATTTCACCATTTGGTTGAATGGCATGAACCAGGAAAATAGTGTTAGATTGGGGAAAACATTGGATTTTAAAAAAGCATTAGATCATAAAAAAATGTTAGATTGAAAGAAAGGTAATTTAACAAATGTAACTATCATAGCATATTGTCAGCATAGGCAGACACATTCTGACCAAAATTTGAGATTGTAAGTAAATCCTAAGTATGTTTTTCTTTTTTCTTTAGTAAGTAAAGAAAGTGAAGATTTTTAATAAAATAGTTAGGAGGACAAAATTAAGTTCAAGAAACAGAAAAATTTCAGAGAACAAGAATATAATCAGTGGTGTAGTTAGGGGGGGGGGGGCGGTGGGGGCGGTCTGCCCCGGGTGTCACCCGCATTTCGAAAATAGTAATCGAAATTAGTGTGATACATTTTTTTTTTTTTTCTGTAGACTTTTTTTATCCTTTGATGTTGAAACGCTTCTACTTTTGTTGTTTTGAATATTTGTTTTTAAGTTGATTTAGTGCTTTTTCAATAGTGACACAATAGAGTATATTTACTGGCAACGTTGCACGCTTAAACAGAGAAGGCATCGTAGCTCTTTAACTTCAACAATCGCAGGAAATCGCGTCCATCACTGTTGTATGGTTTGTTAGCAGCAGCGGGATATATAATGTAAGTTTTCTTGTATAAAGCGAGGAAGTTTTAAAATTAAAAAGTGTATATCTGAAATTGCTGAAATCATGGTAGCTAGACAGTTAAAATGTAAATCCTCGAAATATTTAAAGAAAAATGTTATATTTTCCTTTGAAAATGAAAAAAAGCAACCTAACGTATTATTATTATTATTACTCCGCGATTCACTAAAATTGGGTGGGGGAGGGTGCATTACACAAATTTTAATGTCTTATTACATGTGGTCTATGCTTCCACTTCAATTGTTCAGTCATCAATTAAACTCAGACATTTTAAGAGTGGCATGAAATTCATTTTTTTTAAAATTTATTTGCTTATTTAGAATTCTATTAGCTTCCATGCTATAAGATTCATGTATGGCTTGAAGTATTTTCTAGTAATTTTTGAATTTATCATCTGACAGATACGTGTTGGTTAAATTTAGTACATTTTGCATTATCCGTTTTACACTATGTGTACCTACCTTTCGTCCACAGTGCACCTATACTCGATATAAAATCGCATCATGTTGGAATTTATACAAACAAGATGATTCAGAAAACTGTGCATTACTGACAGGTTTCAAGTCAATCTGAACGGGTCCAAGTGTTCGTTGAGGGTATTGTCTATCGTTGGTAATCAGCTCTTGTAGAGCATGTGTTTAAAACAGTCGCTACTTCATATCTTTCTAGCGAAATCATAACCTTAGTAAGCACTTAAATTCTAGGTTCATGTAAGTTTGCTATGCTTTCTACTGGCCGAGAATATGCCAATATGATCGCGATGAAATAAATAAGTGTATGATCCTCTAAGAATTTTTTATAACAAATTTAGAGAAGAAGAAAATATCTATTATGGGTAACCTCTCTGCCAAGTACAGGTACCTAAATTCTTGCGGGTTGCTTAAATCGATAGGGATGTCGAACTTATGTTCCTGAACAAAAATTGAGCTTTAATTATAAACTGAACGAACATTGGAACCGTTTACATTTTTATTTACGTTACAGAGCAGCGCTAGAAATCTAAAATTCGTGGAGATGATCTTCAATACGTACAATGTTATATTTAGGAGTCTGTAGCTACTTATATCTTCGGTGGGTAGTAAAATATTTCACTTGTTAAGTACTTCAAGTAAAGATGGATGATATTGCAAAGGAATGTTCTTATATTAACTGATTTTTTTTTTTTTTTTTTTTTTTTTTTTTTTTTATTTATGTTGTTTTTATATTTCATTCTTCTTTTTTTATGAAGGAATTTAATGCAGAGATGCTTCTCTGACTATACAATATCCCCCACGGTCTCACGACTTGTGGGTCCCGAATCATTGTTTTTCACCGATGTGACCCCATCTGGGTCTGGAATTGCATATACTTGGACCAAGCCACTTCTGTTAACTTTCCTCTCGATATCCCTGGGTCCTGCAAATACCAAGATTGCGAAGACATTTAAAAACAGCTTGTATTAACGTTTCAGTAACAAATGATTCGGTAGCTTTCAACTTTTTAAAATTTATAGCAGAATCTTATAGTCACCCTATAGTTTACACCAGACGAAATTGAAAACTCAATACGCATACAGGAATGGTAGTATTTTAGGAAACTTTGAAGATATATCCAGGGTCATACCTAGAAGAAATGATAAATGGAAATGGATCATGGGTTTATTATCTTTAGATACAGTTGTCAATGAGAAATTCACCCACCTTGAGCACCAATACATTCGTGGATCCTTGCCGGCATTGAAGCAATAAGTGTTCTGGTGTCTTCTTGGGGTGTCTCTACACCTGCATGTCTTTTGCAGTCAGTTGTTGCACATTTGTGTTGGGTGACCATATGATCTACTGTGGCTACTCCTGGCAGCCCAGATATGCTCTATTGGGAACAAATCTGGGGACCGTGCTGTCAAAATTGTGATCGTAAACCCTAGCAAGGCTTGTGTTGTGATGGCCACAGTATGAGGACGGGAATTATCTTTTTGGAAGATGCGATCTGGATGGTGAACATGTAGGATATCAGAATAAGATTCAACACCACCTCCACATAGTGGTGGGCTGTCATTGTGCCTTCAACAACAGCCAACTCATTTGCTGTTGAAACTGATTGCCACCAAAACGCAACACCAGTGGCTGCACTTGTGTGATGTTCTGAAATCATATCAGGTAAGCCGTTTCTCTGCTACGCCTGCGAACATGTAGTCGACTATCATTGCGTAACAAGTATATATACTGACATTGCACTACAGGCAATTCTTCTGGAGGTTTCTCGATAGGAAGCACCCTAAAACACGCCAGTTCTCCGACCTCTCTCACAGTTAGACATTTGGGTGTAGACGGTTGTCACTCTTCCCCTTGGCATACTTGGCCAACAAAAACTTATGGACAACAAAGTGTCATGTTACACCACACTGTTCGCCTTATAAGATTTTTTTTTTTTTAAATAGCAATTTACATAGTAAATAGCCCAGTAATTCTCATACTATTACATGCAAAACATTCAATTTTTAATCATTTAATACTAGTCATGTGTGGATACTTGGGACCATTTATTACAACACCGTCTGGGGGGTTGGGATTTTAATTTGCGCCAGTTTGTGTATCAGTTGCTAGGTGTAACTGCGGAGCTGCACTTTGCCAATACTGGTCTGTACCGTCACCGCAACGACAGTCAACC
This sequence comes from Vandiemenella viatica, assembly GCA_031002005.1. NCBI lineage: Eukaryota > Metazoa > Arthropoda > Insecta > Orthoptera > Morabidae > Vandiemenella > Vandiemenella viatica. Next base: position 183,870,524 of record JARYHS010008074.1, read on the forward strand.
GACTGATGGCACGCCCCTCGCATCCACACTTTTCCATAGCTCGCCCATGTTCCTACTCGGTATTTAGTCTCATTTAACGTTTTCAAGTGATAGTTTCAGGGAAACAGTGTTGGGAATAACAGGTAGGTTTGTCACCCTACTTTATTATACTGTACTTTATTTTGCACAGTTTTAGTGCGAAAGTACATTAAAATACTTTTTTTTTTATTTGATTCACGTTATCACCTAACTGGTTGGTCCATTATGAACAAAAATAGTATCCCAACGCAGTATTAACAAATCATCACCACACTGTACCGGAATGAAAGATTTCAACACAATCACAATGAAATGTCAATCACTTCGCACTTGACGTGTTTATTTTGTTTAGGTTCTTTTCGATTCACTCATTATTTTTTGTAACTAAAGAATGAGATTACAACATATTATAATTTTTATATAGAGCATAAAGATTTTGTATATTAAAAATAATTATTTTATGTTTCAAAGTTCTAGTCACAGAGTTTCTTATCAGGAAATGTCTGTTCACCTATATCTTAGTAATCTAACTTGAAAAGGAGACCTACAGATTAACGTGAAATTTGAACCATGGAGCGTCCAAGAATCTTCGCATTAACATTAACAGCTAAAGCATTGCCCCAGATAAAAGTCAATAAGGCCCGCAAAAATTACAGTTGATCCAGGGATGTGAACCGGTGCCTTGAATACCCAAATCGCACGCAGTAACCATTTGAATCATCAGACCGAATGAAGGTGTAATGAAAAATAAGTTTTCAAACGTGATAAAATGAACATGTTTGCTATACTATCTATTTTTGCTATAAAAAAAACACGAATCGACTTTTATGTGTTTGACTATTTATTTTCAGTACTCTTAGATTAGTCTGGTGACTGATATGGTTACGGCGTGTGGTTCAGGTACCTTAGATGGCTATTGTAAAAATTTCAGCCAAATTGGACTCAAAGTTTAGTTTTGATTGCGTGTGAAAGTGGGTGTTTCCGCGGATTTTAGAAAAATGGGAAAAGAGCAATATTGGTTGGTGATTTGATTCTTGTTTTTGGAAGGAAAATCACGCAGCTAAATCAAAGAGCGCTTGGATGCTGTGTATGGTGACTCTTCTCCTTCGATGGCGACTGTCAAAACTTGGTTTAAGGAGTTTCAACATGGTCGCAAGTCAGTTTTTGATGAGCCACACCCAGGTGCCCCGAAAATGGTTACCATGGAGGATAACGTGATAAAAAATCCAAGATCTCGTATTGGCAGACCTCCAATTGAAGGTGCGCGAGATTTCTGGGACAGTAGACATCTCAAAAGACTGCATGGGTCATACCTTGCATGAAATTTTGGGCATAAGAAAGCTGTTGGTGCGATGCATGCCACGTTTGCTCACTGAGGACAACAAGTGCAACCGTGAGACCACTTCACAGCAGTGTTTGACGCTGTTTAAGCGCAATCCGAAGGAGTTTCTGTGTCATTACGTAACCGTCGATGAAACATGGATCCACTGGTACACACCAGGAACAGTCAAAACAGAGGACTTTACCCGGTAAACATGCTCCGAAAAAGGCGAAGACTGTCCCATCAGCCAGAAAGGTGATGGCCACCTTCTTCTGGGATTCACAAGGTGTGATCTACAATGATTACCTGGAGGAGGGCAAAACGATCACAGAGCTTTAATATGCTGAATTATTGGGCCGATTCAATGCCAATTTTCAGAAGAAAAACGGCCCCATTTGGCGAAAAAAAAAAGTGTTCTCCCACCATGACAATGCACCGGCTCACACCTCCGCCATCACCACAGTCAAATTGGTCGAATTGGGCTACAAACTGCTGCCCCATTCACCATATTCTCCAGATTTGGCCCCATGTGACTTTTTTTTTTTTTTTTTTTTTTTTTTTTTTTTTTTTTTTTTTTTTTTTTTTTTTTTTTTTTTTTTTTTTTTGCAAACTTGAAGAAGACACTCATCTGGTGGAAATATGAGTCAAATGAGGATGTAATCGCCACCACGGAGGACTACTTTGCAGATCTTCAGAAAACATATTTTTCGGATGGGTTAAAGAAGTTGGAGCATCGCTGGGTCAAGTGTATCAAGCTAAAAGAAGAGAAATAAATTGCCACTTTTCCAAAATATTAATTTTTTCTTTTGTAGGCTAACTACTTATCAGACCACCCCCGTAATATGATACGAGTTTTTGTTTAAATTTTTTAAAGTACACAGTGAACATTTATTTCAGCAGTGACTTTTATTTTTATGTGGAACTTCTAAACCTTTATCTAGTATGGGAGTAGTAAAACAGATTGCTTACCAAATAACATTTTATGATCTTGCAGTCAAGATATCAGATAAAATAGACTTTCATGGTTATAGTTTAAACAATATCTGCCAGTAAATCCCTAGCAGCAATATGTTTAACAGGAACTACACTATAGAAGTAAAAATTAAAATTTTTACATAGTTCCAACCAGTGGCGTAGCTAGGTCAACAAGGGCCCCGGTGCAAAAAATTTATTTTGGGCCCTCAGGCCAAAAGGGCGACCTTTTTTTTTGCTTTGTGTGCTGGTAGGGGCCCCCTGAACTGAGGATGGGGGCCCTTGAATTGTTCTATAGGGGCCCCTGAGCAGTGGTTGGGGCCCCCTCTGAGCAGCGAGGGCCCTTAGTGAGGGGCTCCTGTGTTCTCAGGGGCCCCTTAGACGACGGTAGAGCTAAAAAAAAAGAAAAAAAAAGGTCGCCAGTTTGCCGTGAAGGCTCGTGGGCCCTCTAAACTGCGCTTGAGGGCCCCTAGAGGTGCGCTTAGGGGCCCCTTGAGGTATGCTTGGGGGCCCCCTGAGCGTGAGGGCCCCGGTGCACTGCACCGCCTAGCCCCATAGTAGCTACGCCCCTGGTTCCAACAGATATTTTAATATAACTTGTAAAGCTAGGATAGCATAAAGGGTCTGGTGTAGATAACAGAACTACAAATGTAATAAAAATAAGTAGATATGATACCTTGTATATTATTTAGATTGAATCTGGAGACTAGCTGCTTACCATAATACTAGAAACGTCTGATAGAAGTACCAATCTATAAAAGGTAAGCATGAAAGTAGGGTTGATTTAATTTAATTGCAATGTGGTATATGCTCCAATGGCAATGTCCCTAGTTATATATTTACCCCTTTCTTATTTATTTATTTACTTTTCTTATCTTAAATCACTTAAGAGTAAATTCCTCCACTTATCTAATTTTTCCCTTTACGAATTTATTATTAATTCTTTCAGTTTAAAGTAAATTATTCATCACTTCCCTTAATAACTTATTCCTATCCCCAAAACCGTTACCTAGGAAAGAAAATTTCCCATTCACTTATACCTGAAATTGAGAGCCAGGTTGTGGTCATGGTCATCTTTTTCCTTCCATCCACTACTCCTAATTTTTATACCAATATCTTTCCAAGCGATATATCAACATGCAACTTGTATTCTCCCAAACTGTTTTCACCTTCCTCCTGTCTTTTGAAAAATTCCAATTCATTTGCATTATCAAATCATGTTTTGCAGTAATTTTCACAAGTCAATCAACCAGCCTTCTTTTGAAGCCCTTCCAACTTCTGTATTTGGTACCAAAAATGTGGCTTCCTTGCTGCGCCACCATATTTAAGAAATGATCTGACCAAATTCCCTCTCTTCTATAATACATAACCTCATTACCCTCTCCAGTAAATGAGGGATTTGTAACCTCTTTCTACCACTTGCCCAATTTGTCTTGTCCAGTTACCGAACCATTAGTTTGACATCAATGGTAGGTAGACTGATGAAGAGATTGATATGTAAATTGAAATGACTGAGGAAAAAACTGGTTTGCAAATTGGTAAAATCACTTTAAACAAGGATATTCAAGTGAATCTCAGTGATTGTGGATGAAATGTATAAGGGACTCTAAGTTGATAGTGCAGCATAAGATCTTTCAAAGGCTTCTGTTAGAGTGAGTCATAAAATGGTATTAAATTAGGGGAAACTATTGGAATGGTTTGAAAAGTGACTTGGTTTCTAGGTAGAAAGTAAAGAGTTAGAACTGGGAATGTAGAATCGGAATTGATGGAGATGAAAATGAGAGCACCACAGAGTAGTGTTTTGTGACCATTGTTTTCACTATTCTAAATTGTGATCGTGTTAATGGTTTATAGGCACAAGTCAGATCATTGGAAGATGATAAAATGGTATATATGATGCGATCAAAATGGGACAGGACTGAACATTTGCAGGAGAACTTGAGTAGGATATCTAGTTGGGTAGGTCAACATGGAATGAAGTTGAATGCCAAGAACAGCCGTAGTAGATACACAGAAAAAAATTTGATTGTTTATTTTGATTATGTGGTAGGACAGGTATTTCTTCTTGAAGAATTTAAGTTTAAATATCTTGGAATAAATCGATAGTAAGCTCAATCAAGACATATTGAAACCTCTTCCTACCACCCTCTAAAGTCCTTTTTTAGGAGAAGTTAGGGAGTTGGGTTGCATAACTTTGATCAAATCATTGCTTGTATATGGTAGTGTAGTGTAATTCCCTCATTTTGGGTTTCAAATACAGGAGTTGGTGAGAGTGCAATGGAGGTCAGGTATATTTTTTTGTGAATGTTACTGCAAAACATAATCAGTATGGTAGTTGACATGAGCTGGCTTTGGAAGACAGAAAGTGGGGGATCAGAGTCTACATCATGTGTATTGGTAAGATAACTTGGATGGATGTTTGTAGAAGAAGGGAAATGTTGATCATTACCATAAGCTGATTTCAAGCAAAAGAATGGGAAAATTCTTTTGTTGATAAGAGAATGATTAAAAATTAACTGAAAACACTGAAAAAATTTAAAATTCATTTAGTCCTTAGGTTGGGATATTAGCACACAATGAATTTAATGAATGGGAAAATGTGTTTCATCAAAATTGAATGAAATAAATTAAACCTGTTCATGATTGCTTCTTAGGTACAATATAATATACAATCATTTAATGTATACATTCATAATACTGATCTCGTTGCAAAAGGTAATACTATGTACTGAAAACACAAAGAGTTGTAGCAAACAGTTTAATATTAAAATTGCATCATATTAACAAATCTATACACATTAAAATAAACTTCCATCAAAATAACTGATGGAAAAATTTACACTGCCATACATAAAGCATCATCAGTATTCATCATAACATCTTATATTTCATTCCTCAAAGTCAAAAAATTGATAGTAATGAAACCTTGATTGGTACATTGTTTGTCAGTGATGAAAAGCTTCCATGGTTTATTTAAAGCTTTTCCCTAAATACCATGGTCCCTTATGAAGTAAATAAGACTATTGTTATGACCATCACCATTGAAATGAGAGCATCTGGATTTTTTTTCTTTTTACAGAAAACAATACTGTGTATTCACAGTGAACAATGATACAAATCCTTTTCTAAAAAGATTATTTCCATAATAAAAAATAATAGAGTAAATGACAATACATATATAAATCAGTCAAGTTGTATGGAAATAAATCTGTTAGACATTAAGTAAGTCACGGACACTGTTCTTAGAGTGCTCTAGAAGACAACAACTAATACTGAAGAAGTGTCAAACTGAAAACAGTTTTGATTTTACCTAAGAATAATAGTAATTAAAAAAATATCTAGCTGGTAAACTAGGGTACGTCACAGACACTGATCACACAGAATAGTAGTTTATGGAAATATACTTTACATAAATAAGTCATAATTAAATTTCCATCATATACAACTTCATAAACCTCAAAATTACATCTTTTATTGCTTTGAAGGTATATTTTACCTCAAAATATTTACACTGGCAAGATAACTGTTACAAGCAACTCAGTGACACATTGTTACAATTCTTCAATGTAATTAATTTTAAAAATATTACACAATTTATAGAAAAATGGAAATTTATTGAAATTGCAATAATAGTGTAAAAAGATGAGAAAACATTATTTCAGGTTATCAGTTTGTAATATCTTTTTTTTGGCATGGGAAATGGAAAGCATAATGAAAAAAAAGTTATTAGTTACCATAAAGCAACTAAAAAGTAAGTCTGCATATTCAGAGTATTGATAAAGCAGAAAAATTATAGGGAAAAAGTTTCTCCAGTTTATTATCACACTAAACTGTAGGATAATCATTTTAACAGGTGATGCTTTGCTACAAAAATATTATATTTTTGTGCAGTAAGCTGAGAAGACATTAATTAATATGCCACTGAATAACTTCCCATTTATCAAAATTTTTGACACCGTCAGACTAGCACATAGTAACTATCTACTTTTAAAAAAAATAATTTGGAATGAATAAATAAAACAACATGGCAGAATGAAAACTTTAGATTATGAATATCATTGACAATATGTTTTTCAGAGAAATGTTTACAAATAAGAAAATTTTTAATAAGTTTTTATTGGCAAAATCATTAAATACTAATTTTTTGTTTTACAGCTCCTTTGATTTTTTTTTTTAATCCTGTGGAAAATAAAACTACAGGGCTGAACTATTCTTGGCATTTGACAAAAAGTTAACTAGTTCAAGTCCCAGTGTTGGAATAAATTTTAACCATTTGGTGCTTGACCATATGAGAAGAGATGGATGAACATTTTTACTTCAGATTGTGTGCCAAAGGCTGGAGTTATATTCCTGTCTATTGCACACTGACTGAAGAAATAGAACACTGCCAACAATAACTATATGATGCACCTGACAACAGCCTTTTTTTTTTTTTTTTTGGTAAGAATATGACTCAGGTGCAAGCATCAAAGTTAAACCTCTCCTCATTTCATACTCATACACAATATCACACAGCAAACATCACTGTCATACAAAATCACAAGTAGCATGGCCATTCAACTATCCCATAGCAGAGAGAATCTGGCAACGCTGCCTCTTTATCTTCTAATGATTAGTACACAATTTGCAGAAGGATCCTAATCAACGTTCTGAATGAGCACTATAGAAGAGTGATTAGCAGTCATTTTACGGGTGTGACAAATGAAATTATGATCATAAATTTCTCATAGAATAAATATACTGCCAATGAGGTACTATTGAAGTTAACACTTTTTAACATATCAACTGTCAATTAACAATTTCAGCTATGATTCTTTTCTTCCCTGATTTTATGCTACAAAAATATTTTATTTTTGTGCTGTTAACTGAAAAGAGTTTCATATACCATGTAGTTGCTTCTATTTACCAAGATGTTTGATACTGCTGGAATATTGAGTAATGACTATCTTCACAAAAATATTTAGGAATGAATACAAAGAAAATGATGTTTATTTAGCCTTACAATTATCGTTATATTAGTTTCATTTTCTTAGAGTGCTAAAATTTAGGCGTCTGCTAGTGGAGAATAGATAAGCACCAATGCACAAGTTTTGAAAACTTGTTTAAGCATTTCCATCATTTAGGACATTCAGGATTCACCGTAAATATACTGCAAACATTCTGAACTGTCCCTTTCTTGTTTTTGAATGTATAAAACGTATATCACAGCAACAACCTTCAAGCAATTCAAGCAATATTTTAAGTTACAAAAGTTTTATTTTTTGTTGATGTCAACATTAAACAGCAAGATACTTATAGAACTAGGAATAGCACCGTGCAACAGTGACTATGCTGAGAAAATAATAGCATCAAATTTTAAAGTCTGACTGTTGAAGGAACAACAATAAGGTGATGAAGTCATAATATTTGGGCAACTCAAAATATTCAAATTTCACTGACATCTTTCCTTCCTGTCACTTTAAGTACTTTAGCAGATGATTTCAGAATGAAGATTGCTTCATCTTCAGCTCATTCCATTTTTCAGCTGGAAGACCCTTCTGTCCATGTAGGGACTTGAGAGATAAGAACTGCAAAAATAATAAGTAAAAATTAGAATGCTAAATAATTCTAAATATTTTATAATTGGATTTTTCTTATGATATACTCAAACTAATAACAAAAATCTCTATTTTACTGAATATACATTACAATATTATTTATAATATTTATGAAATTTGATTCACCGACATAAAAATAAAATACATCCACACCTTGATGTAAGAAATTAATCATTGCCATTAAACAGCACAATAATTAAAAAATGTTTCTATAGCATATAATCCTACATATAGTTATGTAGAATAGTAAAGTTCCTGACCAGTTAAAGTGTAAGCAATATTATGTAAGTGTTAGAAAGAATCTGAAAAATGCCTATAATGAAATATCTAAATCCATTGTGCTTATACAAAATATTTCTACATTTTTGTTACATTAAAAAAAATACATCAAATAAATTATTTCATTTACACCAACAATTCTATCAATGATTTCACTCTTGAGTACAGATGCAATTACATTTTTTACGTTTATCCCAATTCTAATTTATTACACTCATTAAAAAAAAAAAATAAAAAAAAAAGGTCATGAAAATTGGCATAACAGGAATTTATTATTTCCGAATCCTTTTTCAAACATTCCCATTAAAAAGTAATATACATGGTACAGTTTCTTCTAAATTATATTGTGCAACATCATACTGTTTGTTTAAATTGCAATAAACAGAAGGAATGATTTTAGCTGCTCCTAAATTAAAGTATATGTTGAATGGTAGAACCATAATAAGTGACTAAGATTGCAGAGAGATGGCCTTTTTTTGTGTGATCTTTAATGTCAGTGTTATACAACACTCAGTTGGTGAACAGCTGTCAAATGAAGTGGAAGTGTTCAAGAAAGTGCTGGTTAATGTCACAGGCTGCAACATCAACATGAGAGCGGGTTCGAACGTGGCAGAATAATTGGCCTCTGGGAAACAGGCGTGTTGTACTTAAACAGGCCACATTGCTATGATAGTGATGCATGTGTGGAACCCAGTGAACAGAAGAGGTTTGTACACAGCAACAAGTGGGTATTAGAAATGAGGTCTTTACGGGTTTTCCACTGGACAGAATTAACGAAGGACAAGCTTTCAGTGGCTAGCTCTGCTGCCATCATCAGGTTCGTTGTTATGTCTATGACAACTAGAGCTGACTGGCATTTTCTAGCAGCCCTGTGACATGTAATTGGTTGGCTCTGGATGAGTGGACGTGCCTCATATTGAGCCATTGCCCTTCCGTCTACTATTTGGATGACTGAGCAATCGGTTGCAGACAGGGTCTCAACTACACAGCCCGTTCAATTCTACTTACCTGAAACTGGTCGACTCTAGAATCAGCTGTAGACGGGATCGAACAATTTCTCGGTTTTCCACTGGTGACCTACCAACCATCAGTGGAAAATGTGGTAATTTCAGAATGGAAAAAGCTGATTTCCACGTGTCACTGAGCCACAGACGCATGTCTCTGTTAATATTATTATCATTCAGCCATATTTCAATGGCTTCTTTAATAACTGATTCCCAGAAAAAGGAACACTAAGCTAGTATTTTCACATTATCGAAGTCCATTCTGTGACCATTTTCGATAACATGTTGTGCAACAGCAGATTTCTCCAGCTGAAACAGCCAAAAGTTGCACTCATGTTTGGTCACTTGGGCCTTGATAGTTAGGATGGCCTGGCCATGTCATATTTCAGCAGGACTACACCAGCCATATATCACGAGTACTGTGCAAGTATTCTCTAAAGAATGATGGGAACCACTGCTTCCATGGCCTGCCTGTTCACCTTATATGTCTCCCATTGACCAAGCCTGGGTCATGGTTGGTAGACAATCTGTTAATGCTGGTCCTTCTGCAACCACTGTCAATGTTTTGTAGTCACACCTATAAACTGTATAGTAGTGTGTTTCCCAGCAGCATGTCCAGGCTTTTTTTGATTGCATGCCAGGCTCTGACTGCAGGACATGGCAGCCTCACACCATATTGAATTTTCATGGTCAGAGTGTACATGCAGTTCTGTAATTCTAGTCATTTGTGTACTGTAATATCTCTAATCTGTGGATTAAATTTCATTGTAATTACATGTCTCCTTCTTGGTGTTGCATTTTTCACAAACATTAGTGTACAAATAATCACAAATTGTAATAGGAAAATTAAGTTCTTCTCACCCTACATAGTGGCAGAACATCCTGAATCCATAAAACAGACATACACACAAGAAACATCGCAATTATAAGGCCTTAGCCCTTGTTCAGCAATAGGATGGGTGATGTAGGTCATTGTCTTAAATAATTAACATTGAGCAAGGTACGAGGTGGGGGTAAGTTCAAACAGAGGACAGGGAGCAGGGGTATTGAGTTAAAAGAAATATTGGAAAATTGCAAAATTAGTAACTGTATACTCAAAAGCAGTCTTGGGCAGGCAAAAGGAACTGATAGCAAAATAAAATATTGCCTAGTTCCCAGTTTGTACTAGCAGACAAGTTCCCACCTTCTGACTTCAAAAGAGCTATTGTTTGGGAGAATTCTGATACAAACAATGTAGCAAGAGATAAAATTTTTAGAGGCATGGGCAGTTACTCGATAGTCAGGATTCTTTACTGTTTATCTGTGATCATTAATTGTTATGGACAGTTGATTGATGATCATACCTATGTAGAAGCCCAGGCAGTAGTTGTAAGCATATAATATGAGAAGGTGGCATATCCTATGATGGAATAGCTTTCCACACTGACTCAGGTGGTGCAGCTGGCAGAAGCTGGGTGAATGTTACACATCTTGTAACATAGACTATCACATGGTAAAAAACCAATTATATGTCTAATGAGAAGGGGTTAACAGTGTTCATAGACTAGGAGTTGGCAGAGAATCGATGATCCTGCTCAAGCATGTAATTTGTAGGACTGGATTGCTGAATATGAGGCCTGGGAAGTGTTGCGATTCCAGGACTGAACTATGGTTGGTTTTAAAGTGTTTTGGTGGTTGATGGATTGCATTTGTAATATAACCTTAGTTTTGTAGACATATCATCAAAATTAGTTGAAAGAGCTGCAAGCATATGGTTAATTAATAGCAAAACACTCTTAAAGTAGTTTTCTAGTAACTTCAGGTCTAAAAGACACATTAGAAAGTAAAATCCAATCAAAATGAGAAGTTATCACATGATATGTAGGGAGTTGTTCTTATTTTTTTAACAGGTTTTGTTCCCTTAATTTACACAGCTGCAAAATTAAATTATGATTAGAACAAGGTATAGCACTTTGGGTCGAGAAAATTGTATTAAGAAAATATTCAGAACGTAGTAGTTCAAAACATGTGGAAAAGATTTAATCAGAATTAGGTTTTTTTGTGTGTTAACAGCCTTAATTTTCAACTCAGAGCAAAGCTTTATAGCTTAATAGATTTAGAAGAAAATAACACACACTACACTGAAAAAAAGAGAGTCAATAGAGAGGAAATAGATTTTAAACAAAAATAAGGTTTTGGTTGATTATCATGTTTCAAATAATTGTTCAGAATTAAGCTACTTACAGCAAAGAAAGTATATTTAAATTAAAGGGGAATTTTTTCTGAGCACAGTGAAAGTGTTCATTTTTGGTAACATTTATTATAGATACAGAAATTAAAAAAGAATGATAATAAAGAAAATATGTAGAGAATCATCTATCTGACATCACAAAATCACAGCAGCAAATTTTGTGCCGGTCAAACGATAGCACAACACAAAATAAGAAATTCGAAATAGATAACACTTAGAAAACATCATCATCTGATAGGGAATTAAATTTGTTTAAGTTTTAAACAACTCTCAACTTGAAAGATCTCGTAGTTTAAAAATAATTAAATGTCAAAAATTTACTAATTGTGTAACATAATGTAAAAGTCATTTTCAAGACCAAATACTAGTAAAATGGGAGTGTATCATACATGTAAGGACAAAGGCCGATACTGGGGTTATAGTATCGCCTAAGTGCCTTAACTTAAACACTTGATAGCTCACAATTCTCAGTACATCTGCTAAATAATTTTGATTTGATTTGACCATGTAGCCAGGATGACTCAACTAAATGCCTAGGTCGCCACAATATTGATTTCAACCCCAAATATTGAAAAGGGTTTTATGAAACTGAAGCACACAAGTTCACTGTTAGAAAAATCCAAAGTTTTATTGTTCAAAGTCAAAAGTTCAAAAGTGCATTTACAGTTGAGCAGGCATATCGAACTATCTTTCCAAAGTTACAGATTGTGGAGAGAAATCTAACCGACCGAAACCCCTTTAGTAAATTTACAAGTTCTTAACAGTCATTGAAGTTATGATTTAACACGACACGACATGGTTGAACTAGCCCGCATGGCGAGTTACAACCAGCGCGACGAAAGTCAGACCGAAACAGACGCCAGGCAGGAACAGACAGACCGGAACAGACCACGGACAGCCACAGACCGGCTCTTTTATCGAAACCACGAGAACCAGTGACGTCAGCAACTGTATCACATCTTTTTCCTCCGCGTAGCTCAAAGAGTACGAAATTTATTTGACGATCCCGATTATTAAAAATGTTCAAACTCTTGACAGTATCTGGACTTATCCACTAGAAGTCCGACGGCAGTCTCTTGAGAAATTTAGAGTAATTAATTTTGAATGTTTTAGCTGTTTAAGACTCCGCGTAGTGATACATTCAAATTTGGGTAAAATCCCTAAGTGTTCTAGAACTTTTTACGCGCGTGCACAACAATCCGCGACAATCTACTTTACAAAAACTTAATTTCCGGACAAATGCTTAAACTTTTGATGAAAACCCATATATGTCTGAAATCGTCTTAATTAGGGCTATCTGCTAATGTAAAATTTAAATTGATATCTCTTTTAATAAAAAAGCTTATTATTTTCTCTTAATTAAAATCACTAATTAAACTTTGCCAAATTATTTCATTTTATTACCAAAATATCGGGGATAGTGCTGACTACAGCTGGTGATAAAAGTTCGGTTGTAGCTTTACTGGATTTAAAGATACTGCGAATCTTAGAATTTCACTATTCTGATCGCGTGCTTCAAAACTTGAACAAACGGGAATAACTCTTAAACTAAACGTTTCCCGATATGATAATTACACATTAAAATGATTATTATGACGAATTGCAACTGTGAGCAAGATTACAGGGAAATTACTTAAAGTTGAAAACTGTACTTCACAAAATTTCTAGTCCCGCCTAAGCAAAACTAGAATTTGCCAAAATTCCAAGATCCTTACATATGTTAGAGAATTTTCCATAGAACATTATGCAGAACCGGCATACAGAGAACATGTAAGAACTGTAGGAACTATGACAGATTTAAGGTTTCACAGCTTCAGAAATTTTTTATCTCAGAAATTCACTAACACAATAAGATTTAACATTTATAGTACTCTATACAATGTGCAAAATTTTCAGAGTGATTGAAATAAAATAAGCATATAGAATCGCCAAATTTCACAATAGGCTGCATTGTCTATAAAAGAAGAGGGTGCACCATGTTGAGAAGGCAGTATTTTGGCAGACATTGAAATAATAGTATGGGTGTATTGTAAGCTGTTACTTTGTCCAGTCATCAGGAGTGAGCACGTGCATTTAGTTATGTAGCACAAATGGCTTAGGGGGTTACTTAGCCTCAACACTGGTTGATGCGATGTTAAGCTAGCAATGAGTGTATAAACTTTTCTGTATTTTTTTGGTATCATTGGAAACTGCTTACGGTGTGTTTGAATGGTTAAATCTGCAGTCAACTTTATTTTCAGATAGGAGTCTGATGTTTTATCTTAAATGGTACAAGACATTGTAACAAACTTTTGAAGAATATAACAGTTTTATAATTTCACAGTCTACAGTGCATCTTACTTATGAACAGTACCTTTATCTCTTAGAGTTATCAAGCGAGATTAGCAACCGAGAAGAAGGAACAGTTGGGGTACCTGTTTACGGTTGCAGTTTAAATGTTGCGCTGAAGCAAACCCCAGCTTCAAGCATGTTTAACATACAGATAGTGGCCTGAGATAGTTGTTTGAAAACTAAATCTGATGGATAATTGTGTATAATTAGTTCTTGGTAGATACTGGAATACTTGTGAGGAAATGCTGGTCTGACCATCTACAACTGTCACAAATACCAAGGCAGTATAGGAGAGAGCATTTGGTGCGATGAGTGTGGCAAGTATCAAAATGGATATAGTGTTGCAGGATAGTAAATTTGCTGTGGACTAGAAGCAGCCACCAGAGAGGGGGACATCCACATGCAGAAAAGTAGCCAAAGTGTGTAAATAAGTCTGCGTGAAGTTCAGGTATTACAGAACTTGAGAATGTTCAGGAGGCTTAGAATTGTTGGCCCATGTCAAGGAAACAATTCCTCCTTCATCTACAATTCTTCCTGCCAACTTGTTCACTAAAATTCCTCATTGTCACAGTCTTAGTACTATGGAACATTCAAAGATCAACAACCTCCCAACAGCTTCCTCAGTATATTTTTCATCACTCTGGCTCACATGATACTTATAAAAAAAATTCTACTTCAATAGCAAAATATACCATCAAATTTGTGGCACTGCCTTGAGTACTTATAGTTCTTCATTTCATACTTAACTCTTCCTGAGCAATCTGAACCAGTCATTTTTATATCAATTCCACCTAAAATCTCTCTTGCGACTCAGGTTTTTATATGATTTTTTTTTATCTGGACACATGGGGGAAATAACCTTGTTATCCTTCTGAACCACCTCAATTCCTATGAGACCCTGAACTTTACATGCTCCTTTCACACATACTGGCTACTTTCTTGGATTTGAACATTTTTTGCTCCAGTGGTTACCTCATCTTCTAGGTCCACATCAAACATGCTAACATGCGGCAGTAACTTCATTTTGACAGCAGCCACCATTTCACACTGAACACTCCCTCGTCCCTCCTTTGTAGACTTTATATTCATTGCAGTTGTATATACTCTGACGAACAGTTCCCCATACATTATTCCACCAAGATTTTGGAGGCACTGATATCCCACAATTATCCATCAGTTCTGGTTCACAAACAACTATCTGCCACAACCCATCAACCCCTCCAAACCATCTAAAGTCATCCATACTTCAGTCCTGGTCAAACATTACCTCCCAAATCTCAAATCCATCAATCAAATCCTATGGCAAGGCAAGATTTCCTTCAAGCCTGCCCTGAAACGAGATCCATCCTCGAAAAATCCTCTCTGCCCATCCCAGAACATGCTTCTATTGGCTCTCAGCCTCTAGTACAAAAACGCTGTCAGCCTTGTCCTACTAGACACTCCCATGGCTTGTTCCCATGCAGCAGACTACATTTAAAGTTACATAATCTACACCATTCTTCCACCACCTTCAACTAACCATCACTGGGGAAAACTTTCCCACTATAGAACATGCCAACTGTGAAACCTCTCATATCAAGTACCAGCTTATCTGCAACTACTGCCTAGATCCGTACATATGTTTGACGATCAATGAACTGCCCATAAGAATGAATGGCCACAAATAAATGGTAATCAGTAACTGTCCTTGTACAAAAATTTTAATTCTTGCTTCTCTGTCTATATGATTCCTCCCCAAAAACAGCATCTCCTTTGAACTATGAACTAGCTTACTACTACAAAAATAGATGCCAGTCCATCACTGGTTCTTAACTATAGATAATACACAGTGATCACTTCAACCTTTCCTACTTTCTCTCCTATCTCAAATGTATTTTTCTTCACTGATGGCCACAATTGTTTGTAATGAATATGAGTAAACACACTTTTGTAAACAGTGCTTAGCAACAAAGTAAATATTCTGTTCATTTCTATAGAGGTATATGCATCCACTTCAAATTACAGATGGGACCATATAAGTCTGGTGACCATAGTAATATAGATCATTAAATGCAGTTATGTGAATTTATATAATCAAAAATCTGTAGGACATTAATGAATATAAGAAGTGTACTTGCAAGCTATGCATTGTTTCCCCACTTTAGCTCTGCTGCAATCTAAATGGCCCTCATGTTATCATTTAAAAATATGTTGATACCTTTAAAAGTGAATATAAACCCAAAGAATTTTTGTACAACAGCCAAAAATAACTTGTATGTGGAACGCACCATGAAAATTATGCTTCCATGTAATTAAAATAAAAAAAATAAAAAACTGTGGAGTTGTAAGCAATTAAACTGAATGTCATTGATCTGAAATGTGTGTTTAGATTATTTTCATGGTTATTTGTGAATGTTAATAGATTATGCAACTAAGGAAAATGGAAGCGGCTTCTAGGCGATATAAATAAGAAAAGAAAGGGAAATTAACCCACCACATACCAAAGTGGACGGATGCGATGAGAGAACACTAATGCTGACAAACAAACAACACAATATTTCGGCATATGCCTTGCTCACAAATAGAAAAAACGGGCCATTAGGGTCGGAACGTATGTGCACACCGAACGTTACCTAATGACTAACCGTGTTGTGGTGGGGGGGGGGGGCGGATAAGGAGTAGACTATCGATATCGGTATACAATGTCTGAGATAATATATTTAATATTTTGGCAGGCGATGGTAAAATGAGCAAATGTAGTAATGGTACGGTATAAACATAGAGAAAAAGGGGTAGTGATGGGTTAATTGGAATTTAACGGTGATTAAGTCCAGGTGGGTGTCTTGTATCCAGGATATTCTGGTACGCTAGTTCCCATCTCCGGAGTTCTGCTGAAGTGGTGCTGTCAGGGAAAACTCTGACTGCTCTCACAGTGAAACAGTCGTTGAGGTTGTTGGAATCATGGCTATTGGCATGTTCTGGTACTGGAAGGTACAGGTTACGAGTATGGACTGTTTGTCTGTGGCCATTCATTCTAACAGAGAGTTGCTGTGTGGTGAGGCCTATGTAAGAACTGGTGCAAAAGCGGCAAGTTAGTTGGTATATCAGATGAGTGGTTGAACAGGTGGCATGTCCAATAATGGGGAAAGTTTCTCCTGTGGTGGGGTTGGAATATGTAGTGGTGGGTGGAAGCATGCTGCAGGTTTTACAGCGGGGTCTATTACAAGGATAAGAGCCATATGGTGCTTTTGGAGAGTCTAACGGAGGGTATTTGTGGACTAAGATGTTCTTAAGATTGGGTGGTCTGCTAAAACATGCACGAGGGACATTGGGTAGAATTTTGGGTAGGAGAGTACGCATTTCCGGAAATGAGCGAAGGAAGTCATACCCCTGTCGCAAAATATGGTTGATGGACTCGAGGCCAGGAGAGAACTGAGTGACAAAGGCAGGGCTATGGTTGGTTTTTGTAGGAGACAAGTGAGAGTGGTTACGTGGAGGGTGGTTGATCGCGCGGGAGATCTGTTTATGTACAAGATCCCTGGGGTAACAACGGGAAATAAGGGCTTGGGATAGGTTTTGTGAGTATTGATGGAGAGAATGAGCGTCAGAGCAAATGCGACTTCCACGGATGGCAAGGCTGTATTTCCGGAAATGCGTACTCTCCTACCCAAAATTCTACCCAATGTCCCTCGTGCATGTTTTAGCAGACCACCCAATCTTAAGAACATCTTAGTCCACAAATACCCTCCGTTAGACTCTCCAAAAGCACCATATGGCTCTTATCCTTGTAATAGACCCCGCTGTAAAACCTGCAGCATGCTTCCACCCACCACTACATATTCCAACCCCACCACAGGAGAAACTTTCCCCATTATTGGACATGCCACCTGTTCAACCACTCATCTGATATACCAACTAACTTGCCGCTTTTGCACCAGTTCTTACATAGGCCTCACCACACAGCAACTCTCTGTTAGAATGAATGGCCACAGACAAACAGTCCATACTCGTAACCTGTACCTTCCAGTACCAGAACATGCCAATAGCCATGATTCCAACAACCTCAACGACTGTTTCACTGTGAGAGCAGTCAGAGTTTTCCCTGACAGCACCACTTCAGCAGAACTCCGGAGATGGGAACTAGCGTACCAGAATATCCTGGATACAAGACACCCACCTGGACTTAATCACCGTTAAATTCCAATTAACCCATCACTACCCCTTTTTTTTTTTTTCTCTATGTTTATACCGTACCATTACTACATTTGCTCATTTTACCATCGCCTGCCAAAATATTAAATATATTATCTCAGACATTGTATACCGATATCGATAGTCTACTCCTTATCCGCCACCCCCCCCCCCCACCACAACACGGTTAGTCATTAGGTAACGTTCGGTGTGCACACACGTTCCGACCCTAATGGCCCGTTTTTTCTATTTGTGAGCAAGGCATATGCCGAAATATTGTGTTGTTTGTTTGTCAGCATTAGTGTTCTCTCATCGCATCCGTCCACTTTGGTATGTGGTGGGTTAATTTCCCTTTCTTTTCTTATTTGTTAATAGATTATGTATGGTTAGATTTACATGGGGGAAAAAAAGGGAAAATACACCAAACACTCACCAAAGTTGATGGGAGGAGGGCAGCAGCAACACAAAACAACACACAAACAAACAATATTTTGGGTGAAAACCCCTTTTTAAAGTTAACAGAAGTTAAAATGAAAGGGGGTTTTCACCCGAAATATTGTTTTTTCTTTGTTTGTGTGTTGTGTTGCTGCTGCCCTCCTCCCTTCAACTTTTGTGAGTGTTGGGTGTATTTCCCTTTCATTTCCATGTAAATATTGTCTCGCGGCATTTCTTTCCTTCCATTGTTACCTCTATTATGTATGATTAGACTAGATAATATTTAAAGATGGAAGTCAAAAAAATATACTGTAAAAGTTCACCAACTTTAATCGATAAAACAAAGTGCTAATAGAACAAAAAGCTAAACAACATTGTAGTAAAACACTTCAATAAACATGCTCTTGTAAGTATCCAAACTATTTTTCCACAACAATCTTATACTAATCAAAGATATTTACTTCATTTTATCTTAAAATTTTGCACACTATGGCATGCGAATATAAACATAATATGATGAGGAAAGTTTCCTTCTAAAAGAACACAATATGGATTACTAAATTCCATGCTGTAAAAGATGTTATACTGTCTTACCTATTCACTCAAGACAGGCAGTAGGGACCAAAAATAAGAAAAAAGTCAAATTAATTTCAAGTATATAAAATACAACACATTACATTCTTATATTTACTGTATCACAATTGAAATATTTGCAGATTATTCAAAGTAAATGGAAACTAGTGCAATTTTTGATTCCCAAGGATGATATAAGTAGCTTGAAGTGTATTCTGGCTAAACTATTCAACATTAAAAGAACTTATATTAGAACTAGAGGAAAACATTTATTGATCACAGATAAGCATTAAAGTTTTGATATATTCGATCATTGCATCTTTGATCACAATTCCTTAACTAAAACATTATTATATTCTTTTAAACTAGAATTGAGCTTACATTCTATTCACAATTTCCTTACTTTTTTTTTTTTTTTTTTTTGATAATGTGAATTTCTACTTTAAATGTACTTCCCTCAATAACTTACTTATTTGTGGGTATGGAAGTTGAGTACTAAATATTTTCACACTACCTTATGGGTGACATCAATGGTCATGGTAATCTCATCTCTTTCACATACTACTACCCACTCTTAATACAATATTCATTAAGGCTACTCATCTCTGAATGCTTTATATTCTCCAGTCAGTTCATCCTCTCCCTTTTCCCTTACTTCTTAACCAGGTTCCTTTATTATATCAGTAACAGAATTTCTGCAATAAAAAGCCTTGCTGGCCATCTCCTATCCCCCTCCAACTTGAGTATATGATATCTACCAACTTACCATATTTAAACAGAGGTCTGGGCCTGGTTTTGTAGGGCAATTTCATTACTTATCTGGTACATCTTTTCATTGTCACATTTGTAGAACTTTGAAGCCTTTTGCTACTACTTTCCCAATGGTTCCTAGCCTAAAAAGGTTATTGTGAAAGGATAAAGCAAAATACTTACATTTTGTACCATTCCTCTACTGCATAAGCTAATTTTTTTGCATTTATCATCATTTCTGTCCAGATACCTCTGTAGTTGTTCACAAATCTTTCGATTTAATCCTGTTATTCATAGTTCTGCCATGCACACACATCTTAACTTATGACTGTAAACCATCATCACTGCAATCAATATTCAGTAGTTACAGTTCCAGTACATTACCCGGTAGTGCTCCTGTCCTCATACCTAATCTGATATAACATCTCCTTTGTTGACTATTTACTTAATATGTATTAAGAATTACTCCTTATAGAAGAAACATTTTGAATCACACCAATGATTTTAATTTTATTCACCACCCCTCGATGGCTCATTTTAGCACATACCTTGGAGAGTTTTGGAGCTTACAGCTGCTCATCTAATGTGAAATGGGGGGTTCATATTCCCCTATCAGAAATTTTCATGACTGAACTATCTTAAACTCATGTTGGCAATTTATAAGCTATTTTCCCTTCACAGACATTACCATTACAGATGAATATCAAACTGCAATGAAGTCTTCACAGGAATACTGTGTGGTGTAAACATGATATTTTGATGGCTAGTTTTGCAGTTTTTCTTGGGTGTTGAACCATCTGTATTGGTCTGCTGACTGATAGCTGTTAGGTCAGCTCAGGTACCATACCCCATTTTATAGCACACGATTCTGTCCACACGCCACACCCTAAAATGAAACGCCAGCTGCCGGAGGGTGTGCATGTTAGGTCTTGGTTGCAGCCCATTGATCTTAGTATAGAGCCATTAGATAAAATAAAAGATTTACTTAACAATTTTATAGCAAAACATTGATCCATTTAAAAATTTCATGAATAAAATATGATGAATAGTGAGGTTGGTGATTTGTAGTAGGTTGAAAGAAGAACCAACTCATTTGTAGAAATATCTTTTTGATTTCACCTGATGTATGCTATCCCACAGCCCTCTACTTTGATGTAAACATGTGAAGCTCCCTCTTCCCAGAAGTCTATTTCCTTTCATTTTCCAAAATAATACAGTCCCCAACTCCTCCTTATACTAATGACAATAATAAGGAGTAATAAAAGCTGATGTGAGTAATCTTCACATAAATACAGTTCATTTACTTAATTTTTTTTAAACAATGAATAATTTATTGAGAAAGTTCTGAGATGTCATGGTTCCAATTCTGAAACAGGACAAAGATAAAAGTAGACTTCGATCCATGAAATTAAAAGATTGCAGATTACCTACAGAAAGTAATACCATGTACTACTTTTACAACGTTTGTTTGTTACAGAACCCATGAAAATATAGTTTATAAAATGTTATACCGAGAAGCAAACTGTTATACATTAAGAAAATGTTAATTTTCCAGTTCACCCATAAAATTTTCAAAGTTTCAGTACTAAAGATGGCCACTAAAAGTGCTAACTGTACATGATGCAGCCTCTTCTGCCTCCCAACTTGTCACACATTGTACCAAAGCCAACCATGGAATGTCCAACGAGGCAACCCTACAGCCCTTAATAACTCTGGCCTAAAAAGTTTTTTCCTTCATGATATGCCATGTGCAACATCTCATGACTTTAACAAAATTTTATTGATTTTCCATAACCTCCATTTCTTTCAATCAAATGATTTTAATTTTTTTTCTATTATGACTTTTGTCATATAAGCCATTGTTTGCAAATGAAAAGTTATATTTTTTCCTTTCCTTTCATATACTTAAGACCCCTGAACTATACAGGTATACATAAATACAAGAAATATCATCTTTGTTTAACTCATCTATGGGTATTTGGAATTCCCCTGGTGTCTCTAATTTATCCTTTCTATCTTTAACCTTGAGTACATCAGAAATCTTCCTAGGTGCTCTGAAAACCAGATATTTTTCTTTTTTTAAAAGGCAGCCAATTTTGACTGCCATATCCCCTAGTCTCCTGGATGAAGGGTAACACTGGCATGGTCCGCCCTTTTGTCTGCTGTCCTCTTTTGCCAGTGCTAGAGTACAGAGCAGTGTTTGTAGTTACAGGACTGTGACTTATCAGTAAAATTTGATGTCAGGTCATTGTTCACATGCCAACTGATGAAGCCATCAACATTATCAGGGAACAATTAGAAACTCTCAGCCTGACACAAAAATAAGCATCAATTCTGCATAAATACTTCTTTATTTCAATATAGTGATGAAACTAAGGAAAATGGAAGTGTCTTCTAGGCAATATTAATAATATAGGAAAGGTAAATTAACCCACCACATACCAAAGTAGACGGCTGCGATAAAAGAAAACATACAATATTTTGGTAATGACCTTCTTTAAGTAGTAGAGAAATGGGCCATTAGGTTCCGGACGTATGCACACACAGAATGTCAGCTAGGTAATGGGAGAAATGGGGGGAACGGCTAAGGAGTAGACTATTGATATATCAGCAATGTCTGAGATAATATATTGTAGGCAACAGTAAAATGAATATATGTAGCAAGGGTACTTAGTACTGACGCGAAAAGTTATTACTAGTTAAAAAAAGATGGGGGAAAAATTAAATTAAAAAGTGGTGGGTTAAGTGGTTGGATTTTATCAATGGTTAAGGCCAGGTGGGTGTTTGGTATCCAGGATATTCTGGTACGCTAGTTCCCATCTCCAGAGTTGTGCTGCAGTGGTGCTATCAGGGGAAATGCCGACTGCTCCACAGTTTTAAATAATTTGTTGTGAAAGTGTTATATATTGTTTTGATCTTAAGAAAAAATGAAACAGCTTATAGGCAATATAAATAACAAAGGGTAGGGAAAGTGATTCATCACTCACCAAAGTTTAAGGTTGCAATCAGTGAAACATATGAGACAAACAAATACATATACAATATTTCAGTTTTACATCTTATTCATATGCCAGGGACCAAGTCATATGGTACGGAAAGTGTGCACACACTGAAGTATACCATATGTTGGTCATTTGGTAATTTTCAGCATGCGGACACTTCCCAAACCATATAACTTTGTCCGTAGCACATGAATAACGTGTAAAACCAAAATATTGTATATATATATATATATTTTTTTTTTAATAATATGTGTTCCACTCGTCACACTCTTCAACTATATATTCTTTTGGGCTTTATAGAAGTTTCTCTATCGACATGTTTCATAAATTCCTCAGATGTTCCACCAATTTTGGTCTTGCTTCAGTCTGTGGCATGTATAGATTGTTCTATTTTATCAGTTAATGAACAATAATGAATGAGATAAGGAGAATGTTTTTAATAACACCTCAAGAAGAAAGGATCCCTAACTGCACCTAAGAACAGGGCCACATTTAAGCATAGACCCGCACCACAAAGGGGGGCCCACACCACAAAGGGGCCCCCGCACCACAACCCTAACCCTGGAGCCAGAGGTAGCCAGGGCCACTGCCGACAGGGCAGCCTGCACCACATGAATAGCCTAGGGACCCAAACAGCCTAAATGTGGCCCAGCCTAAGAAAGAAGTTTCTTTTTGCAATAACTGATCATTTTAATGAGTCAGCATTTCATTCAGAATAGTTATAGAAAAGTACACAACCAAATATTTCTTGTGTTCAATAGTCTGTCAAGAAAAAAATGGTATAAAATATCTTCTGGAAATAATAATGTGTCATAGCAGGAGGGGGTGGGGTGTCAATACAAAAGTCATGTCAGGCTGTGTGTGTGTGTGTGTGTGTGTGTACATGCACACATGGGGGAAAGGGCAGAGGGGAAGGTGTTCAAGGTAGGACAAAATGAAGCCACTTAGTTTATGGATGCTCCCTAAATATTAAATTTGTTACACTTCCATTAAATGTTCTGATTCACCAGCCTGTTAAGTGTTTAGCAGAAGTTTTACTGCACAAACAATTATTACTCCACTCAAACACAGCTTAGTAGCAGCTAAATAAAGGAGGAAATATGAATGTGTTTAATAGTTCACATTCAGGTGTATTTTTATTCTAAATGTTCACATATAGTGAGCAGTTTAAAATGCCAATGTCATGATTTTATACCAAATTAATAACTATTTATTTTCAAAAAGAAACTTTGGAACAGTTTAGATGTCTCAACAGAAAATGTTGATATCACATATCTTCCTATTTTTTTAATTTTAAATTACTAGCTGGTACCCACGACTTCATTCGTGTTTGTAAAGAATTTGTATTGACACCTACCGACATCTAACAACCATAGTGCATGATGGGAGATATGATGCTATTAGCACACACAAATGCCAGTCATCTGCGCTATGTAGTTCAGGCAGCAAAGTAAAATTTATGGACACACAAGTCTTTGGATGAAATACGAAAATATCCTTGATCTACCACTTTCGACCACCATATCTCCCACACTCCCACAGTTACTGAAATTCGGCCAACGTTGTGATCGATGGGTGACTGTGTGTTACTACCACACACAAACGCCAGTGATCTGTGATGGATAGTTTTCGCTGAAAAGTGATACACCATGACACATGCGTCTTTGGCAGATTTAGGAATTGCTGCAGGTCGATCAGTTTCAACCTCCATATCTCCCACATCCCCATAGCTACCGACATCTAACAACCATTGTACATGACAGGAGATATGATTCTACTACCACACACAAACACTAATGGTCTACGCCATGTAGTTGTGGGTGAAAAGTGACATATGCATAGACACGTTTTTCGTCGAAATAGGAAAATATCCTTGATCGCCCACTTTCAACCACCATATCTCCCACACTACCACAGTTACTCAAATTCGGCCCATTTTGTGATCGAAAGGTGACTGTGTTACTACCACACACAAACGCCAGTGATCTGCGATAGATAGTTTTTGCTGAAAAGTGATAGACCATGACACATGCGTCTTTGGCAGAAATATGAAATTGCCGCAGGTCGAACACTTTCACCCCCATATCTCCCATACCCCCATAGCTACCAACATCTAACAACCATAGTGCATGACAGGAGACACGATTCTACTACCACACACAAACACCAATGGTCTACGCTATGTAGTTGTGGCAGGAAAGAGAAGTATAAGAAGACACAAATTTTTGGTCGAAATATTTTAACGCCCTGCATTGGCCAACTTCAATCATTTCTCCCACATCCCCACAGCTATCGACATTCGGCCAATGTTGTGCACAACAGGAAACTCCATGCTACTTCCACACACAAAGACCAGTGATCTGTGCTTGGTAGCGGTGGCTGA
The DNA here is from genome assembly GCA_031002005.1 of Vandiemenella viatica. NCBI lineage: Eukaryota > Metazoa > Arthropoda > Insecta > Orthoptera > Morabidae > Vandiemenella > Vandiemenella viatica. The sequence continues at coordinate 183,895,589 of JARYHS010008074.1, forward strand.
AAAGTGAAATATATGAACACACACGTCTATTTTTATATATATATATATATATATATAAGATTAGTTTTGAGCAACATATTTTCACATTGATAAAGAAAAGGTTATCTTGCTCTGAAAATTAGCCAAGTTGAAACAACATTACAAATTATAATATTAATTAATATACTTACAGTTCAATGTTCTGGATTGTTGAGCTTGTACAATTTGTATCAACTTTCACATGACAGTGTTTATGACATTTAAACTGGCAGTCTCTGCATTCATATCCCTGCTTCCCAAGTCTTCGAGCTATAGACTTATTGCAAACTTGACAAATGGTGCCGCTGAAAAGATAACGATTGTCAATTCAGGAAGATAAACTGTTAAACACACACACACACACTGGAATTACCTAGCTTAAGTTCAATTCACATTTTTATTTCTTAAATGGATACACATATAAAAAACAGACTAATTAACATTATTATTATTACTCCACGAGTCACTAAAAGTGGGTGGCAGAGGGTGCATTGCACTACTCCTAATTTGTAACCATTTTTTCATAGCAAGGGATATACGGGATATGGCAGGAGGTGCCAATGGGCTATTTTTAGGAATCATCCCGGCATTCACCAGGAGTGTTGTGGGAAAACCCAGATCAAGAACTATTCCTGTCAGATTTTAAGTTTACTCACCTGGTAAATCCTTCCTATTCCTTTCCCTAATCGCTCGTGGAAAAGATGAGTATAGAAATAAATCTGTTCTGGCCCTAATTTCTCTTATCTTATTTTTGTGGTCATTCCTATATATGAACATTGCTGATAGTAATATTTGTTTGCTGTCATTCTGAAAAAAATGGCGATTTTTATCCATTAAATTAAAAATTGAAAAGGTTTATAATGCTGCTATGGGTTATACAATATTTTCCATCTTCTGCAAAAGCAGCATTGCTCGGCAGGTGGATACAAAAATTCTGATGTTATATACATTTTGATCAGATTGTATAAACCTTCTGCATCACCATCCACTTTCGAGATATACATGAAAAACTGAACAATTTCATGTGTAAATTTTGTTTAAGAAGAGTGATGGGTGGGTCTTTGTAAACCTAATGTAGTCAATACATTTCTCTTTGTTTTAAAGTGTGTATATACAGTGTTCCATATAAAATCTGACAAAACCATAAACAATTTTTAAAATTAAGATGGGTGGGAGTAAAAGGGGAGAGGATTTGGATTTTTTTAAACCAAATGCATACAGTATTTTTCTGTTTGCTTTAAAGTATATGTGTGTAAAGCTCCTTCAAAATCAGATAGAAACTGTAGCTTTGTATAAAATACATTGACGAAAATTAATTGGGTAGTAAGGGGAAGAGGGTTGAGTTTTTCAAATCAAATGTAGACAGTATTTTTCTGTTTGTTTTTAAGTATACATGTGTAAAAGACTATTTAAATCTGATAAAACCGAGAGCATATATAAAGAACATTTACAAAAATTAAGAGGGTGGAAAGGTGGATAGGGGTAAGGTTTCTGAAAACCAAATGTAGACAGTATTTTTCTGTTGGTTTTGAAGTATACATATGCAAAGTACTGTTGATAGTGGATAAAAACTGAGTACGTGTAAACAACAAAAATTAATGGGGAGTGGGGTTGGCTTTTCACAAATCAAATGTATACATCACTTTTATGTTTGTTTTAAAGTACACATGTGAAAAGTTCCATCAATATCAGATAAAAATTGTGGGTGTGTACAAAAAAAACATTGGCAAAAATGATGAGAGTGGAATAGGGAGAGAGGGGTTGGATTTCTGTTGACACCATTTATCTGTTTTTTTTTTTTTTGTCGTCTTTAGATTGGTTTGATGCAATCCTCCATCCTTTCCTATCCTGTGCTAACCTCTTCATTTCTACATACCCTTTACAGCCCACATCCTCAATTATCTGTTTCATATATTCTAATCTCTGTCTTCCTCTACAGTTCTTACCTTCGACTGTTTCCTCCACTAACAAATTAACCAATCCAGCATGTCTCAAAATATGACCTACCAGCCTGTCTCTTCTTTCCGTAACCTTCTTCCACAAACTTCTTCTCTTACCCATCACTTCCAAAACTTGTTTACATTCTGATGACTCCTCCTTGAGCAGTCCACACCCGGAGATCCGATTGGGGGACTATGTTACCTCCGGAATATTTTACCCAAGAAGAAGCCATCATGATATATGTAATTTGATAGGATTACATGTCCTCGGGATACTCTTTGGGTCTTTAATGCAGTGGTTTCCCGTTGCCTTCTGCATCCCCTTGCTGTTGATCATTTCTGATTCATCTGCCTTTAGTAGTGTAGTTGGCTTTTTTGAAACAAATATAGACAATATTTTTCTCTTTATTTTACAGTATACATATGCGAAGTTCCATCAATAATGTATAAAAACTGTGGGTTTCTATAAAGATCTCTGAAAATTAAGAGTGGAGGTGATAAAAGGGGAGAGAGGTTGGGCTTTGGCAAACCAAATACAAACCGTATTTTTCTGTTCGTTTTAAAGGGCATGTGTGCAAAGTTTCTTCAAAATTGGGTAAAAACTGCAGCTTTGCATAAAGGACCGTGTCAAAAGTTAAGGGCATGTTAAGGGGAAGAGGGGTTTCGTTTTTGGAATCCACATGTAGACAGTAATTTTCTGTTTGTTTTAAAATATACGTGTGCAAATTTTCATTGAAATTGGATAAAATCTTTTGGTTTGTTTAAATCAAGGGGGGGGGGGGGGGGAGGAGAAGAGGGGATTACTTTTTTATTTGGTCAGAAACCTCCATTAAAAAAATACATATATGTGCCATGGTGATCAGTCAAATGGTATCAATTGTAGTTTTGTATATAAAAAAAACATTAACAAAAATTAAGGGGGTAGGGAGAGATGGTTTGGTTTCTGTAAACCAAATGTAGACAATATTTTTCTCCTAGTTTTAAAGTATACGTATGCAAAGTTCCATCAAAATCAGATAAATCTTTCGGTTTCTATAAAGATTATTGGAAATTAAGAGGATAGGGGTAAAAGGACGAGGGGTGGGCTTTGGCAAACCAAATATGTATAGTACTTTCCTGCTTGTTTTAAAGTATATGTGAGCAAAGTTCCTTCAAAATCAGATTAAAAAAATGTAGCTTTGTGTAAAGAACATTGGCCAAAATTAAGGGGATGTGAAGGGGAAGAGGGGGTGATTTTTTTTAAATTTTTATTTCAGGAGTCTTCGCAGACATGCACTTGACAACTCACCAGACTTTTGTTGTAATCAGATGAATGGTATAGGAGTGCATAGAGGACAAACATTCATGTTTATAATACAGATATGTTCTACTGCTGAAAATTTCTATATCTTGTTTGTTTTTGTCTTTTATGTGTGTTCGTGCCCCACATCTATCCTAATTTGTTATCCTATATATACACATGTGTGTGTGTGTGTGTGTGTGAGTGTGTTTATGCACGTTTTGTTTACTTATATTTACATATTTTATATTTTTTTCTTATCTACTCTATTTCCTGCTTATGACTAGTTTTGTTATTTTGCAATGGATGTGTATTCCTTTCAAAACACTACCCCTTATTCCTATCCTTTGTTTGAACTACTCCTATTTTGGACCATGTTATTAACCTAGCAATTATTATTAGAGGCTTCCATCTACATTATCCACCCTCCGCTATATTCTACTTGCTGATGAGGTGTAAAGAAATAGAGGAATATATATGATTTCATATAACATTACAGCTAGCTAGCTAGGTCAGTTACAACAGCCAAGGTAAACAGTTGCAGCCAAGGTAAACAGTTGCAGCCAAAGGAATGTGGCAACACAGATAGCAGCAACCTGCAGAGTGGGTCATTGAGTCAGCAACAGTGGAGCAAGGTACAAAGTCATTCGGTTTGGGATGAGTGCATCAATGAGTTCCATGGTTAGATAGTAAGTATCCCCACCAAGTACAAGGGAGTGGGGAGAGTAATGATCAAAACCAGATTACACAGAGTGGAGAGTGTCTGTCTGGCAGTGTACAACTGGAAGACAAGCCAGTGTTGGTCGCAGAGGAGCGGAAGATGGAAGCACTCTATGCAGGGAGCAGCCACCACCACCATCATTAACACAGGTGGGCATGATCCACATTGGCAAGTTAGAATGAGGATGGTTGAAATTATAGAAGCTAAAGGGAATGTAAGCTCTGACATTAGTTGCAAGGGTACTGACCTGGCTGTAATAAGTATAAGGGGAAGCTATGAATTATTGTAGGGTTGTTATACAATATATTGTAAATAAATGAGAATATTTTTTATACCCATCTGGAGTGTTAATTATTGTTCTACCACCCAGATGACAGAGGTTTTACCGATGTATAACTATTCCTCTTGGGAGTGGCAAAGCAATAAAAAGAATTTACAGTCCACCAGACATCATATATAGTAAGCAGTGGTTCATTACATTATTTTAATTTGTAATTCTGTTTGACTATTTAGCATCAATTGTTTCATTGTAACCTATTTGTGCATGATATCTAGGTAGGAATATATAGTAAAATAACTCATCACTTACCACAGATGAAGGCAGGAAGGACAGGATGAAGTCTAAAACCTATCATATATATTATTTCTATAAGGTATTTTTTTTGTCACAAGCCTGTATCTTCCTTCATACTTAACCGAAATCAATGAATGAGGTGTCATTTTAAAGCTTATGGCCGTCACTTTGGTCACATCATATTTTAAGAAATGAAGTTTTCGGAATTTGACCCTTAAAGGGTGAAAATGTTAATAGTTCTAAAATGCTGTTTTCTGTGTTACAAGTCATTTATCTCCCTGGATACCTATCTGAAACCGTTTAATGAAGTATCATTTTAAAGATTAAGATCTCCGCTTTAGTGACGTCATATATTATGACAGAAATTTTTCGGAATTCGACCCTTAAAGGGCAAAAGTATCAATATTTTTGCAATTCGTTTTTGTGTCACTAGCAATTTATCTCCCTTAATATCTAACCAATATAGATAAATGAGGTATCATATTAAACAATAAGGTCTCCGTCGTGGTAACATTATATTTTAAGAAAAGAATTTATCGTAATCCCACCCTTAAAGGGCAAAAATGTCAATTTTTCTTAAATGCGTTTTTTGTATCTCGAGCCATTTATCTCACTGGATATCTAACAAAAATCAATAAATGAAGTAGGATTATAAGGAGTAATGTCTCAGCTTTGTGAAATAATATTTTAAGAATGAATGTTTTTGGAATTCAACCCTTAAAGGGAAAAAGTGTAAATTTTTCTATAATGCATTTTTGTGTCACGAGCAATTTATCTCCCTTGATATCTAACCGATATAGATAAATGAAGTATCATATTAAACAATAAGGTCTCCGTCGTGGTAACATTATATTTTAAGAAAAGAATTTATCGTAATCCCACCCTTAAAGGGCAAAAATGTCAATTTTTCTAAAATTCGTTTTTTGTATCTCGACCCATTTATCTCCCTGGATATCAAAACCAAAATCGATAAATAAAGTAGGATTATACAGAGTAATGCCTCAGCGTTGGTGACATCTTATTTTAAGAAAGAAGTTTTTGGAATTCAACCCTTAAAGGGAAAAAGTATAAATTTTTCTGTAACGCATTTTTGTGTCACGAGCAATTTATGCCCCTTGATATCTAACCGATATAGGTAAATGTGTTATCATATTAAATAATAATGTCTCCGCCATCGTAACATTATATTTTAAGAAAACAGTGTTTTGAAATTCCACCCTTAAAGGGCAAAAATGTCAATTTTTCTAAATTGCGTTTGTTGGTTCTCGAGCCACTTATCTCCCTGTATATCTATCCAAAATGAATATATCAAGTAAGATTATGAGGAATAATGTCTCAGCTTTGGTGACAACATGTTTTAAGAAGGAAGTTTTTGGAATTCCATCCTTAAAGGGAAAATGTATAAATGGTTCTACAACGCTTTTTTGTGTTACGAGCTATTTATCTGCCTTGATATCTAACCGATATAGATAAATGAGATATCACATTAAAGACCAAGGTTTTCGCCGTGGTAACATTATATTCTAAGAAAGGAATTTTTCATAAATCGACCCTTAAAGGGCAAAAATGTCAATATTTCTAAAATACGTTTTTTGTGTTTCGAGTCATTTATCTCCCTGGATTTCTAACCAAAATCGATAAATGAAGTAGGAGTATGAAGAGTAATGTCTCAGCTTTGGCGACATCATATTCAACCTCACTATTCATCGCATTTTATTCACGAAATTTTCGCACAGGTCGTCTAGTTTCAGTAAAAAATTTAATTAATTATAGACTGAGACATATAACAAGGAGAAAGATGTATGCACATCCAGACACTTGACTAGCTAAAGATGAAAGAGGAAGGGTGGGTATTGTTATGTTAGGAGGAAGTTAAATAATTGTGTGATAGTAATGATAATAAAGTTTCTAGAAAATAAAATTTGGATCAGCTTAAAAATAAAAATAAATTATCTGCCAGTGTGGCAGTGCACATCAAGATACCACAACCTAGACTAGCAAAGCACAATGGGACCAGGTTCGAGTCCTGATTGCAGTTTTTAGACAGACTCCCACAATTGTGTAAGCGAATGCTTGGTTGTTACTGATCTCCACCACAGACCACACATTTCATAAACAAACATACACTTATCATACAGAACATGTTTCACAAACCGATAGCTATAGAAATATAACACTAGTATCTTAAATACTCCTGATCTCACAAATCTAGGTCTAAATTAGGGTAGGGCATATGTCCACTGGCTGCTTGAGTAAATAGATGGCCAGTGTTCACATGGTCCTCTGTGGTCATATCAAGTAAAAATAAAAACATAAAAAAATTAATTGTATATATACAGTTTCAAAGAAAGAATGTGTGCTAAGTAGCAAGAGGGAATTAAAAACTATGGTATGGAAATGAATCACTGCTTAACCCAGATGTAGTCCAGGCTGAGTGAACATACTTAATGGAAAAGTACACCAAGAACACTGCAATTTTCAGGTACCAGCACTTCATCAGCAAGAAGCACATACCCCATCTTTCCTTATCTCAATTATATACATTGCTATAAGATTATGTGTAGTAGCTTACATTGTTGACTTACCCAGGCAAATGTTTTGCAATGAATGTATGGTCATTAAAGATGTGAAGCTTGATTCCTTTCTTTTTCCATTTGCTCTTCTGTGCCATAGACAGAGGTACGAGATAATGTCTGAAAGAATTACAATATGAACTAAGCAAAAAGACTTTGGCAAATATGAAGTAACCTGACAAACTGTGCATTTTAAACAAATTGAATTAAAAATTACTCAAAGTGTCACAGAGAAATTTTCAATTACATCACTAATATGTATCACTTAAGATGAATCGCTGTTTTTAAGTGCATACACTTCTTCTGCATGAGTCTTTTATGATATTTATTTAGCTCAGCAACAATGGAATAAGAAGAAATGCTGTATGCCAGATTAATATGAAAAGGGAACATTAAATACTTCCACCTCTCAACAAAGTTGAAGGGAGGAGGACAGCAGTTCTATTTTAATTATTAAGAACCTAAGTGGAAACACCAAGTTTTTGTTTTTGTGTAGTGTTTTTTGTTGCAGCTGCCCTCCTTCCTTCAACTCTGATGAGTGATGTGTGTATTTTATATTACATTTCCATGTTAATTTCTTTAGTTCAGTTACATTATTAACCTCTTCAATAAATTAAGTATTCAAGGTAAAACTTTAAAATAATAAATAAAATGACAAAAATGTAAATTCCATGACCATAGAATAGGATATTCAAGTGCTAGAAGCATTAAAGACATGGCAAGGTCAACAGGCAAAAGTGCAAAATCAAGGAAGGTTTCATATCCTGTCACAACTATGTGCTATCCTGAAATATTGCATATTAGTGTTTGTGTTCCCATTCTATTTTTTATGGTGTCTTTCTCACCTTTCTACCTCTAGCTTTGGAAAGTACAGTTTCTTACTGTCTTGGCCTTGTCTAAAATTCTTTAATGTATTTTCAACTTTGTTTTTGTTTTTAAAGAGTACCTTTCACACTACGTACGTTGAATATTACAATCTTTCTAGGCAACATTAGCTTTAATCACTATTACAAAAAACAGTTTTAGTTCTGAACAATAAGGTCACCTGTAATTATACCCAACTCAATTTTTGTACATTGTTTGTAGAAAAGCTACAAACAAATATGTTATTAAAATTAGATTTAAAATAGTTCCATGACACAGTAATATTTACTTATTATTTGGTTCATGATGCTCACATGAGTGCATGTACCATTTCTCATCAGACTACTAAATCCATATCCACTTTAGTGTCTCAATTACACCAGTATGAAAGCCTCCAACTGGTATTTCTACAAGCCCACAAATAGCATTTATGTCAAGAAGTGTTATATAATCATGAAGATGTTGCCTTATTGACAAGTGGGTTTGTATTACATTAAATAAACAGAATGTTCACCAAAGTTATCCATTGAAAACACTTATAAATTTATAATATGCAAAAATTCATTCATTAAATTATATAAAGTGTTATCAAGTAATTGTTAATATAGCAATTTTATCTCAAGTTTTTCAAATTTAAGTATACCAATTTATTTCACTCCATATTGTAAACATCTCAGAATTTGTTAAATTCTTCACTTCGTCTCTACAGAATTTGGGGGACGGGAATCGTACAGAAGCCGATACTGCAGCTTATATCTGAATACAGTGTGATTTAAAATCTAAAAACTCAAGCAACATGTAATAACAGCTTTAAACAGACAGTTAATAATAGAAAACAACCTTTAAACTCACCTAAATCACAGAAATCCTCAACAGATTCAACTTGTAAACACTCGATTTTTGTTACGAGGTCATTTTTCAACACTTTTCATCACAGTAAAGAACATTTATAATAATAATTAAATAGAAGAAACTAAATTTTGTAATATTTAACTCATAATACATAGTTTCAAGTCATTTAAAGTAAGAAAACACAAGTTTTATTTCTTAAAAATAAGGAAGAATAGGTAAAATAAACCATTACTTACCACAATGAAGGCAGGAGGGCCAGACGAACACAAAAACACTTTACAATATTTTGGTGAATAATATTATTTATACTGGAAGTGAATCATGACAAGGAGAAAGATCTATACACATCCAGACCTGCCACATGATGCACTTTCCCCTTACCATCTTGCCTCTAACTTGAGCAAGATTATTTACCAAAATATTGTATTGTGTCCGCATGTTCTTATGTTCGTCTGGCCCTCCAGCCTTCACTGCAGCAAGCGATGGGTTATTTTCCCCTATCCTTTCTTATCTTTATTGTCTAATGGCAGTTTCATTGTCACTATTATCAAAAAATATTTATTATTTATAGTAATGGCTGTAAGTTACTAATAGGTAAAAAAGTTGCATATTTACTTCTTCACTCCATTCTCAATGGTTTCCAGAACAAGTGTTGAAGCTTCATTGACGTATGTTCTCGTTGATGCACCACTAACTCCTGAAGCTTCACTTAAACTGGATCTTGTGGAATTGCCATCTATACCTCTCAGTCCAGGTACTGACAAGTAACCTAGCAATATTAAAATTTTATTAAATCAAACCTTACTGTGACACTATAATTAAAATATATAACAGACTTATTGAAATCATTTTCCACAGATTATATAACACAACAAATCAGTATAATTTAATTCTTAAAAAGATTTGATATTTTATATCTTTCCTGATGTTATGAAAAACTAATCACATTAAAATACTAAACACATGAGGCATGCCTGGAAAAATCTTGGATCAAATAATGAATAAAAATTTAAGTACATTAAAATTAATTGGGATGGAGTGCATGCTCCAGTTACTATTGCCCTACATATCCATTTTCCTCCTTTTTTCTTTTATCTCATTCTTTTAATGTAACTTTCCCACCTGGCTACTTTTGTACTTTATGAATTTTATTTTTAAATTCTTTCTGCATTTTTTGTAAATTATTAATTGCTTCTCTTGGCAATTTATTTCACTCCCTTACTCTCTAACATACAAAATATTATTCTCCTTGTAAGGAACACGGCTGATACCGGGGCTATAGTATCGCCTAAGTGCCTTAACTTAAACACTTGATAGCTCACAATTCTCAGTACATCTGCTAAATAATTTTGATTTGATTTGACCATGTAGCCAGGATAACTCAACTAAATGCCTAGGTCGCCACGAAATTTGTTACCCACAAATTAAGAAAAGGGTTTTATGCTACCTACTGAAGCACACAAGTTCACTGTTAGAAAAATCCAAAGTTTTATTTTCAAAGTCAGAAGTTCAAAAATAGCATTTACAGTTGAGCAGGCATATCGAACTATCTTTACCAAAGTCTGCAGATTGTGGAGAGAAATCTAACCGACCGAAACCCCTTTAGCAAATTTACAAGTTCTTAACAGTCATTGAAGTTACGATTTAACACGACACGATCTAACATGGTTGAACTAGCCCACATGGCGAGTTACAACCAGCGCGACGAAAGACAGACCGAAACAGCCCACAGGCAGGAACAGACCCCCGGCAGGAACAGACCGGCTCTTTTATCGAAACCACGAGAACCAGTGACGTCAGCAACTGTATCACATCTTTTTCCTCAGCGTAGCTCAAAGAGTACGAAATTTATTTGACGATCCCGACTATTAAAAATGTTTGAACTTTGATAGTATCTGGACTTATCCACTAGAAGTCCGACGGCAGTCTCTTGAGAAATTTAGAGTAATTAATTTTAAAGTTTTAGCTGTTTAAGCCACCGCGTAGTGATACATTCAAATTTGGGTAAAATCCCTAAGTGTTCTAGAACTTTTTACGCGCGTGCACAACAATCCGCGACAATCTACTTTACAAAAACTTAATTACCGGACAAATGCTTAAACTTTTTATGAAAACCCCTATATGTATGAACTCGTCTTAATTAGGGCTATCTGCTGATGTAAAATTTAAATTAATATCTCTTTTAGATAAAAAGCTTATTTTTTTCTCTTAATTAAAATCGCTAATTAGACTTTGCTGAATTACTTAATTTTACTGCCAAAATATTGGGAATAGTGCTGACTACAGCTGGTGATAAAAGTTCGGTTGTGGCTTTACTGGATTTGAAGATATTGCGAATCTTAGAATTTCTACTATTCCGATCGCGTGTTTCAAAACATGAACAAACCTAAATATCTCTTAAACCAAACGTTTCCCGATATGATAATTACCCTTTAAAATGATTTTTATGACAAATTACAACTGTGAGCAAGATTACAGGGAAATTCCTTAAAGTTGAAAACTGTACTTCTCGAAATTTCTAAGTCCCGCCTAAGCAAAACTAGAATTTGCCAAAATTCTAAGGTTCTCACATCCTAATCCTTTATGTCTGAAATCAAGTGCTAACTTGTGGTACTGGTCGTCTTTTCCCTTCAATGTACTTCTTTAAATTCTTTCACCAATTTTCAATCTTCATCACCAATAAATGCTTCTTACACTCTCCTCTTGTCTTCCAAAGAATCTCAATCTAGTTCCTTTATTACCTCAGTTAGCAATCGAGTTCTACAGTCATTTAGGGAAAAGGATGGGGAGGGGGGGGGACTAGCTGTGTTCCTTTGTACCCACTCCAACTCCTGTATTTCATACTAAAAAATTTATATCCAATAATTCACCTCCATATTCAACCAATTGTCTGACCAATGTTTTGCAACCCAATTTCCTGGTACATCCCCTTAGCGCCCTCACCAATAAATGTAGAATTTTAAAACCTTTTCTTACCACCTCTCCAATTTTATCCACCCAGTTTAAATTATTATAAATTTAATGTCAAAATATTGAACTCCAAGTCTTCAACAAGCAATTGCTTCCCTATCCTACAATCATAAACAATAATTAGTTTTTTTTTATCAGTGTACCTAATAAGCTGACCCCTTGAAATGAAAGAAACAGATCTGTTTTACATTTATTCCCCAATTAGGAATCAGAATATTTTTTTATAACACATAATACAAGAAATTAATATTACCTTTGGAAAACCAGTAATTACAAAAATAGTTGTTCTAAGTAATATAATGATTTGCAGACATGAATAGTAAGTTATCTGACAAAATTTACTTTTTCAAACAACTTTGTGAATTGAATATCCGTATTGAGCCCAGTATAATTAAGCTCTAATCACACCTGTCTTGGACTTCATTCAAATTACTTCATATCAAATTGCTCTTGTAATTATTCACACACTTCTTAAACAATTTAAACATGACCTGAAAAATCAATTGCACCACCACATCGAAATCATAACTCAAAGCCACCACAATGAAGTACAATGATTGTTTTTAACCTAAAATATTAAATTTACAGTAAAGCACTATATTTTATACTACTGTTGCACAAACAAATCAGTAGGGCAACATTCCTCTGTTGTATGTCATAATTATGTGCTTTTACATGGAAAGGAAAGATAAATTATACCCACCAAAGTTGAAGGGAGGAGGGCAGCAGCATCTTTAAAAATATATATATAAAAAAAAACATTTCAGGGCTAATCCTTGGCCAAGTAGAAACAAACATGTGGCTGAGCTCAAGCAAGCCTCGTGGTCAACACAGCCACATGCAGTAATGGGTATAATGGGGTGAGGATGGAAGAAATTATCTGAAATTGAGGACTGGGAGGTGCCTAGTCTGCAGGATGTGTTTGTAGGCCATTCCCACTTGCAGGGTTCAGGTTGGGAGGTAGTATTTGGAAGAACTCTAATGTCTCTGACTGTGAAGCAGTTATTGAGGTCATGGTATTTGGAGTAAACTGTTTGGCAGTGACCATTCATTCTGATAGGTAATGAGTTCAAGGTAAGGCCAATGTAGGAACTTTGGCAGTGGAGGCAAGTGAGCTGGTATATGAGATGGGTTGTGGTGCAAGTGGTATGGCCTATTAAGGGGTAGGTTTCACCAGCAGTAGGATTGCAATAGGTTGTGGTAGGTGGATGCAAACTGCACATTTTACATCAGGGCCTTTTACACGGGAAGGATTGAAATGGCAGTTTAGGAGCATCAGAGGGTTGGTATTTGTGTACAAGTATATTTTTCAAGTAAGGTGGTGTGCTGAAGGTGATCCGTGGTGTGGTGGGATGGATAGTGGGAAGAATGTGGCATATTTCAGGAAAGGATATGAGGAAGTTGTAGCTAAAATGAAAAATTTGATTTAGCGATTCCAAGCCAATGAATAACTAGGTGAGAAAAACAGGGTTCCATTTGGTTTTGGGTTGTGTGTGTCAGTGCGGTGGACAGTTCTCGACTCTTACTATATTTTTTTGTGGACTAATTTTGGAGTATAGTTGCGGTTTATGAGTGCCCGAGCTAGGTTGTTGGAGTAAAGAGCAAAGGATTTCTGGTCAGAGCATATGTGTTTGCCTCAAATGGCTAGGCTGTATGGGATGGAACATTTTGTGTGATACAGATGGCTGCTATCAAAATGGAGATATTGTTGTAGGTTAGTTGGGTTGACTTGGACAGAGGTGTGTACCATTCTGTACAGAGATGACCACATCCAGAAAAGTGATGTTAGTTTGAGAGTAGGACCCTGTTATACCCATTACTGGCCAGTACAATAGATTCATTATGTATAGACCTTATTCCAAATTTATTTTTTATTGTGATTATTTCTCCATTGAAATGCCCCTTTTTTAACCAGTTCTTATCCACCCCCCTTTTTATTTGTGGATGTATGTTCAGCAAGCCTTATGGTCAACATAGCCACATGCGGAATAAAACTGACCATTGGAGGTGGTGGTGGGAGAAACAATAATATACTCACAAATATTAATTGCAAGAAAGAAAAAATAATTGCTTCAAAAAAATAAAAACTGCCTTCAAAAACCATACTAAAAAATTTAAAATAAGTTTATCCCTTGTTTACAAGAAAATAAATCTAAATGGACAATATTTTTAATGTTGCTATTGTTGAAATTTTTATATTAATCAGTTTTTTGTGTCAGTGCCAGCCAAAGCAAGAAAAACAAAAAATAAAAACCATAAGAAATGACAATAGTACATAAAAAAAGCAAGTTACTACTTACCTGTGATAATGTTAGAAACATATTTCAACAAAAAATACAGATCATACACCGATATTATATTCACCGTAAAGCATTTACCGCACGATTGTAGCCTGCTAAGTGACAATGTAGCACCAGAGATATGCTTCAACAACCAACAGTCCAAGCCACAGATTAAAATACTATCTAATTTGTAATTGTAGGCTTCTGCGGCCAGAGCCAGTTGATTCTTGGCTGTCCGGGTGGCGTCGTGTCATATTTCTTGAAACTGACGTTTCGAGAAACATGACGCGGCACCACCCAGACAGCCAAGAATCTACTATCTAATTTGTTCCTCTAAACTGTTTCCTGCAAAAATATTCCGAATTTTTGTTTGTTCTCCCCATGTCACCTCAAACACTAAATAATGTTCAGTAATTCATTCCTCACTATGTGACAGCTGGCACTGAAAAAAAAAACAAAAAACTGATGACGTAAAAATTTCAACAATAGTGATGTAAAATATTGCCCATTTAGATTTATTTTCTTCTAAGCAAGGTATAAATTTATTTTAAAATTTTGGGTGTATTTTTTGAAGTTTTTTTTTAAATTTTGAAACAATTTTTTTTTCTTGCAATTAATATTTCTGAGTAAATTATTGTTTCTCACCCCACCACCTCCCATGGTCAATTTCATTCTGCGTGTGGCTGTGTTAACCATGAGGCTTGTACAAACTCAGCCACATGTTTCTTTCTACTTGACAAAGGGTTAGCCAAGAAATATTGTGTTTTTTTTTTGTGTTTGTACATTATTTCGTGTTGCTGCTGCCCTCCTCCCTTCAACTTTGGTGAGTGTTCGGTATTATAAAACTTTCATTTCCACATTAATATCACATTGTAGCAGTTCTTTCACTTCATTTTTAGCTACGTGCTTTTACTTTATTCTCAAATCAGCTGAAGCAGTCATTGAACAGTTTCTTTCAGTCTGAAGTTTTAGATATACTGTACTTACTGTAACTGATAGTTCAGTGGATAAGGAGTTTACTTTCAAAATGCAGGGCCCTGCGTTCAGATTCTAGCATGATAAGGATTATTTTTAAAGCTTTGTCTTATTCATATGATATACGTCAGGATTCTGCACAAAAATGTTAGGTCTGTAAGAACAGATGAGGATGCAGGGCAAGTGAAAATTATGTCAACAGGACATAAGACCATATAAATTTATTTAGTGCATATATCTAATTATGCTATTCCCAAACCATTCTATTAATATTTTTTAAAATAAGATAGGATAGGGAAAATAAACAGTTACCCATTACTTACCACAGATGAGGGCAGGAGGGTGAATCATGTGGCGGGCTCGGATGTGACCACATCTTTCCCCCTGCCATATGTCTCGCCTCCCACTTGACTAAGGCTTAAGTCGAAATATTGTGCAATTCGTTTGTTTTTGTGTTTTTACGTGTTTCGCCCTCCTGCCTTCATCTGTGGTAAGTGACGGGTAACTGTTTATTTTCCCTATCCTATCTTATTTTCAGTGCCTCTCGACAGTTTCTTTGTTTCCTTTATCCTATTAATATATTTTTTTAATTTAACAAAATTCCTACTGAAATTAATGTAGTAAGTGATGTTTTAATTATTTCAATTCTTTACCAATATTATTGTTGTTGTTTTTGTGGCTTTAGGGTGCATCAAAAGTGAGCTCATTAGCGCCCAACAATGACCAGCTAATACTTTGGCTAAAAATATACTAAAATACCGTCTGCATAGTCGACTGTAAAGGGGTCGGCCATACAGATAGCAAATAAAATAATACACAAAAATAAGACGTGGCTTGAAAAGGGGCCACCAGAACCAAAGACCATACAACACCTGGATGGCTGTAAAGGGCCAAACAGGTTCACAAAAGCATTAAAAACACTAAATGTCTCGCTGGCTGTATAGTGGCCAGTGAGACAGGAATTATAAAAAAAATAAAACAATGCACATGGACGGGTGGCTGTACAGAGGCCGTCCTATCTGTTTAGTTTCACCCGCCCCTGTTCGGGTGAGTCTTTGGTCACTGTCTGCTGAGGAACAGGACCAGACTTGTCCACCAGCATTTCAGTTTCTTCTGGCTCCAAAGAGACAGACATCTCCAACTCAGTAGATGACTCAATCACCTCTTTGGCCTTCTTCTTCCTCTTTCTTTTTTCCTTCTTCTCCCTATTAGTAGGTGTTCTGGGAGAGGACAAAGAGGGGGATTTCATGAACCCAGTCGGGTCTGCCTGTCTAAACTTCGGGCTCTGGATCTTCTGATTGCCTCCAGTAATTTTGGTAGCTGGTTGTAATGCTATCACTGTGCCAGCACGTGGTGGTTTTGGAGGTGGCTCTACTTTCACTGTTACTGCTGGTGGATCCTGTTTCACTGCTGCTGGTGTGGTTGAGGTCACAGACGTGTTGCTACCAAAGTCCGCGGTCTTAGATTTTGCGACCTTAGTGGATTTTGCACTGCATTTGCACCGACATGAGCACAATGTATTTGTGCTCATGTCTGCAATGGTTGTCAGGGTAGCAACACTCTCTTTCCTTATGGGAGTTGAAGCCATCTTAGAAGAGCTAATTCTGAAAATTGAAGTGGCGGGATTCTTGGCCTTCTTCTTCGCTTCTGCGTAACATATCCACTCTTTGGTTTTCAACTCCTGCATCTTTCACTCTTCTAGATACATTTGACACTCCCTGCTCCAGGCGGGGTGCGAGCCGGAACAGTTAACGCAAGCCAGTGGGAGCGTACAACTAACACCCGGCTCATGTGCGCCCTTCCAGCACTTACCACAGGTTGGATTTCCTTGACACGACGCCATCATATGTCCAAACCACTGACACTGGAAACACTGCATCAGGTCCAAAACATACGAACGGATGTTCAGGTTAATGTAATCTGCTTTGATGTTCTTTGGTAGAACTGGAGTGTCAAACGTCAGGATGAAGGTGGCTGTTTTTTCAATACTGGCATTAACCCTTTCCAATATCTGACATATCTTGATCACTTTCTGATCTTCACACTTCTTAATGAGCTCCTTGGTCCCTATTTCCATTATATCATGGCAGGTAACTACGCCTTTAGAACAATTCAGGGATTTGTGGAGTACGCAGGTAATGTCAAACTCCCCGAGTTTCACGCAGTTAACGAGTTGGGTCGCTTGCCTACTGGTGGATGTTTCCAGCAGAAGTGTCCTGTTCCTCAGCTTTTTTTACCGAATTCAGGGTCCCCACTAGACCCTGTAATCCTTTTTTAATATAAAAAGGCGAAACTTTCTCGAATGATCCACCACTCTTTGCATTACTACATAGGCATTCGCAAGAGAACATACCTTTCCTTTACTGTGATTTTCTGAAGCAGTGGGGCTATCAATCCTCACCCACTTCTTACAACTGGGTGTATTTAGATTATCCCATGGCACACCCGTACCGCCACGTTTTATTTTGTTTTAGTGTGAGGCTGAATTTTGGTCCCACGAGTATATCCAATATAAGAGGAAATGCTAATACAACAGGGGTGTGCAGGTGCCCCTGAGGTTGCATGCTAGCGAGTGATCCCCCTCATCAACCATTCACCTCCTCGGCATGTGTCTGACTTTGAAGTTGAGATTTTTTTTCTCGAGGTTTGTTCCGTCCTCGTGATCCGGACGATGAAGCCAAGATCCTCATTCTCCTAAGCACACAATGTTCCACCGTCACGCCCCATGGTGGTCGTTGAAGCATGGTAGGAGTTTACGGTGTGTAAAACTTGCGGCACTCACAAGTTTCCAGCTCGGGTACTGCGGGTTCGCCACCAAACCTGTAACTGGCACTTGTGTACCAGGCCCCTGCGGGTTTACCAATATTAACCAAATTTTAGAAAATGAATGAATAATGCTTCTGCTTTTAAATGCTTGTGCAATATTGATTTTATTTATTTGTTTATTTATCTTGTGACCTTACACACTTATGAATTCTTGATTTATTGGTTTTGGCATTCTCTTGTTACAATGACTTTATTAATAATTTTGAGGTGGATTTTCATTCACATAACTACATATGGTTTAAGTTCTCAAAATTATGTTAATGCAGCTCAAATGTGACTTCTATGCTTCCAACTTGTAAAACAAAATTAAACTCATACTTTCAAGGGAATAAAAAAGAATCAGCTGCTCTTTGTCCAAATTATATAAGAATGAGGGGAAACATCAATTTCAAATCAGATACCCATTGTCTTCCTACTTGCTCAGTAATCAACATATTCATTTAAATATTGTTGAAGCGAGACTAAGTTGAAAATTTGTTTCAACACAATATTTCAATTATTGTACTCTCCATTCTCATATTCAGATGAAGAGGATAGTGTAGCCAGCAAAATGTTGTGTTTAAACAACATTTTAACCCTGTTAGTTTCCTGTGAAGAATATTTTAATGTACAACGCTGACAAAAACTTTTTACAGTATATTGTGTTATTATTACTTAAATTTTAGCAGTTAATAGCGTAGAGCAGTAGTGCATGAAAATAAACTGTAAAGAACACATTACTACGAATAGCAATTCTTTATTACACGCCAATGCGCAATACAACTTACAACAGCAACATAGGCCAGAGAGATTGTAAGCAATGCAAAGAATCACCGAGAAAGCTCACACTCATTCAATTCAAAGAATAATTTAACCTCTGTGCATTTCCTTAATATAATCTCTACAATCCCCCCCTTAGAAGATCATTAAGTTGTGGATCATCACTCTGCACTTTGAAGATTATGCCACCTGGACCTGCTTCACCAGTTGACTGCAATGGGACTCGTGTAGTCTGTGACACAGCGCCATCGTGAAGATATCCACAGCATTTTGTTCACTTGAGATATATCGAAGTTCCACTGTCCAATCAATCACCTTTTCTCTTTCAAAGTGATGCCTGATTGCAATGTGCTTTGTTCTGGATTTGTTAACATAGTTTCTAGCATGTGCAATAGCTGCCTCGCTATCACACCATATTGTAGATGCACTGTCATTTATTTCTTGGAACTCCAAGGACTTTAATAGTTCTTTTACCCAAACCCTTCTCTTGCACAAGCTGCCAAGGCCACATATTTTGCCTCCATTTTGCTAAGCGCAATCACAGTTTGTCTTGAACTTTTCCAGATGATTGGAGCACCTGCAAGTATAAGCACATATCCACTTATGCTCTTGCGAGTGTTTGTGCAACTAGACCAATCTGCATCAGCATACACTAAAAGACTTTCATTAGTTGGACAATATGTAATTCCATACTCTTGTGTTTCTTTTAAACACCTCAGTACCCTTTTAGCTGCATTCCAATGACATGTGTTATACTGCGAACAATACTGTGCTAACTTGCCTACTGAGAAGGGAATTACAGGTCTAGTTCTCTACGATAAATATAATAGACCACTGATGAGTTCTCTGTAAGGAAGGTTTTTGAGGTCACCTTCATTACACTCGTCGAGAAACTCTGGCCTCTGCTCCATTGGGGTTTTAATTCCTTTGGCATCTTGTAGTCCAAATTCACTCAACAGTTTGTTGATATGACCTTCTTGTGAGAGGATGATGCTACCATCCTCTTTCTTATTGAATTTTACTCCCAGTAGATGCGAAATCATTCCTAGATACTTAATATCAAACCATCTCTCCAGAAGTTCTTTAACACTACTTCTCATTGATTCGTTTTCTGTCAATATAAGTATATCGTCCACATAAACAGCTAATGTGGCCTTTCCTTCTCCTTTCTTCAACTGATATACACATGGATTAACTTTATTATGAATGAATCCAAGATTTTCTAATGTTTTGTTGAGATGTTCATTCCAGCATCTTCCACTTTGTTTCAAACCATATATCGATTTGTTCAATTTACACACCAGTTTTTCTTTACCTCTTTGTATTTACACTTCAGGTTGTTCCATACACAAAGTTTCCTTTAAATCACTGTAAAGATAAGCAGATTTAACATCATACTGATCCATGAACCACTTTTTATCAACACCAATAGCTACAAGTAATCTAAGAGTATCGAAGCCTGATACAGGCGCATACACTTCTTCATAATGCACTCCCTTCTTTTGAGAGAAACCTTTTGCAATTATGTGCACCTTGAAACATTCTGCTTCTCCTACTGTCTTCCTTTTAAACACCCATTTGCATTTAATGACATTTGCAATTGGGGGTTGTATACCCATGACCAGTTATTGTGCTTCTTCAATGATTCTATTTCTTCATTCATTGCTCCCAACCATTGCGCTGATTCAGCAGAATTGATTGCCTCATTGAATGAAGAGGGTTCCGCTATATTATTAGTATGAGATTGTGGTTCTATGTTATCATCTTTCTTTGATTTTATAGAACACCTTTATCAACGAATCATATTGTGTTGCTTTTGC
This sequence comes from Vandiemenella viatica, assembly GCA_031002005.1. Taxonomy (NCBI): domain Eukaryota; kingdom Metazoa; phylum Arthropoda; class Insecta; order Orthoptera; family Morabidae; genus Vandiemenella; species Vandiemenella viatica. The sequence goes on from JARYHS010008074.1 coordinate 183,916,042, forward strand.
AGGTTTGCATTATGTTTTGAAGTACTTCCCTTTGGTCATCCTCTCTTCTTTACTTGGACAGTTGATTGTCCTTCACTCTGTTCACCTTTGTCTGAAGTTTCTTCTTCTCCATTTTCTGTGTCTGGAAATCCTTTGAAGTCTTCTTCCTCACTTGACAGATTTTCTTCAGAATTTATCATCACATTATCATTTGGATTGGCCTGAAATTTCATCACTGTGACCAAAAGTGATAGTTTCTTCTCAATCCAATTGTTTGAAGCTATAATCTTTGTGTTTATTAATGTGTTTTGCTTCATTACTTGTGCTCTCTTTGAATACACAGTCATATGATTCCAAAACTTGTCAAGTATCTGGCATCCAAATCCTATAACCACGTCCATGTATTGTGTATCCGAAGCAAAATTCCTTTTTTGGTGCTTATTGAGAGTTTTGACTGGCATTTCTGTTTAAGAATATGCACGAGCACATCACATAATATTGCCCGAAGATGAGCGACACTTGACTTCCTGCCAACCCATAATTCATATGGAGTTTTAACTTCATTATGACTGTTTGTGACTCTGTTCCTGTATATGAGGCAGTAAATATCAGTTCTGCCCAAGCTGCTGATTTCACTTCTCACTAAATCCGTCAGAGTTCTGTTGAATCTCTCTGCAATTCCATTTTGTTGTGGTGTAAATTATTGTCTTTTCATGTACAATGCCAGTTTGTTTTCAACCTGCATCCTCCATACTTTAAACTCAGTCAGTATACTTCCCTTTGATTTAAGAAGTCCGATAAAGCATATTTGCTGGCATCATCCACTATGATAAGAACATATCTATTGCCACCAAAGCTTTTCACATCTATTGGTCCCATGAGATCTATAAGAACAAGATTAAAAGTTATTCCATCACTTTTCCAATTGCTTGATGGACGTGTCGCAAATGGCAGTCGTGTCACTTTTCCTGCTAGACGGTCATTACATGGTGTAGGAGTTGTCAACTCACAGTTTAAACCATTTACAGTGTGGTATCAAATCTAATGTTTTTAACCTTCCATTTTCATAGTGTAATGAGCTTACTACACTCTTCTTTAAATTAGTTTCTGTTCTCACCGCATACAAATGACCCATATTCTCCGCTTTCAAAAGTAAATTCCTACTGTCATCGTAAATGCAACATCCATTTTTATTAAAAACAACTTTCTTATTATTTTCAGTTAACTGTTTAACTGACATAATTCCATGGCTAATGCCAGGCACCAAAGAGTGAAGAGTGTTTTTAATTTGTATGTCACTATTTGTAGAGTTATAACCTATAATCTTTGCATTTACAGTACTTTTTCCAATTGTAGGTGTTGTAGTGCCATTTGCTGTCGTGCCATTTGCTGTCACAAAATTTTTAATAGTCAGATTTTCACTAGTCCAAGAAAAATAATTTTTATCTGGAGACATATGAAGAGTAGCACCTGAGTCTATGACCCAAACATTGCTATTTAATATAGCTGATCCACATGAACCACTCATCGTTAATACACTATATGAACATTTGCTGTTTGATTTATTGGGACATACATTTGCAAAATTACTGTCTTCTTTAGAGATAAAACATTAGCCTTTGCCATTTTTGCCTTTTTGTGTTCCTTTCTTACAGTGTATTCCATCTTTGCTCCTATATTTTATACCTTCGTAATTAGATTTGGTGTCCATCATTTTCGTGTTCACTTTCTTCATGAATAATGCAGACTTTTTGGTGCCTTCATTTTCTTGTAGTCTCAAAGCTTCAGCAAGAAGATGCCTTCTCACTTTAGCACGTGTAAACTCGCTTTCTGGTAGGTTACACAAAGCTGTTACAACAGAATCCCATTCCTCGGAAAGGCCCCACAAAATTGTCATAGCTAAATCTGCATCTTCTATGGCATTGCCAACACTAGAAAGATCTGCAACAGTTCTTTTTATCTGCCCCAAATATAATTCAATTGAATTACTCAATTTCAACTAACACATTTTTTGTCCGAGTTGCAGAATACGAAATTTGCTGTAACGCAGTGCATACAACTGTTCCAGCTCATTCCATGCTTCCTTAGCATTTGTTAAGTGCTGAATATGCATTTGCTGTTCATTGCATACAGCAAGTGCGATTTTTGCATAAGCTTTATTTTGTCTCGATGCGTAATTACATTTTACACTTGTATCTGCGTCAGCAGTTGGTTCTTCTTCACCTGGTTCGATAACTGTCCATAAATCACTTTCCATCATTACCATTTTCATTTCGTAACTCCATGATGCATAATTTATACCATTCAGTTTGGACCAGTGATCAGACATGTTAAACTGATATAAACAACTTTTTTCTGTTGTTACCTTCACTCTAAAAATCCTAAGCCGACTTTTTCGAATCGATGCTACAACTTAACGATTGCACAATTAAATTTACAGTTTATAATACCTCTGTGCCATAACTGGGCCCATAACCAATGTTTTTATCACTTAAATTTTATCAGTTAATAGTGTAGAGCAGTAGTGCATGAAAATAAACTATAAAGAACGTGTTATAGCAAACCGCAATTCTTTATTACACGCCAATGCGCAATACAATGTACAACAGCAACATAGACCAGAGAGATTGCAAGCAATGCAAAGAATAATTTAACCTCTGTGCATTGCTCTAATATAATCTCTACATATTGATTATATGTTTCACATGTAATTGCATTGTTTTACCATGACAGTAATCATAATTCACCCTTTATTAAACAGTATTAATCAAGAAAACTGATATCCAGTGTACCACATATAATCATTTCTCTTCTTGAACACTACAAACAATTAGCTTACATCATATAAATATTAATTTTCAACGAAAGTTAAGTAGTTATTTTACTCACCATTAACATTTCCACGTAATCGAAGACCGGATTTGGAAAAAAGAAAATGTGTTCATTACTTAAAAAGCCACACCATGCATTCACAAATTCAATTAAAACTACAGGTTATTTTCTAAGCCATTTATAGGTGTGAAATTTTAATTTATTAATAAATCACAAAAGCCTGTCACATCAAAATGTGTTCTTGATGCTGAAAATAATGAATTTTATTTCAATTAGAGCCATATATAAGTAATGTGGCTATTTTGAAATGAAGGTTATAACAGATGAATCTGTCAATTATAAATAGCATGGACTAACAAATGACTTTTATAAATATTAGTGAACTTCCAACTGCCAAAGAATTAGTTGAATATCTGCTATTTCTGTTGAACACTATATTCGTCAATCTTAATTTACATAACAAAACAAATGTAAATACTAGAAGATGAAATGTCTCAGAATAATATGAACATTAATTGTGACAGCTACATTGATACAAAATAATAGCAATTATTTTGTAGAAATCTTTGAAAGAAATTCTTTTATGGAGTAGGAGCCATAAAATTTGTTAAATAACTTCTTTTTCAGCAAGTTACAATGATTTATAGTTCTTGTTAATATCATTTTATTTTTATTTCCGTAACTGTACATTTTACCATGTTTCAAATAGAGTGACTAAAAAGGACATTAATACGTATATATACACAGTTTTCAGTGTTAAAATTCCTAGCTTCTTGAACAGCTCTATGCAGGAAGTTCTACTCCTAATCCTATACAATTTTTATACTCTTTTCTTGTGACCGAATGTGTATGATCAGAAGTGTGCTAACAAATGGTACACTAAAATATCTGGTACATTGTTAAATAAAGGATGTACAGAAGACATATCTTATATGTGCATTTTATTTGATACAAAGTCTACATTAAAATTTAGGTACTATGTGGACATAAAGCAAATTTATTATTTTCATACACAAAATAAGCTTATTTTTCACACTAAAGATTTCAGCAAAAAAATAATTCATGTCATGCGCAGAACCTAACAACTAAAGACAAAACTAAAGCATGCAAAGTACAGTATTTAAACTAAGGCAGATGCAACTTTCTAACATTAAATAAAAAATAAATACTTCAACATGTATAGTGTTATACAAGTTCCACTAGTACAAGAAAATATGAGATGCATATTCTTGACAAATATTATTAAACTGCAATTGTTCCTTGTAAATAAAACTCTTCATCTTTCCAAACTATGGAATTTTTGTATTACGCGAGTAACATTTTATATTAAATCTTCTCAGCAAGAAAAGTCCATGCTTTATTAGTTTGTTTACTATATAAGAAACTGAAAAAGTAAATTACCAGTTGAATGAGCTGATGGATCTCGAGCCCTATCAGCTGAGATAGACCTGTTTATAGAAGCATCACGGTTCAGTGAATCATCTTGTTCACCAGGATCCACTGATTTAGAGCGCGTTTTAGACCGACCCAAACGCTTCTTGATTGTTCCAAAGAAATCTCTTTTTTTCCTTCTACTTCTACCCCTATCTGGAAAAGTTGTGAAAATAATCAACTTTTGCTAATCACTGTTTATGTATGGTGAGAATTCTGCAATTATATCAATCATTTTCTCCCATTTGACACTTAAATGATAATCATACTTATAAACTTATGTCCAGAAAACTTCTTTACATTAGGATGGCTCATATATGCCTTAAATATGTTTTTCTTTATTACTGTGTGATGATGTGAAAATAGAAAAGAAGGCATACTTAAAATTTATAGTATAAACGGCATAGTTTTGAGACAAATTTTTACCCTCCCACTAGTTTGGAAGCACATTTGTGCAAAAATAGCAAGCTAATTATTTATATTTTCTTAGATAAATTTCATTATATTAAGAGCTATTTATATTAAGCCATGACTTCTTTTCTCCAACTCAAAAACTAATTAAATAGTATGTAGTGTAATCAATTTTCATTACCACAATGTAATTACAGGGCAAAAGATAGTAATCTATGGGATGGTAAATATTTGAATTTAATGAAGCCCTATTACTTTTATCTTTTTATTGAGCCTACATATTTCTGAAAAAGACTGACTTACTATATAAACTGCTGAACCAAAACCTTTTGACCTCCTGTTTAATGACAAGCAGGACCACATAGCAACGCAATTCAACAGAAATTCAGTGTGGCATGGATTCAAGACGTCGTCAGTAGATTTACAGAGGTATCCAATAACAGATGGCAATGTAAAGGTCATACAATTCTCTTAAATAACAGGCTGGTGGCTTGTGGGCATGGAGCTCTGGCACCCAATAGCATCCCAGATATGTTGTACGAGATTGAGATTAGGTTAATTTGGTAGCCAAGAGATCAACATGTGTTCACTAACATATTTCTCAAACCACTATAGCATAATTCTGGCCTTGTGATATGTAGATGAGAGCAAAATGAAGTGACCAAGCTAAGGTTTGATGATGTTTTAAACTGACTTAGAATAAATCTATACTCATCAAAATTAATAGTTATGTACTTCAACTATCCTAGCACACACTAGAATTTTTTATTTACCTTTGATTTTTTTTTAAGTAATCACATTGCTTCAAAATCAGACATGAGTGAACAAAAATTCTCTAAATTTTCAAAACTGTACTTTATCTAAGGGAAAGTTACTTAATTTGAAAGTCATAGAAATGATAGCCTGCAAAAAGTAAATTGACATTAACTGCAATTTTTGCAAACAAGACAAAAGTTATTTTCTTCAACTCCAGCACAGATTTCATAAGCCCAACTGACACACATTTGCACTGTATCCATCATTCTTATGATCTCAAAGCAGAAACACTTTTATTGCATTACAAGCTATGTCTCTCTTCTCGATCATCATTGTCATCATCAAATAACCCTCTTCCTGGGTTAGATTTCTTGCATTTGATGGGTTTCTTTCTAGCATTGGTTTCTTTCTTTTTTTGTCTTTTTCTTCTTATTTTTTTGTTAGATTTTGTGCTTTCAGGTTCATTTTAATACAGGCTTGGTGCCAACACCCATATGGAACCTTTGTTTCGATGGTTATTTTTGCATTTTCCTACTGCTGTTGCAGGAGGCCCTGGATCATTGTCCTTTGGGCTCACAAGAAAGGAAATTTTAGGTCATTGAAATACACAATATTAAGTTTTTAATAAAACATATTGCAAATAAAAATAATTTCATCTATTTTGATTTTTTACAATTATTAACAAACTCACTTCTGATTCAAATAGTAATAAAGTAGCTACTCATATTACTGTTTTTTTTTTAAATGTTAATAATTTAAAAGGAAGAAACAGAGTTGGTGCTCAGCAGACAAAGTGTCCACCACCTCCAGCGGCCTGGTAACTTTGCCTGACTGACACTGTTACAGAAACGTAATTCTAACTTTACAATGTGAGGAAACAATGTGATCACCAAACTGTGAATTTGTAACCAAAACACCATTCTTGCAAAACAATTTCATTCACAAGCAGTAAGTCACCCAATTTTCTTATTAATAAATACACAAAGTGAGCACTTATCAAATGTCAGGGTATTCAGATATCATATATATTTAAATAACTTCTGAGATGACGCTCTAACTTTATATGGATTTTCACGATAACTAAGGGAGTTGAGTGGAATGAGTAATTATTTTTCCTGTGCAGTGACACCACCCCTTGCTTCCCAAAACCCATGTGGCAATTCTGCCTGTCATGGCCATTTTTCTTGGCTCTCTCCTACAATTATTCTGCTGGAAGATGCCATCACCATCATGCAGTATATGAAACTTGAACGGATGCAGATAGACCAGAATAATTTTGACGTGGTCCATAGTCCATAACTGTCATGATGCCTTCAATTAATACCACAGGTACCTAGGAAGCCCAGGTGTATGTCCCTATACCATAATACTGCCCCCACCAACCTGCACCCATGGTGTAGTCATGCTTCAAGCAGCTATTTGCCTGGAAGATGGCATATTCAAACACAGTCATTGACCAAGTATAATAACAAGAGAGATTCATCTGACAAGTGGCACATTTCCATAGATCTATTGTCCAATCCCACTGCAATTGTGCTGGATCAATATGGGCACATGAAGGCACCATGTAATGGGAAACTCCTTGTGAACAATGTGCACAGAATGGTGTGCTCCAAAACACTTGCTTTACAGAGTAGGCAAGCGATCAGGTGTGGGTGTACACACCTTGTTGCTTATATGTGGTTTCACCATCCTTCAACCACCTTTCTATGGATGCTCACTACAGTAGCACATTAACAGCTGACCAGCCTAGCCATTTCCATCAGGCTCATTCCCAGGCACCAGGCCATAACAACATGCCCTTTGTTAGAGTCACTATTCACCATTTACTGCCAGTACCATCACTGAATGATTGCTCTGATTATATACTTAACTTACCACATGATATACCCACAACGTCACCAGACAGCATTCAACCTGGCGGTGAGAAGTGGTCAATGTTTTGGTTCATCAGTGTATTTAAGGAAAATGTATAAATAATAAGTTCCTATAACACAAAAAAAAATTCTGAGGTGGAAGGCATTACTTCCATATTGTGAAATATTTTACAACCTCAGCAGAATAAAATGAAGGCAAGCATGACAAAGTGGAAGGATAATTGACTGCTGTTATAAAAAACACAACATATGAATTTTAAAAAGGTACTATCATTAAAATAGACTGATGAGTTGAAATTGTTATACTATATTCCAAACAACCCCAGCCAAAAGAGATCAAATGTGATTTTTTTTTTTTTTACCTCAATAATTCCTCCCAGGTACCACATTCCAGTAAACACCATTACATTTATAACTTGAACTTGGAATCACCTTGGTAAGGCAATTAACACTAAGAAATAAATAAAAGTAGTATAAGAACAGTAAATACATCACTTACAAATGCTAGGGGCAGGATGGCTGTGATGACACAAATCAAAACAAGATTAACACAATTAAATGATATTTTGGGTAATCCAACAATCATGTAAGGCATATGGAAAACATGACAAGGGTAATGGGTGTGAATGAATGAACTGTTTAGCACTGAAATGAGAATTTTTTTAAATGCATTACAAATACCATAATGAATTACAACAAAAATATAACAGAAGTAAAAATAAATTGTTAAAAAAATGTTTTGACCATTCTTAGAGTTAAAAAAATAGATAAAAAGTGATGTATTTATCAATGGTAAAGTACCAACAAATTACAAGGCTTGTGAAATGTTCAGGATCAACAAAGTGTTGATGAGGTAATCCTGATTTACACAATACACAAGGGTGGCTGTTTATGGAAAGACTGATAGCTTTTAGCATAAACAGTTGTTGGGATTGTGAATACTGACATGGGCAGCTAAAATGTAGTCTAAGATATTGGTGTGAACTATTTGCCAGTGGGCCACTAATCTTGATGGAGAACTAGTTGGTGGTGACATCTACATAACAACTAGAACAATAGAGACTAATGAGTTAACATATGAGTTATATAGTAAATCAGTTCGCTTTTCCAATATTTAGGATGGTTTCTTGAGTGGCAGGATTGAAGTCGATGGTTGAGGCAGAGGGCATACTGCAAATTTTACAGTGAGATTTATTATGATTTTGGAGACTCAGGAGGTAAATTGTTATTGACCAGAATATCCTTAAGATTGATGGTTAGGGCGAGATTCTGAAATGAAATGTGTATCAGTAGAAACGTTACACAAATTAATGAAATCTTTCTCTGTAGATGGCAATTAGCTTAACAACCTATCCTTGATACCAGACATTCTCCTAGCATCACCCTCAATTATACCTGTTCATGGAAAGCTCATCACTTTTGATTTAATTTTTTCAATCTTATTTAAGTAAAATTATGTTTTTAACACTTTGTTATTTTAATATTTTTATGTATCTTGTTACTTAAATATTGACAAGTAGCCGTTGCCTGCAACTTTACTAATATAGACCATTAATGTACAGATTAAATAAATCATTTCACAGTTCACACATTGCCAGCAAGAAGGAAAAAATAAGTTAAACTTAATTCCTCCAAATAAAACAAAGCCATTTGTATGCTGAGATCATAATATGCCTTTCGATTCCAACAAGTAGTTCTTGCATGAATCATGTTCAATGACTACTGCATATTAATTTGTGGACACTTTTATATCAGATATCACATCAAAATAAAAAATACCCTATTTAAATTCTGGGACGATGGGCTGTAGATTATTTGAAAGTCCAAACAGTAGTTTTTGCATCAATCACATTTATCCAAATAGACAAACAGACAGAGAGAGAGAGAAATTAAAAATAAAAAACTGCTGATTCCTTTTCTGTAGTGCCCCAAACTCATTTTTTTATTTTTTTCAAAAATTTCTTAAATGTAAGACTTTTTTATGGTTACTGTTTTATCATATGTACAAATAAAATTTTAAAACTGAACATTATTTCTATATTGCAATATAAAATTATACTATAATTCCATTCCAATTCTTTTTTAGCTTGTCTGCCCCCCCCCCTTTTCCTCCCCACTAATTCTGCTGTGTCTCCAATGGTCTAGAAATATTTAAATTAATTCTCAATGAAAAGTTTTTGGCCCATACACATTTCAGCCTTGCATTTGTTTCCCATGCCTCTCATATGATTAAGGAGTGACCTAGAATATTATGCAATTATGTTCATCATTTTTTATTTATGTTACTGCAGCTTGCCTGCCTCCAGCTTGGGTTTACTTCCACCGATATTTATACTTTTTTTTTTTAAAAAATTGATATCTCAAAGTGTCATTAAACTCCAAAGAAATTGGTTTTATTTTTTATTGTACTTTGGTTTTATAATATAGACGTAACAGTATTTTATTCATTTTATAGTACTTTTTCTATCTGTGAAAACTGTTCATTCTTTACACCAATTCGCTTTGTCTAATTCTTCTATTGAAATTAAAATCTAAAAAATACCATAATATTGACAACTACAGTTAAAAGATCAAATTTAGTTATTTACAGCTTCTATACGGAATACAATTTTCAATGCCATTTGTATGAATAAATAACTACAAACTTTTTCAAACAGAGAGAGGGAAACTTCGAGATTAATTTAGGGTCTTGTCAATAATTTATAACTGGAAAGAAAGATTTAGATAATTTAAAAAGAGATGATGAAATAAAACTATTGAACTATAAAACTCTATGGCTACTTCTGCCAAGTTCTTAAAGTGATATTATTAGTATAGTTACTCTTTTGTTGAAGCTGGTGACCTACTCTTTTGATTATTACAAACAAATGAATAAAAAAATTGCTGGACCCATAGTTTTGAAGTCTGATAGCAAAGTAATTGTGTAAATTTATTGCAACACTGGTACAATACTTTAAAATCTTATAATAATAGAATGCAGTTTAAAATTATACTGTTATCATTATTATTGAGTGATTAAAGCTGCAAAATAATGTGCATCAAGGGATTAGGAGTGTGTCTATTCTATCACAAATACAGGCACACAAAGACAGGCAGACACACAGACGGCAAATAGACAGATGGCTAATTGGGAATACATACAAATGTATTTGAAAACATTTACTAAAAATACAGCAAGCAAACTTAATAAACATCTAAAGGATATATGACATTAAGACATACACTTAAAAATCAATGGTTTATCTGTACTCATTTATTTTTACAAAATTTAAACTAATAACTGAAATTCACTTTAATATCCTACCAATATTTAAAACGAAATTAAATAACTGTGTATATATTACAAGTGGGTTTTGGTGAGGAGTATGTTTCATAAACAATGAAAAATAATGTAGGTTGAAAATACCATCAGTCAGAGTAGATGTTGGAGTTGTAGTTTGAACTCCATCTTGACTTGGCACTCCTGCTGTCTCCTTTGTGCCTTGCTGTAAACAAAAATCATACTTACATTTATCAAAAAAGATCTTCAAAACGTTTTAATATGAAATACATAAAAGTGAACAAACAAATTACTTAGTAGCTAATTTAACTAACTCAATTCCTCTTCAGTATCTCTAAAATCTGTTAGAGTTGGTAAAGGTCTGAACCTGCAGTAAATTTGTTGCTATTGTTTGGACTGAAGAGAAATGACAAAATACTCAGTTCATTATGTATGGTATACACGTATAGAAAACAGAATGTTTCATGTATGGTGGAGAAGGAATTGCCCATTGAATGCTAAAGTGTAAATATCTTGACAAATCCCCACAATAATGGAGTAGGAAGTAGGAAGTATTTTCATAAGGCAACATCAATAAGGAAAGGAAAGGTAACTCATCACTTGAAGGAAGAAGGGCAGCACCAACAAATATCACTCCTCAAACACAAAACACTCAATAGTTTGAGCTATGCACATACTCATGAAAGTGGCTATACCAGTGTGAAGATTAATATACGAGGTATGTCTACAAAGTAAGTTCTGTTTGGTTATATAAAACAAATGTGTGCATATACAGAAAAAATATTTACTGTACAAAAATCTACAACTGTTAAACTAAATTTCTACATAGCTTCCAAAATTTTGTAGGCATTTGTCATAGTGTGGCACAAGTTTTTTGTATGCCTTTTTCATAGAAGGTTGCTGCCTGCGTATTCAACCATGTGGTAACATGTTCTTTCAGCTTGTCATCATCATTGAAGTGTTGACCACCAAGGACAGATTTTAGATGTAAAAAGAGATGAAAGTCACTAGGAGAGATGTCTGGGCTCTTCGGAGGATGATCAAACACGTCCCAGTGAAATTCCCATAAGAGTTGTTTGGTCACATTCGCCATGTGAGGTCGGGCATTATCATGGAAAAACAACACCTTTTGACAGTAATCCTCGGTGCTTGTTCTGTATTGCACAGTGCAATTTCTTAATGGTCTCACAGTAACCATGTGCATTGATTGTTTGGCCTTGTGGTAAGAAATCAATCAGCAAAATGCCTTTTCCGTCCCAAAAAATGGTGCACGTGACTTTTTGAGGTGTCAAGATTTGCTTAGGCTTTACCTTCGTTGGGGATGAAGTGTGCCTCCATTCCATTTATTGCCGTTTTGTTTCAGGGGTGTCGTACGATACCCAAATTTCATTCCCTGTGACTATCCGAGAAAAAAAACCATCACCTTCATCATTGTAGCGTGTCAAAAACTGAAGTGCACTGCCCATCCTTTGTTTTTTGTGTTGTTCAGTAAGAATTTTGGGTACCCAATGTGAGCAAAGTTTTCAAGATTTCAGTTTTTCAGTAACAATTTCATGAGTTAGTGATTGCGAGATTTGCGGAACTTCCATAGCAAGGGTACTAAGTGTAAACTTACAGTTGTGCTTAATCTTCTCTTCAACTGTGTGAACCAGTTCATCAGTAACCACAGACGGGGGTCCGCTTCATTCTTCATCGTGCACTTTATCACGTACTTCATTGAACAGTCTGACCCATCTTCTAACCATTGAATCACTCATAGCATTTTGTCCGTAAACCTCACAGATTTTCCAATGAATTTCCTTTGGTTTAACTTTCTTTGCATTTAGAAAACGAATCACAGATCTGATTTCACACACAGCGGCATTTTCAATTACGGCTCACATTATAAAGAAGCACTATAAAGCACACGTTGGCAGCAGTGATCTGAAAATGGCGTACATGTCTTCTCCTTGAGTCAGAGTAACTGCCACGCATGCTCGGAACTGTGATCGTAGTGCTGCCATGGATAGAAATAGAAACGGAACTTACTTTGTGGACGACCCTCATATTTGAGATGCCTGAGGGAAGTCTGGTATCCAGAATGTTTTGTTTAGACCAATTCCCATTTCCAGTATTGGGAAGGGGTTTGGTTTCAGGGATACACTGATGGATTTTGACTATGAAACAATTACTGGGGTGACAAGAGTTGTAGAACCTATCGCGGACAAAAACAGGATGGTCTAAATTTTGGGAGTAACCTATGTCATTTGTTTTTATGGATAACTGTTTCACAATGAGGCCAAGATAACTCTGGCAATGGAGTCAGATGATTTGGTGTATGAGGCATGAGCATAGTATGGGTGGCATAACTTATGGTGTGGTAGGTTTGAACAGTGTTAGGATTACAACAATTGTAATGGTAGGGTGGACATTGCATGTTTTGCAATAAGCCCTGATATAAGGGAAGGAGGCATAGGATGGTTTAGGAGTATTAGAGAATTGTTATTTTTTAATTTAGGCACAGATCTGAACCTTATCGTAATTGCAAGTGGGCTTCTTTACAGCTTTAACTCAAAAAGATCACCCTCCTAACTTCGATTTTAGTGTAGGCCACATCCAGTGAAACCCCACCTATCAATGGTGTCCATATATAAGCACAGTCCACAATATAGAATTAATACCTTTCCCATGGAACACAGCTGTCTCAAAATTTACTCACCTCAAAGTACGGCTCAACTGTGGCTGTAGATAGGGACTCAGGACCTAATGAGCTCCATGCTCCTTCACCACTTCCTTAGATCACATCTCCTTCTATCAACACTATCTCTCTACCTCCACTGACATACAGTTCAAAATCACTTGGCAACTTTATGGATGTTATACTTATTCCTAGCATTATAGCTCAGTATGTCAGCACTGGGACTGAAGTATTATAGATCTTCTGCTACAAAAGAGGGTAGTAAATGTGTGTTGTGCTGGCATTGAAAGGATACCAAGATTTCTAATCAGATTTACGCATGATGTCAGTGTTCAATTCCGCAATTACTTCGTAGGCACATTTTTGTGATCTAACTGTCTTATGCGTTTCCCCGAAATAAGACATCTTATGAGGGTTGAATGATAAACAATGCCTCCAAAGTCATAGCTCGGGACCGAATGGGAATATTTTAATAAAGCAAACACAGAAATAATCATAGAAAGTCTTGTTTAATTGCCAATATTCACTTTTCCACATAATCACCAGACGATTGGATAAATTTCTGCCAATGATGAACCAGTTTTCTGAAGCTATCTTGGAAGAAGTTAACACTCCGTTTCCACAACCACAGTCTCACAGTTCTCTCAACGTCTTCATCAGAAGCATAATGATGTCCCCACAGATTTTCTTTCGTTATCGGGAACAGATGGAAGTCAGACAGTGCCAAATCTGGACTGTATGGAGGATGCCATATGGTGGTGAGATTCAGTATCTGAAGTTCTGCTGTAGTGGTACATGAATTGTGTGGTCTGGCATTGTCATGCTGCAGGAAAACATTTCCCCTTTCCTTTCGGACCCTTGTTAGCCGTCGTTTCAAAGTTTGCTGCATTGTGATGTAACACTCTGAATTTATTGTCCCATGTTTAAGGACATCAACATGGATAACACCATCTGCATGCCAGAACACTGTTGCCATGATTTTTCTAGTTGAGGGCTGTATTTTTAATTTCTTTTTCTGGGGCAAGTCTTTGTCTCGATATTCCATAGACTGGCGTTTCATCTCCAGGTTGTAATGGTGTACCCATTTTTCGTCTCCTGTCACAATTGAATGGAAAAAGGCATCACCTTCATTCCCATAACACGAGAGGAGTTCGTGGCAAATTTCAACTCTGTTCGCTTTCATTTCAGGTGTTAGTATCCAATGTACCTATCGTGCACAGATCTTTTGATAGCCAAGCAAAGCAATAATGTGACCCACATGTTCTTGTGAAATGCCAATTTTGCTTTGCAATTTCTCTCTGAGTGATACGACGATCGTCCTGAATCAATCTGTCAACTTTTTGCTTGTGAAACTCGGTGGTTGCTGTCACAGGACATCCAACTCTTTGTTTGTCATGCAGGTCAGATGTTCCCATCTCAACATATTTAAACTTACTTGCCCAGTGACGCACAGTAGTCATATCAACACAATCACCAGAAACAGCTAACCTGGAATTCGCTAGAAGTGATTTTAGATCACAAAAAAATCAAAATCCAGATGGCCAGAAGGGTATTTAATTCCCAGGTCCTCCAAAATACCAGCCTGGCCTGAGTGTTACTGCTCACCCAACAGTCTCGGTTAATTCACTCACATTCCAACTGTCTCAAACATCACACATCAGCAGAAGGTCACCACTGTTGCCTCAATGCCAAGTTTAAAGCAGCAGATAATGGAGGAAATCACTTAGCAGGCTGGCAGCAATTTTGGATGGTTCAAGTTGAGCTTAATCTGGGTTAGCTAGACACTCATACAACATGTTTGCATGTCATGTCTTATTAAGTCTACATAGCAGCCCTAATATCCTTAGTGATTTTATACTTAAACAGTATACCATTCATCTCCTTCAGTTATCAATTTTAACATTTGTTTGAAGCAGCTTTCCTTCCTTCTATTCTCTTTGCCTGTTTCAGTTCACCTTAATATGTTCATCCCATATAAGACATAATTTGTTTTATATATGCCAGGCATAACCTTCCTCAAATTTTTCAGCCTTTAATGGCACCTACCACTGTCATCATCAGGAAACTGTTATGCCACAGTAGATGAAGAATTAGAAGGTCTCTTAAGGATGCAATTTGTTACCACAAACTGTGAAACAAAAACCTCACCCTGTTTTTCCAGCTGCTCTTTAGCAGTCTATGGTGGCACACAGTTTCTAAAGCATTAAGCCTCAAATTTTCCTCAATACACAATATAAATGCATCACATACATATAAATCAATGCACCAAATATAGTATAGGATTTCAACAGGATTTTACTAATATTTAAGTTAATGCATTTAGAAGTAATTAAGTTCTTCTTAGAATGTAGGCATTTTTGTTATGATTAATTTGGCACATTATGTAAAGTTTTACACTTTTTGAAGGCATCATTTTTGAAGGAAAAAAATACACTTTTTTGTCTTTCTGCCTTCTCTGGTTGCTGTAAGGTAACCTAAAATTTTGTAACTTTATATCAAAACTTATTCATAGAACAGCAATTCAAACAAATAACATTGCATATCACAGTTTAGAGATAGTTTCTTAAGTTGTTCAAGTGATATATCAAAGTAAAGAGTCACATAAAATCAGACCATAGTATTAATATCACTATTTTGGGAAAGAAAATGTTACATTCGTTAAATTCATTTTCAGAGCTACTTCAGACCCTAACTAGTAAAATGAGATTAGTAATCTTTTAGGTAGAAATTTTCCATGAAGAGATAGGAGACTTTTAAATTTGGAACTAGAATGACAAGTTTTATGTTGCAAGAACACTTTTAAAATAGTTGAGGCAAGAATTTTCAAGATAGTGAAACAGAGTATAGCTTAAAAGAAGCATGGTTTTTCATTACACACTATATTAAATTTTGAGAGAAGTAACTGAAGATTAAAGGTTGGTTTTGAAGCAATTTGGGAAATTAATAACACACATGACAAAGGTAAACATGACTAGTTTGAAGAATATAAAGATATTCCGCAAAAGAAACCTATTCAAAAGAAAGTACAATTCAATCTGAACATTTTGCAACAAGACTCATTAAAATGCATAAAGTATTTTGGTCATAATAAGGCAAAGTAAAATTCATCACAGTTTCAAAAAGATTTCGGCACAATTTGGTATTTCCGGTTTTGTCACCTTGAGGAAGCTTTTCTTTTGGAAATTAATAATAAATTGGGGAGGTTATATAGCAACTAAACAATAACACACATTATAGATAAAGTTACGTAGAATCTGTTAAAACAAGTTTCAGACCGGTAGATGCAATAGTTTAGGAGATATAGATTTTAGAAAAAATACCCATTTAAACTTTTGGAATTTCATATAGTTAGAAAATTGTGACATTGTTAATTTATACAGTGACAGTCGTATATAACAGTTTGGAAGTTATTTCAGCTTGATAACTTAAACACAGTAGATGTAAGAGCAAATAATTTGGAAATTTTTGAAAATAATTTTTTATAGCTTCAAAAATTTTCATTAGGATTAATTTTAACATTTAGAACCTCAGCTAACTACTGTAAAAATTTCAGAGCAATGGGAATTTATTTAGTGATTGAATGTTTTCAATGTTGCAATTGGAACGAGGAAGATTTTGTGTTCTCATGCTCAGGGAAGCACCTTTAAATAGAAGGGCCCAAGGCTAACTCGGGGCAGTTCATGAAAATCAGTTGGGCAGACACGATACCACTCTGTTAAGTGTCTGGGCGCACAAGCTAGGCCGGCAGCAATAAGTGATACCATGATGCAGTGATTTCCAGCAGCCATCTTTAAAAAATTTCAGCTCATGTGCAAAATAGTTGCAAAGCCTCATGTGACTATAAGCAGTTAGGTGTTAATGAGGTTGGCACAACTCAATTCGGTTAATAGTACTTGCAATCAATTTATTTTGGAAAAGGAATTCGGTTTGTGACTGTAAAATTTTCTGAAGAATGATGATTTAGTTTTTCAATAGCAGCAGTGACTTTGATTTTGACATACCTTTCCTGATTGAAGTAATGCAATCCGGTGGCGACCGATCTTCAAGCACAAACTATTTATCCAAAGGCAACACATCATGGTTAGAGTTGAGATCTAAGCTGTTAAGTACTAACCCACACAACAGTTTAATGTCTCACATTGTCCTACTCCACAAGTTTGTAAACTCAGACTCTTCCTCTTATAATTAATCTCCCAGTTACACAACCAAACGTTGGCTCTTTGCACCTGCCTAGTACATAGCGTCATGTTTATTTTAAGTGTGTTGATTTTCAAACCACAATGGCTGCCGAGGATTTCCCCTATCATATTCAGTAACAGTTCTAGGTCTTTTTTCGTCTCTGTGATGACAGCATTATCATCTACTAACAATAACATTTCCATATACTACTTAAGACTACTTGTATAAATGAGGGAAGATAACTGTATAGCAGTTTATCTGCTTTCAATTGTGTTAATAAATTTATGTTGCTAAGCATCATCACTGATCTTATCACAAAGTTCTCAAACCCACATCATGGTTATCCTACCAGCACAGCTCCAAGCAGAAGCCCCAAGTTCAGCACACCTACAAATAGCTTCTGTTCAAAATATCAGCTCCACCTGGTCATTATACAACAAGAATCAAATGACCACCAGTACCCCTGCTTAAAAACTTGTTCCCCCTGGAATCTTGGACCCCAAATCACACTGACCAATCCATATGGCCATATACAGTACTATCCCAGAGCACTACAAATAACAGCAAAGCTGCATGAATATAGTAGTGAAATATGAGACCCACATTTTGAGTGTCAGTACAGGAAATTGGAAGGGATTCAAAGGAGAGCAACTAGATTTGTTTGAAGAAATTACTGATAAACACAATCAGTAACTGCTATGATACAGGAGATGGCTTGGGATTCTTTTAAAGACAACAGGAGGATGAACAAAGTGCCAAGAGTATACATGGCACATACTGGAGATGATGCTTGTAAGTAGAAAAAATTAGGAATACCACATGGAAGGATAAAAATGACCATGACCATCAGATGTCACTTGATTTCAGGCATAATAGAGTTGGAAAATATTCTTTTGCAGCTAAAGGAGTCAGATTGAAATTAATTTACCAAAATAAATGATAGAAATAAAATAAAAAATCATTAAAGGCAAAAGTGAGTGTTTGTAGAATATAATATAAAAAACAACAAACTGCAAACTAGAAATATTGGGAAATTCCAACTAGAGTATCCATTACAATTAAATTTAACTCCATTCCTTACACTCATGGCATCAGCCAGATTCTACACAAAAGAAGACAACTGAGAGCAAAAATTGGTTCCACCATTCTTTCTTGGCAGATCACTGTAACACATTTGGACTCCAGGTTTAAATAACTGGATTACAAACAATTAGAATCACACTGTAACCATGTTGTGTGTTTGAATCTTCACATGGCTAACATCCATGTTGCAGCCTTTTCCCACTCAGAACGGAAGGAGGGGAAGTCAAAATAGTCTCATCACCACTGCTGCCCCCCCCCCCCCAAGAAGAAAAATTAAGTTGAATTCAGTACGCTTCGAAAAGTGAAGAACTGGCTCAGCAGCACTTTGCGACAGAAAGATTGACTGGATTATGCCTGATGAATGTGCACGTAATTTCGTGAAAGAACGCCGGGAGATATTGAGAAACAAAGATATTGAAAAATTTTCCAAGAATCCGAGACGATTAATGCTTACATAAACTATAACTGAGTTATGATCTTACTTTACTACATAGTAGGTCCTTAGATTAAGTGGTTGGATTACAATATTAATCAATAATAAAAATAGTTTCCTCAATAGGTTTGAGTTTCATTTTGTAAGAAATCGTCATGCTTCAGTTACCCACCCCACTTCCTTGAAACCAATATGAGTTGCTCCCCCCCCTTTCCCCCCAGCTCAAATCTTGCCCCCTCTAGCTCTGAACCTGGATATGCCCTTGCACATCACTATAATGAATTAATAATGCCAACTTTCTTTTCACAGCCAACTGTCCATTCATCATGAAAGGAAAGTATCATGGTCCACAACTCATCAAAAATTCCAATCCCCACTCTGTTATTGTGGTGATCAGCCAACAATCTTGTCAGCAGCCATTTCTCAAAAACAACAAATTGACACTGTACTATCAAAGATAGTTTTTAACCATATTTGTATCCCACTTTAAAAATTCTCTGTATTACATGTGTTAATATGTCACAGATTAACTAAACACACAGATAACCAATCTTATCCAATAGCTCCCAACTCAGACACAACAAGTACATTAGACCAATACCTAGAGCATTTCATACCAGGTTTTTGTGTGCACCAGTAATTGAAGCATTCGGTTTTCTTTGAACATTCATTATGAATATTTAGCTCTTGTATTTCTAGCCATTCAAGTGTAACTTTACATAATATTGTTTAAGTTGTTGTTCTGAACAGAAATTTAAAAATGAAATAAAATGTGGTTATGATTCACACACACATATTTATAAAATGGATCTGGAATAATTAGTTTGTCAGCTAGCCACAGCTAAGTAACATATGAAAATTAAAGATGTTTGGTACTTTAGAAACTAATACATATACATTAGATATACTTACAGGTTCTGGTGCTCGAGATTTGTTAAAGCTTTCTAGGATAGGGCTATTAGCACTACTTCAAATATTAATATGGGTACAAAATAATGGAAATCTACCTCATCTGTAACTTCATGCCATCTTCCAGTGTCAGTCTGTTCAACCTGGATGCAGGGACAAAAAACAGCATAAAGACCACAATGCAGGGATGTTCATTGTTACATAACAATAGTAGACATCCTTTGGTACCACAATGTTCATTTTTTTTCTTTTTTTTTTTTTTTTGCATACATTTTTCAGAAAAGGACTGTTACAGGTCTAATACTTTAGAAAAAAGTGTTCCTATTTATGCTTAGAAATCCATGATGTGTGAGAACACACTTATAAAAATAATGAAAGACATTTTCTTACTGGCAGCATCAAAATTTACCCATAATGTCAATGATATTTGTTAACTTCTGATGAAAGGGGGGAAGAGGAATGTAATATCTACTTAGGACTGATTTCTCAATTACTTGGCAGGGTATATATTCCTGCAAAAGGGATTTTCTATGTCATTTCTGCCAACTGAAGAAAAATCACTATTATTTATTAAGAATTATCATATAAGTAAAACAAAATCAGAAATTTGTTGTATGTCAAAATGACTCACTTTAAACAATTCATGATGCATTATTTTACTATTTTCTTAGATTTAATTTCGAATATTAGATATAACACCTGGTTAGAATATTGTGATACCAAAGTGATTGTTGTATCAGAACTTTATTAGTTCTAATACAACTATTTATGGTGTCCCAAACACAAGGCAAATAAATGGAAACAAATTTCAAAAACTTCTAAGTACACCTACGATATGAGAAGTGTTTTAGTAAATTAAAAATGTAGACCTAATTAAGGAGAAGAAATGGAAAAGTGAACTGGGCATAACAGGTGCTACTGAATGTTCAATGCCAGATCTATGGGTAAAGTAGTGCAACTTCAGGGGGTTAGCAAAATCAAATCATGTTTGAAGGAGTGGCAATCTCAAGATTTTGCCCTAGTTCAGAATATTCATAGACCCATCCCTGGGAAAATTACAGACATGGAGTTAGTGAGAATGTCAATTAAAACCTTTCAACTAAGGGATATTTCGCAGTTTCCTGGAAGGAAACTAAAAGAGGAAGACAAAAATGTGAATTTTTTCCAGCCATGAAGACTGGAAGAACATATCAATGAGTGTTTGAATATGGTAAGAGGAGAAAAATATGCTAGCACATCTCAATTATGCCAACTGGTACAAAAAAAAAAAAAGAGCAGACACAGAATTAAGGCTTTTGAAATTGTTCAAAGAATGTAACAAAAATGCAATTATTTATTTATATAGGAATACATCAGCATACAATATCAAATAAATAAATGTGACAAAATCCATAATTTATATAAGGAAAGTAAACCCAACACACACTGCAGATTAAAACGGCAAACAAATGCACTTCATATTATTTCAATATAAATCATATCTACACATAGAAGTGAGACATACAACAAGGGGATTATATGTGTACACATCGAGACTCACTACATGACAGAAGCCAGAGATCAACATGATGGGAAGGGTGGTAGTGACATTATTGGGAGAAGAAGTAGACAATAAAAAATTATGGAAAAGTATATTCTCTAGAGAAAGCTGTTTCAGTTTATAACTGGCGTCTTGGCATATTGCTT
The DNA here is from genome assembly GCA_031002005.1 of Vandiemenella viatica. Lineage (NCBI taxonomy): Eukaryota > Metazoa > Arthropoda > Insecta > Orthoptera > Morabidae > Vandiemenella > Vandiemenella viatica. The sequence goes on from JARYHS010008074.1 coordinate 183,937,575, forward strand.
GATTAAGCCATTAGAATGCAGAATAAAAAATACAGTGGTGAACAGAAATCACTCTGAATCTTAGGATTTGCTAGATGCAATTTATTATAATATAATAGAAATTTCAATTAAAAAAATCTTCAAACAGAACCATCTACAAACAAACAAAAATTCATATGTGGTACAGAAAGTTTATGGAAGATAGCTGCATATGAGCTCCAACACGAACTACCTGGCCAGGACCATTTGCTGAGACCATTAATCCTTCATGTTCACAAGAATACTTCAGATGTCAACCTGTCCTACAAGTCAGATTTGCAGTTGTTACAGTCAGTTATCTGGCATATTGTATGCAAATGTTTTTATGTAAAACCATATGGATGAATGATGACAGCACCTTACATATATCTGGCAAGGTAACAGACATAATGCAAGTATTTGGTGCTCAGAAATCCTTATTAACAGTGCAACACACCCATGATTCCTCTAAATTAATTTTTTTTTTTTTTTTTTTTTGCATTTTTATGCCAAAAATGTGTAGTCTGCACAATAAATGTATGGAATCCCAAAAGACTTATGAATCATCCTATATAATATATAAATATATATAATAAATATAACCACATAATCATGAAGTTGTTCACATGTAATTTACTTGAATAACAGTTAAAAGGATATAAATACAGGAATTACAAATTATAATAAGGAAATGAACCACCGCTGACCTTATATGATGGTTGTGTGGCATGAACACACATAACAAACATGAACACAAAATCTATTGAAAGTATTGAGTTTAAACTCTTTAATAACAAGTAGAAAATTGTAGAAGGTGGGTTCTATAGGATACTACCTCACATAGTGACTGTTGACTAAGGAACATGGCCACTGGAGGTGATAAATTTCAGCAGAGGGCTAGGAGAGGGGGCAATGCTATGAATTTAATTCCTGAGCATACAAAATATTAAAACTAATCATGGGTGGGCAAAAAGAGCAGGTATTAAAATAATGTAAAATCTTAATACTTAAATATAAATAAATAAAAGTGAATATTAAACCAAAAAAGTTATATGAAGTCAAATATCACCTCTGGTTAATGGTAGTTCAAATTAGGTAATGGAGGCAGAAGAAAGGAGAAGACAGAGAGAAGGCCAAACAATGAATGGATATTAATTTAAATTGAGACCAGTTGGTTGCCTTGGTGCCCAGTTTGTATCTGTAAGCAAGCTCACACATTCTGAGTTTGGAGAATCTTCTGCTGTTTGGGAAGAATCTGACAGCATTGACTAAGAAGCAAAAATTAAAATTATTACTGTCATGAGAGACAACATTGAAATCTACTGTGTGTTTTGGAATGTGGCTGAATACTGTCTGTTGGTGGCAATTCATTCTTATGGCTAATGGATGGGTGGTCAAACCTATGTAGGAATTCGAGTAGTGGTTGCAGGCTATCTGGTATGTTACAGGTAAGATTTCACAGGTGGCATGTCCTATGATTGGGAAGCTTTCACCAGTGACAGTATTGGTGAAAATGGTAGAGTAATGGTGTAAGTTGCACATCTTGCAGTAGGGCCTATTCCCATGCAAAATGTTTATACATACAAAGGTGGGATATGGAAAATAAACCAATAGGAAACAATGGACACAAAAATATGAACATGAATAATGTAATATTTCAATTTTGAACCTTATTGTAGATGGTAGATGAGACACTTGGCAAGGAGACAGATGTGTTCACATGAATCCCTCTAAAGGAATAGGAAAATGTGGGAAACAAAGTAGTATGGCAAGGGTGGTAACAGAGGAGCGTGAGAAAATACAGAATCTATAATACCGGGGAAATATTAAAAAAAAAAAATTGTTGGGTCTTCTGGCAAGGTATAATCAGAGGCTGAGACCAGGAGGAGGCCAGGTATGAAGCACATGTTAGTAACATTTGCAGAGTTGAGAAGGGGTTGTAATTTCAGGGAAGACTGATAGCTCCAATTGTATAACAGTTGTCTAACTTGTTTACACGGTGGAAACTGGCATGAGCTGCCACTGGACGGTCTAGATTGCTGGGGTGAACTGTATACCAGTGGCCATTTATTCCAATATCATGGAGGCAGGTGAGTTGATATACAAGATGTGTTGCAGTGCAAGTGATATGTTATAATAATAGGAAACATTTTCCCTGTGACTGGAGTGAAGAAGGTGGTGGTTGCTAACATGCAAATGGCTACCATGTAAAACTTGCAAGTTTCACAGTGGGATCTGTTGCAAGGAAATAATTCGTGTGGTAGTTTAGAAGACTTACAAAATGATTATTTGCATACCAAGATGATCTATTTACAGTTTCAGACTATAAATACACAACCAGAAATGATAAAGGTGGGACAATTTTAAAGTCTTTAACACAGCAAATAAATAAAATAGGCATAAACTCCATAATAAAAGACTCAAAGTCAAAATAAAACTGATATCCTAATAAAATTTGGAAACTAAAAGTTGTAAAACTAAATTGAGAAACAGCCACTAACATTTTCACTAAGAAAACAGGAAGAGATAAAGATATTGTGGTAATGTTTTATAGTCTTAAATTGCTCTATCATCTTTAATAAAATTTCGAAGTTTATTCACCATGCACTCATCATGATGTAAGCATGGAGCCAGCAGACAATAGAAAACAAACAATGAGAAGGCGGTCATAAACTAAATTTAACTATGGCAATATGTTGCCAGCACATCTTCATAAAAATTAGAGCCTGTAAATAAACCCTAAGTATGTTACAAAATCCTCTCGGGTGTCCAGCTGGATAGTGGTGTAAAAACACGACGTTTCGACAGCTGACTCTGCTGTCTTCATCAGGTTTCTTGTGGTTGCCCTCAGCTGACTGTCTCTGCCTCAACTCAGAGGCAAAGACAGTCAGCTGAGGACAACCACAAGAAACCTGATGAAGACAGCAGAATAAGCTGTCAAAACGTCATGTTTTTACACCACTATCCAGCTGGACACCCGAGAGGATTTTGTTGCATCGATACGCCAGGAAAGTCTCCACTCACACACCTAAGTATGTTTTTTAGAAAGATGAAGAAATTCAACTTATAAGATTTAATAAATGGAAAACTGAAAATATGACCAAATGATAGCTAAAATTAAATAGTATAATAATACAATAACAGTTTGAAGTTAGAGTTGGGATTTAAGGGTGAAAAATAGGATTTTCATATCTGAATTCCTAGCTGACATCATGAACATGTCACTGACAGTGGGTGATGTCATGGACCATGATTAAGGATATATTTTCAAAATGTAATACTGGGAGCTAGAACACACAATCCAAGACATACAGTAAAGGTTTCATTTGAAGTAATCATATCGTAATTGAGATATGAATTTCTTAAAGTTTTAAGAGCCCACCAAGCAATCTGAAATGGAATTAAAAATGAAGCATGACAAGGAAAAACTAAAAATTACACCCAAATAAAAATAGCCACACAACTGAGACATAGGTCAGAATAAAGAGAAAATTAAAAGAAACCTGGTGATGTATAAATCTTTGTGCTGAATCAAATACTTTTAAAGTAATAAATAAATTACTAAAATGAACAATTGCTAACTTCTGGAAATTATTAGGTATTAAACAAAGCAAATTAAGAGTAAAGTTATCATGCCATAAAATTCTCAGATTAACCTATTCTGTTGGAATTAAAATAAGAATCTGGAGTTTTTGTTCCCACGCTTGGAGACCATAAATACATAGCTATTTTATTTCTCGTTATGCCAGTTGGAAGGGAAGCACGGTCCACATTAGTTGTCATAGCACTACTGGTAGTTGGACTTGTAAACATTTTCATCAGTTACCTTTGTGAGATTATTATTATTATTAATATATTTTTTATTGAGTTGAGCTTTAATCACCACTTCTGCGAAAGTTTGGGGATTTTGTAGCTATATTCTGAAGTGAAAGTGTTGCCATGTGTTGTGATTTCCTGAGGATTTCAAATGCCTGATGCAATATCGGGGCTTGTAATTGTATCATCTAATACCAGTTCTGAATTGGAACTTTTAAAGAATATATGGAATGACTTTCAGCTGTGACATTTTTATTTTTATGATGTACCTATGATCGTCATATGTTATGGGGAAAGTATATTAATAGATTGGCAACCATCTAAGAAACCTACATTAACTTTATACCACTATCATGGTTAACAGTTTATGAAAAGTGTTGCCACCTGAAGTAACATTAAATCATAACAGTTGGTCTGCTGAAGATGTATGTGGGGCAGTGGGCAGGATTTGGTTGAGAATTATGTGCATTTTGGAGAAGGAATCTAATAAGTCATGATCACGGTGCAGGATTAAGTTAATGGGCTCAAGCCTAGGAGAGAAATGAATGATGAAATGAGGTTGCAGTTTATTTCAGGAGGAATGTTGCTGAAGCAGTTATATCAAGGATGGAATGTAGTGAAAGAGATTTAGTTTTGTATATAATCACTGAGGTAGCAGTGGGAAATGAGAACTTGTAAGAGGGATAGAGATTCTTCATCAGAATTGATGTGTCTGCCATGGGCAGTAATTCTCTAAGGAAAGGTATATTTAGTGTAGAACAGATGACAACTGCCAAAGTGAAGGCACTGTTGCAAATTTGTAGTGAACATGTAGGCTGCCTTTTCAGAAGGAAGTGCCAATATTGAGAAAAAGATGTTTGTTGGAATAAGTCTTGGTGAAGTTGATGGAGTGTTTACGGAATTGAGAAAGTTTAGTTGGTGGTTTTCACTGTGTGGCCACATAACAAAAATATCATTGATGTATCTGAAGCTTACAATAGATTTGAGAAGGATTTTATTCAAGAAATGTTCCTCTAGATATCCTAGGAATAAGTTTGCACAGGATGGAATCATGCAGTTACCCATGGGATACATGAAAGTGTAATGATTAAACAGGCACTGTGATTATTGCAAACAGTTCTATCATTGTCTCTAACTAAGGGTGCTAATATTCAGAATATGATACTTATACCATAAAAGTTTATGCAAGATTCAATAGATGGTTGCCAGTCTGTTTGAATATTTTTACCATAACAGATAATGGTCAGAGGTGCCACATAAAAATAAAAAGTCAATGCTGGAAGTCACTTGGTATATAGATGAAAAGTTTTAGGTTTGAAAAGGGTATCAAGTAGAATATTTAGAATATTTAATCGTACTTTGAAATCCTTATTTGACACCTGAAAGTCATCACAAAAAACATTCCACATTCACATCTAAAAAGAATTGCTGATGTTTTTTATTTTGTCTTTTCTCTGTTACAATACAGATATTTATGCTGTTCAAAATTCATGATCTTCAAATTGCACATTTTAAAATTTCTTGCCCGGTCCATATGATCATGGAAAAATAGTTGTCATGACTTAACTTTCACAATAAGAGCCACCATTCCTCAACTTCCTTTTTTAATGTCACAATTAACAAATAAGATAATACTAATTATACACAGATACCATCAGCTGAGGCAATTTGCATCTCTAACAGATATTTCAGATCCTGACCAATAACTTAAATAAATAACTTATTGAACAATTTCTCCATCTTAAATTATGATGTTTAATGTTTTTATTTGTCATTATATTTTATTGTTCTGAGAGAAAAACTCTTACCTTCACAAGTTGCCTGTGTTGAGGTTCCTGTATGTTCCAAGTTTGCAATAAGAAAACAATATTTGATTAGTGGAACATTCAGATTGCTAATTCCATAAGCAAATACCAAGTAAATTCGCATTACATTGAAATATGATGATATAACATATCACCATACATACTGAGAAACAGCTTAAAAACTCAAGGCATATTCGTTTTGCAAGCGAAACGTGTGATAAGTACAGCAACTTGAACATCAATTTTTTTAAAAAAATCTTTAAGCAGAATAAAACCATGCATAAAAGCAAACAAACATATAATACTAAAATAATTCCAAAACAGCAAACAAATGAATGACAGCATGTACCATACCAGTATAGATGAAGTCAATACACCACCCCTAAAGATTTGTTCTAGGCATCAAAATATTAGTACCTAGTTTTGATTCAACTCAATAACCTCACAGTGAAAAAGCAACATAAAAATTAAGATTGAAAAAGTACCATAAAGAATTATAACCAGCAAGAGGAAGGTAAAAACGTTTCGATAGGTTGAGAACATCTGCACAGTGAAGTGAACTATTTGTATTGTGTTGGAAATTAATAGACTTTTGATCATAGTTCATGAAACAGTAACACTATGTTAACATTGTAAGGATCTTGGAATTTTGGCAAATTCTAGTTTTGCTTAGGCGGGACGTAGAAATTTTGTGAAGTACAGTTTTCAACTTTAAGTAATTTCCCTGCAATCTTGCTCACAGTTGCAATTCGTCATAATAATCATTTTAATGTGTAATTATCATATCGGGAAATGTTTAGTTTAAGAGTTATTCCCGTTTGTTCAAGTTTTGAAGCACGCGATCAGGATAGTGAAATTCTAAGATTCGCAGTATCTTTAAATCCAGTAAAGCTACAACCGAACTTTTATCACCAGCTGTAGTCAGCACTATCCCCGATATTTTGGTAATAAAATGAAATAATTTGGCAAAGTTTAATTAGTGATTTTAATTAAGACAAAATAATAAGCTTTTTTTATTAAAAGAGATATCAATTTAAATTTTACATTAGCAGATAGCCCTAATTAAGACGATTTCAGACATATATGGGTTTTCATCAAAAGTTTAAGCATTTGTCCGGAAATTAAGTTTTTGTAAAGTAGATTGTCGCGGATTGTTGTGCACGCGCGTAAAAAGTTCTAGAACACTTAGGGATTTTACCCAGATTTGAATGTATCACTACGCGGAGTCTTAAACAGCTAAAACTTCAAAATTAATTACTCTAAATTTCTCAAGAGACTGCCGTCGGACTTCTAGTGGATAAGTCCAGATACTATCAAAGTTTAAACATTTTTTAATAGTCGGGATCGTCAAATAAATTTCGTACTCTGAGCTACGCGGAGGAAAAAGATGTGATACAGTTGCTGACGTCACTGGTTCTCGTGGTTTCGATAAAAGAGCCGGTCTGTTCCTGTCCGGGGGTCTTTTTGCTGGTCTGTTCCGGTCCGTCTGTTCCTGCCTGGCGTCTGTTTCGGTCTGACTTTCGTCGCGCTGGTTGTAACTCGCCATGCGGGCTTGTTCAACCATGTCGTGTCGTGTTAAATCATAACTTCAATGACTGTTAAGAACTTGTAAATTTACTAAGGGGTTTCGGTCGGTTAGATTTCTCTCCACAATCTGTAACTTTGGAAAAGATAATTCGATATGCCTGCTCAACTGTAAATGCACTTTGAACTTTTGACTTTGAACAATAAAACTTTGGATTTTTCTAACAGTGAACTTGTGTGCTTCAGTTGTTAGCATAAAACCCTTTTCAATATTTGGGGTTGAAATCAAATATTGTGGCGACCTAGGCATTTAGTTGAGTCATCCTGGCTACATGGTCAAATCAAATCAAAATTATTTAGCATATGTACTGAGAATTGTGAGCTATCAAGTGTTTAAGTTAAGGCACTTAGGCGATACTATAACCCCAGTATCGGCCTTTGTCCTTACATGGGACTGTAAGGCTCGCGTTTGATTCATTTCAAACGGTGGAGGAGAAATTACCGACCTACATGTTACGTGTGAAAACTTCGGGGAATAACCGGCATGAGGGCAACTACCTCATCATGACTTCGACGACGCCGACACCGCCCGCTCACTGAGGCCAGATGCAGCACCCGATACCACATGAGCGTCGCTTCGCCATGGTACATCGCGGGCGCATCTCGACTTCACACCATGTAGTACAGCGATGCCCGGGGGACTGACCACACCAACAGCTGTTTCCCGCGGCTCCGACAACGGCAGACCATCATGCTGCAACTCAACATGCAGCCTACAATAAAGTTAAGTAAAAACTTTTTCCAACTTTTCTTCGAGACCGTCGTGTGAAATTTTTTTTTAATAATACTGCCTCCATATATGCAACAGCATTTCATACAGTGCACTAAATTATTGCGTTGCAATCATTTCCTCCTTACTGAGGCAGACTATTTTCACATTTTGAATTCTTTTGTTCGTGCACTAGATACGCGACCATAAACTTTCAGCTTTATATGTTGTTTACTTTTGGCGCAAAGTATTTCTTTATCGCAGACGCGCCATATTTTTCATCTTGCTGAAATTCATTGCAAAGACTCTATTGATGCTTGCTGTAACGCACCATAAACAGTTTTTGAGAAAAATTTTACAAGTATTGGCTTTCTGATTCTGTGTTCATCTTTGCATTGTTTTATATTTCATGACCATTGTCTTTCGAGAGTGTACAAAATTTTTTCTAGTGATTATTGTGTTTTTCAGGTTAGAGTTCAGTTTTGATTATTTCTGTGTTTTTTTTTATGTGCACTTTGTTTAATATTATAACTTTAAGTAACACTTTTCGTAACCATGGAATCTGTAATTAGTTGCCCGGCTACTAACATTCCTCTAGACAAACTAGTTTTTCAGTACAAACCTTTTCAATCAGACGATGTTAAGAAAATAATTCAATCTCTTAACGAAAAGGATACTGCACTATTAACTGCTGCTGATGTTCATTATTTTACTTACGCCACAATCGGTTACGTCACTGATAGTGTCATTTTTCATTGCAAGGCAGCCGAGACTTCTGTAAAATTTTATGTAGATGGACTGTCCCGTCTGCTGTCCCGTGCAGAAATGTCTGTAGATATCAGCTATACCGTTGACTTTAGAAAGATCCCTCCAGCCAATCGATTGGAAGAACTTGTTATTCCTTTTCAACAGGAGCTTGAAAGTTATTCCGTCCGAAAGAAGGGTACCGTGGGTACTCATTTTGATTACCTAATTGATTCCAAACAAAAGTTTGAAACAAATTTTAGTGCCTATTTGGAAAATGTAACCTCTGAGGGGAAGGTTGATGTCCTACAAACCATTAATGATATGTTACCGTCTATTTATCAAGAGGTTAATCAGCTGTATAGTTTAGCTACTTCTTATATCCAAGGTCTCCAGGAATATAAAACTAAGACCATTGCAAATGCACATGTCAACTTTCAAACTTTTTGTGAAAAGGTAATTCAAGCTAGGCTTGACTATATAGAATCTCACTCAGTCATCTGAGGAAACAAACCCACATTCATTACCGCCAATTCCCATTCAAAACCAACAGCTGCAAACACATACTAGCAGCATTTTCTCTGATGACCAAGTGATTGTAAATAATGTTGTTGATACACCTGTTCCTGAAACCTTAGATAATTACTCTGCAGGTAGTATTTCCATAACTAATCTAAGTACCACAGAGGAACAAATAGTCCCTGTAGGAACATCCACACCCATTAAGAAAGAATTTTCAGAACCATTAACAGCTGTTCCTGTAGGAGGACATGTTCTTCATCAACTATTACATGAAGCAGTAGTACATGCTTCACCTATAATGCAACCAACTGTTATGGCTAAGCTTGTTGACATTGTCACAGAGCCTACTGCTACAGAGGCACAACCAGCTCTAAATATTTTTAAGGAGAGGGAATTTTTACCAGCATCTATAGAAACTACTAATCAGCTGGTCGATTGTACAACTGAGCTTGTAACACCCACCCCACCCCAGCCCTCAGAGGAGGAGAAACCTACTGCAACTCCACTTATTGATTTTGAACCACTGGCTTCACCTGAAGTGGACATTTGTTTTCGATTTGGTAGACACCTCAGCAGAACAGTTGATTTCGGAAATTCTTGGGGACAACATTCCTATATGTGAAATCTTAGGGAATAGTGGGGACTTAATTGATTTCACAGATGATAACGTGACAACCACCTATCCTCAGCCGTCAGTTAAAGAAACTGTGCATGCTTTGCCCCCACTGCAACTAACTATTCCTGATACCCTAGTTCATAGTAAAGCTGCGTCTTTGCCTGCATTAGCCTGTAGTGATGTACCTGATATCACTGCTGATCCCATTTTGGATAATTCAGAAAACTCTGAAACCTATTCTGCACCTACAGAGGTGACAGAAACTAGCATTAATTCAACAACTGATCCATTAATAACTACTGATCAATTAGATCCTATTGCAGTAGAAACAACTGATTTTTCCACAACTGAAATTTTAGTACAGCCATCAGCTGATCTCTCACATGTCATTGAACCACCTATTAAGAAAGATAATATTGTATCTGACCTTATTGATATTCAAACAGATGTTTTGCATGAAACTACAACTACTGATAGTTCAGGCCCTAGCCCTACACAGCTAATTAGTGATATTTTTGGTGTTAATGAAAATTTACCAATAACTTCATTTGACAGTGAGGATTTAATTGATGTACAAGTTGAATATCAGATTGCTAATATACAATCAGCTGATCCCATACCACAGGCTGTTTGCTCATGTGAGCCTAATATTTCTAATCCCAAACAGCTTGCAAGGCGATATAAGCCTACTTTTGTGGATAAGCTGAAACACCAATTATTTCAGGAAATGTTTCCTGAAAACATCCTTACTGATTTACCACTAATTACTATTCCTAATTGGGAACACTGTGGTCTTAATAAACAATTTTTCAGCTTTATTCTTTTTCAGAATGTACGAGATTTTTCAGGCAGTGGGTACTTCATTAAATTTTATCCTGATAATTTCAGGAAACCCTTTGCATTCTGTATGGTAAAAGAAAACAGGGTTTCTTTTTCACAAACTCACTTGCCTATGCTGTACCAGCACAAAAAGAATGCCAAAATGAAATTTATTTTGAATTCCAGTTATGAATGCTTTGGGAGGGGGACTAAAATGAAAAGTCTGTTCTACCCCTCACCACTAAACAAAAATATGACCAGTTTGACTTATGATTGTTTTGGGAGGGGGACTAAAATGAAAAGTCTGTTGAACCCCTTACCATCAAACAGAAGGCAAAGTCTTTTTGCAGAAAGGAGGAATGTTCTTAAACTTAAAATTAGTACACCTCACAAGGTGCCATCACAATTATCCTGCCTTTTGAGGATATATAAGACAATTCCTGTCAATTTTAATATTTTTCTATTTTATTTTGGGATTTTTAGTATTTGTTTATTTGAAGCTGTTGCACAGCAGATTTTGATTTTGGATGATGTAAGGGAGCATGAAGTGTTGCTACCACTTCACTTTTCTATTGTGTACTGTATCATAATAATTTACCATCTACCTTGGGAAATCAGACAACAATTTGAATCAGATAGGATTTCTAAGGCATCAGGGATGGAACTGATTGAAGTAGAGATGGAATGTCAAAGAGAGGAAGTTATGTGCACAGAAGAGGAAGTAAATGCTCCTATTAAAGTATGTGTGAGGATGTGACTTGTTTTTCTATGTTTATGGGGGAGGCTGGAAGAGAAGATAGTACCATTCGGGGGAATGCAATATTTATTATTATTTTATTAATAGGACCAGGAAATAGAGACTCACCTGCGAATCCCATTATTATTATTATTATTATTAGGGCCAGGAAGCAGAGACTTGCCTGCGAATCCCATAATTAATAGGGCCAGGAAAAAGAGAGTCACCTGAGTATCCCATAATCAATATTAGCATTACCACCCTTTAGGCATCACTCCACAGAGAGGATGACCATTATTTAAATGTATGTACACAACATTCAGTAACCAGGGCGACCAATACTTAGTGCATGACCCTACACAAATAAACTTCCTCTACACTATGGGCATGACACTCATACATATATATAAAATAGGCTTCACCACAAGAGTTGGGTTGACCTTATATTTTTCTCAAAGGCGTCACTGATGTAGTTACATTATTAATTAACATAAAATATATAACATAGAAAACATTTCCATCAACATACTATTGCGATATGCGCAGATATGACTAATTTTGTAACATGTAATGGATTCTTAGAGATGTAACGTCAAAACTGATAGAAGTTTTCATCTTTTGGTTGTTAAAGATTGAATTGACGTTCGAATTGGAGTCATGCATTATCTTAAGTGTTTATATTATGTACCTTAGAGAGTTTTGGGGTCAGTGATACCTATGGTTTCTTACACTGAAGAAATTAAGATGTGTTTTGTAATGTGATGATAATAACACATACTTTCAACATTTATAATATTAAAATTCTTTGAAACTTTTAACTTCATTACGTAATTTGCTTTATACATTGTCTTATTTACCCAACTTAGGTTGAGGAATTTTTGTGCTTTGTCGCACCTTAGGCACTTTATAGTGGCCTTAAGCAACCAGATTTAGAGAGCAATGTTTATTATAAACACCACTTGAATTGATTTGATAAAATATAACTGACATGAATCTATAATTTTTTTTCTCTTGTAACATTATTATGTGATATATTTGGTCCAGGGGACAGAGATCCCATTATGAGTACACTACTAGGACCTACTTATTTTTCTTAACAAGAAGATGATATACCAATTGTAAAGGTTATATAACATTTTTACACCAGTGTACTGGTCAACACAACTGGAGTTGTGATAACTTAAAGAGAGATATTTTGTAAAATTTTGTCATCAGTATACTGATGAAGTGAAACTACGTTTCAAACATACATCACTTTTGTACTCTCACTTTACACAGCAGTGTACTGCTGAATGGAAACTATGTTTCCTTATAATTTTTCCCCTACACATTTTTAGGATGTTTCGTTTTATTTTGGGGACAATATTTTGTAAATACAATACTTTGTAATTATTATTATTGTAATAATTTTATTATACTTAAGTGTACATTAACTTGGCAAGAACCAAGTGCAATTTGTGTTTCTTTACTTTGATATTTTTTATTGTATTTACTAACCTACTTGTACATTTACTTCTGTATTTTCATTTAATTTTTCTCTTATGTACATGTTAGAGTTTAAGAACAGTTTGGCCACCACTAATTCCCAGTGTTTTTTCTGATTTGTATGTTCACAGACCAGCTAGCTGACCGAGTTCCCCAGGCCACTCCTGCTGCGACAGGAACCGGGGAAAATGGACATTTCTCGGCAGATCTAGCTATAAGGCTTTTGCTTTGTATAATTTGCGAGCCTTACAGTCAGCTCCCGTAACAGCACTGGGGTTTTCACCCATTATTAGGGAGTTCTGTGATCAGTGTTTAAAGGGAAAGTGGTAATTTAAGGCCATAACATAACAAAATAATATTTGAACAAAGACGTTTAGAAAACGAAAGACTTTCCTACAAGGAATTGTAAAATATTTGTTCATAATTATTTGAACACAACAATTTTCTATGACCATTTTTGTAAAATGATACACATTATTGTTACCTTTTTGAAAACAAATTTGATATTTCTTGCATTAATATGTTGCAATGTACTTTTGTAATTTGTATTTATACCACTTATGTTTCTTATTTTGATAATATGTCTGATATTTTGACAATTTTGTGATTATTTATGTTACACATACTAATATTTTGTGACAATTTCACATTTTTGCTATTTGGTAATAATCGTATGAATTTAATAATTTTTTCATTAATATTGTGATTTTGAGAATGAATGAGTTTTGGAAAATTTTGTAATAATTGAGAGAAAGTTAAAGTTATTGAGATTGTTATAAATAATAATATTTTGCTTTTTGAGATGAATGGTGGAGAGAGAACCGAACCGACATGCGATAGTTAATTTCATTTGGGGATTTTAAATTTTTCTTTTCTATTTTCAAGATGTTCAGTTAGTTTTCTTTAGAAAATAACTTCAATCTTCAGGGGGCATGTAAGGATCTTGGAATTTTGGCAAATTCTAGTTTTGCTTAGGCGGGACGTAGAAATTTTGTGAAGTACAGTTTTCAACTTTAAGTAATTTCCCTGCAATCTTGCTCACAGTTGCAATTCGTCATAATAATCATTTTAATGTGTAATTATCATATCGGGAAATGTTTAGTTTAAGAGTTATTCCCGTTTGTTCAAGTTTTGAAGCACGCGATCAGGATAGTGAAATTCTAAGATTCGCAGTATCTTTAAATCCAGTAAAGCTACAACCGAACTTTTATCACCAGCTGTAGTCAGCACTATCCCCGATATTTTGGTAATAAAATGAAATAATTTGGCAAAGTTTAATTAGTGATTTTAATTAAGACAAAATAATAAGCTTTTTATCTAAAAGAGATATCAATTTAAATTTTACATTAGCAGATAGCCCTAATTAAGACGATTTCAGACATATATGGGTTTTCATCAAAAGTTTAAACATTTGTCCGGAAATTAAGTTTTTGTAAAATAGATTGTCGCGGATTGTTGTGCACGCGCGTAAAAAGTTCTAGAACACTTAAGGATTTTACCCAGATTTGAATGTATCACTACGCGGTGGCTTAAACAGCTAAAACTTCAAAATTAATTACTCTAAATTTCTCAAGAGACTGCCGTCGGACTTCTAGTGGATAAGTCCAGATACTATCAAAGTTTAAACATTTTTAATAATCGGGATCGTCAAATAAATTTCGTACTCTTTGAGCTACGCGGAGGAAAAAGATGTGATACAGTTGCTGACGTCACTGGTTCTCGTGGTTTCGATAAAAGAGCCGGTCTGTTCCTGTCCGGGGGTCTTTTTGCTGGTCTGTTCCGGTCCGTCTGTTCCTGCCTGGCGTCTGTTTCGGTCTGACTTTCGTCGCGCTGGTTGTAACTCGCCATGCGGGCTTGTTCAACCATGTCGTGTCGTGTTAAATCATAACTTCAATGACTGTTAAGAACTTGTAAATTTACTAAAGGGGTTTCGGTCGGTTAGATTTCTCTCCACAATCTGTAACTTTGGAAAAGATAATTCGATATGCCTGCTCAACTGTAAATGCACTTTGAACTTTTGACTTTGAACAATAAAACTTTGGATTTTTCTAACAGTGAACTTGTGTGCTTCAGTTGTTAGCATAAAACCCTTTTCAATATTTGGGGTTGAAATCAAATATTGTGGCGACCTAGGCATTTAGTTGAGTCATCCTGGCTACATGGTCAAATCAAATCAAAATTATTTAGCATATGTACTGAGAATTGTGAGCTATCAAGTGTTTAAGTTAAGGCACTTAGGCGATACTATAACCCCAGTATGCGGCCTTTGTCCTTACAACATATAAATTGAAAGCAGCATTACAAGCTGAATCTTCAGAATTAAAACTTCTCCTACACTCTAAATTAGGCCTTAATTCTCTAACATCATAATGTGAGCCAATCATTTCAAGAGTAAAGAAATTTTTGGAAATATTCTTTGATGTAGCTTTTTTCCATCAAATATTTTTCAAAAATGTACAAATACCATGCATACTATGTAATGTGTACTACAGTGAAACCAAATAATTTTCTTATCCCTAAGTAATAAATTTTTCACATTTCCAAACATGCAGCAAAACATTTTTCTTAGCTCCATATCGGCGACTGAAGGCTTCTCATACCTGCATAATAGCGAAATTGTAAGCTTAAAAGTAAAATTGTAATAAGTAGTGTATATAAAAAGAATGTTTAATGATCTGCTTAACTTACCCTTTGAACACTATGTATTATGAGAGTGCTTTTGCTTGTTTGAGTGGCACCAGCACGATTCCTCATTTCCAGTTCTTTGAGAGCTGAATCAGTGACAGCATCTCCGCCATTGGTCATACTGTCTATCAAAAAATAAAAATAAAGGACAAACAAGTCATAATGATGTAGTAAATTTCAGTTAATTTTTGTGTACCAAGATCAATTGTACTTAAATATTTTTCCTATTTTCATTACATGTTATTAAACAAGTCACATTTTTATTGTTAAACAATTAGCAAAGTTGATAAAAATCTGAAAAATAGTCAAATATAAACAGTAACATTCTTAGAAAAACAACTGTTCAAATTTCTTACTAATCTCACTACTATTCATGCACCAACATTACCAGAAATTTTAATATCATAAAGACTACAAACTTTGTTTGTTTGATGCCTTAAACACTAATGATTCATTTCCTTAGCTTTGATATGACAATATTCATTATTGCTGCTATTGCTTAACACTAAAATATGAAGCATAATTACAAAGGGGTATTAGTTATTATCATTGATTTAACACATTCCATTGGAGTCATTTTTTGATGCAGCTGCTTTCCCACTACACAATTTTTTCAATGCTTTAAGTAATTTTCTCTGTCTTAAAATAGTTTTTCTAAACCTGAAAATTTTCCCACTCTCTTATGCCTGAAATCAAATGCTAGTTTATAGTCACTGTCATCTATTTCCTACCACCTACTGTCCCAAATTTTTATACAAATATTCATCCAGGCCTTACCTTTACAACTTACTTATGCCCTTCCTGCATACTATTTAGCCATGACTAGTATTTCACGACTCTCAATCCACCTCTATTTTCATATCAGTCAATGGCTGTGTTCTATAGTTATTTCTGCAAACAAATCTCACTGCTGAATCTTTCACCACCTCCTTCTCCTGTTTTTGTTACCCACAATGTGGATCCCATAATAACCATCCATACTCAGGCAATGATTTGACCAAGATTTTGTGCCCCAATTCCCTCACATCTCCCATACATCTTCTTGTCACCTTCTCCAATAAACACAGGTCTTTGAAACCTCTCCGTACCACCTGCCTATGTTTATATATTTTTTCCCCCTAATAACCACATTTTGGCATTTGTCTTCATTCTGTATTGACCTACCCAATCTGAACATATCACTCTGAAACTGTAAACAGACTCATCTCATTTTAATCCCATTGAACCTTATGTTACCCACAAATAACCTAACTTCTGACTGTAAATCACCAACATACTCAGTATTACAATAATAATAATTATTATTATTACTCCGTGATTCATTAAAAGTGTGTGGCGGAGGGTGCATTGCACCTATCTGAAAGGGTTATAGTATGGAAGGGATATACAGGATATGGCAGGAGGTGCCCATGGGCTAATGTGAGGAACCATCCCAGCAATCGACTGGAGTGATCTGGGAAAACCATGGAAAACCCAGATCAGGATGGACAGCAATGAACAGCAACAGTTTTAATACACTATCCTGTTGCGAGCTAGCCTTCACTGCCACCAAATTTGATATCACAGTTCCTACCAGGACTCCATTTTCTACATATTAATTAGTTCCCTTCCTACAAAGTCATTTTTCATTCATCCCAACAAATTTCATCTTATTTGCCATCAGTTTGTGGCTCATTCCATTAAACAACTTGGAAAGATCCACTCACAAACTGTAAACTCCAGTTTGCTTATCTATTTCTTTCAAATTATCATGTACATATACAACTAACTGTGGTTCACATGAATAACATCACCATAACTTATGTTGCTTATGTACAAACTTTCTTTTCTAGCATATATTTCTGGTGTGGTTGCATATCTTACCTACCACTGTGGTCACATGTCACTATGATCTTTAATTTTCAGCCAAACCCATCTCTTCTTTATAAACCTGTACTACTATGGAACTTTAACAGTCCTCTGATATGCAGCAGTTCTCCAAATTCAATTTAAATAATATTTCAAGCTATAGTAAAATGGTATATCCACCAGTCTTTAACATATCTGTAGTAATATTAACCATAACAGCCCCTTATGCTTTTCAACCTACCTCCTTCCCAGAAACTATTTATCGCTTCCTAGCCTTTTCATTTCTACAAAGATAGAGAAATATAGAGAAATTTGCATTCCAATTTTTTCCTCCCATTAATACATGAAAGGCCCTAGTTGCTTAACATCAGTTCCTTTTCCGTATCCTTTACAACTTTTAGCACACCCTCATTGCCGACTGTCTGGGTACCTGCTCTTTCTAACAGTTGTTGGAAATTCTAGTTGTATGAATACTGTTAATAAAAGCATCTGTAATTTCGCCCTTTGCTGCTACGAATTCCTTGTTTAGTTATTTCAAGTGCATCCTACAGTTTTCTAATTGTATTGTGTTCTCTTTTTTCACCTCTGTTAGATTATGCAGGCTCTAAACTTTTCTTTATTGTTTGTTGTGTTATTGATTTTTTTTTGTCTTTTTGAACTGTATCCACTTCCTCCCAAATTTAATGCTATATAACAATGTTTGGGGGTGTGTGAACTGGTATGATTACGCACTGCTACTTGTGGCCAGCCCACCCACTTGTCGCTACTCCTCTTCAGCCTTTCAGACAGCACTCTTCAGTGCCTTAGTGTGGTTATGGAATTTATAAGGGTTGATGGAGGTAATTTGGACCGTGTTGGGTAGGAACTGGGATACTGTTTGGCTCTGGAAAGGATTTTACAGATTCGTTAGTCAAGAACAGTCACCATCTGCGATTCAGGAAGATAGTCAGGATTGCGAATGAAAATACATTTCCCTGGCTACTTGCTTCTAAAGAAAGTTTATTAATATCCAGAAGGTCAATTTTGAACTGTTTATTTGAAATGCCCGATTCCAGGTCAGCACCAGTCCCGCATTACAAGATAAAGTCAGGCATCGTACAACAATTCAAAAATAGCAGGTTAGCAGTTAGAGCAAGAGTCCCCAAAGTGGTTGATACCGACCCCTTGGGGTCGATAAGAGATTTCACGGGGTCGATTAATACAGGAGGGCCGAAAGGGGGTCGATTAATACTAAAGAGAATCAATTAACCTGTACAGGATAAAATAGGAATGTTCTACTAACAATCAGTTCAATAAATTAAAGTAAAGCTCATCCTCTCAATTCTGGTCTGTTTGCGAAGTCATGTGAAGTAAATGATAAAACTTTCAACCAATTACTTTTGCTCACTGAGGTAAGGTGGTTGTCAAGAGATAATAGTAACAGTACTGAGAGTTGAATAGTGGCTTAGGAAGGTGGATTCATTGCTATGTGATAAGTTAAAACAGTGCAACTACCATATGTTCTTTTTGGTAGGTCTTTATTTGAAATTTATTCCTTCTATAGTTCCATAGTTTTGTTCCTATTTTTTGAGATTATAATAATAGTAGAAACTATCTCGTTTTTCTGTTAATTTTATTGGGTGGATTTTATAAATTATTTTGTTGAGTTGTTTTACAGGCATCCTTATTGCTTAGCATCAGAAATGCCAAACATGATTTAATGGGGTAAAAAGTTTGGGGACCCCCAAGTTAGAGGAACAGCATTTTTAACAGCTCACATTGTCATTAATTGACTATAGAATGAACTTGGCAGTCATTACCACTTTACGACACGGCAGAGCGTGGCACATGGTGTGCTCACCCACACATAAGCACCCAGAGACCGACTGACACTTTAAGAAACCATCGCTACTTGTTTAAGACTCCAGACTAACTGTATCATGGCAGTACACACACTGTGCTTCTAGCCCTTGCAGCCAACCATAACTTGTTTTGTCATCATATGACCCTATTGGCCAGTCATGTGTTTCTTTGTCACATTTTACACCAGAGACCATTCCCCAGTGCAGCCTGTCCATTCCACTCCGCCTATTGCTAGCAAAGATATTCTCTGCCTGTTTGGTCCCTGTACCAAAATAGTTTGTTGATTCTGCACTCTCAACACTCTTTTTACAGCTACTCTCCTTAAACATATTGAAAACTTTCCCTGAAGTCTCTCCTCAGTTATGGAACGGTTTCTTTTTTAAGCGTCTTTACCTGAAAGGAAATGGAGCTCTATTGGTGTCACTCTATTGTTAGTCATCTTTCTGGTTATTACATTCCTCTAGCTTCTAAACTGAATAAGTTTCAGGCTCCAAATTTGCACATATGTATTTCATTTATCCAAAACCAGATACCATATTTTTAAAAAAATTAAATTATGCTACATGGATTTCAATAGAAATAAAGGTGATCATACCCCAGCATCTGGGTTATATATGGCTATTGCTTGTTTACTAGAAGAAGAAGATTTGTTTTCAATAATTTTCACTGGATAGCGAAGAAATGAGCTGCAACTTTGTCAATTTTAGGCTGTTTCCATTACTAGGTCTATCTTAAAAACACAGTTACCTATGAACTTGAAATTTGTCTTCACTAACAACCATAGCCTATTTTTAAATGACAAATATTATGAATTCGATAATAATGACAATGAAACTGCTGTTAAGTAAGTAAGTAAGTTAAGTAAGTAAAGGAAGTAAAGGAAGGTATGGAAACATAAATCCGTCATTTTCCACACATGAAGGTAGGCGAGCCAGGATGAACACAAAAACATGAACAAACTATACAATATTTCAGTAAAAAATTGTCATCATGTTAGAGGAGATACATGGCAAGTAGATCAGATGTGTGCACATCGAGACTGATCTCATGACTGATCCACAGATGAACCATGTGGAAGGGGGTGGAATGCCACAGTGGGAAGAAGGAGAGGGGTGGGAGAAAGGAAGATTACCAACAATAATTTTTGGAAGGTATAATATCTATTTTCGACCATCAAAGTAAAAAAAAAATCTTGTTTGTGTGAGACGAACCGCATAAATTTTTTAAAACCCAACATTTCAAAAAATTCAGGTTCCACCTGGACAACCAAGATAACACTGACAATGATCAATGAAGTCTACACAATCATTTAAAATGAAATGGATTAAAATCAATTTTCTTTTTTAATAAAGCAATAAAAATATATGAAAAATATGGAGCTTTTAAAAAAGAAAAATGAATAAGTAAAAAATTAATTGCATATTTAAAATAAATGATGGGTTTACAGGCAGTGTCTTAATGGAGGTTGAAGCTAAGGGGATGCTTAGTGTCAACGATATATCGGTATGCTAGTTCCCATCTACAGAGTTCTAAAGGAGTAGTAGTATCAGGAAAAAAAGATACCTCTGAGTGAAAAACAGGTATTGAGATTGTTAGAATAGTGAGAGTCAACCTAAAGTATGCAGTGACAAACTATGTCAGCTCACACAACTCTAATAATCTCAACACCTGTTTCACACTGAGAGGTGTCAGAAACAATAAATTAGGCTTGAATATTATTGCAGGAGAAACTGGTAATATTTGTTACATAAATGTTAATTTGGCAAAATAATCATTTTGATTTTTGGAGCATGTTTTAATGCATACTTTTGTGTTTTTGAAGGGTTCCATAAATTTCATTTGATATATATCACCAATTGTTTGCCACCATTTATAAAGAACTTACATTTTTCAAGTTTCCTGATCCACAAGATTTTTGTTAAATGTAGTAATCCTGAGTCAAAATGAAGAATACTCAATTTCTCCAGAGTTAATTGAGCCCTACTTGCTTTGCAGAAGATGCCAAAGTGATGACATAATATTTCAATGTGTTTTGTATTGGATACATAGAATGCTATTCATCTGCATATGCCATCAGGTAAACTATGTCCAATTATGTTATCCCATAAATTGAATTGTTAGTCATATTCAGTAAGGGTTCAATGGATACAGCATGAATAGTCAATGAAAGTGGTCATCCATATCAGACTGCTCTCTTCTTTCTACTTTTGGTGATAAAACCATTAATTTGAATTCTGGTATTAACACTGTGAAAGAACTTTTCAACAGTATGTGAGTGGAGACTTTCCCAGCGTACTGATAAAATGAAATCTTCACAGGATTTAAGCTGGATAGTGTTGTAAAAAGACAAGGTTTTGACAGCTGGCTCTGCTATCTTCATTAGGTGTATAACTTCAGATGTAGTTAGCTGAAAATCACAACCTAGATTGGTTTAGCAGCTCGGCAAAAAGCAGATGCCTTCTACTGATGCTTGCAGAATGGCCAATCCTAGCACAGCAGAAGCTTGGGAAAGGTGACCCCATTTACTGGTGGTTGCTAGGCCGCCCAATCAGAGCTCATTGAACTGGAATGCGTGATTCACCAACTGAGGGTATTGATATTGCAGACTGAGTATGGAGCCTTACCAGGTAGCTGAATATGCTGGTGTCAATTGCATTCATTACACCTTGTTGCGAAGATTTACCTCATTCAAGTTGGAGAACCTTAATAATTGGCCTCCAGGCTTCACTCAAAGACCGCTGTCCTTATTGATGTTGCTGTCATTCAATTGTATCTCCAATGCCTCACTAATGACAGAATCCCAGAAGGAAGAGACCCTATCCAACACCACAATTTTATCAAACTCTATCTAGTGCTCTTCGTCAAAAGCATGCTTGACTATCACAGATGGTAACTGGTTGCAACCAAGTATCCCACCCACACTGAGTGATACTTGGGTGCAGCCAATTAGCATCACCTGGCATAACGCAACTACATATAGGTTACACTGGTGCACAGAGTGAGAGCCATTTCCAATTGTTAGAGCCTACCGATTGAATTAAAACATCTTAGGACTGTCTTTGAGCAGAATGGTTACTTTCAGCATCAGATAGAGTGTACCTTTATTCAGAAGCCACCAAGACCACCAACTGAACAAGATGAACCATCAAAAACTCTCGTCTTTCTTCCATATGCTGGGAACACACCAGGAAAAATTGGAAGACTGTTGGTGCGGTATGGTATAAAAAGCATTTTCCATTCACCTGTAAAGATCCATGTGCTCAGTTAAGGATGATTTAGGCCTAAGAATTCCTGGAATTTATTGTATACCACGTGAATGTAATAAAGTTTACATTGGTCCGACCATCAGAACGATCACTGAACATCTTACCGAGCACAAACGACACTGAAGGCTGATGCAAGTAGAAAAGTCTGCAATAGCTGAGCATGCTTTAGACAAAGAGCACTGGATAGAGTTTGATAAAATTGTGGTGCTGGACAGCGTCTCTTCCTTCTGGGACTCGGTCATTAGCGAGGCATTGGAAATACAGTTGAATGACAACAACATCAATAGGGACAGTGGTTCGAGTGAAGCCTGCAGGCTAATTATTAGGATTCTCCAACTTGAACAAAGTAAATCTTCGCAACAAGGTGTAATGGATGCAAATGAAACTGCAGATCAAGTTTGCCAGCATATTTGGCTACCTGTTATGGCTCCATATGCAGTTCGCAACATCGATACCCTCAGTTGGTGGATCGCGCATTCCAGTTCTACTGCACGCTGGTCGGGCAGCCTGGCAACACCCAGTAGATGGGGTCATCTTTACCAAACTTCTTCTGTGTTAGGATTGGTCAGGTCTGCAAGTGTCAGTAAATGGGGTCTGCTTTTCGCCGAGCTGCTAAGCCAATCTACGTTGTGATTTTCAGCTAACTACATCTGAAGCTGTACACCTGTTAAAGACAGCAGTGCCAGCTGTTGAAACATTTTCTTTTTATGACACTTTCTGGCTGAACACCTGTGAAGTATGCCAGGAAAGTCACCTCTGTTGAAAAGTTCTTTCACAATATTAACACCAGAATTCAAAGAGTTCCTGGTGGGAGGGCAAATTACAGAAATTAAAGTCAATGTTGTAAGTCACTCAGTATATTCCCCAAAGTATAGAATTAAAACTGGTATCAGCTTACATCACATGGTAAAGAAAGTTCAACCTATGTTAAAATTGTAGATTATTACAAATGAAACACATTCACAATACCCTCATCCAAAACAATTTACAAAATCACCCAAAATTTGTAAATCTCAGTGAAGTGAGCCTGAAGAAGAAGTGATGTGTTCAAATCATTTTAAACTAAATGCAATGTTCTTCACTTCATGTCATCTATCAAGCATGTTTTGGAAGTTCTATCTTGCCTAAATATTTCTATCACCTAAACTCCCATTGCACTGAAATATTCTAAGTCCACAGCTATATGATGAAAATTTTTTATAAGTATTGCTACTTCTGCATCATGAATCTAAGTGATGCTGATTGTGCCTGCTTAACAACTGGGGGCCATGAGGAGAAATGAACAGGTTTTATATGCCTTCCCCCTCAGGAAGTACCATCCTTTGTTTCCCATGGCACCTTATTTTAATCTGATTTTTCTGAAACACTATTATCCTATAGAATGGATTATTTCAAATACTTTTGCTTTTAACAATTTCCTTATAATCCTACTCATTTAGTAGTTATTAATTCCTGAATGTTGAGAGTTGAATATTTCAGTTAGTCATCTCTAGCTTCCAAGATTTTAGTTCCTCATAATGTTACTTAAGTCATGAGATTCATTTTAATTGTCTGTTTAATTTGACATACATTTCACCTCTGGGGCTGTTTTTATTTAGATGCAATATTTAATTTATAAAGCTTCTATCTTTTCTTCCAGATATGCCCTTAAAATTTCAGGAAATTATATCTTCTTATGTATTCATAGTTTTACACGGTAATTTCACTATTCTTCTCAGAATTTCACACTCTATTAATTATTCATGTCTTACTTTTAACAAATCCCTATTTCTCAATTATATTTGACATATGGCAATAGTGAAATTCTCGACACGATCCTTAGAATCTCTTTTTTCACCCTTTAAACTTAAGTTTCAAACTGTTATAGTATTATTACTTCCTTTTGATTTAGCTATTAATTGACCATATTTTAATTTTGTATTTGTTTTATTAAAAAAGTAATATTCATTTATTCCTCTGAAAAATATGCTTAGGATTTACCTGTTGACACGATTTTTTTTTGTCAGGAAGTGAATCTCAATGCTGAAAATGTATTGTTGTGCTGAAATTTTGTTTATATTTTTTAAATAAGTGCATTTCCATTGTCTAATGGGTTTTCTATTGACTACACCCCTACAAGCTGCCTACTTGCTTACATCACCACTTTCTTGTAACCACATGGCAAGTAAAACTTTAAAATTCATTTGCCATACTAAATAAAAAAAATAAAAATAAAAATAAAAAAAAATTGGCACCATAACTATACCCTTGAAATGCTTGTTTTTAATCATATTTCCTGTGAAAATATTTGTGAAGCTTTCTGTTTAATTTACCAGTTCACTTTTTTTATAACATGGTAATGATCAAATTTTTATTTTTAAAGTCTTTGAGTATTAAGTTTAAGGTTATTTAATTCATTTTCAATGCTTTATAAGTTGCCTCCTCCTATGGGCTCTGTATAACACTATAATATATTATACTATTGTTTACCCGGTCCTGGATCTAATTTCCCGAGTTGCATCTTTGTTTATTACGTGTGAACTTTAATTTCTTAATTTCATATCTTTATCAATATCTTCTTTGTCTTCAGTGTCTAATTCATTCTGCTATATTAAGTGACTATTTTTGTCTCAGGATTGCTTCAGTCTTTGACTCATTGTTAGTTTGTATATCCATATTAGTTGTAAAACCTTGTTGCAAGTCTTGTATTCAACAAATCATCTGATTTTGTTGTTTTAGTATTGCTGATTTCTGTTTCTATTAACTCATAGTTATTATTTTGTGGCATATTATCAGATTTTAGTTCATGATTTTCAATAATTTCTATACTCCATGGAAACACTCGAGTATGATTCCAACAAATGGAATCTACTCAAAATTGCCATGTGAACATCCCAGCATGTGAAATAGTGTTTGATGCTGTTCTTTCCTTTATATACTGGCACGTTATCACTTTCTTTCTTGGACATTCAAACTGTAAATGGTCATCAGAATTGTGCACAAAACACATATAGGGTTGATCTACAGAGATAATAATCATATATATTATTTCTGTAAGGTATTTTTTTTTTCTTTTTTTATCACAAGCCTGTATCTTCCTTCATACTTAACCGAAATCAATGAATGAGGTGTCATTTTAAAGCTTATAGTCTCCACTTTGATCAAATCATATTTTAGGAATGAAAGTTTTCGGAATTCAACCCTTAAAGGGAAAAAATTTCAATATGTCTAAAATGCTGTTTTCTGTGTTACGGGTCATTTATCTCCCTGGATACCTATTTGAAATTGTTTAATGAAGTATCATTTTAAAGATTCAGATCTCCACTTTTGTGACGTCATATACTACGACAAGAATTTTTCGGAATTCGACCCTTAAAGGGCAAAAGTATCAACATTTTTGCAATGCGTTTTTGTGTCACGCGCCATTTATCTCCCTTAATATCTAACCGATATAGATAAATGAGTTATCATATTAAAGAATAAGGTCTCCGCTGTGGTAACATTACATTTTTAGAAAGGAATTTTTCGTAGTTTGACCCTTAAAGGGCAAAAATGTAAATTTTTCTAACTGCGTTTTTGTGTCTCGAGCCTTTTATCTCCGCGGATATCTAAACAAAAACAATAAATCAAGTAGGATTATGAGGAGTTATGTCTCAGCTTTGTGACATCATATTTTAAGAAAGACTTTTTGGAATTCAACCCTTAAAAGGAAAAAGTATAAATTTTTCTACAACGCATTTTTGTGTCACAAGCCATTTATCTCCCTTGATATCTAACCGATAGGGATAAATGAGGTATCGTATTAAAGACTAAGGTCTCCGCCATGGTAACATTATATTTTAAGAAATGAAATTTTCGTAATGCGACCTTTAAAGGGGAAAAAGGTCAATTTTTCTAAAATGCGTTTTTTGTGCCTTGAGCCATTTATCGCCCTGGATATCAAACCAAAATCGATAAATCAAGTAAGATTATGAGGAGTAATATGTCAGCTTTGGTGACATCATATTTTAAGAAAGAATGTTTTTGGAATTCAACCCTTAAAAGGAAAAAGTATAAATTTTTCTACAACGCATTTTTGTGTCACGAGCCATTTATCTCCATTAATATCTAACCGAAGTACATAAATGTGGTATCATTCAAAAAATTAAGGTAACATCAAATTTTAAGAAATGGTTTTTCTGAATTGAACTCTTAAAGGGGATACATATCAGTACTCCTAAAATGCCTTTATTTATCTCGAGTCATTTATGGCTCCTGAAAATTAAACAAAATTGATAAACGAGGTTAGAGTTTAAAGATTGAGGTTAGAATTTAAACATTGAGGTCTTCGTGAGATCTTAGCTTCCATTAAACCACATTTTAATAACGAAATTTTTCAAAATTCTAACCTAAGAGGGAAAAAGTTTTAATATTTGTACAACATATTTTTCTGTCACGAGCTATTTATTACCCTTGATACTGAACCAAAATTAATAAATGAGGTATCGTTTAAATATTAAATTATCTGCTTTGGTCACTTCATATTATAAGAAAAATCTTTCTCCAAAAATATCATCGTTCTTAGAACTTTTTCTTTTTTAACCTCGCTTGATAACTAACCGAAATCGATAAATGTGGTATCGTTTTAAAGACCAAGGTGGCTGCTTTGATCACACCATATTTTATAAAAGAAATTTTTTGTAATTTGTCCCTTAAAGGGCAAAAGTATTAATAATATCTCTAAAGCGTGTTTAAAAAAAAAAAAATTATTACAAGCAGTAATCAAAATTCTGCACTTGTTGGAGAGAGTGATGAGGGGATGTATGAGAGAAGTAAAGGAATTGGGTTACCAAACTTTGGTCAGACCATTGCTCAAATATGGTAGTGTAGTATGGAATCCTCATTTTGCGTATCAAATACAGGAGTTGGAGAAGGTGTAAAGAAGAGCTGCTAGATTTGTTTCTGGAAATTATTGCTGAATGCGATCAGTGATGGATATGATAAAGAATCTGGAATGGGATTCATTGCAAGACAGGAGGAGGATGAGGAGGGTCATGGGAATGTACAGGGCATATACTGGCGATGAGGCATGGAAAGATATTGGAGTAGGTATGAAAAATAGTGCATGGAAGGGAAAAGATGACCATGAGCACAAGCTGGCACTCGATTTCAGGCACAAGGGTGTGGGGGATTGGAATGAGTTACCAAGGGAAATGATGAATAATTATCCGAAAATGTTGAAAGAATTTAAAGATAAAATTTGTAGAGGGCAAATGTAGGTGGGTGAAGGGAAATTGCCACCATAGCTTGTGCTCCTTTGGCAGTAAATAAAATTAAAAAATTAAAGCCTTTGAATGATCTAGTGCTATACTATCAATTTGGCCTCCCTTATCCATTTCATCTGAAATATCTTGCATATATCCCACCAACTGAAATTTTCATGAATATCCTTGCCTAAAGCCATGTTGCCTACTTGAAACCGAGGTTCCTCACATATATTTCTGATGTGGTTGCATATCAATCTCTTCATTAATTTACCTACCACTGATGTCAAACTGATTAACCTGCAATTTTCGACTATTTCTCACCCCTCCTTTATATACCGGTACTACTATCGCACTTTTCCAGTCCTATGTCAAGCAGCAAGTATAGAGACTGAATTTAAATAATATTTCACGATAAGGTACAATGACAAATCCAGCTATCTTTAAGATATCTATAGTAATATTATCCATACCAGATCATTTTCAGCTTTCTTTCCTCAGGATTAATTTTAAATTTTTTGGTCTGTTCATTTCTATTTGTGGTGTTAAGCTCGTTCTCTGAGTTAGACCCTTCTGTTTCTGAGTCATTGTCCTTAATGCTCTCAATAAACCAGTTAATTAAAATTCCTGCATTTTTCAAATCCTCAGCAACTTCTTCTCCATCCTTATCTATAAGTGTCTTAACATCCTCCCTTCCCCTCAGTTTTTTAAAAAAGCAATAGAAATTTCTAGATGCATCCGTCAATGATTCCCATGCACTGACAATACTCTTCATAAACCCATAAATAGCCACCTTCTTTGCTATTATTAAGCCCTTGTTTTAAATATTCCCTACTACCCTGCTGTCTCTTAACTCTTACCAATCTCTTTAACCTCCTCACCTCCCTATTATAGTATTTCTCTTTATTTTCTGTTTTGGAATAAATTTTTCTTCCCCCTTTCTTATTATCTCCTTTAACTCTTCCCACCTTGACTCTACTGTACTTGTGTCTTTCTTCCATTTGCTGAAATGTTCTCTGAAATATCTGTTCAAATTCACAATTTGTGCCTTTTTATAATTGTACCTATTTCCCCTTTTAATTTCAATTCAGATTATCATTAATAATGCTTTAAAACCCTTAAACACGAAAGATGGGATGTGTGTTTTAAATCTATTTGAATTATTCTGAAACAATTATTTTAGTCTTGTATGTGCTGCCCATTTTTTCTCCCTGCAGATTTAGGTATGTGCAAAGAGGATGTTGTAAACACATACTGGCATTGCATATTTTTACATAACTTACCCTATCCATATTTTTTTATCATTTCATAGTTTCAAATATACATAGTTTGCCAAGAAATCATAATCCAAATGTACCTACATCACATAATTCCATCTTTTCAAATAACCAATGGTGTATTTGATACACATTTGGGCATGGGTATCAATAAGGAAAAGAAATTTCACTATTGATTTTCTGAACATTGAAACCATTGCATTATTATTATTATTATTATTATTACTAGAATAATCACTTTAATACGTTGACTGAGGAGCTAGTGTACTAAAGTTGAGAATCATATTTGTAACTCTTGCTGTATTCAGTCACATACAACAGCACCACTAATTTAAATAACAAGCAAGCTTTTTTAAGTTATCTGTTAGTGCTACAGTGATTCTTGTACTCTTTAAATACTTCTGGAAGCACCAGAATTGTACTCTTCTGTCAGATCTGCCATACATCAACCCCTACCCTGCTTTACAGAGTGAGCAAGCCTTCGACCTCCACATTCTGTGATGTGGTGTGGGTGACCACCACTTTGTCGCCTACTTTTCGTTTCACCATTCTTCAAACTCTTTCCATAGATGCTCACTACACTAGCATGTGAACAGCCTCTCCATTTCTGAAATGCTCATTCCCAGGTGCCATGCCCACCAACTACTGGCCCATAATTTAAGGGAATTTCGTGACCTGTGCTTAGAAATCTGGGTGTCAGATACCTCTGGAAACCTAGCAAGGACTTGCAGAATCCACACTATGCTGAATCACTGTTGTATTGTGTTCAAAAAGAGGACCAATATACTAGTGAATAGGTGGTCATAATGTTTTGGCTGATCAGTGTTTTTTTATGCAGTTTACCTTAAGAAAGCTCTCTAGTATTCAACTTTTCTCTTACTTCAAGCAATAAAATTATTACCTCCCTTTGGTAATAAATCAATGTTTGATATCCATAAACCTTCCTAGAGAATTACACTGTTTAACAATGAAAACATGAAATGTTCTTCAGAAGTTCTTGAGATTAACATAGTCATACACAAACATAGAAACACATGTACCCAGGACTACATGTATGCAAGGAAAAGTAAGATATACCACTCACAAAATTGAAGGGAGGGGGGAAGGGGGGAAAAAAACCCACATAATTACAACAAGCACAATCTTTTGAACTGTGTTATTCTTGAAGAAAATAAAACCATGTGATGAAGCTCATGCAGGCACCCTTGGACAACACAGACTCATGAATTGTGCTTTTTACCATTATGATCGGACTGGAAGTGTTGGAGGAGGAGGGCACCCACAGGATCACTGGAAATGTGAATCATGAAATAAAATAGAAAAGAGGCATGTAAAAGAGATAAAGTAATTTTGTATAATATTAATGACTTGGTGACAGGGTTTATTGGCTTTAGCAACCTGCCCATATTGTAGCTTCCAAGCCAACGCAGTAATCATTCAGGGAATGGGGGACATATAGTTTAATGTGGCATTTGAAACACAGAAGCGTTTTATTGTACTTTACATTACAAAGCAATCTGTGCAGAGGTGAAAGTGGATTAAAGGCCTACTAAAATCCCCACCAACACCAAGTTTTGAACCAGGGAGCTTTTAATCTCCAGTCAGAGGTCTTAACCACTGAGCCACCAGGCCACTAAGTAAAAGAAGTGAAAAATTGTCTTAAGAAATATATATGGTCTAAGATAACAGGGAGTAAGTGGTGGACTAAGGATAGGTCTTGGAAAGCAATATATATATATATTAAACAATGAAATCAAAGGCACTAAGTAGTGAAAAGGAATTAAATTAGGATAGGGAAATAAGCCACCACTTACCTTTAGATGGTGGATGTGAACACACAGAAAAGACAAAAAACCCAATAGATAAAGAAATTTTTCGGGACAATCCCTTCATCAACAGGCTGTGATAATCATATGGTTATATTATGGACTATTATGTAGTATGCAAGTATATTAATATGTTACTCTTTGAGATTGGGTTACATTCGTGTTCCTTTTGTTTTGAGTTGTTGGTTGCCAGGAGCGACATGTTTAAAGCCGATATGGTAGAGGCGACATATTAAGTTCGCAAGTTGGATATGTTGATTGAGAAATATTAATATGAGAAGTCCGATTTAAAGATTAACGGTCGTATTTACAACTGGTGTTGGTGGGAATTGTTAATCCATTAACTGAATAAATAAAAGTTTTACCAGAACAATAAATGACTTACGCATCGGTTCATATTTAGATGCTAGCTATATGAAAATATAAGATAAAGGTGAAAAATGGTAACTACAAACATAAGTAACCAAGAATAAATCACCACAAGGCGAACATTATGGGAAATGGGCAATGTTGGAGACAGTCTCCCAGAAAGACCATTGGCCAGGAAAATGGTGGGGTTAAGTTCAAACAGAGGAAAGGCAGGGGCAGTGACTCAGAGCTAATACCCGAGCATAGATAAATATCCAAAATGATCTCATGTCAGTGGGAAGAGCAAAATATAATTAAAACTAAATATGAAAAATTAAAAATATGTGTACATATATAAATTTTAAATATATATATATATATAAAATGCAGCAGTAATAATTTTAAATTAAAAAAAAAAAAAACCAAGGGCTCTATGAAGTAAACATTACCTTAAGTTAGTGGTGGTTCAGTATAGGTAGTGGTATCCACTTACTTACACTAATTCCTTGAAATGCACATCCTTCCCCCAAACCTCTATTCCCCGCCCCTTGCACTTTTCAGTAGATCGCCACAGCTTAAGAACATTTTCATACACAAATATTTATACTTAGATTCTCCCAAACTTCAACATGAATCCTTTCCATGCAACAGATCATGCTCCAACACCTGCAGCATGCATCCAGTTATACAGGAGTTGATGGAGGTGCAAAGAGGGGCTGCTAAATTTGTCTCTGTAAATTACTACAGAACAAAATCAGAAACTGATTAGATAAAGGATTCGGAATGGAATTCACTGGAAGACAGCAGGAGGGCGAAGTCATGGGAGTGTATAAGATTGATATTGGTGTTGAAAAATGGAAAGATATTGGTGTGGAAGAATTAAGAGGTGCATGGAAGGAGAAAAAATGATCATGATCACAAGGCGGCAATCAATAATTGGTGTAAGGATGAGGCAAAATTCTCTTTTGTAGGTAAGGGGATAAGGGAATGGAATAAATTACCAAGAGAGATGAATAATTTACCAAAAATGCTGAAAGAATTTAAAGTTAAAATTGGTAGAGAACAAAAGTGGACAGGTATAGTAAAGTGTCAAATGGGTGTGTGACAAAATTTACACAGGAGTGTGCTCTCCATTTCAATTCAATTCAATCAAAAATTAAACTACAACCTACTCCAATCTCATCAAAAGTTAAACTTTTCCTATCATTGGACATGTTACTTCCACTGCAATGCACCCCATATACCAACCAAACTGCCTTCATTGCCCTAGCTCCTATATAAGGCTAACCAATAACCAGATTTTCATTAGAATGAATGGCCACAGGGAAATAGTTTATATCTGCATCCCAGACGATCCAGGGGTGGCCCATGCCAGTCCACACAGTATAAACAAGTTTGACAACTTTTTTCCTTGCTCCTTTCTTTACACTTCATGTTGAGGTGATTAGTGCTTTGACAATTGTTTTGCAGTGATGGCTGTTACTGTCTTCCCAGAATCTACCTCTGCTTCAGAACTCCACAGATGGGAGCTAACTTACTGAATATTCTTGACACCAGACATCCCCCTGGTCTCAACCTCTGATAGAATCTTAGAAGTAGGACCATCATTTAATGTTGATTTATACTTTGTCTATTAATTTCATTATTGCTCCATTATTCATTTTAATTTTCTAAATATGTATTTATTAAACATTTGGATAGGAGAACAACCATTTCTGACCAAAGTTGAAGACTGATAAAGGGAAGGAAAAGTACTGACTGGGTATTATCTTAAATTGAGACCAGGAGGTTGCCTTGTGCCCAGTTTGTATTGGTAGGCAAGTTCCCACCTTCTGAGTTCAGAAGAGCTGCAGCTGTTTGGGAAGACTTTGATAGCAAGGACCATGAAACACGAATTAAAATTATTGGTGTCATGGTAGATGGCATGGACAGTTAATGGACGTTTTGGATTCTGAGTGAATACTGTCTGTTGGTGGCCACTCATTCTTATGGTTAATGTTGGTAGTCAAAGCTGTATGGGAAGCCAGGCAGTGTTTGCAGGTTAGCTGATATATTACATGGGAGGTTTCACAGGTGGCGTGGCCTATGATAGGAAAGCTCTCACCAGTGAAGGGTTGGTGAAAGCGTTGGAGGCATGGTGTATGTCACACATCTTACAACAGGATCTATTGCGTGGGAAAGAGCCTCATGGCTGTCTGATGGAACGGAGTAGGTTGAGGTTGGAAGGACTGCATAAATAAGTTCTGGGAGGGCCAAGGGGGATTTTAGGAAGAATGTATCTAATTTCTGAGCAGGTTATCAGGAAATCATATCCCTGCCAAAAGATTCTATTGATTGATTGAAGGCCAGGGAAGTATTGTGTAATCAGGACTGGACTGTGGTTCATTTTTGGGGGTTTGTGGTGTTCCATAGGTTGAGCAGTTTGTAATGCTTCTTGTGAAACTTGCTCGTGAACCAAAGCGGAAAAAGGAGGGGGGGGGGGTAGTTGTGGGATGTCAATGCTTATGAGATGTTGTTTCAATACCCCACTAGACATTTCTTGTTAGAGCATATATAACTGTCTTGAATGCTTAGACTGTAGGGGAGGGAATGTTTGAAATGATATGGATGGCAAGTATTAAAATGGAGGTACTGCTGTAAGTTGGTGAGTTTGGTGTGGAGAGAGGAGCTGAGGTGGAAAATGGAGAGGGACAGATCCACATCCAAAAATGTGGCCTGGGTGTGGGAGTAGGTCCATATGAAATTCAGTGAGTTATTAAAGGTAATTAATTAGATGATTCAGAAAAGTTAGAAGAGTGTTTTCCGCATGGGTCCAGATCATAAAAATATCATCTGTGAACCTAAGCCACATGGGGGGAAGAGACATTTTTGGAGAACGTCCCTTTCAAATTTCTCATGTGGATTAACTGCACAGATTATTTGATTTATTTATTTATTCTTTCTATTTTAATTACTTGCTCAGATTTATGTTGTAAAGATTTTACTGTCTTATTCTGCTCTCTTTGCAACATTTTGCATTGCTCAGGCACTAGCTTCAATTCACTATAGCCCTCTCCCTGTCCTCTGTTTGAATTTACCCCCACCACATTCCTGACTAACAGTCATTCTGTGAGACAGTCTACTACAACACCAACCTTCCATAATGTTCTCCTGTTTATGTGTTCACGCCATGCAACCATCATCTAAGGTAAGTGGTGGCTCATTTCACTATCCTGTTTTGTAATTCCAATATACATATTAGGCAACATAACTAAGGAATGCTTGGCAAATTCAGCCGAATACTTTCCATAGGTGAAAGTGGATGGGACCGTCAAACACAAAAAAGACAACAATATTTCAGTACTAAACCTTACTCTTACATGTAGATGAGATACTTAGTGAGGTGGTTGGATGTGACCACACTGGCACATACTGAGTGAATTGGGAAGCCCTGTAGCAAGGCCAGTGTGTTAGCAGAGTGGGTGTGAAAATACTGAATCAAAATTGGAAAAACTGTGTCAGTAAATATGTTTCAAATGAGATTTAATTTGGCAAATACTCCATTAAATGCTTGTAAATGTTTTTCAGTTCCATTTTAAAAAAATCATTATATTTAAACTGATCTTGAATAGGTTTTAATTGTTTCTGCACAATTTATTTTGTTTTTGTAATGTTAGTGCTTCAGAAAAAATTGTCGGCACTTTCACTGTTCTCTAGAATTTGTGTATATAACCTCACAATAATTGCTACCAACAAGCTCACTCAAAATAGTGTTAAGAAAAATGCTACATCATTTGTTTATTGTAATAAGTTTTAATCTTTGGAAGCAAGGTCTCATATGAAGTTTCATATAGTGTGCGCACATTTTTCTATGAAATAAAAGTTAGTAGGTGAAAAGTTTATTAACAGCATTGTTATTTGAGAAGCTACCTGTTTTGTTTTTTTTTACTTATGGTTTTACACCTCGTTGATGTCAAAAGTCATTAGAGGTGGGATGGGACAAGGAAGGGGAAGGAATTTGGCCATGGCCTTTCGAAGGAGGCATCCCAGCATTTGCCTGAAGTGATTTGGGGAAACCATGAAAAACCCAAATCTGGATTCTGGGCTGGGGATTCGAACCTCCATCCTCTCGAAAGCTCACCTACCATGCTCGGTCTACCTGCCATTGATAAGTATAAGGAATTAAGTGAAAGTATAAATCACTTGGCAAGCAAACAAATCCGAAAACCTTCATGATCAGTTTTTTAGTACCTTACTAAAGTTATGCCTGCAATGGAGGATTAATTTAATGGACTCAAGTTTTAAAATGTATGGGATTGGAGTAGTTGTGTAAAGTATACATTGTAGCATGAGGGATTTGTTTTTGTATTAAATCAAGGGGGTAGCAGAGAGAAATGAGAGCTTGTATTGGTGCACAAACTCTCACCTTGTGATTCTCCCAAAATACCACATGGATCATTTACATGCAAATGATACAGTTGCAAAAACTTGTAGCATGCCTCCGTCTGCCACTAACTATTTAAATCTTACTACAGGGGAACCTTTTCCCCTTCGTTAGTAATGCTACATACATGGCAACACATCTCATATAAACTTACCTGCCTCTCCTTTGCCAGTTCATATACAAGGGGGTACCCAAAAATAACAGGAATAGTATTGCCATGGGCAGAGCTTGTGTAGTATGCATTTCTGTAGCTAGGCGTTTATAGTGCAACTCATTGTCATTTCAGTGCCACCTTTGTTGTCAACCCGGCTTGTTCTGTTAATCTGCAGTGATTATTTTTGCTAGGGCTATTTTGTTGTTGTTTCATTTTTGATGATGGCCAGTTTAAGTGAACAACATGTAGCTGTGAAATTTTGTTTTCTACATGGTAAAAATTCTGTTGAAACTGTTTTAATATTGAAAATGGCTTATAAAGAAAAACTCAAGTGTACGAGTGGTTCGCTCAATTTACAAATGACGAAATGTTGATTGATGATAAACCTCGGTCTGGATGTCCATCAACTGCCCCACTACCCAGCCGCCCTACCAGATCCTTCTCTATCCCACCTTGGCCCCCGATGCACGTGACTGATTATCACCTGGTAACTGAAGGCCTTATAAGTGTGGATCTTCCAAAATTCGATACTTCACCTGAAGATGGAGTGGAAACATTGCCTCTTACTGATGCACTATCCCAGTGCAAAGCTCAAGAAGATTTTAGGCAATTCATGTTTTATACTGTTTTGCTATCTGCCGATTTTACCCACTTTTGAATAGTTTTGATATTTTGTGATGTTGCGATATTCTCTTCCAATAAATTCTGCCTCTCCCTGTCCTCTGTTTGAACTTATCCCCACCATGGTCCATTCTTTGCTAAACAGTCAATATTTAAAGCAGTCTTCTACAACTCGCTCCCTCCACATTGCTTTAATTGATAATTAATGGCCAAGACCAGAAAATTACAATGTCTCTTGCTTTCATGCCCATTGCGAGTGATCACATTTCCGAGCCATCTACTTCATCTACATCTATATATATACTCTGCAATTCACAAAATTGTGGGTGGCAGAGGGTGCTCAGCACCAAAGCTAATCTCGTTGCTGTGCATTCCAATGCCTAATGGTACGAGGGAAAAAAGAATTCATATAAGAATCAGTCCGGCACCTAATTTTCTAATTTTATCTTTCCTGTCCTTCCGACTCAAATAGGTTGGTGGAAGAAGTATTTCACTACACTCAAAAGTGAAAGTGGGAGTATGCATGTTTTCCAATAAGTTTAAACGAAACGTGTGTCGTCTATCTACCAGATACTCCCAACCTAGTCTACTAATCAGTTGTGTGACGCTTTCATAAGGACTGTAGCAAGTGGTCACGAATCGAGCAGCTCTTCTCTATACTTTCTCTATACTTTCGATCAACCCCTTACGAAACGGATCCCAAATGGCACAACAATAGTCCAAATGT
Organism: Vandiemenella viatica; assembly: GCA_031002005.1. Lineage (NCBI taxonomy): Eukaryota > Metazoa > Arthropoda > Insecta > Orthoptera > Morabidae > Vandiemenella > Vandiemenella viatica. The sequence goes on from JARYHS010008074.1 coordinate 183,974,647, forward strand.
GGACGCACAAGAGATTTGTACGCCATCTCCTTTGTTTGTTCAATACAATTTTTCAAGATTCGACCTATGAATCGCAGCCTAGAATTTGCTCTACCTACTAACGAATTAATGTGTATGTCCCATTTCATGTTCCTTTGTACTGTTACTCCCAAATATTTCATAGAATCAACCATATCAATAACTGAACTGTTTACCTCGTATTTCTGAACAATTGGATTCTTTTTGTTAGTTATGCTCAATATCTTGCACTTTTTACAATTTATAGTAAGTTGCCACTCAGCGCACCAAGCCAAAATAACATCCAGATCGCGCTGAATTTCTAAGCAATTGGCCAAATTTCTTACTTCCCTATAAATAACCGCATCATCAGCAAACAATCAAAAAAGGCTTTTCACTTTGTCTCCGAGATTGTTTATAAAAATTAAGAAAAGAAGTGGTCCTATTACACTTCCTTGAGGTACTCCCGATGTAACCTCTAGATTAGAAGAACTTTTTCCTTCAACGACAACATACTGTGACCGACCAGTTAGAAAATCCTTTATCCATTCACAAAGCTGATCCGATATACCGTATGCTCGTAGCTTCGCTAAAAGGCGGTTGTGTGGCACAGAGTCAAAGGCTTTCTGGAAATCTAAAAAAATTGCATCTACTTGTGAACCTGCATCGATAACTTTCATTACGTCGTGTGTAAATAGGGCCAGCTGTGTTTCACATGATCTTTTCTTCCGAAATCCGTGTTGATTTGTTGTAAGCAAATTATTATCATCTAGAAAATTCATAATGTTCGAGCATATGATATGCTCCATAACTCTACTACATACAGATGTTATAGATATGGGACGATAGTTCCCAGGATCACTTCGATCACCTTTTTTGAAAATCGGAGTTACTTGCGCGATTTTCCAGTCTGAAGGTACTTTTCGCTCTTCTAATGATTTACTGAATATATCAGACAGAAATGGCCCGATTTTCGCCGCATACTCTGAAAATACTCTTACTGGAATTCCATCCGGGCCTGGTGCTTTCCCCCACTTCAGGAGCTCTAATTGTTTAATGATACCTGCAGTATCTATTCGTAATGATTCCATCACCGACTCGCCACGGTGTAGGAAAATGGGAATAATATCCGTATGTTCATTTGTAAATGAATTTTTGAATACAGTACTTAGTACGTTAGCTTTATCGCGGCTTTCATTAACCTCGGAACCTTCACAAATTAGTGCTGGAATATTGCTGTTGGTACAATTAACTTTTCGTACATACGACCAAAATTTCTTTGTGTTATCTGTGAGACTCTTAGAGAGAGAGAGTTGGAGTGAAAATCGTTAAAGGCCTCGCGCATTACATTCTTAATATGTCCTCTTAAATCAGCTAAGGTTTCTAAATCGCTGCGACACCCCTTCCTTCTTGAGTGTGCGTGTATTTTCCTTTGTTTTTTGAGCAATCTTTTGAATTCGCATGTGTACCATGGTGGATCATTCTCCCCCTTTATTGTCTGCTTTGGTATATGTATTTCCATACCTTCCCTGACTATATGTATAAAATGATGCCACATCTCTTCAACGGTGTCCTTTGTTGACTTGAAGTTATGGTAATTATTCCTCAGGTAGGTTCTAAAACACTCCTTAGAGGCCTTACTGAATCTGTATACAATCTGCCCTTTTTTCCTTTTTCGCTTGGTCATTAATTTGATAGTCGCAATTACTGCTTTGTGATCGCTTATTCCTGTGGTCGTTGAAATGTCGGTGAATAATTCTGGCCTGTTGGTAACCAGCAAGTCTAAAATGTTTTCGGTACCATTATGACACCACGTAGGTTCATTAACTAGCTGCTCGAGATGATTATCTGACAACAACTCGATAATTACTTCAGAAGCTACCTTATCCCTGCTACCTGTGATGTGAACATAATTACACCAGTCAATATAAGCCAGATTGAAGTCACCTCCTAGAATCATAGCATGATCCTTAAAACGGCTAACTATACTATTTACATTATTTCTTAACTCCTCAACGATAGCTATGTCAGAATCGGGTGGACGGTAGAAGGCGCCTATGATGAGTTTTCACCCAGCAACATTGAGTTTAATGCATATGATTTCACAGCTCGTATCGACGTTTATTTCATTACATGGGAGAAATTTACTCACAGCTATAAATACCCCACCTCCATGAGAATGTAATCTGTCTTTACGAAACACATTCAAGCTATCTTTAAAAGTTTCGGCGGAACTTATTTCCGGTTTCAACCAATTTTCTGTACCGATAACGATATCCGCTTCTGTACTACAAATAACGCTTTCAAGTTCCGGTTGTTTGTTACAAACGCTTCTACAATTAATTACGAGAACTTTTAACTGACGAGATTCTTTTACGTTGCTCCTACATTCCGGTGTTGCATCTGATTGGATTGCCCGTAACTGAATTTCGTGTTTCGGGTCTTCCTCCCTCAGCCTAAAAAACCACCCAGTGCATTCCACACGGCCCCTGCTACCCGATTCACGTGTGTAGTGCACACCTGACCTATTAAGGGGAACCCTACAAGACTCGACCCTATGGCGAAGATCAAGAAATCTGCAGCCAATGTCATCACAGAAATGTCGTAGTCTCTGGTTCAGCCCCTCAATACGGCTCTGAACCAGAGTCAACTCTGTCTACAGTAAGCAGTGGTTCCATGTTCTAAATATATATTTGCTCTCCAACTCCCATTCTCAATGTATGTTTCTCTTTTGAAGGGTTTAATCCCAAAAATCTATATATGCTTCAAGTTTCGCACCATCCTGCCAACTCCTGTGGTAAGCAATTGTTCCTCTATTTTCTAATGAATTTATGATGTTTGTTCCTTAATTCCTAAATTTCCTTTTATATTCATCTATCTAAAGTGCATTAAAAATATTATTAGTGCTCTCTTTATATTGTACTAACTACAATAATAAAGTTATGACACTAATTGTTCTGCACAGCCTCATATTAAATTTAATCTTTGAAAAGTAGTATTATGCTTTTACATTAATCTACTGAAAGAATTTGACTTTCTGTTTGAAAACATTTCACATCTGGCACTTACCTTGTGCTTCAGGTTTGGCAAATACAGTTTTTGTCGTCGTTAGAACTCCTCCTGATGGAGAAACAGTTCTTATAGTCTCCTTCAACTTGTATGGCTTACCACCAATCATGGGAATATCAGGTCCTTCGATAAACAGAAACTGTAACAAGGGGAGACAACATTAGTTCATTAAAGCTTAAAAAGACTCAAAAATTTTAAAAACAGTTTCTTCCAACAAACTGGTTTTTCTTGACTTACAATACCAATTTTCTTTAAATCTTTAGTGTAGTATCACTACATAGATTTTAAATTCAGTTCTGTAAATCCATTACTGTTGCCCATGTTTGCGAGTGTAAAACATTAGTGACAGAAAAAAAAGATTCAGTTATACACACTTTAACACCTGCCCAGAATGTGACCTTATTACATTTTTTATCAAAATCTTGGATTTATTTCCATCTATTGGTATCACATTAATACAAGCACACAAGCTCAATTATGGCTGTATGTGTAAAAATAACTTTATCTATCACAAATTCCACATTTTTCATTAGCACTTCCAAGCTTTCAACTGGCATGCAGCAGCCTTTGTCAGAGATATTGATGAAGACTGCAGCATGTAAGCTGAAAGCTGAGGAGTGCAAATAAAAAATATGGCATTCCCAGGAAATAAAGTTACTGTTAAAGACAGCTGCAGTAGCCTAAGAAATCATACATATGTCAGCAACAATGGAGTAGGAAGAAGTGCTGTGAGATGATATTGATGATATTTATATGGAAAGAGAAATTATACCTAATGTTGACAATTTTTTTATATTTTTTGTTGTTGTTGCCCTCCTCTCTTCAACTTTGGGGATGTAACTTATCTGTCCTCTTCACATGAATCATAAATATGTATGGTTCAGGAGAGAACTGTTCATGATATAGTTATTGTTATTTAGCTACAATTCTATGGATCCCTTTATAGCACCACCATTTTGAGAAGCTAAGCATCAGCACAATATTAAAGTACGCTTCAAGTCAAAATGGGACAGGTAGTGTGAGAGTATGTGAAGACTGAGGTTGTAAAGCTAAATTAAAAAGGAAACTTCACAAACATTCTCATTGATAGTATGATTAAAAACAAGCATTTTAAGGTAGTATTTGTTTGATCTGGAAATCTAATTTAAGATTATAAATGAATTTGAAAATTTATATGCCATGTGCTTACAAGGAAATGGTGATGCAATCAACAGTGGTCACGCATGCGAAGGGAGCAAATTTTGGGGAGAAGAAGGAAATGGCAATTTTTTAAATAAATATACTAAATTTAACTATGGCAAGAATTAGTCAGCATGTAAAAGAACCTTGTAACAAAAACTAGAGTTTGTAAAGAAAACCTAAATGTGTTCTTTAGACGAAGAAATAAATTCAAATTTTGAAATGGAGATTGACAGAAAGCTAAAAATATAATTAAATTAAAACTAAAAACATAATAAAATTAAAGCTAAAATTAAATTAAATAATAATATAATACCAGTTGGAAACTAAATTTAAGCTTAAAGGGAGAAAAATGGTATTTTGATATATAACCATGAAGCTACACCACCAACAAGTGTTAAATATGATAGGATTCTGTCAAAGGTGGGATGAAAATAAATAGATCATGAAATTCTAATAATAATAATAATAATTAAGTCTCCATTTAAAGAGAGATATGATTTTCTGAAATATTATGACTTTTACTTGGAGGAAATACTGAAGCAGAGTTTATGCGCAATAGTAGGCAATGAAAGATTGCATTAGAATAAAATTAGCCAAAAAATGAAACATTTGTCAAATGAAAGGGAAAATGAAAAGGAATCTTGTGATGTAAGTACCTTTGAGAGAGACTAAATTCTTTTAAGTATATAGACAAATAACTATAATGACCAACCCTCGACTTTCAGAAATTAATAACTGCTAAATGAAGAGGTTTAGGAGGAAAGTTGTCATAAGCAAAAGTATCCAAAATACTAAGTTCTATATGATACACAAGTTTCAAAAGAATCGGATTAAAATAAGTTGCCATGGGAAATAAAACAAAATACTTCCCTGTTTCGAGGATATATAAACCTTAGCCAGTTTCCTCATTACTGTAGTCATGTCCTCGTCAAACATATTGGTGAAATGGAAGTATCAATTCTTGTAAATTTCACTAACATGTAACTTTTGGGACTTACAATATTTGGCTTGGTAGCAGCTCAGAGATAGAAATATTTCTGATCAGTAAAGAACTTCGAAATTATTTTGTTTAAATACCACCAGTGACAAACTTGGTACTTTTGATTGTAAGCCAACTTTGCTAAAGTTTGAGAAGTTTATGGGACTTCATAAATTAATCAGGAATGAAAACTTCTGAATGCGGCTTTTCTTTGTGATTACTTGCAATCTTGAACATAGGATTTTTTAGGTCTGATTCAATCTTCACTAATGTGCTTTTTAATCTCAATTTTCATAACTTTGAGGAATATATTGAGTGACCCACACCAGTGGCTTTAATTTCTATGACTCTCCATACCATCATTACCTCGGCAGTGTAAAATACAAGATTATTGGTGGCCATTCTAGATAAAATAATGCAGAATCTTGGATAGGTGTTAGGTTATACATTGCATCCATAGTCACAGTTAATGACTTACATTTTTATCCCCAAACAATGTTCTGCCATTACAGTAATATACAACCATAGGCTTTGTATCATTCAAAATCCTGTCAAAATCAGACCAGTATTTTTTGCATAATTCCTGGTCATCCTAACCTGTGAGCAGGCACAAAGATACAAATTTATAAAACAGCTGATTCTTTCTCAGCACCTTACTAACAGTGCTCTAAAGTGATTTTTTTTAATATGTCAATTACAGTTTTATTCTATGTACAGACAAACCTTTAAACAGAATTTCTGTGTTACCAACAATCCTTATAAAAATAAAATGTGATACAGAAAACAACCCATTACTTCCCTAGATGACATTCCTACATTCTGAGGTATGTCTGTCAATCATACTTTTTAAAGTGAAACTAAAGTAAGTTGTTTAACATGAAAAGTAAACAACACTCACCTCAACTGTAATTGTTCCTGAAACTTCATCTTGTTCATAAGGGCGGGACTGTAGGGATATTACTTGTCTTTGACTTGGATTAATAAGTAGTTCATCTACTCCCACAATTCCTAAACCTAGGAATTTTTTACCTTTGTTTACCCTATCATAGACTTCAAAGAGAAGTTCTGCTGTATTTGGACCAAGGTCGCTGTATAACAGAAAGAAAAGTTGTTTTGTCATAACAGAATTATTTATGTTAGTAATTATTGTGGAAACATTAGACATCTGATCAATAAACTAAGTAAGGCATCTATATTTAGGAATGTTTAATTAGAAATGATGAAAATAATATTTATTGGTATGCAATTAGTTTTGTCAAATTTGATTCTCTCCTATAGACATTAATTTTTAGTGGGACTTAAAAGTAGACTAATGTATTGATAGTTAATGTATTCATTCATAAACATCTTCAACAACTGGCCTTTTCTGTAAATAAGATATAGAAAAACTAGTAGAATTAAGATACAGGTTGAATATAAGGGGTTATAGAGTACAATGTTGTCTCACACCCCTTTGAAGTTTGAACTGATGCTGTCTCACGATTCTCTAATTTTACTGTAGCCACTTTATTCTTATATAGATCATAAAATATTCTTCTATCTTGATATGTTAGACCTGACTTCTATAAAAATTTTGACCTCTTGTCCCACCTAACACTTTCAAAAGCTTTATGTAACTCAACAAATGCAAAGGAAGTATGTTTGTTTTTATTAATCTGCCCTTCAAGTATTAATGTTAAAGACCAGAATTCCTTCTCTTGTACCACCATTTTTCCTAAACCAAAATGATCGAAAATCCTTTCTGTTCTTCTGTATATTATCCTGGTCAGTAATTTTGAAGCATGTGATTCTAGATTTATGGTGTGATAATTCTCATATTTGTTGGCTGTAAGATTATGATACTTTTATTAAAATCAGCTGGAATTTCTCCTGTTTTATAGCTGTTAAATATTGGTTCAGATTCCTAATTTTCCAATGGATTTGGAAGCTCTGCAGTTCAAACCACCTTATTTGATTTCAAATATTTCAAAGTTTTATCAAATTCTTCCTTAAAACAGCAACACCTAAATCATCAGGGTGGACATTGCACTTTTTCCAGTACTCTGTTCTTCAAATCATCCCCATCATATGGATTCTTCTTCTATTGGTAGCTCTATCTTCTGAGCTTAAAACAGGTTTCCCATTAGCAGCTTCAATGTTTATACATCTTTTATCCATTTCTTCATAAGTTTGATGGATCTTTCGATAGGCCGCATTTACTCTACTTATGACCATTTCATTTTCTACTTCTTTACACTTTTCTTTTGCTTTCCTGCATTTACTGTTTATTTGATTTCTATATTGTCTGTATGACTCTGTTCCTTCTCCTGAGCATTTTTGTGCCTTCTCTTCCGATTCATCAACTACAATATTACTAATGACCTTATTACCTCTAAAATTATCTACTACATTCAAAACCAGATAAATTGTTGACTATCAAACTACTCACAAAAGAAAATGTTCATCCCAAACTGGACTGTCTGTATCCTTCTTGATAGAAGTTTGATTTTTCTGAGGGGGATCATCCATTTCAACAACACAGTATGGCTCCACACAACCTGCAACATCGAGAAATATTTGTACTAAAGCCATATTACTAAAAAGAAGATTCAAAAATTATTATTACAGTAAGTACTAGCATTTTATTTACTGTGTATATCTTATAACTCAAGGAAACTGTTATACACCACCAGGCCCGCCGCTAGCTGTTTCAGCGCCCGCGTGCAATACCGAGTATGCCGCCCCCTGTCTAATTTCCGAACCGGGTCAAAAATCTGTGAGATTGCCGCCCCTTCGAACATTTGCCGCCCCCATTGTTGCCATACCGAGTGTCGCCGGCCGCCCGAAGCAGCTGTTGAGCTTAAAAAAAAAAGGTCGCCCGTTACATAATACGCCGCAAATTTCGTCGCGGCGACTGTCGATCGCTCGTTTTTGCCGCCCCCCTCGATGTGCCGCCCGCGTGCGGTGCACGTCTTGCACGCCCGCTTACGGCGGCCCTGTACACCACAGCTGTCCCAGCTAAATTATCATGAAAAATCATAGCTCTTTTTATGAATGGCAAACAGGCTAACACTGTAGTTCAGGGAAAATATCACTTCCTGGAGAAAATGGACTCAATCTGATAAGTAGAAATTTAATACAAATTATGATTTCCTTGAAAATGGTGTGTAAATTCATATAAGTTTCAATACTGATATCAGAAGCTAGCTTTACATAGGCTTATTATCTGTCATTTGTTTGGAGTACAGAAAAAGATGAGAACTCAGAAAATTATATGTAATGTGGTATTTCATTGACTGTTGTTAGAAAGTAATCATTAATTTGAATTATTTGGAGATTTGCTATGAATTTGTAAACATCAAATACAAGGATATATTTTTAAATTAAACATACCTTGCTTTGCTCCTAAGCCTGTGGCTTTTATAATTTTGACTAATAACCGTTTTTCAGCTGCAGTCTTTGATGGAATGGATGGATATTGTGATGACATCTGCAACATGAATAATTTACCTTCAGAGACATATTTGTCAAATGTAGGATGAAGTACTGCAACTTAAGTATTTAATTCATTACTTGAAGTTACATACAAACATACATGCGGCTCCTTCTCCTGTAATAGGCTTAACTGAAAAACATGCACCCCAGACAAAACCTATCTACATATATACTCTGTTATTCACAAAACTGTGGGTGGCAGAAGGTGCTCAGCACCAAACCTAATCTCTTTGTTGTGCATTCCAATCCCTGATGGTGTGAGGGGAAAAAAGAATTCATATGTTCTCCAAGACAAAACCTGTCATAGGTAAAACCTGCCCCATGCCACCAGTATTATTTTACCTATTGTTTTTCTTTTTAAAAATGCTGTTAGGCAATGAAAATAAAGTAAAATGGGGAAAGTAAACCTGGCACTCAAGGTCAAGGCAGGAGGGTCACAACAAATACAAATACACAGAAAATACAATAGGAACACATTTTACAATATTTCAGCATAAACCTTAATCATGACTAGAGGGTGGGCATTTGGCAAGAGGATAGGATGTGTACACACTGATACTCGCCTCATGAATTTGATGATCAAGGTGGGGAGGGTGACAATGGCAGTGGTTAGGGGGAAAGTTTTCCAACCATAATTTCTGGAGAGTTTAACCTTTGTAATAATCAAATTAAAATAAAATAAAATAATTTTTTAAACTAAATTTAAGACAAAAATATGACAGATCTGATAAATAAAAAATAAATTGCATATTTATAATAACATAAATGATAGGTTTACTGGTGAGGTATTAAAGAATAATAATAATAATAATTTTATCTTTAAATTCTTTCAACATTGTTGTTAAATTATTCATCAATGCCCTTGGTAACTTCCAATCCCTGACATCCTTACCTAAAAAAGAGAATCTTCCTACACCCTTGTGCCTGAAATCGAGTGCTAGCTTGTGGTCATGGTCATCTTTTACCTTCCATGCATTACTTTTCATTCTTACACCAATATCTTTCCATGCCTCATCACCAAGATACAACTTGTACACTCCCATGACCCTCTTCACCCTCCTCCTGTCTTTCAATGAATCCCGTTCCAGCTCCTTCATCATATCTGTTACTGATTGCATTCTACGTTAATTTCCAGAAACAAATCTAGCAGCCCCTTTTTGCATCCTCTCCAACTCCTGTATTTGATACGCAAAATGTGGGTCCCATACTACACTACCATATTCAAGCAATGGTCTAACCAAAGTTTTGTAACCCAGTTCCTTTACTTTCCTCATACATCCCCTCATCACTCTCTCCAACAAGTGCAGAATTTTGAAACCTTTCCGTACCACTTGTCCAATGTGTCCTGCCCCATTATGCTTCTTATCAAATATGATGCCAAGCTATTTATATTTCAAGTCATCAACAAGCAATTCTTTCCCCACCTTATAATCATAATAAACCTTTAGTTTTTTATTTGTGTATCTAATAAGCTGACTCTTCTTTGCATTTATCTTCATCCCATGTTTACCAACCCAACTAGATATCCTGTCCAATCCTCTACTGTTTTGATCCTTTTATATAGCATTATGTTATCTGCAACCAATCTAATTTCTGATAGTAAACAATCAACACAGTTATTCATTAGAATAGTGAATAGCAATGATCCCAATATGTTACCCTGTGTTACTCCGATTTTTACTTCCACTTATTTTGATACTGCATTTCCTAACCTAACTTTCTGTATTCTACCTTTTAAAAATTCTTCTACCCAGCAAATCATTTTCTCATCCCCTCCAATAGTTTTTACCTTATTTACTACCATTTTATGGCTCACTCTGTTAAAATCCTTTGAAAGATCTAGTGCTACACTATCAATTTGGTTTCCCTTGTCTATTTCATCTGGAATATCTTGCATATATCCCACCAACTGAGACTGGCATGAATATCCTTGCCTAATTGCCAAATTATAATAGATGCCTAGACCATCCAGTGGGAGGCCTTGCAAATTTACAGTAACAATCTCAACACTTGATGTGTGAGTGGGATACCTTTTTTTTCTTATAGTGAGAGCTGTTAGGGTTTATACTGATACTACTACCTCTTTAGAATGCTGCAGATAGGAACTAGCTGACTAGCATATCCTTAACGTACAGCTTACCCCTGGTTTCTATGTTCGAATTTGAAGAGATATTTCAGAGAAGATTTCAGCGAATGGAAGGAAGGCTCAAGTACAGTAGAGTAAAGGTGGGAAGAGTTCAAGGAGATAATGAGAAAGGGGGAAGAAAAATGTATTCCAAAGCAGAAAATAAAGACAAGTAGAGAGCCTGTGTACTATAATAGGGAAGCGAGGAGGTTAAAGATGTTGATAAGAAGAGAACATAACAGAGTTAAGACACTGCAGGGTAGCAGGGAATATTTAAAACAACTAAACAAGGACTTAATAATAGCAAAAAAAGGTGGCTAAAGATGGGTTTATGATGAGTATTGTCAGTGCAGGAGGACCATGCATCAAGAAATTTCTCTGGCTATGATAGAAAACTGAGGGGGGAAGTGAGGGTGTTGAGATGCTCAGAGATAAGGATAGAAAAGAAGTTACTGAGGATTTTTAAAAAAATGCAGAGATTTTAATAAATTACTAGCTGACCCGGCAATGCTTCACTATTGCTGAACTTGAGTAGGCACATAGATTAAATGAAAAAATATTTACATATAAATTTTAAACTGCTGTTTCATTCATTTTCAGTTGGAAAGGGTGAGAGGGGATGCGCTTTGGAAAACATATGGAGGCTGTTTGTTTCAAAGTATAAGTGTACAAATTCTTATCTAAATCTGATAAAAAATGTGATTTGCCTAAATTATGAGGTAAAAACATAATGGGGTTGGAAATGGGGAGAGGGGATGAATATTCGGAAACCATACGTAGTCAATATTTTTCTGTTTGTTTTAAAGTATAAGTGTACAAATTCCTATCTAAATCGGATAAAAAATGTGGTATTGCCTAAATTATAGGGTAATGGGGGTGGAAAGGGGGAGAGGGGATGAATATTCGGAAACCATACATAGGCAGTATTTTTCTGTTTGTTTGAAAGTATAAGTGTACAAATTGTTATCTAAATCGGATAAAAAATGTGGTTTGCCTAAATTATGGGGTAAAAACTTAATAGGGGTGGAAAGGGGGAGAGGGGATGAATATTCGGAAACCATACGTAGGCAGTATTATTCTGTTTGTTTTAAAGTATAAGTGTACAAATTCTTATCTAAATCTGATAAAAATTGTGGTTTGCCTAAATTATAGGGTAAAAACGTAATGGGGTTGGAAAGGGGGAGAGGGGATGAATATTCGGAAACCATACGTAGTCAATATTTTTCTGTTTGTTTTAAAGTATAAGTGTACAAATTCCTATCTAAATCGGATAAAAAATGTGGTATTGCCTAAATTATAGGGTAATGGGGGTGGAAAGGGGGAGAGGGGATGAATATTCGGAAACCATACATAGGCAGTATTTTTCTGTTTGTTTGAAAGTATAAGTGTACAAATTGTTATCTAAATCGGATAAAAAATGTGGTTTGCCTAAATTATGGGGTAAAAACGTAATGGGGGTGGAAAGGGGGAGAGGGGATGAATATTCGGAAACCATACGTAGGCAGTATTTTTCTGTTTGTTTTAAAGTATAAGTGCACAAATTCTTATGTAAATTGGATAAAAAATGTGCTTTGCCTAAATTGTGGGGTGAAAACGTAATGGGGTTGGAAAGGGGGAGAGGGGATGAATATTCGGAAACCATACGTAGGCACTACTTTTCTGTTTGTTTTAAAGTATAAGTGTACAAATTCTTAACTAAATCTGATAAAAATTGTGGTTTGCCTAAATTATAGGGTAAAAACGTAATGGGGTTGGAAAGGGGGAGAGGGGATGAATATTCGGAAACCATACGTAGGCAGTATTTTTCTGTTTGTTTTAAAGTATAAGTGTGCAAATTGTTATCTAAATCGGATAAAAAATGTGGTTTGCCTAAATTATGGGGTAAAAACGTAATGGGGTTGGAAATGGGGAGAGGGGATGAATATTCGGAAACCATACGTAGGCAGTATTTTTCTGTTTGTTTTAAAGTATAAGTGTACAAATTGTTATCTAAATCGGATAAAAAATGTGGTATTGCCTAAATTATGGGGTGAAAAAATTATGAGGGTGGAAAGGGGGCGAGGGGATTAATATTCGGAAACCATATGTAGGCAGTATTTTTCTGTTTGTTTTTAAAGTATAAGTGTACAAATTCCTATCTAAATCGGATAAAAAATGTGGTTTGCCTAAATTATGGGGTGAAAACGTAATGGGGTTGGAAAGGGGGAGAGGGGATGAATATTCGTGAACCATACGTAGGCAGTATTTTTCTGTTTGTTTGAAAGTATAAGTGCACAAATTGTTATCTAAATCGGATAAAAAATGTGGTTTTGCCTAAATTATGGGGTAAAAACGTAATGGGGGTGGAAAGGGGGAGAGGGGATGAATATTCGGAAACCATACGTAGGCTGTATTTTTCTGTTTGTTTTAAAGTAAAAGTGTACAAATTCTTATCTAAATCGGATAAAAAATGTGGTTTGCCTAAATTATGGGGTGAAAACGTAATGGGGTTGGAAAGGGGGAGAGGGGATGAATATTCGGGAACCATACGTAGGCAGTATTTTTCTGTTTGTTTTAAAGTAAAAGTGTACAAATTCTTATCTAAAATGTGGTTTGCCTAAATTATGGGGTGAAAACGTAATGGGGTTGGAAAGGGGGAGAGGGGATGAATATTCGGGAACCATATGTTGGCAGTATTTTTCTGTTTGTTTTAAAGTATAAGTGTACAAATTCCTATCTAAATCGGATAAAAAATGTGGTATTGCCTAAAGTATGGGTGTGGATATGGGGCGAGGGGATTAATATTCGGAAACCATATGTAGGCAGTATTTTTATGTTTGTTTTAAAGTATAAGTGTACAAATTCCTATCTAAATCGGATAAAAAATGTGGTTTTGCCTAAACTATGGGGTGTTATGAGGAATAGGGGGCGACTTTTTGGAATTGTTTTTTCACAGGAACCTTCGCAGACGCACACTCGAAAACTCTCCAAAGTTTCATTGCAATCTGATAAATGGTACAGGAACGCATACAAGACGAACATACAAACAAACAAACATTGATTTTTATATATAAGATTTAGTGAGAGCATTAGGGAGAATGAATCATAAATGGGAGGGTCTAATTCAGAGAATGAGCTTAACAACACAGTTAGAAATGAAGAAATCATTATAATTTGTCCATGACCTTTTGAAGGAAGCATCCCAGAATTTGCCTGGAGTGATTTGGGGAAACAATGGAAAACCCAAATCTGGATGTCCAGATGGGAATTCGAACCCATATCCTTCTGAATGTGAGGCCAGAATGTTAACCGTTCACCCACTACGCTTGGTCCGGACATTCCACTTGTGTATCTACACACTTCGTGTACCAGCTTACCTGGCTTCACTGCACATTATCATATTTTGGCCTCACAAATAACCTATTGTTCATCAAGATTAATGGCCACAGGCAAACAGTTTATATTGGTTTATAGACAATCCAGTGGCCCGTGTCATTTTCCACGATTCTCACAACATCAACAACTGATTTACTGATTTACTCCTTTTTAATGTAAATAAAAACTGGCCTACCAACATACTTTTGCCACTAAGCTTATTCTGGTCTTAACCAATATTTAGCTCTCAGTAAACACTCATTTTTACTATAAATATACAACTATTTGCTTTTTAACTATTAAACATTGTTTTATTTTATTCATTTTATTTTAATTCGATCAACCATAACAGGAATTAAAATTAACATTTTGTTAATTTCTTCCCCACCACTGTTATTACCACCCTTCCCACTTGGTTCCTCTTTGATTTAATCATGTGGCAATATCTGTGTGTGCACATCCCCTTTCCATTTGTCCTCACATAACCATGATTAAGGTGTTCATATTTGTCTGTACATAGTGGCCTCTCCTGCTTTTAACTGTAATGACAAGTTTATTTTTCCTATGCTTCCTTATTTTCATTGCCTAACAGTTTTTTCACTGTTGCTATTTTTCATTTGGATAGGAGAATAAACATCGCATATCAAAGTTGAAGACTGACGCAGTGCCAAAACATAGAAAAACATATACACCCTATTGAACATTGAATTATTTGAGGTTTTAGCTCTTCTTCAACAATACAGTGAGGTAACTGCCTGATTGAGGCTGCCAGCTCACTGGAGGTCAGACAGTTTGCCGGCAGCCTACGATGGGTGAAAATCAACATGAGAGGAATTATGGATGGGAGTTGAAAGGCATAAACACAAAAATTGTAAAACATTTCATGGGAAGAAGTCACAGATACATGGAAGAAGTCAGCAGAAAATAATAATCACTAAAAATTTTTTTTAAATGAATATAAAATGTATATATTTAAAAAGAATACACAAAAAACCAAAGATATTACACACTATTCAAAGATCAGTTCTGGTGAGTGGTGGTTCTGTGGGAAGAGATAGGGGGTGTGGTAAATGGGTGGAAAAGAAGGGAGGTTACTGGGATATATCTTACGACCTGGCAGCTTTCTGGTATCCAATTTATACTCGTAAAGCAGTTCCTGCCTTCTAAGTTTGGAGTTCTGAGAGGACACTTATAGTATGGACGGTGAAGAATTGAAATTGTTGGTATTATGCATGGTGCCATAAGATACTGGGTAGTCAGGGTTCTAGGTATATAACATTTATCTGTGTCTTTTTATTCTGTTGGGCAGTGAGTTTGTGCTGAGTGATACAGTAGGTGAGAGGATTCACATGTGTCAAGTCCTATGATAGGAAGCTATCCCCAATTAATTGGTTGGTGAAGGTGGTGTAGGAAGCATATATATTACACAATATATATTTACAGTGGAATCTGTTACAAGGAAAAAGAGTCTTGGGGCTGTCATGTAAAATGTGCAAGTCGATGTTTACAGACTTGGAGCTGGCCGAGAGTTGGAGGCCTACTGAATGACTGAGGGAATATATTTGAGAGGAAAGTTTTCATTTCAGAACAGGTTCAAAGAATATCATAACCTTCAAGAACTCTGTTAATTGATTCCAGACTTGGAAAGTAATGGGTGACCAAAACGGGGCTTTAGAGGATGGTTGATAGTTTGAGTGGGTTGTGATGTGGCATGCAAAACTTGTTTATAAACAAAATTCAGTGGGTAATTACAGGATATCAATGCTTGAAAGATATTATTGAAATACAAGGTGACGGTGAGCTGGTTAGAACATATGTATCTTCCCTAACACCAAAGCTATAGGGGAGAGAACGTTTGATGTGATAAGGATAGCAGCTGTCATAATGAATGTATTGTTGTAGGTTGGTTGTTTGGTATGGGATGATAAGCTGGGTGGCCATTCAAGAAAAATAAATTCACATTTAGGAAAGTAGGATATGTATGGGAATAGGGCCATATGAATTTCAGGGTGTTAAAGATACCAAGACTGTCAAGGAAACTGAGAAGGTTGTTTTACCCATGGGTCCAGACCTTGAAAATGCTGTCTATGAAACTGAGCCACATGAGGGGTTTCTGGTTCTTACACCATGCATCACCAGGTAACATTCTGCACCTGCCTCCATCTAGCAGCTCCCTCACTATGTTGTTGAATGGATATGAGCATGAAAATTTCAACTCAATATGTGTGTACATGTGTTTCTGCATTTTGTCGCTGCATCATCTTCAAATCTGGTAAGCGATGGTTATTCCCCTATTGAAGTGTTTAATGTATCCACTTTATAGTGCTTTTTTCCATATATATTACTTTCATGTACTTTTTTTTTTTTTTTTTGCATGCTACTTTATCTTGGTTGGTGAATGTTTCAATTGAAATATGCAGTATCTATTGTATCAGTTTCTTAGGATACAAGTGAGAAAAATAATTACTTACTGCTGTAATTTTTTTTTTTTTTTGTATATAAATGAATGCTGTCAGTGGCTTTACACCATATCAACATTGGTGTCATTAGAGTCAGGAAATGACTAGTGACAAGTAGCAGGTAGGAATTTGGTCATGACCTTATTAAGGGAACCATTTTGGCATTTGTCTGAAATGATTTGAGAAAATGATGCAAAATTCAAATCGGATGGCTGGACGAGGATTTGAGCCCACTTCTTCTTAAATTTGAGGCCAATGCGTTACCACTCACCTACTACACTCGGTAAACTGTTGACTATTTTCTTGTTTGACATAAATTTATTGTAATGCAAGTGTATAAATCTGTTAGGGTCTCATTTTTTGAAAAATTGTAGACATTTAGCACATATTTCTTTTTCAAATTTAAAGAGTGACATCTATTTGTTTATTAAAAAATTAGCTAGAGTATTTCTTAAAGAAGTTCAACTACTCAGTATCACAAAGCACACAAAGCAGAGGACTAAAATTTGAATTTGTTGGCATAGACCTGGAAATATCTTGTTTTTAATGCGTAAGGGAGTGTCCATAAACTATGTTGGTCTAAGGGGAGGATGGGTTGGCTGGAAAGCTACACTACGCTACATGGGGGAGGTTCTGAGCCAAGCCGTGTAGCTTTCCATTCATATTATTTGTCACAGTTAAAATGAGGTACAGAACACACAACAGAATGTGAATATTTGTTTCCGTCGTTTAATTATCTACATCTATATTGTAAGGAGAAAAAACCAGTAAACCGGGGTGGAGTATAGGTTTCGTCACCTTAACTGAATCTTGACTTGTTGAAAGTTACTCGGAATTTGCATTAATAAATTTAAATGACCATGTGTCCGCCTGGATGATTCAACTGTAAAGCCTATCGGCCGCCACAAAGCTTATTTAAACCAAAAGCTGAGAAAAGGTTACTGTTCACTATGAAAGCACTTAAAAATCCACCTTAATGAAAACTTAGAAGTTTATTAAAGTCACATTTTGAAAAATAGCATTTATAGTTGAGTAGGCAATCGAATTAAACGTTTCCAAAAAAGTCGTGAAGAGGAAGAATTTATTGACTTAACCCCATTGGAAAATTTATAGGTCCATAGTCAATGTTAACTCAAGTCACTAGTAAGAAAAATCAGCATGGCCGAGAGGTATAGTTCAACCATTTCCGTCTATCCTCTTGGTCTAACCGACACACACAACGACCCGATGAAACATACTAGCGCAGATCCACTATGCACAACATTCCTGGATAAAGACAAAAGACGTAAAGACAAAAGACTGAAAACAAAAAACGTAAAGACCAAACCATAAAGACTGCCAGACAGCCTGAGTCGCTATCTATATACCCCCAGCTGCATGATATGTGTATTCTACTGCTTACCAAAAAATAGTCTAAAAAGATGTGATTATAGAATGTGTTCAAAATTTAACCGTTTGTAGCTTGGCTTTTAAGGTTTATAAAAATTATTTAGCCAAAATCCTAAAATAATTAGCTTTCTGGTAAATTAATTAATTGTAAGTGTGCAATGGCAATTAGGTTCCGAAAAGCAGTTAGTGAATCCCCAATTTCTATCTTATTTGTGGAACTTTTTAGTCGTCCCTGCTAGATTATAAATTATCATGTTAAAATTACTGTCATTATGTACAGTGCTTGCTCCTGATTTCAAAGTTGTAATTTTTATTAATATTGGTGGGGTATTAGCAAAGTTATCTATTTAACAAAAATCGGGTTTGGAATTGTCGAGACTCCATAACGTAAAATCCTGTTTCTTTTTAATAATTATTCATCTGCTACTTATATAGAAAAAGTGTTATTATGTGAATTCCCTTTGAATATTCGTACGTGTTTTAACAGTTGTTTTGTTTAGGGAAATGGTCTGGTTTGATTACAGTTTAATTTCGAAAACTACCACGTTTTGGTTTATGACGAAATAACTGAAAAATTGATTTAATATTTATTCTACTGCATGTAATGGTTTGGAACTTTAATATGTTATACTAGATTTTTCGTTCTTTCAGGAAATTTACTTTTTAGCTCGGGCAATTATCGAAAACATGTGATTAAAAATGTTGAAAGTGCTAGTGTGTCTAACAAAATGTTTAAAATTTTATTTATTCTATTTACACAGCCTGAAACTATGGAATTTTAGTGAATTTAACTTTCTTTCTGATTATTATTATTATAAAATTACTTTACTGCCAGTGGCATAGCTAGGTCAACAAGGGCCCCGGTGCAAAAAATTTATTTTGGGCCCTCAGGCGAGATGGGCAACCATTTTTTTTGCTTTGTGTTGCTGGTAAGGGCACCCTGAGCTGAGGATGGGGCCCTTGAGTTGTGCTTAGGGACCCCCTGAGCAGTGGCCCCCCTGAGCAGTGAAAGGGCCCTTAGTGAGGTAGACGACTGTAAAGGTAAAAAAAGGTCGCCAGTTTGCCATGAAAGCTCATGGGCCTCTGAACTGCACTTGGGGGCCCCCTGAGCGTAGGGGCCCCGGTGCGTTGCACCGCCTAGCCCCATAGTAACTATGCCCCTGTTTACTGCTTCGAAAAGTGTTGGGAATTAGTGAAATTATCATGTAAATCGATTGTTTACAAATTGGATAATAATGGATTACCCTATTCCAGGTTAGTTTAAAAGTCATTTACTATTATAAATTGTTTATTTAGAGTTTGTATTGTGTGTTGAATGACTTTACTGTTTTTAAATCGGTTTATTTATTGAGTTAGCTTGCAGTATCGGCTTCTGCATGAAACGTTTCTCTCCTATCCTGTAGTTACAAACTGAAAAATTTAATATTTACTGTAAAGCTTACTCCCTCCCTTATGCTCTATAACTGAGGAAACTAAAATTTACCCAAATTCTAAGGTGCTTACAATATCTACATCTACATATATACTCTGCAATTCACAAAATTGTGGGTGGCAGAGGGTGCTCAGTACCAAACCTAATCTCTTTGTTGTGCATTCTAATCCCTAATGGTATGAGGGAAAAAAGAATTCATATAAGAATCATTGCGGCGCCCTATTTCTCTAATCTTGTCTTTCCTGTACGTAATTTATGATAGTCTGAGAAGATAAAACAGTAAAAAATGTTTTCTGTAATCAATAGGGATAAAAGCCAAGTGCTACATGGAAAAAGGGGGGGGGGGAGGTTAGGTTGAGGCAAAAGCAACTTGAGGTTTTGTGGGAGGAGGGGGGCTCACAGGAGGCTACATAATTAATAGACACTCCCTAATATGCTGTTTGTGACATTTTCTATAATCAAGAGTACAACTATGTTACAAGTACTCTTACTACATAATAATCTATGTCTTTCTTTCAATATAGTGTGGGAAAAGATATTACGTCAATACTGAGTTGCTTAAAAGTTCAATGACATTAATTTTGAGTGAAGCTCAGTTGAACAGGTACTAAAAATAGAGTGGGGGATTTATTTTATTTTTAAGAATATGGAAGTAAAAAATAATTAATTTTCACTATAAATGCATCACTTTATATATGAAATTTACTTAATTTAATTTAAATGCAATGGAGCACACAATTCGATAGCAATTTCCCTACACCCCCCCTCTTCCCCCTATCCTGCACCCACATGCATTTGCCCCCTGCAAATTTTATCTCTAAATTCTTTTAATGTTTTTGGTAAATTATTCATCATTTCTCTTGGTAACTCATTCCAATCCCTGACACCTATACCTAAAAAAGAGAATCTTCCCACACCCTTGTGTCTGCAATCAAGTGCCAGCTTGTGGTCATGGCCATCTATTCCCTTCCATGCACTACTTTTCATACCTACTCCAATATCTTTCCATGCCTCATCGCCAGTATACGCCCTGTACACTACCATGACCCTCCTTATCCTCCTCCTGTCTTGCAATGAATCCCATTCCAGCTCCTTTATCATATCCGTCACTGATTGCATTCTGCGATAATTTCCAACCTTTTTTTGCACCCACTCCAACTCCTGTATTTGATATGTAAGATGAAGGTCCCATACTACACTACTATATTTGAGCAATGGTCTGACCAAAGTTTTATAACCCAATTCCTTTACTTCTCTCGTACATCCCCTCTTCACTCTCTCCAAAAAGTGCAGAAAGAGACCAATTTATTACTTTAATTATTATAAACAAGTTTCAGGGACATAAATATGACACTTTTATATGACTGACCAAAAAACTTTCTTCTCTTGCTTCTGGTTAAATAAATACATATCTTTATTGTACTGACCAGGCTATCATAGTGGACTGGTAGAATGGGTCCAGATTGTGTTGTCTGACGGATGAGCCGTGGGCAGGTTGGGTACACACTCAAGTTCAAATTAACAACAGTGTTGCGCAGGGCAGTGATGACTATTTCTGAAATCACATCCTGTAGTTGCTGCTCATCAAGATTGCTCTTTATGCTTCCAACTTGGGCAAGAGCTACTTTTATCTGTAGAAGAAAAGAAATTTTATAAAAATAAACTTCATCAATCCCTACTCATGGTCTTGGCTATTCAAGGATCAAATAAATCACTTTAATTCATTCATTTCTTACTTATTTTCTTGCAGACCTTCATTTTTTAAAAGAAAAAGGAAAATTTAATCTTTTTTAATTTTTTTTATTTCAATCCAACTCTCTTTGTTATATTTTATCTCACAGTTCAAATTTGAAAAATAGTAATTAGCAAAGAGACAATAAAAAAATACATGTAAAGTTACAAGGTAAAATAAGATTAAAAATCATGGCCAGTCAGATTAAATCTTTAATGATTTTTAGCCAAAAGTGTTGAAGGCCTTACTCCATATTACTTGTGCCATATTCTGTAATCAGGTTGGAAGTGGTTACATCAGTTTGCTCAGGTATGACATATGCAAATGATTTACAAAACAAATACTTACACAGAATAAATCTGAATCTTTTTTGAAACTTACATCTGGCCAGCCATCACACTTTATATCCGCCAGCAGCTTTTCAGTGATGCATACTATATTCAACCTTGCTCGAAATCGATTCACATTCACTCTGTAGTGAGAAACTTCTACTTTTTCCCCTTTTTGTCGAAAAGCCTTTAGCTGAAAAGCTGGTGTAGCTTCACAGTCACAGGTGATTGTCTGTAATCAGAAATAATTGAATTATAAAAAATCAATAAATTATGCAAACAATCCATATATATATAAGCAGTGGTTTTTCTCCTATCCAAATGTTTAATATATATACCACTTACCTTTAGATGGTGGATGTAAGGCCCTGAACACACAGAAAAGACAAAAATACAACTGATAAAGAAATTTTTGGGATGAGCCCTTTGTCAACAGGTGAACATTTTGGGAGGTGGGTGATGTAGGAGTCTCCCATAATGTTCTCCTGTTGACAAAGAGCTCATCTTGAAAATTTATTTATCAGTTGTATTTTTGTCTTTTCTGTGTGTTTGCACCCCGCATCCATCATCGAGAGATAGATGGTGACTCATTTATCTAACCTAATTTAATTTCCATATTTACAAATGAGGGTTTGGGCATAAGTCATGGCAACAATTTTTTTTCTGGAAGATACCAGTCGGGTTGGAAAATGTGACATATACAGATGAAAGGACAAGGTGTTAACTACATGTGTGGACAATTAATAGCATTAAAATATCGTAACACAATAATTTATTACGGTAGTCATCGTCATCATTATCGTTGGGGACCATCTCCAGTATACAGGGCAATATGCCTTCATGGTGCAAAAGAATGACAACACAGTACACATAAAGTTGAAATGACAAACCTGGGCCTAAAGACCCTCAAAGTAGTCTCCTACTACTGTCACCACACGCTGCCAACGATGTGGGAGGCGCTGAATACCATCAGCCTCAGCATGTGCTGCACCATGTGTGAATCGGGCCACCTGTTGGCGTATTAGCAATCTCCTCTCATGTTGCAAACGACCTACCATGTAGTGGTTCCTTAATCTTGCAAATCAGATCAAAGTCACAGAGCGAAATGTCGGGAGAGAACGGTGGGTGCTCCAATTCTTCTCATCTCGCACGACACTCACCAACTGACTGATTTCACAACCCTCGCTGCACTACTATCAGCTATCACAGAGCCATCTGCATACACACCATGCCTGCAGAACTTCCACATGACACATATACATTTGTGATCCGTTCACATATCTCCAACAAAAAAAATTGTTGCCATGACTTATGCCCCGACCCTTGTATATAGCGAAATGAACCACCACTTACCTTAAATGATGGTTTTGTGGGGTGAACACATAAAAAAACCACAAGAACAGGAAAAACAACAAATATTTTGGGACTTGGCCCTTCGTCAACAGGAGAACGTTATGGAGGGAGGGTGGTGTAGGATACCAAGGGTGGTTGTAGGATTCCGTCTCAAAGATCTTTCCATAATTTCTCCTGTTGACGAAGGGCCAAGTCCCAAAATATTCATGTTTTTCCTGTTCTTGTGCTTTTTTTATGCGTTCACCCCACGAAACCATCATCTAAGGTAAGTGGTGGTTCATTTCGCTATCCTTTTTTGTAAATCCATTTGCTAATTAGCTCCTATTTAATTATTATTATTATATATATAACAATCCATTTATTCTTCTTACTCCTCAAAAACCATGTACACCTACCCTTTACTTCTTTCGCAAAATCCATAAACCTGGCAATGTCGACATCCTATTGTTGCAGCTTACGGATTGCCAAATGAATGCATTCTGCCTTGGTTGACCAATAATTACAACCTATAGTCTGTCAGCTCCCCTCACATATCAAGGATACACAACACTTCCTCTTCCAGCTTTCTACTATACCCACACCTCTTCCTTCCAACTCCATCCTGGTAATGATTGACATCGTGTCCTTGTACACAAACAATCCACACTGGCATGGCCTCAGAGCCATGGAACATCATCTGGATCAGCGCCCCTCCCAACAGCTTCCCTATGACATCTTTCCTCCTCAAATTAGCCCACCTTATTATCAACAATAATTACTTCTCCTTTGAAGGTGACATCTATTATCAAACCTGTGGCACTGCCATGGACACCTGCTTCACCCCCCTCTTGTATTCATGTGCCACTGGAACAAACTTTTCTGAGGAAGTTCCACTGGCTTAGATTAATAGATGATATCTTTATTACTTGGTTGCATGGTGAAAATGATGACCTAAATTTCCTGAACCATCTTGAAACCTTTAATATACTGAAATTCACATGGATCTTCTCCCATACCCAGGCCACTTTTTTTGTCCCTCTCCAATGGCTACCTCAACCCCTGCAACCACCAACCTTCAATAGTATCTCCATTTTGATAGTTGTCACCTGCACCATACTAAACGTTCCATCCCCTATAGTCTTGATAATCATTTATGCTCCAACCAACAGTCTCTCATGTATTATTCAAATAACATTTCAGAAGCATTGATAGCTCACAACTATCCTCTGGCATTACTTAACAAACAGCTTTCATGAGCAACATTATAACCTACTCAGCCCACCAATCATCCCAAAACCACAAAACCCATCACAGTCCAGTCCTGGTTACACAATACTACCCAGACCTCGAATCCATTAACAGAATCCTTTGTTAGGATTATGATTTCCTGCAATTGTATCCAGACATGAGATCAATTCTTCCCAAAATCCACCCTGCCTTTCCCAGAACTTGTTTCAGCAGGCCTCCTAACCTTATTGAGCTCCTAATCCACAAAGATATTCTTCCTCATCCAACAATCAGCTCCAAAGCTATTCCCAATGCAATATACCCTGCTGCAAGCCGTGCAACATACACCAACCCACACCAATTTCACCAACCCTCTCACTGGGGGAAAAACTTTCTGATCAAAGGACAAGTCACATGTGAAACCTCCCATGTAATATACCATTTGACATGCAACCTCTGCCTGACTTCATATATAGGTTTTACCACAAATCCACATTCCAAAAGAATAAATGGCTACTGACAGATGGCGTTCACGCGGAACCCAAAGTACCCAGTAGTTTCCCATGCCATCACCCATGACACAATTTTAACTCTTGTTTCATGGTCTGTACTATCAGAGTCCCCCCTAATAGCACCAGCTCCTCCGAGCTCAGAAGGTGGGAACTTTCCTATCAGTACCGACTAGGCACAAGGCACCCACCTGGTCTCAACTCAAGATAATACCAGATCATTATTATTATTTCCACTTAAGTTTACTACTACTTTTTTTTCTTTTTCCTATCTTTGCCTCCATCCCCACTAATTAAATTGAACCATCACTAACGTAAGATGATGTTTAATTTAAAAAAATTATTATTATTATGTTTTAATATATATATAATATTGCTCTTCTCACCTACCAGAGATCAGTTTTTATATTTATCTATGCTCGGTATTAGTCATGAATCACTGCCCCTCCACCTGTCCTCCGTTTGTATTTACCCCCACCATTTTCTTGGCCAACAGTCTTTCTGTAAGGTAGTCTCCAACATCCACCTCACTCTCCCATATATTCTCCTGTTGACAAAGGGCTACACCTGAAAATTACTTTATCTTCTGAGTTTTTCTGGTTTCTGTATGTCCATGCCCCACATCTATCATCTAAAGGTAAGTGGTGGTTTGTTTCCCTGTCCTAATTTGTTATTCCTTTTCGCTACTTAGTGCATTCCATTTCATTATTTACTTAGCTGACCCGGCAATGCTTCAATATTGCTAGATGTGAATACACATATAGATTAAATGAATACATTTGAAAGTTTGTATTTAATAGAAATTAAATATTTATGGATGAATTTTAATTACTGTTTCATTCAAATTTAAGTTTATTGCAATGGTCTTGGATATGCAAAGTTTTTGGTGATTCCATCAGCATATATAGAAAAAAATCTGAGTTTGTTTTGGAAATATTTGCTAAACAGAGAAAAATTGCACGTGTAAATCAGTCTTAAGAGGGATGAAAAGGGAGAGCGGGTACAGTTTTTAAAATTAAATATAAACTTCATTTTCACTTATTTTAAAGCATGTGTGTGCAAACTTCCTTCAACATGAAATAAAAACTGTAGATTTGTGTGTTGTTAAAAAAGATTTAAAATAATTTTTAAAATTCAAGTTCGAATTTCTTGGTCAGCAATTGTCCGGTTGTAATCAGTCCAGTGATGTTTAACAGGAAATAGTATGTACTTTAATAATGTTGCCATCTACTTTGTCTAATTTCACCAGCGTTTTTGAGATATTTCCCAAAAACTGAGTGGTTTCAAGTGTAAATTTTCCTTAATTAGGTAATAGGGAAAGTGTGTGCATTTTGTAAACCAATGCTAGACAGCATTTTTCTCTTTGCTTTAATTTATGCATGTGCAAAATTCCATCCACATTGAATAAAGTTAGTGTAAGGAACACAGAAAATTAGGAAAGGAGGGAATAAAGGGGATAAGAGGTTGGGATTTGGGAACCAAATGTAGACAGTATTTTTCTCCTTGTTTTAAAGTATACATGTGTGAAGTTCCATCAATATCGGGTAAAAACTGTATGTAAAGATAATTGGCAAAAAATAAGGGGGAGGTAAAGAAGAAAAGGGTTCCGGTTCTTGCAATTCAAATATAGACCATATTTTACAGTCTGTTTTATAGCTTGTGTGTGCAAAGTTCCATCAATATCGTATAAAAATTGTAGGTATGTATATGAAATATTGACAAAAATTAGGGGGTTGGGATTAAGGGGGAGAGCAGTTGGTTGTTAAAAATCAAATGTAAGAAGAATTTTTCTCCTTGTTTTGAAGTATACAAAAGCAATGTTCTATTGAAATCAGATAAAAACTATGGGTTTCAATAAAGATCACTGGAAATTAATAGGGGAGGGGGGTAAATGAGGAGGGGGTGGAGTATGGCTTGGCAAACTGAAAGTAAACAGTATTTTTCTGTTTGTTTTAAAGTATACATGTGCAAACTTCCTTCAAAATCGGATAGGAAATGTAGCTTTGTATAAAGAACATTGACAATAATGAAGAGGTGGAAAAGGGAGAGGAATTGGGTTTTTGTAAAACTAAAATCTACAGTATTTTTCTATTATAAAAAGTATACATGTGCAAAATTCCATCGGAATCTTATAAAAACTGTGGGTTTATGTAAAAATTATGGGGGTGGGAAAGGGGAAAGGTTTGTGTTTTTGGAAACCATATGTAGGCAATATTTTTCTGTTAGTTTTAAAGTATATATATATGAAAATTTCCATCCAATGGGATAAAATCTGTGTTTTTTTTTTTTTTGATTATGGGGTGTAAAGGGGAAGAGGGGGTAGTTTTGGGGTGGAAAAGTAGAGAGGGATTGGGTTTTGTAAAACTAATGTCGATAATATTTGTCTATTTTTTAAAAGTATATGAGAATAAAGTTCAGTCGAAATCGGATAAAAAGTGTGGGTTTGTGCAAAAAATTAAGGGGTGGGAAGGGGGGGAAGGGATTCGTTTTTGGAAACCAAATGTAGGCAGTATTTTTCTGTTTGTTTACACTATACATGTACAAATTTCCGTAGAAATCGGATAAAATCTGTTGGGTTGTTTCAATTATGGGGAAGAGGGGGTGATTTTTGGAAATTTTATTGCTTAGGAACCATCTCCGATAACCACTCGACAACTCGCCAAAGTTTCACCATAATTGCAATTTTTCCTTGCCATTTAAACCTTCCCTGAACTTCCACAAATATTTCTAGATCAAATTTAGCCATATCCGTCTAGCCATTCCCGAGGTTTAGCGAGACAAATGAACAGCAATTTCATATATATGTATGTGTGTGTGTGTGTGTGTGTGTGTGTAAGGATGTGGGAGAGACTGCACTAGCCTTTTCCAGCCAAACGTCAACCTCTCCTTCACGTGGTGCACCATGTTTGCACGGATGAGGCTCTGGGACTGAAAGATTCCCGGTATAAGGAGTCACCCACTGCTTGCCAACGGCCTCGAAAGGAGGGCGGAAGAGCGGGGAGCGGTTCAGGGCACCCTCTTGCCCTTGGGGTTGGAAACGGCCCCTAAAGGCGGATGAATCAGAAATGATCAACGGCATGGGGATGCAGAAGGCAACGGGAAACCACTGCATTAAAGACCCAAAGGGTATCCCGAGGACATGTAATCCTCTCAAATTACATATATCATGATGGCTTCTTCCTGGGTAAAATATTCCGGAGGTAAAATAGTCCCCCAATCGGATCTCCGGGTGGGGACTGCTCAGGGAGGAGTCATCAGAATGGATAGAAACATTCTACGAGTCGGAGCGTGGAATGTTAGAAGTCTGAATAGGGCAGGTAGGTTAGAAAACTTAAAAAGGGAGATGGAACAACTTAAGTTAGATGTTGTTGGGATTAGTGAGATTAAATGGAAGGACGCACAGGATTTCTGGTCTGGGGAACACAGGATAATTAGCACACAAGCTGTCAATGGAGTCACTGGTGTAGGATTTGTAATGAACAAGAAAGTAGGGAAACGGGTGAGTTATTATGAACAGTTTAGTGACAGGATTATTTTGATGAGGTTAGAAACTAAGCCCGTCCCAACCACATTAGTACAAGTATATATGCCAACGTGGAAGAAATAGAAAAAAAAATATACGCTGAAATTGAAGAATTAATCCAATATGTGAAAGGGGAGGAAAATCTAATAATCATGGGTGATTGGAATGCAATAGTGGGAGAAGGAAAAGAGGGGAATACTGTAGGAAGTTTTGGTCTAGGAGAAAGAAATGAGCGAGGAAGCAGGTTGCTAGAATTTTGTGAAAGATATAAGCTAGTAGTGGCGAACACACTGTTTAAGAACCATGCAAGAAGAATATACACCTGGAAACGTCCTGGGGATACAGGCAGATATCAGCTAGATTATATCATGGTCAAACAGAGATTCAGGAATCAAGTTCTAGACTGTAAAGCGTACCCAGGAGCAGACATAGACTCGGACCATAATTTGATAGTAATGAAGTGCAGGCTGAAATTCAAGCGAATAAGGAAGCAGTATAAGCAGAACAGACTGGAAGTGAATAAACTGAAACAATCTAGCACAAGAGAAAAATTTGCAGAAATGGTAGACTTAGGTCTAAGAAGTAACTGTGAAAGGAGCTCAACCGAGGACGAATGGAATGCATTAAAGACCGAAATAATGAAAGCTGGCAAAGAAAAATTAGGCTTTAGGGAACAAGCTGCCCGAAAACCTTGGATCACAGAAGAAATTTTGGAGCTGATGGATCAGAGGAGAAGGTACAAAAATGCTCAGGATGAAGCAGGAAGAGAGCAGTACAGGCAATTTAGAAATCAAATAAATAGGAAATGCAAAATAGCAAAAGAAAAATGGCTACAAGAAAAGTGTGAAGAAGTAGAAAAGGAAATGGTCGTAGGAAAAGTAGATGTTGCATATAGAAAGATCAAACAGAATTTTGGAGAAATGAAGAAAAGAGGTATGAACATTAAAGCTGCCGATGGGAAACCTCTTTTAAGCTCAGAAGATAGAGCTAACCGATGGAAGGAATACATTGAGAAACTGTATGATGGGGACGACTTGAACAATAGTGTATTGGAAAAGGAAGGCGATGTCGACATTGATGACTTAGGAGATCCTGTTTTGAGGACAGAATTTAATAAAGCTCTGAATGACTTGAAAGCAAATAAGGCAGTTGGAATTGATGAGATCCCTGCAGAACTTCTTAAATCTCTAGGAGAGGAAGGAATCGAAAGATTATTCAAGCTGATATCAAAAAGTTATGAAACAGGAGAAATTCCAACTGATTTTAATAAAAATATCATCTTCACACTTCCAAAGAAAGCACAAGCCGACAAATGTGAGAATTATCGCACCATTAGTCTAACATCACATGCTTCAAAATTACTGACCAGAATAATATACAGAAGGATGGAAAGGGTAGTAGAAGAGATAGTAGGTGAAGATCAGTTTGGGTTTAGGAAAAATCGCGGTACAAGGGAAGCAATTCTGTCTTTAAGATTAATACTTGAAGGGCGGATCAAGAAAAACAAAGATACTTTTATGGCATTTGTTGATTTAGAAAAAGCTTTTGATAATGTTAGGTGGGACAAGATGTTCAAAATTTTAAAGAAGTCAGGTCTAAAGTATCGAGATAGAAGAATACTCTATAAACTATATAAGAATCAAGTGGCTGTAATAAAAGTAGAGAATCACGAGAGACATGCATCAGTTAAAAAGGGTGTGAGACAAAGGTTGTAGTCTATCCCCGTTATATTCAACTTGTATGTAGAAGAAGCATGAAGAAAGTCAAAGAAAAATTTCCATGGGGCATAAGTTTTCAGGGGAGAAAAAATCAGTATGCTACGATTTGCTGATGCAGTTGTCTTGTTAGCAGAGAGGGGCTGAGGATATTGAGAATGTTACTGATGGCATGCAACAAAATACTGATGGAACATTCGGACTGAATATAAATCAAAGCAAGACGAAAAGTGATGAAATGTAGCAGAATTATACCAATACTAGTAGATTAAAATATAATTAGGATTCAGGTGCAATAGGGAGAGTGAGTGAGTTCTGTTACTTGGGAAGCAAAATTACAACCGATGGCCGAAGCAGGAATGATGTTAAAAGCAGAATAGCACTAGCAAAAAGAGCCTTCATGAAAAAGAGAAACCTTTTAGTTTCAAATATTGATCTAGGAATTAGAAAGAACTTTTAAAACTCTATGTGTGGAGCACAGCACTTTACGGTAGCGAAACATGGACTTTAGGAATACCGGAAAGAAAGAAACTTGAAGCATTTGAAATGTGGTGCTACAGAAGAATGCTGAAAATTAGGTGGACAGACAAAGTAAGAAATGAACGAGTTTTGGAAATGATGGGTGAGAAAAGAAGTTTATGGAAGAAGCTTACAGGAAAGAAGAGACAGGCTGGTAGGTCATATTTTGAGACATGCTGGATTGTTAATTTGTTAGTGGAGGGAACAGTCGAAGGTAAGAACTGTAGAGGTAGACAGAGATTAGAATATATGAAGAGATAATGAGGACGTGGGTGTAAGGTATGTA